>JAVMKO010000021.1:1410000-2010000 GCA_032164245.1 Sternotherus odoratus | reverse complement strand
CTCATCTACTGGGAAAGGGTTGAGACCTACTCATTTAACAGCTTTCAGATGCTAATGATCCAGATCTGGGCCAAATGGGAATCAAAGATCCAAAGATGAAAAATGGTTGCCAGTCCCCTGATCCATCCTTTCCCCATGTGTAATTATAATGTCTGAGAATCCAAAATGATACTTCTGGATTATCTGAATAATCTAAACTTTATCTGCATATTTGAAGCTAGCAGCTCTATGCAGGAGAATCACTAGAACCGTGGGTCCTTGCCAAAATTAGTCAACGTTAAAAGAAAAAGTCAAGAGCTCAAGTGAATGTTTCACTACTTCGAATCCATCTGTTTCCCCTGCAGCTGCAACTGCAAAGAGCTTCCAGTATGGAAGTAGCTGCTCTCTCTCTTTTTTTTTTTCCGTGTACCTCTATATGCCAAGAACTGAAACTTTCTGCTGTTAAGCTTTATTCTGAGACTTAAGCATCTGTGACACTTGTTTTAATTGTACTGTATTGACTTTCTTTTGTCACTACTATTCTAAAATTTTATTTCAATGAATGAGTTTGTTGTGTATGCTTAGTCAAGGACCAATAGTCTCATACAGATGACCATTTTTGTTTAAAACTTGCTTTTCAGTTAAATGAATGAAAACATTAGAGCTCTTCTCTAAAAAGTGACTGTATAGAAAGGCCAGATTTTCACTCAACAGATTTTCCTGTTTGTATTGAGTCACTTGCTTTAGTGACGCACAGTTCGATTCCTATTAACCATGTAGTGCCAACCCAGCTATGGGAGAGTGAGCTGGATTCTTTTCTGGTTTGCTCATTGTCATCAGAACTAATAACTAAGTCCCAAATGAAGATGCAAATTCTGACCTACACCTGTGCAATCCCCTTGAAAGCAATGAGTGGTGTGGTGATGCAGGAGCCAGAAAAAAGAACAGCTTGACTTTCAGATTCCGTGGTGGGTTTGCAGGGCTGGTAGCGTTAAAAAAAGAAACTCCCTTGTAAACTGGGCAGACTGGATAGGTAGTCTTGGAGAGACCATCAGCACAATGCTATTTCTGGAGTCACTTTTCACTTCGAGCTGCATTTAAAGTTCTAGGAGCAGATCAACATTTTTAGGGTCTTTACCCCATGTTTTCCGAGACCTACTCCTTCAGCTCTGCCTCTCTTTCATAATGCTGCAGGATCCCTCTTATCAACATCTGGATTTGGTGATTGAGGTGGGCCCCCCTGTGTTTACTGACTGGGCAAACCTTCAAATGAGTGTGGATCCAGCTTTTTGTGTGATGGCAGGCGAAGGGCAGGACTGGACTGACCTTTCAGTACCTATTGAACTGAAGGAGATTTTAGGGAATGTTTTCTCCTCTGCATGTGTGTTTTACTCACACAGGTCCTCTGACTTGTGGGGAGAATAGACCCATGTGAAAGAAAGTAGTCCAGAGCTGCCTTCCACAGCTGACTCTCGTTCAGCTGCTGGCAGGCTTGGAAGCTAATGACAGATGAGCATCTGACATGTTTTTGGGACTGAATACTTGTTACAGCTGGCTGAGTGGAATAGTTTGTGGCATCACATGGCAGTTTGCTCTATAATTTCACTCCCCATTGCTCAGATGCAGTACTGATTGCTAGGTAGGTCTCCTCTCCTAGGGTAACATGTAACAGCAGCATCTCTGATTACCGCATCCCACTTCTCTGTGGTCACATTGTGCACTTGGAGATTGCCATGGGTTCTCAGCAGAACCTTCTGCTGACTATTCTGTTTTCTCCCTGTGTGTCTGACTGCTTTGTCCTCTTCCCCTTCGCCACGCCCTTTTGAGATTATGCAAAAGCCAGTCTCTCTGGCCATTATAACTTGATGGGGGAGCAGTTACTGTTGAGAGAAGCTTGAAATTTCAAGTAGAGTTGTCATAGACACTAGAATAAATGGTCAGTCTGCATTGGCAGGCCACTAAGTCCCATTTCATACTGATGGGAATTTCATATCTGATTATCTCTTTCCTCTCGCATTCGCAAACCTGCTGGTGTGTCTAATACTCCCGAAGGCTACTCTCTGAGGAGCTTAGCTGGAGGCCAGTTCCTTTTTGCTATGCTCTTTGTGTTTGGGATTTAGCAATCAATGCTGCAGAAACTTTAATTTGATTGCAGGGGAAGGGTTATCAGTGACCTCAGCACACTTGAAAATGCAGACACCAAACAATGTGCCATGTCCACCTAAGGTGCTGTGTTCCACCAGAACAGATATTACTTCTGGTGCTAAAATGTACTCAGACTATTTCTAATCTAAGAAGTCACTTCTTTCACTAACTGTGGGGAATTATATTGGTAATTCCCTTTAATGCAATGCTAGTCATTCAAATCTTGTAAGCAAAGTTGGTGAAGTATGTGACCTTTGTGTTTAGACTCTCTTCTTTCCCCTCACCATCATGACCACCATGGTATCTGAACACTTGACAAGAACACAAAACAAATAATTGGTTGGCAGCTGATGCTTCTCTTCCCCAACCCAACTCCACAGTAGGGAAGCTTTTGGTCTTGATTTCCGTGATTTCTTCTCATTGACAGAATTCATGTAGGAAAGCAAATGGTTAATCCTGGGATGTCACTGTGTTGCTTTTTAATACTTGACGAAGACTATTTCCCTTATTATTCATAGAGATTGTTCCGTCTCATGGGTTTGCTGTTCCAGCCATGTTGTTCAGAATGGACAGAGCTGCACCCATATTCACCAAAGGCTTGTAGACTGGCAAGAGCTGTTTCAAATAAACCAAATCTACCTCAATCCAAAACTCGGTGATTCCTTTAGGATCCCTTGTAGCAGAGCCCAGTTTGCAGTATTTGAGTACCCATAGTCAACTAATCCAATATATTTGGAATAGCCAACTGACCAGAAGCCTTAGTAGAGGGATGTTCACTGTAAGTTAAGCTTTCTGTTCCATTGGGTGGATAAGCAGAGACCAGCATTAGGGGTTGCATTTATCCATTTACAGTCTTCTGTCCTATTAATTAGTTAATTTACCTTATCTTTTTTCTTCTTTTTTTTTTTTTGTAGCATCCTTGATGCAAGTTTTGGGTTGAATAATTTTGTGCTAAGGAGCGAAACAGATTCAAGAAGTCCTGATTGCTTGCTTAGGGCTTAGAGTTCTAGATAGGCCAGTCTCCATGAGCAACAGGGACACACCTCTCCAACTCTGGAGAAACAGGATAGGGTTAAGAGCAGAGGGTGTGGAGTAAGAAAGCCGGAGGAGGTAGCATGAGGGATAGTATGAAACAAGTGCATAGTGAGTTCTGAAAATGGGAGGGTACTGCTGGGTGGAAGACTGCTAAGAATCTAGGAGTGGTGGTATGAGCTTCCTGAAATGAAAGAGTCTCTTGCTGCAGCATTCAGCAGATTTTTAGGAAGAACTTGGGTGATGGAATTGTACAAGAAGCAATGAGCACTCAGAAAAACATAAATAGAGATGTCAGCAAGGAGCAGGAAAATGACTAATTCTGGCAATGTTTGGTTGGAAGTGATAGAACTTACAGCTACGGAAGAGGCAGAAGATGAGAAGGCTGGCCATTGGGCAGTTCAGCCTGTAGTCCCCTCAGATTTTCGGGGAGGAGGAGAGACTTCTATTGTTAACTTGGAAACACGGTTTCAGAATTATCCCAGTCATGTGTCCTCTTCCAGGGCTTGAAAAAAAATAATTAAGTGGGAAGTTCTCATGCAAATGAAAGGGACTAAGTCGTCAGTTTCTAAAGAATCTCAGTTTTCATTTGGAAAAGTTGGAGATAACCTTAAACTGGGAGTGTTGTCTGCTTGAGTCTGCCGAGAAATAACTCCAGTGCTTCTGCTTACTGCTTTCCCACCCAAGCAAGAGTGTGAAACTGCTAAATCATGCTGTTGCTTGGGTCAGCAATGAGTAGCTAGGGCACTGGCCTTTTGTTCCGTGACCTGGGTGGTGATGTCCTTCTGTGTGGTTGTCTTTCCCTATTCAGTATTCTGTATCAATCTCTGACCTGAAAGTGTTTCCTCTGCATGGAGGTGACAGGCCACCCTTTGGGTGCTTAGCCACACCCCCCCGTCACAACAGGAAGTTAGTGGGTACTTTAGATCCATAAAGTATTCTTGTGGTTTTGTACAATACTGTATATACTGAAATCTGCAGCATTTAAACATAGCCAAGTCTAAACTCTCAATAATATCATCCTTGGAGAGCAGTCCTATGGATTTATCACATCTTCGCTTCACAACTCATTTCATTTGATTTGAGAGAAAATATCTAAATCCATATATCACACTTACCTGACACTTACTAGCCTGACGACTAGTGGTACTAGCCAGGATGGAAAATAATTGTTCTGTCATGTTACTACATCTTAAAAGAGTAAAGTAGTTGTGTACTGTCCTTTGTGTCCTGCATGTATTTGTAGCATATTGTAAATCAGCTCTCTTTCATGAATTTTTAAGAATAAAACTTACCAGCAGGCTCCTACTTGTACTGGACCTTTTCCTTCCTGGCTTCACTGACTACTTTTCTTTTTTCTCCTAGATGATGGTACATTTGTCCTTGTGTTGTCTATGCATGGCTACAGTGCTCTGCACTTTGAACTGCGGGGGGACGAATAGCAGTGCGCACCAACGTGCAGCGCTGTAATTCTCCTGTGGGGAGTTAAAGGACCACGTTAACGCAAACTAGGAACCTTTTAGTTCGCTCCCACAGTGTCCACCTGGGGATGTTCCAGAGCATCACTTAGGTGCGCAGTGTTATTCACACTTGTGTTGTCTGAACTGCCCTAATGTCTAGTTTCCTTTTGTTCTATCTCCTTCCCCTCATCATTTCTCTCTCTGCTTATACGTCCTCCAAAATCTCTCTGTCCAGTACACTGTTCTTTGTGTCTAATCAGTTGCACGATTCCCCTCTTCCCATCCATTTATACATAGGGCTTGGAAATTTTACAAGATATGTAATAAGTGGAGGGATAAACCTCCTAACCAGAGACTGATACTGGGCCTCAGTGTCCACATGCAGTGTCCTGTGGTGAAGCTACCCCAACCAAACAGCTGCTGGAGAAAGGGAGAGGTTACTGTCACTGGACCCTGCTCAGAGGCCCCAGATATCATGTCTGCCTTGTCTCCGGTTAGTGATTGTCTGATTAAGTTGAAGCCCTGAATCCTCTGTCCCAGCTGGAAGGGAAAGAGAATTCTTCTTTAACTACCCCCCTCCCAAGAACCTTCTCGCTACTGCAAGGGCAGTTGGGTGGCTCTCTGCAACATCCCCTGTGCCCTGATCCCTGAGTGCCCCAACATGACAGCTGGAGGCTCTGAGCAGGGTCCAGGGGTAACAGCCTTGTACTAGTGCTGCACCTGCTCCCTTTTCCCAGCCCCCCACCCCCCCAGCATAGATAGACTGCACCAGTGTAAACAATGACTTTTGCCAGACTTCTGCTCTTTGCCTTCGTTTCAAACAAAGTGGTGTAGAGAAGTCCTGGGGGGCATAGCCAACCGAGTTCTAAGTCTGAGGTTCCTAAGAGGAGTGTGCCCTCCCCAGCACACATGACATTGGCGGTAGGGTAGTCCCTACGTCCCTCCTGTGTCATAACTAGGGTTATAGTCCATTTTGGTCAATGTCAAGGTCATAGGATTTTAAAATGTCATGATTTCAACTATTTTGGGGGGGAGGGAAGGGTTCATTTTCTTTCCTCTCCTCTTTGGTCTCTTTCTCAGTATCTTTCCTGTGGTTTTAATTTTTTCTTGCATTCTCTCTCCTCCAATGGCTTCCTCACTCCCCAGAAGGTTATTCCCTTCTCTAGGTCAGTGAGATGCCCACAGATAGCTCTGTGGGGCCAGGCTCTAAGTGCTCATATGAATCAGTGCCAGAGAAACAGGAGAAGCCTGAGCAAGGTAGCTACTACCTAAGCTTATAAAGCCTCATATATGAGAGCTGTGGATGTGGCTATTGTTATGGGGTGCTGCCAGGGGAAGCAGGGAAATGCTGCCTTACCTAACATGACAAAAGAATCTAGAAGGGTCTGACTTCCCTCTATAAAACGGAGGGAAAATAGAATGAATGGTGGAAGCTTTCCTTAGCTCACTCTGTCCTTAACTATCTGATGGCCTTTACACTACCCAGACACAGTGAGGTCCGAGAAGGAGGGATTTCAGCCCTCTTAGATTTTCCTGCTTTTCTTGGTTTAAGTTTGGTTCATCAACATCGCTTGAGTTGTTTTTTTGGTCTCTTGGAACCTTCTGTTGCACAGTGACAAGTGAACTAAATGACTGGGTTTATAGTGGAGTTTGATGGTACAGTACTGTAACATAGCATCCTTATACCTGGCATGCCCTGCAGTGCTCCAGACCTTGAACTCCTCTGCATTAATGGGTCAACTCTGGAAATTCAGAATCTGGTTGGTGAGGTAATTGGTGAGATAATACCCATTCCTTTTTCTTCACATCCTCGTAGAAAAGCATCCAGAAAGGACTCCTGGACCTCAAAGATAAGCTGCCAGCTGCCACAGACTATCAAAGTGTGGCTCAAAGTCAAGAGCAAACAGCTGATTTTTTTTTTTTTATGGTGGTTGGTTTGTTGCTGTTGGTGACAGGAAGCCACGTTCCCCAGGCTGTTAGCTTCCTGTTTTATTTTTACACCCATCCTGAGCAGATTAGCATGTCCATCTGTTTCTATAGCATTGTTTCTCATCTGACCTACAAGAGAGACTGTTTTCCTTCTTAAATGAATCGAGAAGTTGGGATATATTTGCTTTTCTGTTATAAATTTTGGGGATGTATCTGACTGCTTGTGCTGTGCTCCATTATTCAGGAGTTGCAGTTTCATTCTCTTTTGCGGTAGGAGGTATAAGAGAATGAATCTGTTGCTTCAACAATTAGGCATGTTAGCAGTCGAGATTTTGCTGTTATAAAGCACTGGGCAGGCAACAGACACGTGCAGCCATTTTCTGAAGGATAACTTTCAGAAGCTTTTGTGTTCTGTAAATCTTAGAAGAACTGGAAGTTGGAAGTTCCATCTCGCCATGTGTAGTCAAATCCATTTTGATGTCTTTCAGCATGGGCTGTACCCTCCCCCTCCCCCATATCCTTATAAAGCTACCAATGTGATAAACCACTAACTCTAAAACAATGGGTCTGTAGAAAGTAGGCCACATGGGAATTTCCCACAAGGGAGGGGTGCAGCCTGAAGGATAAGAAACAGTCACCAGAAAGTTTCCTGGTCAGCTGCAAGCACTTTCTGTTGTCTTATGTGAGCCCTCTCTGTCTGTGCTCTTAGTGAGGAGGGCTGGAGTGTACATCAGTGTGTCTGGCAGAAGGGCTAACTTCTGTTAGTCTTGGTTAGAAAATGGACGTGTTAAAACGTTCCTATGGAAAGGTTCCCAGTAGCTGTCGGATGTTCTGCAATATTTGATGAAGGAATGAGACTGTTCAGTGCAGCTGCATCAGTGGGAAGGGGGGTATGGCAGCAGCAGTAATGTAAACAGTCCCTTGCTCAGCCAAAATGGGTAGTTTTCCTTTGCCGCCTATACACCTGGGCCAAGAGGTCTCTGCTTCTCCACTGCAAGCTGTAGAACAGCAGGATTTTTCTTTTCAAAGAACCAGTTTCATAAGGGTGGGGAGGGAAAAAGATGCCTGATACAGAAAGCGGTTTCAGAGCAGGGAAATGAACATTGTGGCTCTGTGTGCCTGGAATTTGTGGGTGAGTAATCCTTTCCTGGTTCTCTTTTGGGTTGTTTTTCATCTTTCAGAACACTGCCTGAAGCGGGTCCACCATGCCGTTAGTAACGAGGAACATTGAGCCAAGGCACCTGTGCCGTCAGACGTTGCCTAGCGTTAGAAGTGAGCTGGAATGCATGACCAACATCACCTTGGCAAATGTCATTCGACAGCTGGGCAGCCTGAGTGAGTACCACTGCGAGCCTGCATGCTGCCCTCCGGAGTCGTTCGCTCCCTTTCTGTTCTTGTATTTCCATTTCTCCCCCCGCTGCCTTCCCTGGGTAATGCTAAAATATTTTCCCAAAGAAATCTCTAATACTCATTTCCTGTCCTTCTCCCACCTCCTCCTCAACAAAAAGAAAATTGGAGAGGAGGGAAATGGAAGAGCTGCAGCAAAATTGTAGATGGAAAGGTGGAGCGTAATTCAGGACTGTAAAATGGGAGGCTCTGAGTGGCCAGTACACTGTCAGAGAAAGCACCAGTAATTGCATGCGCTATTAATTGTAGCTCAATTGTGTTAAATCTACAGCTGATCATTTTTAATGAGATAATGAAAACGTGCACACAGATCCTGGCCTGTTTGCCCATGCTACATTTATTGCATTGCAAGCCTGAAAATCCCCAATTCAGGCTAAGAATTGCCCCTGGGATATTAGAGTTTGCATGTTGGTACAGTGGCACAAATGATTACCACCCTCCAGTGAAAGGAACAGGAGCACTTGTGACATCTTGGAGACTAAGAAATTTATTTGAGCATAAGCTTTTGTGGGCTACAGCCCACTTCATCAGATGGATAGTACGGAACATAGAGTAGGAAGGGAGATATACACACAGAGAACATGAAAAGGTGGAAGTTGCCATACCAACTGTAAGAGGCTAATTAAATAAGATGTGCTATTATCAGCAGGAGAAAAAAAACACTTGTGTAGTGATAATCAATATGGCCCATTTCAGACAGTTGACAAGAAGGTGTGAGGATACCTAACATGGGGGAATACAGTGGAGTCGCATCAGGCGCATTTAACATAAGCAAATTCAACGATACACGTTCTGCAAAAAATAATAATTAAATAGTGCTGGCTGAGCAGGGCTGGGGCTGGTATCCCAGACTGGCATCGGGCTGAGTGGCTCAGCCCACTGCCGGCCTGGAGTTCCGTTCACCCAGGCTGGCAGGAGGCTGAGTGGGGCCAGTGGCTGGGACCTGACTGGCAGCGGACTCAGCCGCTCAGCCTGCCGCCGGCCCTGTTCAGCCTGCTGCCGGCAGAGGAAACGGAATCCCAGGCTGGCAGTGGGCTGAGCGGGGCCGGCGACGGGCTATACTCAACTATACGTGGTTTTGATCTTACGCGGGGACCTTGGAACCTAACCCCGCAGCGTAAGATGTGACTCAACTGTAGATTCAATTTGTGTAATGACCCAGTGAGCTGGCAAAGTGAAAACACGGGCTCAAGATTTATAACAGAAATAAATGGTAAGTATCGTGCCTGTACCAGTTTCTTTTTTCTCCATTAAAATGTTCTGGATTCAAATTATTCCCTCTCTGTTCAATATTTGCTTTGTTGGCCTTGAAATGAGACCTGCAAATGCTTTGATAAACGGATTTGTGCATTGTTTAATTTCACTCTAGGACCTACAAGTATCTGTTTCCTTCACCAGATGGATCCTTCCTCTTGTGCAATATGAACATGAGTGAGAGGATTCCAGGCAGAATTTTTCCTGTTTCTCCAGTAGTGAAAGCACACTGCTATCACTAAAATTCCTGTGCAGCCTCCAGGTTCTCATATGAGACCAACAGGCCTTACATTAAGTCTGTTGCTAAAAATATCAATGTGCAGTAATGGATAAGACCAGTCTACCCATCCATTGTCAATTGCCCTTCACTGTTCCATAGTTAGATGTGATTCCTGAGATGGTCACATAGCATTAGGGTTCTCTTAAAATCCATCCTGTGTGCATGTAATGAGGAGGGAGAGAGCGGTAAAGCTCTTTAAATCCCAAATACAGAGAGTAAGCTGATCCAGATCCAAAAGGCATGCTGTGGGCCAGTGTGACAGCAACAGCGATATCCCTCAGGCTTAGACCTTCTTTGTGCATTTTACAATATTCAAAGCACCTCTGCTTATCCCCCAGAACAGAGAGTGACGTGCTGGAAGCCAAATCACAGCCTGGTTCTTTTATCAGGAGGGTACCAAGGGAGCTTCGCTCTAGGGTGTGGGGAGGACCAGTCACAGACACAACCAGGAGTGCTGTTGGGGAAGCTCGTGTGAGACAGACTGTTCGTATTGACACTCATGTGCATCACTGTGCATTTGAGGGTAATGGGGAAGGAGGGAAATAAAATTGAGCATCCCCAGGGTTGAAGACAGAATTGTAAGTGCTATGGTCTTTGGGCTCATTACTGCAGAATGCTGAGACCCAAATGACCAAGCTCCTCTCCTAGTTGTCTGTACATTATTTTGAAAATGGGAATATGCTATTTCTTCATGTGTGCTGAATACTGTAGTAATCTGAAGAGAGTTCAGTAAGTGACAGCAGACCTGTCAAGCGAATAATCAGCCATGCCTAGTACACCACAACCTCTTTACAAAGACACAAACATAAAACTTGTGCAGCATTCATATTCCAGTGAGTTTGCCCTTTGTTACTATGACAGCCGGTAGCACTTTGGAGAGGCAGTCTGTGCATTTCTGTTAATTCTGTGGAATCATAGAAGCTAGAAATGGGAAAGACCTATTAAATCAGTCTGTCTTCCTGCCAGTGAATGATAAAGATAATTTTGATTGTAATTTTTGCACTTGAAGTAAAATCAATCAAGCAGCTAAATCCCTGAAAACTAATCTCTGCCCCCATCCAAAAATGTGCATGAAATACAAAAACATATACAGAATCTTATACAGTAACCATGTGTTGACACAGTTATGCAATCAGAGGAATAAATATACATCCAAGGACATAGACCAGTGCACATAACCCTGTTTGTATCTCATCTTTGTATATAAAGTATACTGCTCAGCACTGCAAAAACAACTATTCAGTTTTTCCTAACATCTGTAGTCTTTTCCTTGTGAAATTCAGGAATGGGTTCCAGGTCTCATTAAAATGGAAACACTTAACAACCTTGTCGTATGAGGTTATTGCTGTGAGGTCTGTCCAATTACATTATAGATGAACCTTCCTTCTCCTTTCATTGTGGCATCCTTTGTAAAATGTGTGAGTTGCTCTTATGGTAAGGTAGAACAGAGAGGATGCTTCATGAAAGCTGGTTACAATGAGATCTGTCTGACTCCTGTGTCTGAGGGAATTAACATCTTCTTATGAGTTAACACAGGGAAGCTGACAAGGCATGTCAGCAGGGCAAAGGTAGTGTCCCTGTATTAAAACGCCATATACCAATTGAGGCAGGGGGAGGAGAATCACACTGCGCGCGTCCTGCATAGTAAACATAGCCATGGGGCTAGGTTGTAGGACCCAGACACAGGTTTAGCACCCTTGTATAAAATAACTGCAGGGATAGGAGCTTGAGGTTGGTATTGCTTCAAAGTGCAGACTCTTTAGTCCTATTCGTAGATGTCATGGAGACAGCTGCCCTTGAATGGTAGCCTAACTTAAGTGTTTTTCCCCCTCCTTCCTTCTGAAATCAGCTGTTGGACATGCAAGTCCCATTTTTACCCATATGACTTGTACTAAAAGCCAAGATTTTATTTTAAAAAAGGACTCTAAAGTTGCATCTTAATTTAGACTCCTAACTGACAGGATTTTTCAAAAGTACCCAACACTTGACAGCCCCCACTGACTTCAAGGGGAGCTATTGACTACTTGGTGCTCTTGAAAATCAGGCCACTTATTAGAAGCTTAACTTCAGAAGTTTCTGTGTGCGACAGTCTTGGCCATACATGTTTAGATAGGCAGGATTCTGCACAAGAACTGGGTAAGGGCAGATTCTGGTGGAGGAATAGTTAACCCACTTGTATGGTGAAACTGCTGCCTCTTGTGGCCAATATTGTTTCCTTGTGCTCCACACCTGTCTGAATCCACGTAGATTGCAAGTTCTTTGAGGCAGGACTATTGTTTTATGTTTGCACAATGATCCACGAGTGGAGGCTCGTAGGTGCTATGGCAGTGCAAAGAATTAATAGTCACAACGTTTGTCTTGGCTGCTCACTGAGCAGTCTGAGGTTTTACAGAGGGATCATCACATTTAAGAACTCCAGTGAAAGTAGCAATCACTATTTATATTTTTGATCTAGATAATCTTGAAAGCATCAGTCTTTCAGTTGCTGCTATCTGAAGACTAGCCTTGTCTATGAATGTGGCTACGGCTTTAGGGTCAAGACCTGAATATACCATATAGTTCTAGAATACAATTAACTATAAAATGGGTACCAGTTACCCTTGAGGGTGCCTTACTGCAAGGCAGTGATGTGGGGGGCCTTTTAGGATGCCATACAGCAATAAAATCTAGCTATGTTTGGTTGTTAATAACAGAACATCATGTAACCCTAAAGGGACTCTGCAAGCCAATCAGGCCCAGACTAATACAGCACGCTGTCAACTTGACTGGTGTCAATCCATGTTTATTACTTTATTCAAGACTTAAGAATTATGCTTCAATTGTGTGTCGTTGTTTAAAGATCCCTTAGAAAGGTGTCATTTAGCTGGAGTGGTGCATGAACTCGCCCTCTGTGCCGGTATGTTGGGTGGTATCAACAGTGCCAAATGTGAAAATAACAAATCTCTCTCTTGTAAAAGCTAGTAAATAGCTTGCTGATACTAATGTGGAAGAAGCAGCAGGTTGTGTAGGGGTGGGGGTGGGAAATCTGGAGAACTCGAGAATGAAGGGCTGGGGTGGAACATGTAATACAGCTCAAAGAGTAATACAGCCCCTTGAATATTCCAGGTAAATTTGCAGAGGACATTTTTGGAGAGCTGTTTACTCAGGCCAACACCTTTGCCTTTCGGGTGAGCTCTCTAGTCGAGAGGGTCGACCGCTTGCAAGTCAAGGTCACTCAGCTGGATCCCAAAGAGGAAGAAGGTAATGGAGTGGAGCTCAGCACTTGCCGACCAAGCATGCTAAAGAGCCCCATCAAACCAGCAGAGCTCATGGCCTTGAAATGAGTTTGAAGCTGTGTGTGCTAGAGGCTCATGTGTTTTCCCCTTTTGCTAACGGAGACTCTTTCCCTTACTGCCTTGAAAAGCACTTTGCTAGTGACATGTGGAGTGGTTCCAAACAAGTCTGTTTCTGCTGGAGGTGGTCACTAGCCAGTCTCCATATCCAGTGGCTGGCTATTCAGTACATAGGGTGGCAGCATGATTTTCAGGTGGTTTACACACTGAAATTTGAAATCACCTTAGCACCTTTCTTGAGAGCCATATTGAAACAGTTTCAGCTCTCGGTGGAGACAAGGTTGGAGTTTCTTTACTCTTCTCAAGAGGATTGTGGGGGAAAAGGAACCCAACCATAGAAAATGCTGAGCTTGCTGAGAACTATCACTGAAATCAAATGTAGCTACTTGGCCTTCTGTGTCAATCACTTGGGTTGAACTTTGTCCTTCACTTTCTCTTTCCATCGCTTCCCTCCTTCTTAGTGTCCCTACAAGGCATTAATACAAGGAAGGCCTTCAAAAGCTCCACCACTCAGGACCAGAAGCTCTTTGACAGAGACTCTCTCCCAGTACCTGTCCTTGAAACATACGGCATCTGCAATACTCCACCACCTCTCAACATTCTCTCCCCTTACAGGTAATGCTGCAGCATCTCTTTTTAGTTTCTTTTTTCCCTTGTAGGGGGAACGTCTCCTCCACAGTTAGCTGAGAAAGGGGCCCACCCAATGGCCAGGGTCACAAACCACTTAATCAAGAAGCAGTAGTCCCTAAGGGAAATGGAGTAACCTAACTAGAGTCCCTCGGGCATTCTCTGTTCTTTAGCTGGATTTGTGGTTTTGCTTCTGGGGATGCACAGATGAAGGTAGCTGAAAAATGACATAGTTATGTTATTGCTTTTGTGATGATGCCTTCGGGAGGCAAGTCTTGAACGGCACTGCATAACATTGCTAGTTGTTTTGTATATGATGTATTTTCTCATGCTTCTGTGTGTGATCTCCTGGCCACTTTCCAAGAGCCTTCTTAGAAACTACAGGACATAAATTTGCATGTGGCATTAACCCAAATGGATACAGCGGACTCCTTTAGATTTTGAGCATTAGCTGGTCTATTCCTGGTGTCAGGTGACCCTGGCTGCATAGCCAGCATAAAGCCCTTCTCCTTAGCAAGCTAGACATGTTTTGTCAGCCTGTAGATCAGTAATATTCAGACTGAGGCTCGGGAGCCGCCATTGGCTCTTCGGTTGGTTTCCTACGGCTTTTTCCAGCACATGATATTGAAACACTGTGAGATTTAAATATAGTAAAAGCCTCCTGATTGGTTAATGTCAGCCAACTGTAGTTGATAAAATAATACTTGCTCAGTCATTTTGCTGTCAGAATATAGAAAAACTGCTAAATATTTCCGCCTCGTACTGTTTAAATATGTGTCTATAACACTGTGGTAAATGAAACTATGAATTCACACAACTGTGGCTCTTTTGGGTAGCTCCTGAAGCACTGAGGACTGAGTGTCACTGCTGTAAATAGTCGTAGAGCAGGGGTTTCGGAGTACGAATAGTTCTTTAGCCCACATCTGTAAATGTCTTTTGAACAGGTGAAAAGTAATTACAGATAGCTGGAGGCAGCTGTCTTCTGTGAGAGGCTGCTGTACTGCAAAGTAGGAGGGTGGGCATGTGCGCGCACACTCCTGAGTTTCAAGGATGCTGCTGGTCTGATTTGGGGTTCCTGAAGTGGAGAAGATTTTTCTGAAAAGCCTGGTGGGTGGGGAGGGAAGGAACTTGCCGAAAAGTCCCGGTACATAATTGTGTAATATGTCTTGGAGGAAGTAGCAGGGGCCCGGTCTGGTGGGTGGGGGTTGGCAGGATGGAGATTGTCACTGAAAAGCATGCTGCTCAGCATTTGGAGGTGCATGCACTCAAGCCTGTATTCATTGATGTTACTGTGGAGCAGGCTATCTGGAAAGACCAATGGGGAGAGGCAGGGTGGGGAAGGGGCATGTGTGGAGAGAGGGGGTGTGTTTGACAAGCAGGTGCGGGGACAGACATCTGCTGCTGCCTCTGTAATTGTTAGAATGGCTGCTCAGCGAAGTTCTTGCACCGTTCTTAAGGTATAGAAATCAAAACTATTGATGCCCATACCAGAGGAGAATCATAGTGCAAAGTGTTGCAGGAAGAGTGGTCAGAGTTCCCCCGAGCCATGCGGTTAGAGCACATCAGTGTCCTAGCCAGTGATACAGAAGGGAGTGATGTAGCCAGCATCACATCTGACTGCCCTAATCCAATGCATCCAGGTACCCATTTTGCAGCTGGATGAATAGGAGGTGGCTGTAGAGCGAGATCAAGTGAGACTCAAACCTGCAACCCTCAGAATTGTAGTCAAGCGCTTTAACTAGTCAGCCATGACTGAGAAGCGGTGGTGACTTCAAATTAAGTGACGTGTGGTAGTGGTTTAAATTAGTGGGTGAAGTAGGTAGCTCCTCAAGGGTAGAGAGGCCTCTATTTGAAGGGGATGGAGAAAGAGTACAGAATGTGTGGCTTCTTGCTTCAGATTGCTAGAAATTGACACCTAGTGGGTGTCTGAAATCTTTGGGCATCAGACAAGCTCCTGACTGGCTCCTTGTGTGTGTTTCTATTCCAGGGATGATGGCAAGGAGGCACTCAAGTTCTATACAGACCCTTCGTACTTCTTTGACCTTTGGAAAGAGAAAATGCTACAGGACACCAAGGATATCATGAAAGAAAAGCGGAAGCACAGGGTAGGGGATGCGGCATGGTTGCTGCATGCTAGCAAAGAAGTAGTAGATAAGACAAGGTAGAAGGAAAAACCAGAGATTCATAGGAGACAGTTTCTCTTCCAAATCCAAGTTTTCACTTTCACTTGGGTACTTTAGAGGGGATACAGTCAAGTTTAAAATTATACTTCTAAAAAAATCCCTTGTTGCCTGTTACTATTATCCGTGCTTATTAAAGCAGAGAGGTTTTAAAAACCTGTTCTTCTGAATTTCACACAGTTTGGATGGTGATGCTGGTTCATTTCGTAGCTTTGTACCATCTGTTGCCTGGCATCCAATGCATTAGCACAGTAAGCGCTTTCTTTTGGGTGGCAGGGGTGACCTTAGACCTTTTTCAGTACTCTTGCAATATCTTGCAGGCATTTCTGCTCAGTATTAAAGCACTCCATTTATTACCTTTGGTACGCTTTGATGTAACTGGAATATCATCACCAGTCCCTTTGAAGGAAACCGGTGTGCCTGTTCTGACAGCAACGAAGGGATTACGTTTAAAAATCCAGTTGTACTTTAACGTATGGAAGTGTTTAAGCCACGTAAAACTACAAAAACAAAAAAACCCACCATCACATTGGCCCAATTCCTGCCTTTGTGTGTCCTTTTAACATTAGTGAATTACAAGGCAAATTGCATTATAAAAGGATTCATTTACTGTACCTGCAAGGCTTAGTTTGGGTAAATCTGACTTACATTTTAAGTGATTGTACCATCAAATTTCAAAGTAGATCATGACCTTCCGGTCAGAGTATAAGAGAGTTTTGGCATATTGAAATCTTGTGGGCATGTGTCCACCTAACCGAAACCTACTTACCAGTTGCTTTTAATTGGCTTCCTTTTGGAAGCCTCAACACAAAAACCAAAGACACAGTAGAGGCTTGTCTACGTTGCGGTGCAGCAAGCCAGGGTGTGACTCCTGCTGCGCAGTAACAGCCCATGTGGATATTGTGGCACTCCGGGACTTTAATTACATGGTAGCAGTTTCCACATGGGGCATTACTGTGTGGCAAGCTGGTGCGCTATAGGTGCGCACCTTGGCTTGGTGCACAGTAATGTGCCATTTAGGCAAGCCCTGGGCTTGGGAAACTGATCTGCCCTTCCACTCCAGAAAAGATCTTTCCTGGTTAGAATTGAGACACCCTGGTTGGAGCACGGGCTGGGAGAAGTTTATGCTTCTGTTGCTATGTGTGCAGTAGCTGTTCTGTAGATAGAAGCCTTTAGTATCTCAGTCTAGATGAACAGTTAGTGTGCAGCAAGATAGGGTGTAAAAATCTACCTCACTAACCTGCCGTGCACTAATCGTTCACATAGACTTATAGTGCCCAGCTGGCTGGTTCAAGGTAGATCAGCGCCCAGAGATACATTAACTGTTAATATAGACAAATCTTGATCCTTCCTCCAATACTAATTTCATTCTACTGCAGTCTCAAAGAATCCCAAGACTTGCATGATCTCTTTAAATCTCTACTCCTCCCCTCCCAGTGAGATGAAATCGGACAGCCTAAATCCCAACAAGTTTTCAGTTCTAATGGGTCTTTCTTTCCTTTTCTTCTCTAGAAAGAGAAAAAGGATAATCCCAACCGAGGGAACGTGAATCCGCGGAAAATCAAAACCCGAAAAGAGGAGTGGGAGAAATTGAAAATGGGACAGGAGTTTGTTGAGTCAAAAGACCGACAAGGACCTGCTGGGTAAGTGAATCTGGCTATTTATTCAGATCGCCGTGAAGGAGAAGCAGTCTGGCATTGTTGATGGTAATGCAATTCACCCTGCTCTGCCGTTTCTCCAGATCTGCTGTGCAATGTGGATCGATATCCTCGCTAATCAGATTTTCTAAAGTAAATCTGTCTGTTGATCTAAAAACTTGCGAAATAAATCAAGAAGCCAAACAGTTTAAACAAGGGGGCGCAAGTGGTCTTCAGAAGTAAATCTACTTCTCCGCTCGGCTCCCTTATCCCACAGATGCAGAAATGTCATGGACTTAGTCCCTTTACCCCAGGGGTTCTCAAACTGTGGGTCGTGACCCCTCAGGGGGTCGCCGACCCGGTTCCCGAGGGGTCGCGAGCTGGTTTTTTCCGCCGAAAAGCCGCCGCCGCGGTCGCTTCCGCTTTCGGCGGCTTTTCGGCGGACATGCTGAGCTATTTCGGGAATGCTCAGCATGTCCGCCGAAAATAGCGCTGAATGTGGAAGTAATTCATTCAGCGGCTTTTCGGCAGACACTCAAGGGGTTGCGGCGCCGTGCCGCTCAGAAAAAAGGGGTCGTGCTAAAGGTAAGTTTGAGACCTGCTGCTTTACCCCATCATCACTCGTCCTTTTACAGCTGGGTCACCAGTTTGTCTGGCCAAGAACAGTATTAGCAAGGGCCAGAAGCTGTGCATTTGAGCATGTGGATGTGGTATGGAAGAAGGAGTGCAGACTCTCTGCACATCTACAGCAGCTCTTCTGAGAGTGTTTCATAGGCATCAGGCTTTTCTGGGGTTCCGGGAGGGTTGGCTGCTGTCTGCAGAGAGGGGTGTTCCCCACCACAAGAAATCAGCAGGTAAGGTGAATCGTACCCTACTCTCCAAGTTCTCCCAGCAGCACTCAAGGCATTAAAGGGGCATAATTTTAGTAGCCTTTGTCTCCTTTTAGTTATGGGCTGAATTAATATAGCAGCCTCTTGTGGTGAGGAAAGCCGGGGAGTAAGGCAAGCGGATGTTCCCAAAGCTGCTTTGTGGCGGTTCCTTTTCACATGAAGAAAGGGCACTCTCAGCCTTTGGTGGTGGGACACTGTTTCTGTTCCTGCTTTTTCATAAGCTGCGCTTCATGTTTCAAAATTTAGGACTTTTCTGCTCCCATACAAGTTTCTTCAGCTACAGATCTCTCTTCAGTGCCTCCTATTTGGGATTTCATTTAGCTTTTGACACCAGTCTGGCCAGAAACAAACTGAATTCCCAAAATGCACTTCCTGGTATGCCCTTTTCTTGCCATTTGTGGCTCTTTTCACTTAAGAACACCTTCTTTTTAATCACACATTTTATACTTAAAAGAAAAGCAGGTTTTATTTTTAACAGCGGAGTCAGATGACTTGAAACCAGGCAGGAGGAATCTGACTCCATGGCAGCAGCTTTTCCTTGCTTTCACTGTTTCCCACTACACATTCTTCCATGCGTCTTAGTTTACGGTAGATTCTGATATGAGGCTTGAAAAGTGTTTGTTTTTGTTTCACTGCTTCGAATGATCTTACTCTGCTGTCCAGCTTGGGGGTGGCCCAAACAAAACACTGCATGTTTCAGCGTTGGGTATGACTGCATCCGCAACGTGCTGGGTGCTTTCCCAACGTGCAGGAAGTGATAGCCTTTGCCCTAATGAGCACAGGGCCACATTAGGGCTTTTATGCTGCCATGGAGAGAGTACAATGTAAATGGGACCTGACTGGTCTGGTTTTTGCCTGTAATCCAGCTTTAAGAGCAAGCTTTTTACCAACCCTAAAACTTACAGAAATATTTGTTTTGTTTTAAAAAAAACAAATATTTTCTTGCAGTGTTGACAACCCCTGCACTGAATTACTCTGCTGATGCGTAAAAACCTGAAAATAAACTTGTCTGGATACTAACAATAAACAAAAGTGTAAATAACTAGTCGACTTCCATTGTCCAGACTGAGACACAGAGAGAATAAACAGCCATAATGAGTGAACGTGGATTTGAAATGTCAAAAAGTCTAAACAGTTTCTAGTCATCTAAAGTGCTTCAGGAAACATTTTATGGGCAAATCCACGATTTGGAGCCACACGGTGTCCTTTTAAATTATTTGTATTACAGTCGCATATAGAGGTGCAAATTGTGACTAGGGGTCCATTATGCTGGGCTTTTAACAGAATGAGCCATTCCTGCTAAAGAGCTTCCAGTCTGAATTTTGGAGTGAGGCACTTGAGCATGGTTCTACTAACTAGGCTCTTTGTGGTAGAACAGCCTGCATGGCTGTATTCCTGTTTTTGTGTCCCTGATGCTCCGTGCTGGAAGTGCTCTTTATGGACGTGAGGAGGAAACTGGGTATTGATATTCTGCTGTTGTCTTTAATTTTAGATATCCCTCTAATGTGGTGTATCAGAATGGCAGCATTGGCTCCGATGAGAGCATGGAAATCAACTACTATCCTCCACCACCGCAGTCTGATTCTATCTCGCCACCGTCTCCATCCTACCCTGAGGACAGCCTGCCTCCACCGCCCTTGGATTTTAGGTAAACCTCCGGGACCCATTCGGCCACAGAGAAATAATAGGTGGTGCAAAGTGATGGAGTTAGCTGGTCTAGTGAAACCCACGTGAAGCTGTCCGTTGGTAAAGTGTACAAAGCGTATGACCCCTCCTTAATGTTTAGATCTGTTAACCTCCATGAGAGTCATGGTGAGAAAACACCCATCAGTATAGAGTTTAAGGGTGGAAGTGGCCATCAGGTCATCTAGTCTAGTGTACAGCACAGGCCACCAACACCCACACACTAAACCCAATAACCGAAATGAAATCCAAGTATTCTAGCCCACAGGAGATGACACTCTTCCGTGCCACAGGGCAGAGAATAGGAAGGACCAAGATGCACCAGTGCCCAAGAACCCTCCCTCCCCTGCAACGGCAGGGAGTTAAGTGAGACATACCCAATGATCCTGGCTCTGTGTGCGTGTCGTTGCAAAGGAAGGCAAAAAACCTCAAGGTCACTGCCAGTCTGACCGAGGGAGCATTCCTTCCTAGTCCCACATATCATGATCAGTTAGACCCTGAGCATGTGAGTAAGAACCTTCCAGCCAAGCCCCTTCGAGCGAGAATGCCCATTGCCACCCCAGAACCCTGGCCCTTCCTGTCCAACATCTCATCTCTAGCCATGGCTGTACCTGATGCTTCAGAGGAAGGACATTAAAAACATGCCAGAATGTGTTTTGAAAAGGAAGGGGAATCCCTTCCTGACCACTGCAAGTGACTGGCTGAAACCCTGAACCATGAGCTTTAAGACACAAACTGGAAGCAAGCTCCAGGGCTGCTGAACCCTGCCCCTTACTATCACAAGCAACCCCATCATACAATCACACTCGTAAATTTGTCCAGCTCTCTCTCAAACCAGTTAGGTTAAAGCCCCAAACTTCTCATAATACCCCGTCTAACAGGAGAGCATTATCCCACTCTGTGAATTCTCCATATGTGTGAAGCGCCCATCCTGGTAGAATCAGGGTTCCTTTAGACAAGCTTGGCCCAGGTTTTGGTGCCCAATTGGTCTTCCAATACAAATGCTTGAGAGCATGTGGTCCTGCATCCCCAACAGTCCATGTTACTGGGTTCCTAAACTGTCACCACTTTCCACTCCTATCTTTGTAAGGTGTAGGTGCTCTAAAACCTCGTACTTCGAGTTCTTGGGGCCCTAGCGTCTCCTACAAGGTCTAGAGCAGTGGTCGCCAACCTTTCGGACCTCAGGGACCACTAAACTCACAATTTTGAATCCCGCGGACCACTAACATGAATTTTTTTAAAAAGGCCCGGGGGGGAGGAGTGGGGGGTGGCAAGAGCGGGGGGGGGGGGGGTTGTTTAACTTTTAAATGACTTTTGTGTTATGCCTTTTCATATAACCTTGTTTTAGAAACTCTGTATTGAACTTTGGTAATCTGTTATAGCCCCCAAGGTAGTATAATTAAGGTAAAAGAAAAATGTCTCTGCTAGAAGTAGAATAAGATCTCCCCCCCCACACACACTTTATAATCAAGTGCCCTGTTGAATGAATGAGGTGTGAATGAGGAAGGAGAGACAGATCAAGGACAATCAAACTTGTCAAGTGGGCTGACTAAGAGCAGACATAACCCTCAGGGGTTAGCACCAGACCAGAGAGAAGCAGCAAAAAGGAGCAATGGACACAGACCCAGATTTGCAGGAGAGGGAAGCTGCTATAAAATAGCAAACTTGGCAAAATTTTTACCTTGCGCCTCTGCCCCCTCCCCCCCCCCCCCATTCCCTTTTCAAAATCACTTTAGGTCCTTGTTTGGTGGTTTTCTCTTCCTGGCACACAACTCATCTAAATATCACTACTCTTTCATTTATTACAGAAAAAAGTTTTTAAATACCCTGAAAACTATTTAAAATGCAATTTGCTAATTTAAAAGTAGAGATGATGGTAGCTATTCCCTGCAAAGTGGGAAAGCACCCTGTTCCCCGGCAGGTATGCGGGGCTCCCGCCACTTACCTCCTCCCCCCCCCCCCCCCCGGCTTGCCTCCTCTCCTCTCCCAGCTCCGCTCTCGCTCTTCTTCCCCCCCACCCCCTCGCCTCTTCTCTCCCGGCCCCGGCTCCGTCTCCGGCCCCGCTCTTCTCCCCACCCCGCTCGCCTCTTCTCTCCCGGCCCCGGCTCCGTCTCCGGCCCCGCTCTTCTCCCCACCCCGCTCGCCTCTTCTCTCCCGGCCCCGGCTCCGTCTCCGCTCTTCTCCCCACCCCGCTCGCCTCTTCTCTCCCAGCCCCGTCTCCGTCTCCGTCCCCGCTCTTCTCCCCCTCCCCGGCTCGCCTCTCTTACTGACCCCGCCCCTCTCCTCCGGCTGCAGCTCCGCGGACCACCCAAATTTTCTCGCGGACCACCAGTGGTTGGCGACCGCTGGTCTAGAGCATCCTCATTTCCCCGAGACATCAATGTTCTGCAGGATCAGGTCCATTACACACCAATTCCAAAATGGCCTGATATTGGCTCAGGTCACAGAGGTCTAAACTAGACTCTTTTAAATAGTAGGAACCAGAAAAGTGCAGCTAGAGTAAATACATAGAGGGAATAGGTGACTGATAAATGCTATAGTACTAGCTTGGCTAAAACGTATCAAAAGGCAGCATAGCTTGTGAGTTTGAGTTGCAAATACAGTCTCTCAGCCTGAGACAGGCACTCCATCCTGCAGCAGCTCTCTAGCTGAGAATGGAGATGGTTGCTTCAGATAAAACTTGTCCTGGTTTATGCAGTTAAAGCCATGGCTGCCCCCGAATCTCTTACTTGAGAAAAAGGGTGGAAGTAAATCGACCTTCATTATAAAACGACCAATAGTCTCCACGGCGTATCAGATGAACACCATAGACTGCGTGTTACATTTGCTAGGTTTTGAGGCAAGAGCATTCTGTTTGCTAGCATTCAGTGTAAGATTCCTTTTACCAATATGTAAGCTAGTAACATAGCACTTCCTGGGCACTAGAGTTTCCTGTGAATGGAAAGTTTATTCAATAATTTATGAATCCATATTTCCCTTCAGTGTGTTTTGGATCCTAGCACCTTTTTTCCCCTACACCCTTGACAAGAGGGGACAAATCATCACCAGTGCTCCAGTAAAGAATCAGTGAATGGGTCTATACCTATATGTTAATAGCATATGAACTTGCATAGCATAGAAAACAAGAACTAAAGTTACCTCAATAGACCTCTCTGTTTAGCAGCTGAATGGTGACAGAATGACTGGCATTGCTCTAGAAGATTCCGAGCTGAGAGGGCAGACGGGCCGCTGGCAGAGAGATTTGGTGTTTGGCTCGTGCAGTGTACTGTTACTGTGCTGGCTGATGGGACGTCTGATAGCGTGTGTCTCAGCTGCAGTGTCAGCTGTCAGTTGTTCTGTTTTAGCCAAGAGTAATGCAGTAGGATAGTCAGTACCAGGGCCCTGGAGAACTTCAGTAGAAGCTGGGAGTTGGAGGTGGACAAAATCCTCTCTGCTTGCCCCCAAACTGAGTTCAATCGAATCTAATCTGAGCTCAAAGCTAATGGTGTTCTTTCTGTCTCTGCCCCCACCCCAATATTACTCTTTCCTCCTGCAACAGCTACCCAGCAGACAACCAAAGAGGTTCTGGTTCTGGTGGACCAAAAAGATCCAGCCTGGTCAGTCCAAGCCATCCTCCACCAGCTCCTCCAGTTGGATCCCCATCCAGTGCCAGGCCAGGCTTCGCTCCACCTCCTGCTCCTCCCCCACCGCCACCAATGTCCGGAGTTTCCCCACCACCTCCTCCTGCAGGATTTCCAAATTCAGGGATGCCATCGCCACCATCTCCATCCTCCTTCCCGCCTCACCCCGACTTTACTGCCCCTCCTCCTCCACCACCACCTCCAACAGCAGAATACTTTGCTGTTCCTCCACCACCGTCGCCTCAGCCAGCAGACGGTGGTGCTCCTCCCCCTCCTCCCCCTCCTCCCCCTCCTGGTCCCCCACCTCTGTCTTCCAGTGGCATGGATGGGGCACCAGCTCCACTTCTGCCTCCAGACTCCTCGGCCTCCAAGCCAAAATCTTCCTTGCCGCCTGTTACTGATGCCAGAAGTGACCTGCTTTCAGCTATCCGTCAAGGTAAGCCCTGGCTGTGATTTCTACGTATCCTCTTTACCCTAAGGTGACTTACTGTCTCTTCTGAGGGAGGTTCCAGGGCACGGGAGCCTGGGATCCATCCCAAGGGCAGCACTGCTACTGGCTTGCTCCTTGTGACCCACACCTACTGTGGATGATCTAGCCCAAAGAGAATCTCAAAACCCCTTTTCACCCCAGTGAGGGTGCCCTCTAGTTTTACACCTTTGCAGGTTGCTCTGCAAGAATCAATGCAGCTCCCAAGCTGCAATCGAACTGCCTTTAGAGCAACAACACACAGCGCTTGGGAGGAGTGTGGGAAGCCAGCTCCTCCGGCTTCCTCCAGCCACCCTTGCTCCAAACCTATTCAGGCTGGTCAGTGTTTGACCTGTGTCCCCTTCTGTGCAGTCGCTGTGTCAGGCTGGCTCAGCACAATCCAGTCATTGATCAGGCCCTGCCCATGGCTATTCAGAGCAGAGCATTGGAGCAACAATTCTCTGTAGATCCCGTGAAATCTCCAGCCGTTGAGCGACCACCTCTCTGCCTTCTTCCTCTTGCCAGGTTTCCAGCTCCGCAAGGTGGAGGAACAGCGGGAACAGGAGAAGCGGGACGTTGGGGGCAATGATGTGGCAACGATCCTCTCTCGCCGCATCGCTGTGGAATACAGCGACTCCGAGGATGATTCTTCGGAGTTTGGTGACGAGTGGTCTGATTAACCATGGTCCTGCTCCCCACGCTCTTCCTCGCTGGCCTGACCCCTTTCTTAAAGAGCCAAGTACTTCCTCGGTTGCCAAAGCCTTTTAGCTTTTCCTGTCTCCTCCAGTAACCGAAGATGTACCAAGGGGTTTCAACAAAACACCATTGGCCTTGGCATGACTTGCACTCGCCTTTCCAAAAGGCCTCCTGTGAGATGCTGTGGGTTGCAGTGTTGTTTTCCAGCAGGAGGGGGGATGGTGCTTACTCATTAAAGGAAATTTAAACCACCAGATTCGCAATGCCACAGAACACAACACGGTTAAAGAGCCTATTGCACCCAAAGGGCTCGTCAGAAGGGCATTTTCAGCCGGTTTTCTCATTGCAGCAGTGTCCAGGATATAGTGGACCTAACGCTCTCTCCCTCTCCGGGAAATATTGGGAGTAGTGCTAGAAAATGGGCTTAAAATGTCTCTTCTAAGCTGCATCCCATTATTAAATACCCCTTTGAACAATCCTTTTTTTTTTTTTTTTTATGGTGATGGAAGCATCATTTTTCCAGCATTTCAAAACGAACCTGCCCAAGAAGCTCTCTCAAGCTGTGGGTTGCAAGGTGCACTACATGGGGACCTGGGGGTTGGGCTTCCTTTAAAACCTGCCTCTACCTCCCTCCAATAGCCTAGTTTGTGCCTCCACCACTGCTGACAGAGGCAGAAGTAAGAGACGCAGCCTTAGCAAAACGCTAACCTGGCCGCCCACTCAGGGTATGCGGGGCATTACCAAGTCAGGACGTTTCCCTGCTGCCTCTGGCATGCTGTGGAAACTAAGCAGTGACAGCTAGGACTTCCTAGGTTCTGCTGTGCTGGGAAGGTTTTCATCTGTTACCTAGTGAGCTCTGCGGTGTGTGTGTGCAGGAGATGTAACCAGTGGTATTGGGTGGGGAGAGGGGAGCTCTGAGCACCAAATAGGCAATTAACTTACCAGCCAGGGCAAGGAGGCGAAGCATCAGTGTCTCATTTTGCCTATTCAGGGCAGCACTTTGGTCAGTTTGAATACAGGTGCTTTTCATTGAGGTCGATGGTGCACTTTCTGCAGGGAACTGATCAGCAGAAAATGCCAGTATTTAGCCTATGCTGCTGTCTCCTATCCTGGAGGAGAGGGTCACATGCTGCAGGGTCTGTGTGTGGACTGTCAGCCATCGGTAACATTACATCTAGCCCATATTAGTGGTTTTCCACCACTTCACATCCATAGTCCGGTAGTTAATTCTCAGAAACTGTTGTATTATCTCCTTTCCCAGCTAAACTTACAAATTCCTGATCTGCTCCCAGGAGATGCATTACAGGTAGGGATGGAAATGGGGATTTTAGATTAGCTGACTTAGGTTTTATTGTTTTTATTACCTTTTTTAATTGAGGGCAAGCACCTCCAACAGGATAGATACAAAAACCTCTGTGTAGCAGGTGCTTGTTCAATATCTTACCTGGGCTTGACTGTCCAAGTCTCAGTCAGTGTGACATAAAAGAGCAGTTCCTAAGTTTTTCACAGAGATCACAGGCCATGTGATTCATGGATCCAACTATGAGGGGAGGGACATTACAGCTCTGCCTTTACTTTGCTAAAGTATTTTGCCAACATGTGCCTCTCCTTCCCTCTATGACTTGCCTTATTACTGATTTTGTATATCAAAACAAAGATGTCACTAATATATGGGATGCCAGAGGTTGCCATAGTGCCAGAAAAAACCCTCTGGGTTGGTTTGTTTCTAGTGTTTAAATTCTCACTTTTCTGGATTCTTGCTATTTTCTTGACTACCTTTCCCAATGTTTGAAAGAGAGAAGAAATTAAGTGGCCTAGATCTTAAGTTTCTCTAGAGGCTAGGGGACCACACTTTAGGGTGCAGGTGTTGTCCTGTTCCAGTTTGACCATAAAGCACCAGCGAGGTTAATTTATTAAACCTCCGCATTGCTATAAACCTCTGCAAGCCAAGTGGGTAAGGTAGAATCCTAAGAGGGCATAGAGCTGGTCTTCATTATGGGGAGATTGATGCTGCTGCAGCAGGGATTAATTTAGCGGGTCTAGTGAAGACCATAAAGATGCTAAATCGACGGCAGAGCACTCTCCAGTTGACCCTGGCACTCCAGGTCTCTGAGAAGAGTAAGGGAAGTCGACTGGAGAGCGTCTCCTGTCCCCGCAGCACACTGAAGACGCCGGAGTAAGTTGACCTAAGCTTCGTCAACCTAAGCTTTGTTGTTCACATAGCTGGAGTAGCGTAACTTAGGTCGACTTACCCCCCTAGTGAAGCCAAGCCCATAGGCAGTGAAACTTGCATGTTCTTGTCCCATCAGAAAGTAGTGTAAGTAATGTTAGTTCCAGTCCTCCAGCACCAATAAGTCGTCATGCACTCCAAGGCATGCAAAATTAGGATCACAAAAATGCCAAACTTGGGTTCTTTTTAAATTACTTTAGCTCCACCTGGCCCAGTTTCATGAAGGGGAAGCTAATCCTCCTTTCATTCAAGGAGGTGCGATATTTCATGTGACCTTAAATGGACAGTCCATCCGTGTGCAAGCCACCAGTTGGAGTGTGGAGAAAGGGGTGGTGCCAGATGGTTCTGTGACCCATCTCCTGCCTCTGCCCAGTGTTGTTCTAAACATCGTGCCCCTTTGTACTGGGTGGCCATAAAGAAGCAGTTGATCAGAGATCCCAGCAGTAGAAGGATCAATGGTTTCTTAATTCAAGTCTAGTTTTGCTCTTAAAGTCATCGGGGTTCTTAGGAGTGGGTCCTCGGCCTGGGGGGACTAGTGGAAGGGAAAGAAAATAGGTGCCAAGAGCCACCTCTCTGCAAGATGGTTGGACCCAAATGGCTCTAACGGCAGGACTGCTGATTCATCCGTACAAGGGGCACCTGCTTGGCTTAACAGCCTCCTGGCTGCTTTGTTGGTTTAGCGTGTTCTTAATTTACTTAATCTGACCATAGGTACATTCCACACAGCACAGTGGAGGGAGCTGCCAGTGTTTAACAAATCCGGGGATGAGAGTAAGAGGCTGCTTTTCTTGTCTTTCTGTCCAGGCTAACCCAGGTTACAGGTTATGCAAATCCAGTGCAACCATCTAGCCAGTGCTTGTACTGGGAGTCATTTGCCATTGGATCTGTTTCCGCATGCGGTCACTTCACAGAGCATGTTTGGACAGGTCGGGTTGTCTTTCCTTTCTGATCCTGGTTAAGTATTCTCTCCCTCTTCTCCCCCCCACACACTTGCACATAGGTATGCCTACTATCGATTTCCAGGGCTCGGACTGGAGGCTTATCTGCAGTCAGTGACCTTCATTGGCTCTCTTCTCCTTATCGGTCACAGTGCACCAGTCCAGATCCAGGAAAGGGGCTCTTGGAAGTCTCAAATGGCCAAGAAACTGTGTGAAGTATAACTTCATGAGAGAGCATTGTAGTCCAGGGACTTCTTAAATATGCCTGCTTTAAAAGTACCAGTCCTGAATGGGCCACGCCCATCTCCTAGCTGCCCTGGGTCAGGATTTCTCTCTCTCGTTCTTTTACAAAGCCTTGAAGTGGGATGTGGATCAGATGTTATTATTGTATTAACGTTATTCCTTTTGATTCATTTGAGAAACTAACCAATTTTTTTCTTGTCTAGAATGCTGTAGAACTAGAAGAGTCATAATGCTTCTGAAGTGCCTTATTTCCTATATGATATAAATATATTTATAAGAGTAATTATTCCATTGGTTACCTGGGGGTCTACTCTGTGCAGAAGTCGTGATGGTGGGGAGGAGATGCACCATGTCTTATAAGGAGCCAGATGAGTCTTATGGTGTCAAAGGAAAAGGGGTGTGGGAAAGGATTCTCTGGCTTATGAACAGTGGGGGTTACTCCCTTTCAGACCAAAGGAATGCAGAGAAGTATCAAAAACTAAACCTTGTTAAAGTCTCACCAGCAAAACACTGTACGTCTGTGGCATCGAGGTTAACAACTTGTTTTACCCCGCAGAGTGAACATTGATAGCCAGATTCTGGTTTGTTATGCTGTTGTAAATCAGGAGTAACACCACTGACTTCAGTGGCGTAATTGTGCCTTTACACCTATGTATCTGAATTCAGAATCTGGCCACCTCTGTTTTTCCTAGTAGTGCCTGTTTTCTATTGTCCTCTGTCTGGTTTCATACTGCTTTTTTATAGTCTGCTTGGTCTCTTCCTCCCCCTCTACCCCCCCCCCCCCCAGATGAAGATCCCTATTTGCAATTTTTGTAATGTACATGTCAAAATCTTCCTTTTTTTAAAAATGTAAACTTAAAAAAAAATCTTGATAAAACCTTTCTATCCAATCAACACCTGTGTTCATGTCACTTTGGAGTCCAGGGCTAACAGGTGGGGAATGCTGCCTTTGGGTGGGTAGAGGGCAAAGATCCAACCTTTCCGTTATGGCCTTGAGGACGGTGGTCCCATTCTGGTTTTGAGAAGCTTATTGTGACTGTTTGAGAGGACGTGGGAGTTACTAACAAACTGGAAAAACCAGTGACTATGATGGCAACCAATACCCAGCTGCTGTGACTCATTTACCTAGAAGTTTCCCAGCCCAGATATAGAACAAGAGTATCAGAACAGGGTTATGGGTGATGCCATGTTAACGCCTTGTGTCTGTATAGCCAACGTGTCCTGGATGTGTCCCTTTATTATTGTAACCTGAAAAGCTCAGCAGTGCTGGAGCTCTGAGTCTGGAGCCAACTGTGGGAGCTGTGTTAATAAGAGCATTAAACCTGTCTCTGAGTTTACCATCACAAGCGTCTACAGATTCCAGAGCCCTTTGCAAACAATATATATGCAGAAATTGCTTCTTCCGCCACTGAAATGCAGCCACCTCTGGGGTGGAAAAATGCCATCTCTGCAGCCAACTAGTGCTTGCCATGCTGCATAAGTGCCAGGAAGGGAAATGGCATCCAAGGGGTCAGGCAAAACTCTGCACAGACGTAGAAGAATCTGCGGCATGTCTCGCAAGAGCAGAGTTGCACAGGGTTTGCTTTATTTTAAATGCTGCTAAAAAGGCCCACTTAACAATAAATGGTGCGATGCACAATTCAGCGAGCATGGATGGAGGACTTGCCACCTAGCCCCATTGTGCTGGGGATGCTCTCTCATGGACTGTCTTGCAAACGACTTGCTGAGTAAGCCTATTGCATGAATACCGTATGTTTACTTCAGATTGCGCGGGAGCAGAGAAAGCCTTTGTCTCAAACTCTGTCCCACTTCTATCACAGACTTCAGGCCTGAATTGCTGGTATGTAGATTTCCCATCACCTTGTGTTCACACGCACATGCTGCAGCATTGTGCCTTTTCACGCTTTGCGGCTGTCCCTGCTGCAAACCCTGGTTACACTAATTTGTGGGTTACTCTTGCCAGCTCCAGAATGAGCTTCCAGCGCAGCTACTGCAGAGCTACTTGTGAGACTCGAAGGGTTGGGAGAAAGGAGGAAGGGTTGTTTGATTGGGCCCTACATCCCCAGCCTGCTCGTCACCTGAGAAATTCACTAGCTATCGGAAAAGCCCGTCTTGGACATAAAAGGTGCCGTCTTTTCTAGGACAAGCTGACAGCTCTCTCAATGTGCCTCAGGTCTGTCATTAGCAGCCAAGGCTGGAGTTAATGGCTCCTGTTTTCAAGGGGAGAGCCTGAGATACAAAAATATCCTATTTTTGCAGTTGCTAATCCCTTCCGAGTTCGCTTTTCCTTTTCTATAGGCTGCTGACCTGCAAACTCCCTGATAGCAGCAGTCTCCCCAGTCAGTACCAAAAAACGTGCAGAACCCTGATCAGTGGAAAGCTCTTAATACCAGATTCTCCTCCCTATGGATCCCATCAACTACTGTCCTTGTAGTTGCTGTACATGTTACCTGGAAGTTCAGTATTCCTGAACTGGGACAGCCTGGCTGCAAGGATAGGAGTCTTGCGAGCTGGATTAGACCCTGTGTATGGGAGGAGATGTGGCGATTTGCCATGTGTGGAGTGGGCAGTTCTGGGCAGCTCGCTTGTCAGTCTAGGTCTAGTCCTGGTTGCGTCATGCAAAGCTGCAGCAGAGCCCACGCAGCCGTGATTGAAATCGGGACGTGCACCTGCCTTCCAGAACTGCCACCATGTTTTTAATTTTTGCCAAGCAGTGCAATCAAAATGGTCTCTCCCCTCATGCTGGGTCTTCAGTTCAGCCTCCCTGCAACCAGTACCTGAGGAGTGACAAGGTTAATTGTGCGCTGGTGCTTTGCATTTCAAAGTTCTCCTTTCCATTAGCAGTGCCTTCCTGAGGAGGAACTGCTCGCGGAGGCAGCTATGAGGGTCTCTGGGGTCTGCCTGTGTCTTGCATCTCTGGCCTTGTCCAAAGCATTTGATTTGTCTCTGTCTCTCTCTTTCCGTGGAGTTGAGTGCTAAAGCGCAGCTGGCTGGGATGCTGCTTCACAGGAGCCCTGGTCTCCAAAGACCCATTTAATTTTCTCCTTCAAGGTGGTGTTAGCAGCACCAAGAAGATGCTGCCGGCTGCCTTGGACGAGTGGGATGTCGGTCCTCTCCACCGCTGACGTCATGTTCTTTCCCTTAATCCCCCCTCTGGGACCAAGGCGAGAGCCGGCACTGCCAGCTCCGATCAGTGTTCACAGCCTGCTCTCCCAATGTGTGGCAGAGGAGAGTGCTGCCCATTTCCAAGGCCAGATTCATTATTTAAGCATCCAGGGGCGGTGGGAGAGAAGGGGAGGGGAGGATTCTCTTCGGCAAAGCATCCGCTTCCTTCTCCCTGCGATCTGGGTGTGCCAGGAATGCAGGATCAGCCCTTTGCAATGGCTGCCTTCTTTTTGCTGTTGCCTGCGCAGGCGGGTGTGGAAAGGAAATAAGCTCCTGAGCTGTGTACGGCTTTATCTGTCACTCTTCCATCTGCTCACAGCAGTGCACAAATAACTCCAGGGTGCCTGAGGAATTAGGTATTTGGAGCTAGCGCGTCTGCAGTCTGGCAGCATGGCAGCTCTGCGCAGGGCTCAGATGCTTTAACAAAGGCCAGCTCCTGCATGGGGAAGGCTGAAGGCAGCAGTTGTCAAGCTCGTTCTGTGGAGAGGGCCAAGTCCCACTTTTAATTGCAGACTGAGGGCCATGCAAATTCAGCATGCCCACAGCCCTGTAATCGCCGCCGATCCCCCACTGCGGCCGAGAGCAGGTTGGCGTTTGAGCTGGAGCGCAGAACGTGACCCACGGTTGGTACTAGAGAGCTGTTTTTTCAGCAGTACTGATGTTGTCTTCAGTGGGCAGCTGTGGGTTCTCAGCACCTCTGAAACCAGGCCCCAGACTTGTAGTTAGCATCTCATTCAGCATCTCCACGCGAGAGAAAAGATGGCAATCTGTGTTAAAGGCCCACACCGCTGTCTCTGCCCTTTATTTAGCTGTCACCTGATTTGTGGGCACAATTGTGGTAAGTTTCAAGTGGCGTGCCTAATTGTAACCTGTGTTTGAAAATCCAGTGTGCTTAAATCGCTATCATTAGGCTTGAGAATCAACATCCCATTGCGATGAATAGACGTATTTTCACATTTCTGAGCTACCCGTTCTGGCTGAAGGCTCCTAACGATGAGTGTGAATTTGCTTTGTGTTCATTTAAGCTTTTTCCGCATGTGGAAGGCTTTCTCCACAACACTTATAACCCGCAGCAGCAGTGTCACTCAAGCCATCCTGCTGACTCCACTCCCTTCAGGTGTTGGTAAGATGCTGGCAGCTGGGGCACGCCTCTTACTCATCTGCACACCCAGCTCTGCCTTCCTAGGGAGCAAGGCTCAGCAGATGATGCCTAGTCTTTCAGCTTTAGGTTGCTAATTGAGATCTAACTCTGACTAGTAACGAGAGCCATTCAAGTGTCCTATGTGAGATGAGCATCTCTTCTAGTGGGTGAGTTCATGTCTCGAACAAACACTGCTGTCGGCAGCCATGGAAGAGCCAAGGATTGAACGGGGCATGGAGAATGACCATTTGCTCTTGGCCACAAAAGCTGCCCCTCCAGGAGAGGGTAGAGGTACATTGATTTGGGCAGCAAGTTTGGCTGGCACTCAGGCACTCTTCCCCAGTTTAGGGCCCTTGGGGTGGAGGTAATTAAATTACTGGGAAGGGGAGAGGGTTTGTTTGCATGTGTGGACACAAAACTCACTTCCTCATCGTCCATATTGCGCTGTTTTATTGGAGCGTTCCTTCTCTGCCTGTTTTGTATCACGAGCGGTTCCGCTCATGGGCACAGCAAAACCCAGCTTCAGGAGCGTCCGGGCACCGCCTGCTTCGCTGGATGGTGGGGAGCAATGAATGAATCTGCAGCAGACGGGACAGAGGGGCGTAAGCCTGGCTGACAGCCTCCATAAAGAAGCAGCATGGAAAACCCTTTGCCTGTTTTCCTGCCCTGAGCTTTGAGATGGTGAGACTAGTCATTGGGGTGCTAGGGGAAGGCTCTTCCCAAGAAAAGAACAGCCATCATTTCTCCGTGGTTACTTTCAAATTATGTAATCTGCAGCCCTGCCCTTGGTGTTTGCTCCCTAGAAACACGGCGGGTGGAGAGCAGTAAATTCTAGCCCTGTACCTATGGGTGCATCTGTACTGCAGAGAAAGGGGTTGTCTTAGCTCTGCTTAGCCGTTTGAGTTTGAGCCTATGGGGGTGGGTCTACATTGCAGCTGGGAGCAAGTCTCCCAGCCTGGGTAGACAGACTCGCATTAGCAGGGCTTAAGGTAGCATGCCAAAACCTAGCAATGTGAGCGTTCTGGCTTGGGCGGGAGGTAGGCCCACCCCTTAGGCTCGAAAGCCCAAGTTCCAGCCCATACCCTAGGGGAATCCGGAGTCGAATTCCAGCTGCTAACCCAAGTTAAAAGCCGAGCTGACATATCTTCACTGATGTTTTAACCCGAGTTAGCTAATGTGTGGGTGTGACGGAGTAGGAATGCTCTTAAGCTTCCTCTGACTCTTGTGTGAAGGTGGCCATACCTGAAGCTGTAACTTGACCGGGGGGGTGGGGGGGGAAGGGAGGTCACCTGACCTGCCTGGGGAAGGAAAGACAAAGGAATGCAGGGGAGGGGCGGATGAGGAAATTTCAGTCTGGATCTGGCTGGAAAGAGGGAGAGCTCAGGCAGGCTGCCTCGCTCTCTGGCCCCCAAATGGATCCAGCTGAGGGGTCACATTCGCTGTATGGTCTGTGTTAGACCAGGTACAGGTCATCGAATAAACCTCTGTTTTACTGGCTAGCTGAGAGTCACGTCTGACTGTGGATTTGGGGTGCAAGACCCAAGGGCTCCCCCGGGACCCCGCCCAGGCGGGCTCACTGGGGGAAGCACACAGAGGAGCAGAAGGGGCTGAATGCTCCGAGGTCAGACCCAGGAAGGTGGAAGTGGGAACCTGTGAAGCTCCTAGCCTTGGAGACAGGCTGTGTATGGAGAGAGGACGCTTCCTCCGGAGTCCTGACTGGCTTCATAGGGAGTAAGTTCCAGACCATCACCCGGGCACTCCGTGACAGTGGGTTACCCACCTGTTCAAGGTGTCCTCTTGGACTCAGGAAGTCAAGAGTCGGGGCAAACATGAAGTTGGGCAGAGACACTCCCCTGATGCAGCCAAGACAGTGGCTTGGCTGCTAAAAGAACCAGGATAGCCCTCTCCTTCCCCTCCCCCCTTCAAGAATGCCTTTTGCAGAGCCCTTAGGGTCAGGGGAGAGCTGGACATGCATCTTGGAAGTTTCCTTCACTTTAGATCCAGTTCTGCTTCCATCTCAAGTGAAGCTGGCGAAGGAAAAATCGGCCGACAGCTAACAAAGAAACAGAGGAAAGACCATGGCTTGCCAGTTCCTGAATTTTCATAAGGGCTCAACCCACCTGCTCATAGCAGATAATCCTGCTCCAGAGGAAAGGGAGTGAACCTTGCCAGCCTGGCCTCTCCCCGGCCAACCACTTCAGAGCCCTGCAGCTGCTGTTTTGTTCAGACAAAAGCCAGGAAGTCGGCAGTGTTTTCTGCTGCTTACGAGGATTCTCGTTTGCCTGGGGTACGTTTGGCTGTGAACCTTGTCCCTAACAGTGGGGACTGCAACCCTGGACTAACGTCTGCCGGCTCCATGTAAGGACAGGACACAGAAAACACGGCGGCTTTATCCCCCCAGGCCTTTGAGGCTGCCAAGAGTATTGGCACTGGTTTGGGCAGGGCAGGCGGGCAGAGCTCCAAGCCTATGGAAGGGTGCACCAGGCACTGCCCAAGTGGTGGGAGAGCAGTCGGGGGCTGTATTAACGTGTGCCTAAGTCCTTGCAAAATGACTAGAGGATAAACAATGAAACCATCACTTGTGGATCCACTTTCTCCATTGCTGCGTGCTCCCCCTTGTTTGCCGACCCCAGGGTGCAGCCAATCCCACCAGTCCAATCCGCCACTGAGACCCTTCAAGGGAGCGTCCCCTAAGCAACGTCTAGAACTCGGACAAGCCCCAACCCTGGTGGTTTAACCCACAACAGTTGCACTCACAATATTGTTTACTTAGTGGGTTTTTTATTTTCACCTACAGATGCTGATCCCTTTCACTTGAAAGGGTACAAGCTTGTCTGTGTTTGTCTAATCCAGCCCTGTCCTGCGTGCTCTGTGAGCTGAAGACCTGGAACAGCGCCTGGAACTACTGTGGAATTGCTTCTGGTTTGTGTCCTGTGAAAGCAACATTAAGACTTGGGGGGGGGGGGGTCTGGGATCTGGTAATTCCCTGCACCAAGCTTAGCCTGATTTTCAGCTTAGGAGAGAGGGGATGAGGTGGAAGTTCTGCGGGGGAGGAGTCAGGGAAATCTTTATAAAAAAAAATGAAGCACTTCTCGAGGGTGCTGGAAAGCAAACTCAATAATCTTGCACTCGGGCTGAAGCTCTGGAGTGTGAAACTAGTCCAAACAAAGAGGAAGTGGCCAGCATTTCCACACTGAGGGGGAAAGCAGGGCTGTAGGGAGACCTGTTGCATTTTTTTTTAATCAGTCTAATTTTTTTTATTTGGGAGGGGCCACACCTGGAACCTTAGATCAGAACTTCTTTGAATTCCAGATCCACATCTTCAAGCCTAATTCCTCCCAGTGGATTGGGTTGCACATTGGATCTGAACCACAGGGGGACGAATGGTCCCCATTCTGGTTCATTCCAAATTGGTGGAAATGTCACAAGAACAGCTACTTTGATGGAGGCTTAAGCCATTTAGGACTGGAATCCTATGAGAACAACCTGCAGGGTTTGTGTGTCATTGAATTCATCCTGGAACCCAGACATTAGCCTAAACTGGATCCAAATCCAACCTGCTGCACACTCATTTTTATTAAATACATTGTAACAGATGTGTAGCCAGCGAAGAACTTTGCGCTAGTCACTGTGCTGCGCGCTGTAACCACAAAGGATCGTATGCTGTGAACTTTCAACACCCTGAGAATCTCTCCATCCAGTGATAGTCGTGTAGGGCCTATGACCCGCAGTGGAGCCGTTCTGATTCTATCCGGCAGAGAGTGGTGTTACATGACCGGTGCTCCTTCCCCCAGCCTCTTGAATCGGTTCAGGAGAGAGATCAGGAACTGCAGGGGCTTTGGGGCTGTCCCTCTGGCTCCTTTCATCAGCTCTGCATGGACTTAGCGCCTGCTGTTCTCAGGCTTCCAGCGCGGGATGCTTGACTCTCCCTGGAACCTGCACTCACCACGACCGGAAAGAGGAAGGAAACCATGTTTCCTTTTTTAAAAAAACAAATACAATCCTCTGGGGCTGACCCTATGGGCCGGTCTGCTGGGGTCAGTGCTCTCAACACTGATCGCCTCTGTTTGCCATCCCTTTTCCCTTCCCTCCTTCCTTCCCAGTGCATTGTGGGAGCTGTAGTACGAAGGCAGAGGCTGTTTTCCTCATTCCAGAGGGGTGTCAGGCCTGTGACTTTCTCCTGCTTTTCTCTCTCGTGACCGTTGCTGAGCTCACTGCATTTGCGTGGGAGGCATAATGCATGTAAAGACCAATGAGTTATTTGTTGTGGCTGCTATGAGACCCAGGCGGGGAGGACAAAGATTAGGTGCCCAGGAAGAACAATGTTCCTTTCCCTCCCTCTGTGCCACCATTCCCACCCACTGTGCTTTTAGCCTGGAGTCATTTCCAGCACTAGCTGCATTTTGATTGCCAGAGCCATTCCTGTTAAGGAAATAAACCCAAACGACCACAGTTGGGGAACCACTTTTCTTTCCCAGACTTCAGCCACTGCAATCTGTTTCCCTGAAGCGATTTGAAACAGAAGAGTCCCTTGTATTGGAATAGAGGAGCTGGGCAGCTGGAGCACTGATCTATTGAATTTAGAGCACGGCTGAAAAATACAGACCCTCTGTACTACAGCCAACCCCCCCCCCCCCCTCCGGGAACATTATTGTACGTGTAGCTACCGAACGTAGGTACTAACATGGCATAGGAATTGAACACCACCTTCTCTTTTCATGTGTTTATTCTCACGGCCCCTCTCAGAGGTGGGGACACAAGAGCCCTGCCCCAACTTACAGCGAGGGATCTGAGACACAGGAAGAGCGTGTCTTGTCTACACACAAACTGCCTATAGTGAAACAAGGAATTGAACCTGTGTTTCCCAAGTCTTGGGCCAGGAAGTAGGGCCCTAACCTACCAGTCATTCTAGCAACAGCCCCCTCCCCACCCCACCCTTTGATGGCAGCGTTCCTCCCCCGGATTCTAAAGCCCACTTGCAAACTAGAGGCCAAATGGTGACGTGTTGAGTCCTGTTTTACTCCCTCCTAACCTGAGCAAAGCGCCCGGGGAAGTCACAGGGGAGGTTCTGCCTGAGTAAAGGGGAAAAATGAAGGACTGTGGCTTTTGGGCTGGTGTCCACGTAGCCGCCGCTCTGCAGCGTACCCCTCTCTGGGGCACCCAGCCTGGGCCGAGCCTCTGGAGGAAGTGCCAAATCCTCACTCCTGTGAAGGGGTCATGGTCCCACGTGGCAGGCAGGTCCTGGGTTTTTTATAGCCACCTTCACAAGGACTCCTCAGAACTGCACAGAACTCACTTGGGGAAGGAGAGGTCTGAGTCAACTAGGCTGGGATTTGATCCTGTGGCTGCAGCATTTCAAACCTGATGCTCAAACTGCTAAGCCATCCCTGGTATGTGCTGTGCTGCAAACTGTTCTGTGGTTGACATGAGGGTGCCCAGAGCTCTTCTGTGTCCTGCAGTTCCAGGCTGCCTGGGAGATCAGCTTGCTGTTTCCACTAGGAGACGATCTCATGCTCCACTATGGTTCTGTTTAATGTACCTGCTTATGCAGGGGTCACCGAGATGGAAAGGTCGACCCTGTCTCTATCACCATCCTAGCTAGGGCCCACACGCCAATCCCAGACAGTGTGCAGTGAATCGGGGTGCAGACTGCTTTGGTCCAGTGATCCTTTCGTCCTCCTTTCCCCTGGTCGTTCTTGGGAACTGCTCAGAGGGGGGATCATTCCGATCTCCAGCAACATCTTTCGTCTTCTGAGACACAACACGGTGTTTGCCTTGCCACTCTGGCTCCCAGGAGGGTCCTCCTGGGGCCCCTGAGGGCTGACATCTCCATGTGTCACAGATGGAGAGGTAGCCTGGTCCCAGAGGATGACAGCTTTGAAGATTAGGACAAGGACCCCGAACGGCCTCCTCCCTAACTCAATAAAAGCCACCGCCGGCAGGAAGAACAGATGTATTCGGCAACAAGCAGGAGGACGGCGGGAAGCGCTGGTACTTGGGATATTTTACAACAGAATTGGCCAAAACACTAGAACAGGGGCCTTAAAGTCCCGGCCCGTGGGCCAGGGTACCAGCAATGTCTGCTGCAGGCTCCGCCCTCATCCCCCCCCGCAGGTCCTATTGGCTGGGGAGAGGAACAGAGATACCATCACTAGTCGTTGGGCAGAGTCAGCCGTGGAGGCCGCATCATTAGTTGCCAGGCAGAGTCAGCCGTGGAGGCCGCATCATTAGTTGCCAGGCAGAGTCAGCCGTGGAGGCCGCATCATTAGTTGCCAGGCAGAGTCAGCCGTGGAGGCCGCATCATTAGTTGCCAGGCAGAGTCAGCCGTGGAGGCCGCATCACTTTCTTTCCACAATGACTAGAAACAAGTCAAAGTACAGAACACAGCTCTCTGGTGCACACTTTGCGGCAAGCGTGAAGGTTTCCACTGCTCAGTCCCTGAGCAAACATCAGCACTGACAGAACTGAAGCGTTGCCAGGTGACTGGCAAACACTCAAAACTCTCTGGCAGGCGACGAATTGGAGAAAGTTGTAGGACAGTTTTATTATTTCTCAGAAATTTGAAATAAATACAAGTAGTGTTTTCTGAACACCATCTTCAGCGAGGTTATTGGCCCGCTGGGAGGATTTGAGGACTGGCCCTTGCCCGAAGGTAAATTGAGCTTGAGACCCCTGCCCAAGAAAATGTGCCATAGGGAAGAATTCTGCATTGGCTCCAGGGCGACAGGCTGGGGGCTTTGACACTTTTTTGGTCTCTAGAGTCTGATGAAGGTAGCATTAATTGGGACCCAACACTTCCTAATTTATTGAGGGTGAAGGGGTCTCTTTCCAGTTACTCCCCTCACCCACAGTCATCTTCCACTATCTCCCTCCCACACAAATCAAGCAGCCACAGGTTGTATCACAAATTCTCTTTATTTTTCTCTGATAATTGTAAACAAGAATACAGTACTTTCCAAATCACATGGAACAAGAGTCTGTGCAACAATGCAGTGAGATTTCAAATGTCCAAAGTGCCTCTTCCATTCGCTTCCTTTCCAGATTCATGCAAACCTGAAGAATGTACAGTACACTGAAGAGCTGTCCTCAGTCTGAATTTGGCTAGTTGAACACACGCAATCTGTCTCTACCGGGACAGAAACTTTAGTGAATTGAATAGTCTCTAGTGCAATGGTTTAGAAAGCAACTCGAATCATCTGAGCCCTTGGGTTTTTATAGGCACAGTCTAGTATTGCAGCCTTCCCTTTTTCGCTCCACTTGTCGCCTATATTTGATACAGTTAAAACATTCCATTACCTAATCCCACCCAGGGGACTCAACATGCAAAAGGAGCCGTTATTAGTTTCTGTATTAAAACATTATGAACACTAGAGGGCAGCAAACTACAGAGTTCAGAAAAATCTATTGTCTTGAAAACGCTGGTCATAAATAAATAAATAAATAAATAATGCATCAACATTTTTTTTTAAAAGCTGGTTCGGTTCTGGTCCCTTGTTCCCAGGGGGAACAATGGATCTTGGATGTAGAAAATAATATCTGAAGAGCTGAGGTAATTAACCAGGCTGTATAAAAGCCAAAAGAACTAAAAGTCTTTTTTTTTAAAAAAAAAAAAAAAGCATCATAAATATTGTTAAAGAAAATCTCGATGGAGGATCTCTCGCACACTCACAAATATACTTTATTGTGGATAAAATATAAATATTTTTTCTTTCGTAAATTCTAAAAGTGGAAAAATAACGGAAGAGAGCAGCTCATGCACACCAGGGAAGGGGAATCGGAGACACGGAATCTTGAAGCGCTCTCACAAAATCTCTGTGGTTGTGCAAAAAGGGGAACGTCATGTGCAAATGGGTCTTTGGACTGATGAGTCAGACGTCGCTTGGAGATCTGGACCTGAAAGGCATTGTGGAAGAGAAGCACCCACAGCACACCGTCCACAGCACTTTCTGGATCTCTTGGTTCCTGAAGGCATAGATAACGGGGTTAATCATGGAGTTGTAGGTAGCAGGGAGGACGGTCATGTAGGTATAGAGGGCTGGGTAGGTGTAATCTCCCAGGAGGCAGTAAATGGCAAAGGGCAGCCAGCAAGAAGCAAAAGTCCCCAAGATGACCGCTAAGGTGGAGATGCCTTTCCGGGTGGTGACGTAGTGTGAGGTGGCCAGGAAGTGCCTCTGCACAGCAATCTGGTGGGCGTGCCTGCAAACTATCTTGCAGATCTGGACGTAGAGCTGCAACATCACCGCAAAGACCATGAAGAAGGAGATGGAGAGGATGATGAGGTTGTTCTTGGTCAGGGGCCGCACAATGCTGCAAGTGGAGACGTCCTTCAAGCAGTTCCAGCCCATGACAGGCAGCAGGCCAAAGCAGATGGAAAACCCCCAGGTCAGGATCAGCATGATGTACGTCCTGGTGACCGTCCTTTCTGAATAGTAAGTCAGTGCGTTGTAGAGGGAAAGGTAGCGGTCTATGGTGATGGCCAGCAGGCTGCCCACGCTGGCCGTGAATGAGGTCACCAGGAGCCCCACCGTGATGAGGTTCACCACCTGCGACTGGATGCAATAGACAAAGGCAAAGTGGAATATCAGCCCCAGGCCGGCCAGGAAGTCAGCAACGGCGAGGCTGCCGATGAGCAGGAACATTGGAGTCCGGAAAGCCGGGGTGTAAAAGATGACGGCGACCACGATCGCGTTCTCACAGGAGATGATGGTCCCCGATATGCAAAGCACCACGTCCCAGGGATTCAGGGCAAGCGGTTGCACCACGGTGTCCAGGTTCAGGGAGCTGCTGCTGCCATTGCTGGCTGCAAACCAGCCTTGCTGGCCTTCCGGGGAGTTGTGGGACATGTCCTGGTTCATGGCACCCAGCGCTGAGCTGCAGAGGCAAACACCAACTTCCACTCAGTGTCATCCTGCACACCCAACGGCTCTGGCATGCAAACTGACTTGTACCTGGGAGTTGCTCAGGAGCCTCTTGTGGTAGCAGACTTGGGGAGGGGGGCAGGCTCACTTGCTCTGCTTCCCATTGGCTTTCTGGCTCTGATCAAGGCTTACAAGCTAGGCTACAGTGTAGGTTCAATTGCTTTAAGCTACCCAGGTGGGCAGCATGCTCACCATTTGCTCCTGCAGGGAGGGTATTTCTGGTCAGTTTTGCCCTTGTTTTTCCTCTTTTTTGAGCAGGCAAAAGGGGGGGGGGCTGTGGGGGTGGAGAGGGTGAGGGGGCAGAAAAATCCCTCATCCAGTTTGCTTCCCCTGACACCATTGCAGTGAATAACTCCACAGCTCATTGGGGGGGTTTGGCCTCAAGGGTTTTATTAACTTAGCCCTAACTCCTGCCTGTCCAGTTTATGGAGCGAAATCTCAGTCCAGGGTGGGCTCCACCCCCCCACCATTGGCCTGATTACACGGTTTTTTCTTCCCCTCCTTTGCTTGGGCTCTGCCCGAGAGCTGTCACCCGCCACGGGGCTGCTTTCTCCGCCCAGCCATGCATCTGAATTCGCGTTCCCATTCACTGCTCCTGGGGGGTGCTGCGGGGTGGGGGGTTCCCCCTCTTTCCAGGGTCCCTTGAATTGTTACTGCGGTTCTCTACCTGGAGAGCTGCACCCCCAGCTCCCCCCGCTCTAGGTTCACACGAGACCAGCTCGTGGAGCGAGACTTCGCCTTACATTTAAGGGGGGGGGTCACCCTCATCCTTCTCCTGCAGGCTCTAGCGCTCCCGGGGGGTCTAGCTGCAGGGGGGGTCTAGTTGCAGGGGGGGGTGCAGAAAGGGCTCCCCCCTAGCAGCTCCTCACCTGGTGCTCTAGGGCAGGAGAGTCCGCCCGGGCGCTCCGCGGCTGCTGGGGTCCCGCCGGCCGGCTGCAGGCGGAGGGCTCCGTTCCATGGGCGGCTGCAGTGCGGCGGGCCGGGGCGGCGCGGCGGAGTTATAGTGAATCGGCCCCTTTGGCGAGTGACTCACTCCCGGGGCGGGGGAGTCTCGGTTCCTCGCTCGCGCCGCTGCCTGCGGCTGCTCCCGGCTCGCGGCCGGGTGACGTCAATGAGACGCGGGAACCAATCACCTGCGGGGCGCGGAGCGGCGCGCGGCATAGTAATCGGGTTCCCACTGGAGAATTCCATTCATAAACCAGAGCCCCCCCCCCAGTCCCCGGGGCGCGCGCTGGGGCCTCCCCCCCCCCCCTCCTTGCAGCGCCCGCTGCTGCGGTGAGCGCCGGGGGCGGAGAAGGGGCAGCCCCGGGTCTGCGGTCTCCCCCGCGCGGGGGCCGGGCCCCCCAGCAGAGGCTGGTCCCCGGAGCGGGGGGTTCCTGGCAAGCCGGGGGGGGGGGAGCTGCTTGCACCGCAACGGGCGAGCATGGGCGGGGTCCACGTAACCCCAACGGGGCTCAGGGCTGGGGGGTGGCCAGAGTCCCACGCGGGACCGCGTGTCGCAGTGATCCACGGGGGGGGGCAGTTCCAGCCCGCGCGGGTTCGTGGGCGCATCCCGCTAGTGGGTTGAAGAGCTTCCGGCTCCCGCAGCGCTGGGGGCTGAAATCAAAGCCTGCAATGCTGCCCTCCCCCATCCGGGGAGGCTGGGGGTGGGGAGGAGGGAAGCACTCTTCCCCCCCCCCCCCGGCTTGGCTGCTTGTTCCGGGGGGGGGGCAAGTGATCCTTCCCCCCCCCCCGCTTGGCTGCTTGTTCCAGGGGGGGCAAGTGATCCTTTGCCTCCCCCCCCGCGAGGGTTTCACAAGCGAGCGCTGAATAATTCATCGCCTGGCCGGGAACTGGAGCTCCGGGCAGACCGGCCTTCCCGCCAGGGCCGGGCTCGGAGAGCCGAGAAACGCCCCGCGGCTGCAGGGAAGTGGGGGTCGGTGCAGGGCCCCTTTGGGGGGCTCTCATGGGGGAGAGGCGAGAAATCCCCCTCTCCCTGCTGCGGGGGTCCATGGGGCGGGGAAAAGGCACCAAGCCATTAGGCGGGGTGGGGGGGTCTTTCACAGGAAGCTCCCCCCCATCCCTCCCCCAAAGCACGTGTCCGAGCGGAAGCAGGCGCGCGGTGGGAATTGCACTCCGGGGGGGGGCGGCGGGGGGGGGTTCCTTGAATCGCTCTCACTGCAGGAGACTTTCCAGGCAGCAGCCTCGTCCCTCCCTGCCCAGCTGTGTCTGGTCCGATCGGGCTGTAGGGGGGCCGGGAGGGGGGGGGGTCAGCTGTATTGATCTCAAGGCGCGGCATCCTCGCTTTGCTTCGCTCTCCCCCCACGTTGAATTGTCCAGCGGTCCCGGGGTGTGGCCCCAGGGCTAGGGGCTGCTCACAGACCCAGACCGAGGCAGGATCCCGCCGGCTAGACAGCCTGATCCAAAGCCCAGTGCCTGGGGGGACAGCTCTGGTGTGAGCGCTCTGGTGAGCAGTCCCCACCACTAGATCCATGGGTCCTAGGCAGGCCTATTTCAGCCTGGGCTGGACCTCCCTCAGTGCCCCCGCAGCCGGGGGGGTGACACCGGACAATCCCTCCCAAATGAAGCCCCGCAGGAAAAGGATGAAAGACAAAACCACCCTGTCACTTGTGGGCAAACATTGTTCACCCAGCGACCGCTCCCCCTCTGCTCTCTTCTCCTCATCTTCACCGCCTCTGGGGTGGAAACGCACCCCAGCTTCAAGCGATGCCCCTGACAACTTAAATTCATAACTCCGCTCCACACTAAAATCGGGGAAACTGGTTTTTATGGGCCATTGCAAGCATTAGTCACACACTCTGCTGCCTCCTAACCCTCCATTGTCCTCCCACGTCAGAGATGTGACTTGCCTGCTTCATTTGAAGTGATCTGCAACTCCTGTGAACCCTTCTGCTTAACAATCTGTTCTGCCTTGTATGTAGCCTGGACCCTCTCCAGACCCGAAGAACTGCTCTGGGAAGCTCGGAAGAACATAAGATCGGCGGCACTGGGCCAGACCAAAGATCCATCCGGCCCCGTGTCCTGTCTCTGACAGTGGCCAATGCTGGCCCTTGGAGAGAGTGAACCTCACAGGTAAGGATCAAGTGATCTCTCTCAACCACTTGTTCCTTCCACTAACCCAGGTTGGTGCATTACAAGATAATGCCTCGCCCACCTTGTGTCTCTTAGGCCCCTTTAGACTATAAACGTCCATTGGGAAAAGCTCCAGGGCGTGAAAAACAGAGTTAGACCAACTAACCCCCGGGTGGACAGTGCCCGGTCTCCTATCAACATAGCCACGGCCTCTTGCGGAGGTGGATAAACTAGGGCAATGGCGTAGCAGCGTCTTCGCTAGGGGTACACGCCGGGGCGCAGGCGCGGGGCTGTGTGTGTAGACAAGCCCGCCGGGCGAGTTTGGTATCACTGCTACACAATGCGCTTCCTCCGCGGTCCTTAGGCCCCTAACTCCTGCTGAAATCGATCGGCGAGATTGAAATCAACAGGCACGAGGCCTAAGCACGTTGGAGGGGCTGGGCTGAAGGGCCGGTATTTTTAAAAGGGACATGAATGATTTTGCTTTTTTACTAGACATGGTGGGAAGTGGCTTTGGGTAATTTGTTGCTCGCAGTGGCCCTGGCTCCGGGCTCTGTAATCAGGCTCCAGGCGCCTCTCTCCAAAGCAGCAGCCCCCTCCTGAGTTACATTATTTTGCTGCTAAACGTTTGCCCCCTTGGCTGGCTCCCTCATTTGGCTCTGAAGCTCTAGGGAAGGGGGAGAGGGACCAGGCGGGAATGCAGGGGCCACTCCAAGGGGGAGGGGAGTCCAACCGTCTAAGGGGACATGAGACTCAAAACACACAGCGTTTCTAGAACACGTGTCTCTGAGGATCTCAAAGCGCCTTACGATGGGTAATGGCTCCTGAAGGATGTGTGCGTAGGGCTCGTTGTTTGTAAATCTGGAACTAGAACCCAGCAGTCCTGGCTTCCAGGCCTTAGCGCTGGTCACTATGCTACACCTCACAGCATGCTGCCGGTTTGCGGTACATTTCTTTTTATTCTTAGGAAGGACGTTTGAATTAACCCAAAAGTTTTTCTCCCCACTGCGGCGGGCAGGCGGAGAGCAATGAAATGACAAGAACGTCTCCTGTGGGGGTTATTTACAGCAACCAAACCAACACACCCCAAAGGAAATTGGTCGTTCTTTGATCCCAAAGACACTTTCCAAATGTGACAGTGAATGAAATCGAGGATGTTTGGCTCCCACTTCGACTGCAGCTTTGACCGGTGGAATAGGAAGCAGCTGAAGTCATCTAATAGCCCAGTGCAAGTCAGATCTGTAATTAGATCCTAGCAGAGCGAGCAAGCCCTGGAAGGAGCCTCTTTGAAGTCTTTGGGGGCGAACTCTTGAGTTGCACCGACTGAATAATGGAGACTTTTGTCCTGAAATAACAAAGGGGAGGCAAATTTGATCCTGCCCTCGGTGCCACCTTCTAGGCTATTTCTGGGCCCAACAAAACAACCTTCTCCTGAGCAGTGCTAGGCTGGCGTGACCCCAAGGAGCTGTTGATGGTGCTGAAAAACTCGCGCGAACTCTTGCACTGCAGCAGGTAGGGGCTGGCCAGAAAGCTGCAAGCCCCTGGGAGTTGGGGTCTGGCTCTTCCTCCAGGAACACTGATTAACCAGCAGGACCGGCCCACCACATTTTGGCACCTGAGGCGGGGAGCTCAGATGATGCCCCCTCGCTGGGGCCCAGACTTTGCAAGGTCTCTCGTGCCCTCCTTCCCCCAGCCCTGTGCACCGAGAGCAGAGAGAATCCGCATGCACCAGCAGCAGACACAATCTTCTGCGCTCTGGGGCCTAGTGACGCTTCCCCTCACCCCCAGTCCAGCACCCGAGGTGGCCACCTCAGTTCGCCTCGTGGTAAGGCCAGGCCTGGGAGTCAGGGCTTTAAAACCCCGGCTTGGTGGTGATATTGGGTTGCCAACTTTTGAAGAGTCTCTTCAGTTCAGGCAAGGCCGGGGGGTTGAGATCTGTGCCTCTCCCGGCGCTGGCAAGTGAGGAAGGCCCGCTGGCGTTTGGCCCCAAGATCTCACAGTCTAGACACACGAGTGGCGGAGCCTACAAATGAACAGGGAGGAGGACGCTCCTGGCGACTGTAATAAACAAGGTGGAGGATGGAGAGCGCAGCTGTCGACGCCTGTGGTTAGACTGACATAACACAGCCACGGTGCAAGGGCTTTATGGGCTAGTTTTATAGGGGATGGCTGCTTTATGTACCACAGGGGATCAGCACTCTGGCCGTGGCTGTGTTTGTTCAGGTTCTTCTACTGAGCCCATCACCCTGGTATCTGCGCACCTCCTAATGATGCTGGAAGCAACGTGATGAACATGGCTGGTTCCGTCTCCTTTTTGTTCTCTCTGTGAGGAAATTGCCTGTGTGTGTTTCAGTGATGTCCGCTGAGGGCTGGGCTGCAGACGTGGGATTTGCTCTTGGATGAGTGTGGGGTTTGGTTTTCATGGTCCCTGTTGGGTGCCGTTCAGCTGGTGCCACGACTTCCTTCCCACCCCAGAGCTGGTGCCTTTCAGCAGATTCACACGCGTGTGATTGGTACAGACGGAGACATCCCGGGACCCACCCAGAGGCCAGGCTGGGAGAGTCGGATCCTTAACACCACTGTCGGAAGCTGTAACTACTCAGTGGCTTCTGCGTGTGTCTCCCACCATCACCGCGGGACCAGTGCTGCCCTAGACAGCCCCAGTGGCGCTCCGGAGTGCGTCAGGGACCCTCGGTCAAACCAGCTTCTTGACTGCGGTGGAGGTTTCAGGCCACGTTGCCCTCTTGATGGGCCTAGTGGCCGTGGCGGACGTGGCCGGGAAGGGAAGGGCTGGGGGTCCTGTGTGTGCGTCTCTGGGGAGACGTCAAGTGAAGCGCTGAGCGCTCCCGCAGCAGGGTCCGGTTTTCACAGCGTTCGACAGAGAGGGAGGCCGCTACGTCTCAACGCGGGCAGGAAGGCTGGTCTTCGGCCAAAGCCACGCACTGGACTCCTGGCTGTGCCATCGGCTCTAGCCTAAGTCGTGTCCCCGTCCTGGGCCGCCAGGCCTGTCTGGATCTTTGGGAGCAGGGCCGGCCTCCCTCCATGTCTGTCCAGACCAGGCTGGGCTGAGATTCCCAGGCAGGACTGACCCTTCCTGCCGCTGGCGCTTTCCATCCGCCTCCGTCCTCTACCCGCTGCAGGGTTTTCGGAGCGAACTGAGTCCAAGGCCCCCGCCGTGAGGCTTTCAACGTGTTTTTACCACCCCATCCCCGACCCCGGCCCACGTCTGCAGCTGTAGGCCGGGGCCTGGAGGCGGGCGGGTGACTCTCCCCGCGCCTGGGGATGGCAGGCAGAGGCTGGAGCCGGGAGCTGACGGGGGCGGCAGGGCCCAATCCGGAGAGCAGGAGCAGTTCTGGGAGGTGGGAGGGGTGGGAAATGAATCGTGACTCCTAAACTGTGACATCACCATGCAGCCCAGCCCCCTGTGCTCAGTACAGGGTTAGGTGGGGGGGAGGGTGCTCAGTAGAGGGTTAAATGGGGGGAGGGTGCTCAGTAGAGGGTTAGCTGGGGGGGAGGGTGCTCAGTAGAGGGTTAGCTGGGGGGGAGGGTGCTCAGTAGAGGGTTAGCTGGGGGTGCTCAGTACAGGGTTAGCTGGGGGGAGGGTGCTCAGTAGAGGGTTAGCTGGGGGGGAGGGTGCTCAGTAGAGGGTTAGCTGGGGGGGAGGGTGCTCAGTAGAGGGTTAGCTGGGGGGGAGGGTGCTCAGTAGAGGGTTAGCTGGGGGGAGGGTGCTCAGTAGAGGGTTAGCTGGGGGGGAGGGTGCTCAGTAGAGGGTTAGCTGGGGGGGAGGGTGCTCAGTAGAGGGTTAGCTGGGGGGGAGGGTGCTCAGTAGAGGGTTAGCTGGGGGGAGGGTGCTCAGTAGAGGGTTAGCTGGGGGGGGGTGCTCAGTAGAGGGTTAGCTGGGGGGGGTGCTCAGTAGAGGGTTAGCTGGGGGGGAGGGTGCTCAGTAGAGGGTTAGCTGGGGGTGCTCAGTAGAGGGTTAGCTGGGGGTGCTCAGTAGAGGGTTAGCTGGGGGGAGGGTGCTCAGTAGAGGGTTAGCTGGGGGGTGCTCAGTAGAGGGTTAGCTGGGGGGAGGGTGCTCAGTAGAGGGTTAGCTGGGGGGGAGGGTGCTCAGTAGAGGGTTAGCTGGGGGGGAGGGTGCTCAGTACAGGGTTAGCTGGGGGGAGGGTGCTCAGTACAGGGTTATCTGGGGGGGAGGGTGCTCAGTAGAGGGTTAGCTGGGGGGGAGGGTGCTCAGTAGAGGGTTATCTGGGGGGGAGGGTGCTCAGTAGAGGGTTAGCTGGGGGGGAGGGTGCTCAGTAGAGGGTTAGCTGGGGGGGAGGGTGCTCAGTAGAGGGTTAGCTGGGGGGGAGGGTGCTCAGTAGAGGGTTAGCTGGGGGGGAGGGTGCTCAGTAGAGGGTTAGCTGGGGGGGAGGGTGCTCAGTAGAGGGTTAGCTGGGGGGGAGGGTGCTCAGTAGAGGGTTAGCTGGGGGTGCTCAGTAGAGGGTTAGCTGGGGGTGCTCAGTAGAGGGTTAGCTGGGGGGAGGGTGCTCAGTAGAGGGTTAGCTGGGGGGTGCTCAGTAGAGGGTTAGCTGGGGGGAGGGTGCTCAGTAGAGGGTTAGCTGGGGGGGAGGGTGCTCAGTAGAGGGTTAGCTGGGGGGGAGGGTGCTCAGTACAGGGTTAGCTGGGGGGAGGGTGCTCAGTACAGGGTTATCTGGGGGGGAGGGTGCTCAGTAGAGGGTTAGCTGGGGGGGAGGGTGCTCAGTAGAGGGTTATCTGGGGGGGAGGGTGCTCAGTAGAGGGTTAGCTGGGGGGGAGGGTGCTCAGTAGAGGGTTAGCTGGGGGGGAGGGTGCTCAGTAGAGGGTTAGCTGGGGGGGAGGGTGCTCAGTAGAGGGTTAGCTGGGGGGGAGGGTGCTCAGTAGAGGGTTAGCTGGGGGGGAGGGTGCTCAGTAGAGGGTTAGCTGGGGGGGAGGGTGCTCAGTAGAGGGTTAGCTGGGGGGAGGGTGCTCAGTAGAGGGTTAGGTGGGGGGTGCTCAGTAGAGGGTTAGCTGGGGGGGAGGGTGCTCAGTAGAGGGTTAGCTGGGGGGGGAGGGTGCTCAGTAGAGGGTTAGCTGGGGGGAGGGTGCTCAGTAGAGGGTTAGGTGGGGGGTGCTCAGTAGAGGGTTAGCTGGGGGGGAGGGTGCTCAGTAGAGGGTTAGCTGGGGGGGGGAGGGTGCTCAGTAGAGGGTTAGCTGGGGGGGGAGGGTGCTCAGTAGAGGGTTAGCTGGGGGGGAGGGTGCTCAGTAGAGGGTTAGCTGGGGGGGAGGGTGCTCAGTAGAGGGTTAGCTGGGGGGAGGGTGCTCAGTAGAGGGTTAGCTGGGGGGGAGGGTGCTCAGTAGAGGGTTAGCTGGGGGGGAGGGTGCTCAGTAGAGGGTTAGCTGGGGGGGAGGGTGCTCAGTAGAGGGTTAGCTGGGGGGGAGGGTGCTCAGTAGAGGGTTAGCTGGGGGGGAGGGTGCTCAGTAGAGGGTTAGCTGGGGGGGAGGGTGCTCAGTAGAGGGTTAGCTGGGGGGGAGGGTGCTCAGTAGAGGGTTAGCTGGGGGGAGGGTGCTCAGTAGAGGGTTAGCTGGGGGGTGCTCAGTAGAGGGTTAGCTGGGGGGAGGGTGCTCAGTAGAGGGTTAGCTGGGGGGGAGGGTGCTCAGTAGAGGGTTAGCTGGGGGGGAGGGTGCTCAGTACAGGGTTAGCTGGGGGGAGGGTGCTCAGTACAGGGTTATCTGGGGGGGAGGGTGCTCAGTAGAGGGTTAGCTGGGGGGGAGGGTGCTCAGTAGAGGGTTATCTGGGGGGGAGGGTGCTCAGTAGAGGGTTAGCTGGGGGGGAGGGTGCTCAGTACAGGGTTAGCTGGGGGGGAGGGTGCTCAGTAGAGGGTTAGCTGGGGGGGAGGGTGCTCAGTAGAGGGTTAGCTGGGGGGGAGGGTGCTCAGTAGAGGGTTAGCTGGGGGTGCTCAGTAGAGGGTTAGCTGGGGGGGAGGGTGCTCAGTAGAGGGTTAGCTGGGGGGTGCTCAGTAGAGGGTTAGCTGGGGGGGGGAGGGTGCTCAGTACAGGGTTAGCTGGGGGGGAGGGTGCTCAGTAGAGGGTTAGCTGGGGGGGAGGGTGCTCAGTAGAGGGTTAGCTGGGGGGAGGGTGCTCAGTAGAGGGTTAGCTGGGGGTGCTCAGTAGAGGGTTAGCTGGGGGGGAGGGTGCTCAGTAGAGGGTTAGCTGGGGGGGAGGGTGCTCAGTAGAGGGTTAGCTGGGGGGTGCTCAGTAGAGGGTTAGCTCGGGGGGGAGGGTGCTCAGTAGAGGGTTAGCTGGGGGGGAGGGTGCTCAGTAGAGGGTTAGCTGGGGGGAGGGTGCTCAGTAGAGGGTTAGCTGGGGGGGAGGGTGCTCAGTAGAGGGTTAGCTGGGGGGTGCTCAGTAGAGGGTTAGCTGGGGGGGGGAGGGTGCTCAGTACAGGGTTAGCTGGGGGGGAGGGTGCTCAGTAGAGGGTTAGCTGGGGGGGAGGGTGCTCAGTAGAGGGTTAGCTGGGGGGAGGGTGCTCAGTAGAGGGTTAGCTGGGGGTGCTCAGTAGAGGGTTAGCTGGGGGGGAGGGTGCTCAGTAGAGGGTTAGCTCGGGGGGGAGGGTGCTCAGTAGAGGGTTAGCTGGGGGGGGAGGGTGCTCAGTAGAGGGTTAGCTGGGGGGGAGGGTGCTCAGTAGAGGGTTAGCTGGGGGGAGGGTGCTCAGTAGAGGGTTAGCTGGGGGGGAGGGTGCTCAGTACAGGGTTAGCTGGGGGTGCTCAGTAGAGGGTTAGCTGGGGGGGAGGGTGCTCAGTAGAGGGTTAGCTGGGGGGGGAGGGTGCTCAGTAGAGGGTTAGCTGGGGGGGGAGGGTGCTCAGTAGAGGGTTAGCTGGGGGAGGGTGCTCAGTAGAGGGTTAGCTGGGGGGTGCTCAGTAGAGGGTTAGCTGGGGGTGCTCAGTAGAGGGTTAGCTGGGGGGGAGGGTGCTCAGTAGAGGGTTAGCTGGGGGGGAGGGTGCTCAGTAGAGGGTTAGCTGGGGGTGCTCAGTAGAGGGTTAGCTGGGGGGGAGGGTGCTCAGTAGAGGGTTAGCTGGGGGGGAGGGTGCTCAGTAGAGGGTTAGCTGGGGGGAGGGTGCTCAGTACAGGGTTAGCTGGGGGGTGCTCAGTAGAGGGTTAGGTGGGGGGGAGGGTGCTCAGTAGAGGGTTAGCTGGGGGGGAGGGTGCTCAGTAGAGGGTTAGCTGGGGGGGAGGGTGCTCAGTAGAGGGTTAGGTGGGGGGGAGGGTGCTCAGTAGAGGGTTAGCTGGGGGGGAGGGTGCTCAGTAGAGGGTTAGCTGGGGGGAGGGTGCTCAGTAGAGGGTTAGCTGGGGGGAGGGTGCTCAGTAGAGGGTTAGCTGGGGGGAGGGTGCTCAGTACAGGGTTAGCTGGGGGGAGGGTGCTCAGTAGAGGGTTAGGTGGGGGGGAGGGTGCTCAGTAGAGGGTTAGGTGGGGGGGAGGGTGCTCAGTAGAGGGTTAGCTGGGGGGGAGGGTGCTCAGTAGAGGGTTAGCTGGGGGTGCTCAGTAGAGGGTTAGCTGGGGGGGAGGGTGCTCAGTAGAGGGTTAGCTGGGGGGGAGGGTGCTCAGTAGAGGGTTAGCTGGGGGTGCTCAGTAGAGGGTTAGCTGGGGGGGAGGGTGCTCAGTAGAGGGTTAGCTGGGGGTGCTCAGTAGAGGGTTAGCTGGGGGGAGGGTGCTCAGTAGAGGGTTAGCTGGGGGGGGTGCTCAGTAGAGGGTTAGCTGGGGGGGAGGGTGCTCAGTAGAGGGTTAGCTGGGGGGTGCTCAGTAGAGGGTTAGCTGGGGGGAGGGTGCTCAGTAGAGGGTTAGCTGGGGGGTGCTCAGTAGAGGGTTAGCTGGGGGGAGGGTGCTCAGTAGAGGGTTAGCTGGGGGGGGTGCTCAGTAGAGGGTTAGCTGGGGGGGAGGGTGCTCAGTAGAGGGTTAGCTGGGGGGAGGGTGCTCAGTAGAGGGTTAGCTGGGGGGGAGGGTGCTCAGTAGAGGGTTAGCTGGGGGGGAGGGTGCTCAGTAGAGGGTTAGCTGGGGGGAGGGTGCTCAGTAGAGGGTTAGCTGGGGGGGAGGGTGCTCAGTAGAGGGTTAGCTGGGGGGGAGGGTGCTCAGTAGAGGGTTAGCTGGGGGGGAGGGTGCTCAGTAGAGGGTTAGCTGGGGGGAGGGTGCTCAGTAGAGGGTTAGCTGGGGGGGAGGGTGCTCAGTAGAGGGTTAGCTGGGGGGTGCTCAGTAGAGGGTTAGCTGGGGAGGGGGGTGCTCAGTAGAGGGTTAGCTGGGGGGTGCTCAGTACAGGGTTAGCTGGGGGGGAGGGTGCTCAGTAGAGGGTTAGCTGGGGGGGAGGGTGCTCAGTAGAGGGTTAGCTGGGGAGGGGGGTGCTAGTAGAGGGTTAGCTGGGGGGGAGGGTGCTCAGTAGAGGGTTAGCTGGGGAGGGGGGTGCTAGTAGAGGGTTAGCTGGGGGGGAGGGTGCTCAGTAGAGGGTTAGCTGGGGGGGAGGGTGCTCAGTAGAGGGTTAGCTGGGGAGGGGGGTGCTAGTAGAGGGTTAGCTGGGGAGGGGGGTGCTCAGTAGAGGGTTAGCTGGGGGGGAGGGTGCTCAGTAGAGGGTTAGCTGGGGGGGGGTGCTCAGTAGAGGGTTAGCTGGGGGGGAGGGTGCTCAGTAGAGGGTTAGGTGGGGGGGAGGGTGCTCAGTAGAGGGTTAGGTGGGGGGAGGGTGCTCAGTACAGGGTTAGCTGGGGGGAGGGTGCTCAGTACAGGGTTAGCTGGGGGGTGCTCAGTAGAGGGTTAGGTGGGGGGGCTCTGTGTAGCCAGGAGTTTGCTCTCCCCCTTCATTCCTCTGTCCCTGTCCTCAAACCTGGTCTGCTTTAAGGCAGCCTGATGTCCTAGGCTTGCTACGACCGAGGGGTGCCCCTTCCCCTCTGCCCCTGCCCTCCCCCGCCCCACCCCTCCCCCATCACTCCAGCACAGGCCCCTCCCTTCGGGAGCGGTACGAGCTCCTCCGCCCTTCCCCCCGAGGTCTCCCCAGCAGCTCAGGGAGTTGTGGGTGCTCAGCACCTCTGAATATCAGCTCGAAGTGTCTCACGTTGGGCACCCAAGAATGGGGGCCACTTCTGAAAGTCTGGGCCTACCTGACTGCCCTGCAGTAAACCAGGAGGGGGACCCAGGAGTCCGGGCTTGGGGTCTTCTGCTCTGACCCAGGGATGCTCCCCTATGTGAGGGACCGTATGGAGTGTTGGAATGATCTGCTCCTGGGGAGGACGGGAAATGGGCCACATGAAATCAATAAATCCTAGTCGTGGGTCTCAGCGGGGAGACTGCCCCCCCCCCCCCCGTTGTCACTGGAGGGGATCCCGGCAGGGCAGGGCCGTGTGGGCGAAGGCAGCCCTGGCTCTGTGCTTACAAGGAGGACCTGGGTCCTCCACAGCGCAGCGATCGCCCCCCTGCGTGCCTTCCCGGAGCCGGCGGCACAGGTGTGCTCCCCCTGCGGCACCGACTGGATCTGAACCCGAAGGACCCGAGTCTCAGCGTCCTGCCTTTCCAGTCTCTCCAGGCAAATCAAATGCGTTTGCAACTCAATTCCCCCCACTGCGGGGAGGGGGTGGACGTGCGGCATCGCTCTGACCTTGGGAAGCAGGATTCAGGGGGATTGTATTCCTCACGCGGTTACCTCCGCGCCTCGCACCCACGCGGGCCAGGTGCAGAGACCATTGTCTTGAGGGGCTCTGCAGGGGCTTTGGAACGCCCCGGTGGCCAGACGAGTGGGAAGAGGACAGTGCGGTGTGTGTCGCGAGGACGGCCTGGATCCAGAGACGCACACCCAGGAGGGAGCTGAGCCTGCAGCCCATGACAGCAGCACTGAAATGCGGTGTGAGCAACCTGCGTAGGATGCACCGGACTGGTGACTCACTTTACTGCAATCTCCTTCCGACGGGCGAGAGCAGAACAGGCTGGACTGTTTTCTGCATCTCCCCCCGAACACACGCACGCGCACACACACACGCACGCGCACACACACACGCACGCGCACACACACACGCACGCGCACACACACACGCACACACACACACACACACACACACACACACGCCACAGAGCTGTCCTCCAGGGAGAGCCGGTGGAGGGGAGATAAAGAAAGGTCTCTGCTCCCTGGACAATATGATCCGTGGCTGTTCCCACCCCTAAAGGCTTCAGGGTGGAGTTGGTAAAACTCTAGAGACGTGGGTCACACATTTGTCGGGGGGGGGGGGGGGGAAGATCATTTACAGGCAGGGAGGCCGGGGCTGGGTGGGCTTGGACAGACGGTGCAAGGTCGGAATAAATGAACCGTCCGAACTCGCTGATACAAGAGAATTCTTGGCAGCAGAAGCTGAGCAGGATTTTGGGGGACGGGATTAGATGTTCATGTGCCGTCTCAGGAAGAAGGATCCCAGCCGACGTGGCAGCAGTGCTGGGCCAGACACTGCTATCTCCAGCCAACCACCGACGGCTGGGGTTAGGGAGAAATTGGTTAGAACTGTGCTATTGCCAAATCGTCCATGTTGGGAGTCTTGCACGTTTAGTAAGGCAATACTGGCCGTGGGCAGAGGCAGGATAGCCTAGTAGATGGATCCAAGCCATTCACCAAGCAACCCAATCCAGCATGGGCCTGCTCCTTGCACTGTCCAGGAAAGGTCCCAAATGTCAGACTGCTGACCCCGAGGTTCTGGTCGCATTCCAGCGGAGTTATGATCTTCTGTCTGCCTAAAGGTCCCCCAGGTATTGTGACTGGACAGAGTCATGTTTGCTTTTCACTTCCTTCCTTGAACCATTTAGTGTCGCTTTGGGCTGTTTGCCACCTGCAGCGTCTCACCCCAGAAGTGGCAGCTTTTCAGTGCTACGTGGGCACCTAATTCCCTTAGGCTGCTTTGGCGCTCCCAGCCTGAATGTTTACACTGTAAAGTGAGCTCGGTGACAAGGGAAGACCTAAGCAGAGGCCAGGCCCTGTAGGAGCGGGAGCCCAGACTGTTTCACAGTGTTTCTCCTCTGCCCTTTCCTCCCCCTGGAGCTTTCTCCAGCCTGGGCCTGGGCCGTTCCCTGTGTCCACACCTTCTACCCGGTTGTAATAATATTTGTACAAAGTAAGTCTTGTGAGGTTTGAAAACTCATAATTTGCTGATCAGTATTGTCCTGATAATGGATGTGAAGTTCCAGGATTCCACTCTTAACACATGTTCCAAACGGAGGTTGGCAGACAGGCCTGTCTCAAACAAAGGAATGTGCGCTGGCTTAACTTGCAGGAGAGTCATCATGCAGCAAGGGAAACAAGCTCCTCCAACAGGTGAGGAAAAGCACCAGGGAACATCCTTCCCTATAGATACTGGCTCCTGAGTCTCCGCTGAAAATCTTTTCCCTGGGGGGGGGAGGGAGGAACGACAAAAATGGGGGCCTTCGTCTCTGAGCAGCTCGTCGTCTTTAACACGTTTATCCTCACAGCATGTCCACTGCATGGCTGGGGCACTGCGGCCCAGAGAGAATAGGTGACTGAACCAAGGGCACAGAGGAGAGCTGTGGCAGAGCGGGGCATAGAACTGTTGAGTTCTGGAGTCCCTAGCACTCGTGCTAAGCACGGAACTGACCTTCCTCCCTGGGTCCCTGCCTCTGGGGATACGCCGATTAACACTGCTCCGCCGTGCACAACTCTGGCTTGCTGCGTGCTCGCTCCCCTTGCTGACGTCCCGGCCTGCCCTCGTCTGCTCAGAAACGAAGCCTCGGCCATCCAGTGGTCGTGATGCCCAGCCCTGGTTTTCATGGGAACTTCCCCAACGGGCCGTACTGCCGCGTTCTGACACCGCTCGGCTCGTCCCGGACTGGCCCCGCTCGGGCTGAAGTGTTACCCCTTCTCCTGGCTTCCTTGTGGCTGGTTTGCACCGGGCTTTGGCAGGGCATTGCTCACCTAGTCTGGGGCGGAGCCGTCCATCGCCCCTGCAGACCCCCGTGGCCTGAACCTGCCTGAGGGGTGAAAGTCGTTTGCCCAGGTCTGATGGGGTGTGCGGTCTCATAGCAACCGAGGAAATGGTGTGAGGAGGAGGGGCTGGGATCTCTGCGGGCTGGACTGTGACTGATCCCAGACCCAGGGCTCTGAGCTGCACCCGCCCGTTCCCATGTCTGTGGGGAGCTGTGAGTTGTGAAAGACCAATTGGAAGTGAAGGCAGTTCTGGTGACCATGGGCCTCTCTGTACCTCCCGCTCCCCTCATGCCCCCAACCCCACTGCTGCCTGTCCTGGGGGAGCACCTGTAGGGGCCGGGGGGAGTTCAGTCTCCATGGGGCCTATTCAGCCTTAGGCCTCAGTGCTGAGGCTCTCGTCACGGGTGGGGGGATTAGGGAGGGCTCTGATCTTGGGTGTTTACAACTCTTGCTTTGTAGGGGCTGGACTGAGACCCAGACAACTCGTCTCACACAGACGCCGGACAGGCGTCATCAATGGCAGTCAGGTGCCTGAATTGCTGGGAGGCCGTGGGCCGAAGGAGCTGGGCGTGACCGCGAAGGCCGTGCCCAGGGGCCAGTGCAGCCCGATCCCCAGGACGGAGGGATGGAGCTGGAGGAAACCAGGTCACGAGCCTGGTGCGAAGCTCCTTTCGTGTCCATCAGACGCACCATTAAATCTGGCCTGAATCCTGGGTCCCCCAGAAACCGCAGCAGCTGTCCAGCGACGTCCCACGCTTCTCCAGCGGGGTGGGGTCCTGCTCCCCGGGCCAGCTCCTTGCTCAGTGTCCACGTGGGCAGTGATCCCGGGGGGCTGGAGGCGCGGTAGGGGCTGATGGAGGCTCGCTTGTCAGAGGTGCTGAGTGCCTGTCTCTCCTCGGAAGGGCGATGGGACCTGCGGGGGCTCAGAATCTGGCCCTCAGTGCAGATGGATGTGACGAGCTGGGGCCCTGTGAGTGGAAGGAGAGACAGGCTGGTCTCAGCGTCTGTCTATGTCTCTCTTCCCCCCCCTCCCCGCCCCCCGACTCCAGTGCTGAGAGTCAAACCAGTGAGTGGCCCAGACTGGATGGTCCCACTGAGGCTCCCAAGCTCACTCCCCCTCCGGGGGCCAATTGAACATGGGAGGATGGGGGAATCGAGAGGTTAATCTCCATCTCCACGTGGTCAATGAATGGAGGTGTGAGGAGTGGAGGGATGGTCCCTGTAATGGCATGTTTACTTGTATGTTATTCAGCCACTAGGTGTCCCCGTGTGCTGAATAAAATTCCAGGCAGGGGACAGAACCTGGTAAACATGGGAGACAAAGCAGGGACTGGAGCTGTGTGGGAATCTCTTTGTATGTGTCTGTAGGTGGAGCTGCTTTCTTGAATAGATGCCTCCTGTTGGGGGACAGTGTCAGACAGGAGGAGAAAAACCTCGCTGTGTCTTTCTGTGGAATGACCCGGGCCAGCAGGGGCCACAAATACATTGTCCCAATCTGCTGCGCCAGCAGCTGCTCAGACCTGCTCTGAACAAACGGGGTTAAGGAGCAAAATGAAAGGCTAAGCGAGGCCAGGACCGGGCTGGGAGAGGCTGCTGCAGTGCCCACTCCCCTCTGCCTCGGACCCAGCTGGGGGACCTGCCCCACTCAGGCAGAGGGGAGTTGAGGCTTTGAGAGCGTCAGTCGTCCCAACTCCGTGCACAGAGGAAGGAGCAGCCCCTCCAGTGCCTGGCCTCTCTCCCCTTTGGCTCGCAGATGACACCAGAGAATGGAGGACAGGGTCACGGGCTGAGCCGATCCTGGATGCAAAGGCCTTTGCTCGCCAGCCCTGCATCTCCTGCCAGGAGTGTCGCTGGCCATGCGCCGGGGTTGCTGGGGGTGCGTTGTCTCATTGCCTCTGCGTGCGGGGGCCGAGCGGTCGCGGGGCCCTGCAGCATTCGCGTCTCTCGGTCGGGACGTTGCGTTGCGTTGCAGACACGTTGTGCCCCCGTCCCCTGAGCCAGTGCTAACCAGTCCAGCGACCCCCCCTCCCCCCCGGGAAGGCGCCGCATGCCGCGCCGCCGCAGTGAAGCGAAACCTGCGGCCTGGCTCTTCTCGCTGTCTCCGGGCTTGGAGGACAGACCCACGGGCCCCAGGATTCTCCCAATCACTGGCCCCTCCTGTGACTCCCCAGGGAGAGGCCCTGGAGGGTTAACAGCCCAGCCTCTGCGCCACACCCCCAAATGCGGATGCACCCACCCACCCCTCTCTCCCCAGGCGGTTCTTGGCTTGTTAATTTCCACAGCCCACAAAGAGGAGAGTACAAATAAATCAATCCATGGAGCCTTATTAGGATTCCTCTCAGCTCCATGGAAGAGGCAGGAGACTTGTGCTGTCTGCAGACAGGGGAGAGCCAGGCCCCAGCCAAACTCAGCTCCCCAGCCGTGCACCCCTGGACCCTGCAGCGCCTCCGCCTGGGAGAGGGGCCCCGTAGGGACTGAAGCAGCCAGGAGCCAGTGTTTGCGGCTGGAGCTCCCCGAGCCGCCCGAACCCCACAGCCCGTGTGCCTCCGCCGGTCCCTGCTGGGGGATAATGGGACGAGAGCCGCCCAGCTCCCCTTTACAGCCCCTCCCACTGGGAGAAGCTGGGGCCAGCGTAGCCTCGGGGCCTCCTGTCAGGAGAGGCCGGGGCTGCGGACGTGGAGCTCTTCCTGAAGCCGGCCCTCCTGCGCCGTGTCCTGACTTCTCTGGACCGTCCAGTCATCTCGCTGCCCCTCTCCCCGGCCTGCCCTTGGAGGGACGTGGCAGGGTTAGGATTCCGGGCGGGCAGCACCTTCCCATCCCCTCGCACGACCGCTCACAAGCGCGTGCGCTGGCACCGCTGCTGCCGGGGCTGCTTTCTTCCCGGGACCAGCGTCACCAGGTGCAGGTGGAGCCAGGGCTGATCCGCCACATTTTGGCACCTGAAGTGGGGAGCTCAAAGGACGCCCCCATGGCCCCTCGCTGGGGCCAAACTTTGGAAAGGTCCCTCCTGCCCTCCAGGCCCAGCACTCCCCCCGCCCTGTGCACCGAGAGCAGAGAGAATCACACACCAGCAGCAGACACAATTTTCAACACTCTGGGGCCTAGTGGTGCCCCTCCTCCCCCAGTCTGGCACCCGAGGGGGCCGCCTCAGTTCACCTCATGGTAAGGCCAGGCCTGGGTGGAACAGCCCTGGGCCCTTAACGCCCGCACAGGACCAGCTCCCCAGAGAGCACCACTGCCCCCCTTATCCCAGCTTGGAGGACACACATCTGTATCTCCCAGTGCGGGACCAGGCTATGGAATAAAACCAGCGCTGGGCCATAAAGGGGAAAGACCCCAAGGCACCCCCGGGGCTATTGAAATGCATGGACCTTTGGGGGGAAACCAAGGGGGGCTGGGCTCCCCTCTGCCCCCCCCCCATAGCCCTGCTGATGCCCCTCAGTTCTGGCCTGCAGCCCCCTGCTAGCCCTGGGATGAGCGTCTCTCGGCCACGTGGCGCACCAGCTGCGGCCTCCAAACTGGTTTTGCTGGGAGCAAAGCGGCAGGAGGCTGGTGACCAAGAGGCTGGGGTCTCCCTGGGGTGGCTGCGGGCGCAGGGGCTGGCGCTGGTCGCCAGCACAGAACAGGGCTTGGGTTCGGGGGCGCATGGGATGGGCTGCCCCCTGACAATGAGGCTGTCTCCCCGGCAACCTAGCAGGAGCCAATGGAGGGGGAGCATTTGGCCCCGACTTTCCAGAGTTGCTCAGTCTTTTGGAAGCTGCATCTCCATGGCAACCATCCCTGAGCCTGGCTCCACTCACTGCAGATGGGTTGCCAGGGGCCTTATCAGCTGATCCAGCCGCATTTCTCTCCCCTGTGCCTGGGTTACCTGAACAGGCAGCTCGGTGACAATGTCCCCCACCCCCGAGCAGGTCTGTGCTCCCTGAATCTCTTGTGTGAGCCTCTGGCAGGGCGCTGAGGGCCCGTCTCCCTGGCATCAGGGCTGCGCGCGGGCAGGAAACAGCCTCGCGTCACGTTGCAGTGATGCTGGGTTAGTTGTCTTGGGACCAGCGTTGTACGGGGCCAGACTTAGCTGAGTCGGCCCTAGGGAAACCGGTCTCTCCTCCCTCAGTCCCAACCCGCAGCAACCACTGTACTGCAGTCCTGGGCAGTGCCATCCCAGCGCTGCCAGTGCCCCTCAAGCCTGGTCTGCCGTGCTCTGCTCTCCTTGGGCTCCCCACCCCAGTGCGACCCTGCAGCCCCCTGCTACGCAGTTATTCCTGATCTGTGGCACCTTTCACTGGTCCAGCCCTGCAAATCCAAGTCTCTCCTGCTCCGCTATTTATTCCAGCGCTGGGCGCTCTTACCCTGCTCCATCAGCACGTCTCGGGGCATTTCTAGGGCAAACCCCTATTTTCGGATGCTTATCGCTGTCTCAAAGCACCGATTCCTCAGGCTCCAAGGCCTCCTGCTTGCGGAATCGTTTGGAATGGGTGGAGATGTGTCATGCAGCGATTTGTGTGTGTTTGAATGAGCGGCGCAGGGAGCTCAGGTGTGGAGGAAACGGGTTTAAAAGCAAAGTGGTTGGATGACTCAATAAAACTCCAGCTTTGCTTTCAGAAAACCAGCTGGGGCCGGGACGCAGTCCTGGCTTTGCCCTGCAGGGGGGTATTTTTTGCCCTGCAACAGCTAAATGATGACTATTTGAAACCGATTCTGTCTGTGTCTTGTGGAGGAGCCGAGGAGAACTGGACCTGGCCCAGAACAAAACATCCCTCCCCAAATCGCCTGGGCCCTGGATCCAGCAGCGTGCTTAAGAATGAGCCTCACATTACACTCAAGTGCCTTGCTGGGCTGGGGTCCTGCGGCTGGCAGTTCCCATGCCATTGCCTTCCCCTTGGGGCCCACGCTGGGGGGTGACGCTCGTGGTACTCACGGGGTGTGTGTGTGTGAGAGAGAGAGAGAGAGATTATACAACGCTGCGTGTGGCAGTGCTAGCAGCCAGGCGGGCTTTCAGGCCCGGCGCCGCACCAGGCTCAGGGTTAGCTCTTTGTGGGCAACAGAGCATCCCATATGTGTCCACTGCAGGGTTTCTCCAATCTTGAAGGCCTGGCATCTGACCTAGGGTCCCCCCTTGCAGGTGGGCGTGGCGGCATTGCAGGTGAGCCCCATACTTGATTTTTCCCTCACCCCGCACTCTGCTCAAGAACCCCCCCCCCCCCCCCAGCCCCGGTGGAGGGTCTCATTGATGAACAGAAAAGCCAGAGTAGAATGTAAACAAAACCTTCACCCCAATATCTTCACGGAGTGGCCAGGTCATTCGGAGTCCATCTGTACCCACCGGAGTCCAAGGGTCTGTCCATCCACAGCGCCTCTTCTCCAGGGACGGCGGGTGATCCTTGCTAGGCCGGGCTTCCAGCCAGTGACCCTGGCTGAGACCAGAGCCTTGTGGATGTCAGCTGACTGAAGACCTCTGTCTAGGAGGCTCCCTGCTCCAGGAACACCCCCGACAGGCTCTATTCTGGTGGGTTCCCTAGAGAATTCACCCCCTAGGATCCCTGCTCAGGCCTCTGCTGGGAGCTCCTCTCCACGGCAGATCCTGTGTTTGCCTGAGCAGAGCTGAGCTGGTTTGAATGGGGCAGCGCCTAGGGCAGGGGTCTCAAACATGCGGCCCGGGGGCCACATGCGGCCGGCAAAGCCCTTCCCTGCGGCCCGCCAAGCTTCCTGGCGCTCCCCCTCCCCCCATAGCAGTTTGCAGGACGGAGGGGCCAGAAGTGGAGGCTTCTCTGCTGCCTGGCTGGGCCGCGCGTGTTTCTAGCTCTGGACTTCCTAGATTGCTCTTGCTTTGTTTGCCAAACAGCTGTTGGTGGTGCCTAGTGCTTTCCAGGGGGGAATGGGGAGCTGCGTGCTCAGAGGAGGAGGTGGGGCAGGGGTGGGACCTCTTGGAAGGGGTGGAGTGGGGACAGAGCCGGGGCAGCGAGGGTGTGTGTGTGTGTCAGTGGTGCGGCCCTCGGGCCAGTGCACTAGTCCTCATGGAAGGGGTGGAGTGGGGGCACAGTCGGGGCAGCGAGGATGTGTGTGTGTGTGTCAGTGGTGCGGCCCTCGGGCCAGTGCACTAGTCCTCATGCGGCCCTCGTGGTCATTTGAGTTTGAGACCCCTGGCCTAGGGGAAGCTGAGCAGGGCCAGGCCTGGAAAGGAGGGACCAGCAGGCGGCTGCCGAGGGGAAAACTGACGCACGAGGACACACCAGCCACTTGCTCAAATAGGAGGCTTTGGGTTGGACCTCAGGCCCATTGGAAGGATGGGGAGGCTCCATGGACTCCATCAGGTTTGGATCAGTCCCTGCCATGGAGCCTTTGCTTGAGGAACCCTGGGGATGGCTTCTTGCCGGAATGGCTCTGTCCCGGGGAAGGTTAACCCTTCACGTGCTGCTGCCTTACTCGGGTGCTTTCCTATAGTCCGGCGTCCACCTCGGGAGGTGGTGTTATTCCAAGGTGCAGGCACTTGTCGTCAGGGCTGAGGAGGGAGCTGTCGAAAGGGTTGGCGGGAGAACGAGGCCGGGGTTCAAACGAAGGGCCCTCGCTCTGTGTGACACGCAACCCTCCGGAATACAGGCCGCTAGCTCCCAAATGCTACCCCTCCTCCCCCGCCCCCTGCATGTGCCGCTAGCCGCTCTGCGCCCTTCCTAGAGATCTCTTTCCGACCGCTCTGCCTGCCTCCGGCTCATGTGACAAGCAGGATCAGACCTTGATCACCCCCACAATTACTCTTTGACCCGGCCCTCTTCTCACCCCAAAGGGGAACATTTCAGGGGCCCGGGGTGGGGGAAATCCATGTGACTGTTGAGCATCAGCCTTTCCAATAAAACTAAGCGGGGCTGGTGTTTGTTTCTCTGTTTTATTTACACCCTGAAATAGTCAATTGTGAGTTAAATGGACATTTAGCAATTCCTCTCCCCTGGATTTCAGCGGCTACATCTCTGAGCCAGCTTTGGCAAATCTCCAGCTTCATGTTATTTTCTCCCTTTATGTGTCTGCCTTAATCAAGAACATATAAAGAGTGTGTGTGTGTGTGTGTGTATATACACAGAGTGACATTTCAACTGCACAAAATGTAGAGCTTCAGAACAGAAATAGAACTCAAACAAGTAAATTGGGGCACAGTGGTCTGATTCCCCAGGGGCTGTGATCAGCTGTAGTGGGGTCAACGTAACATCAGCTCATGGCAAATCTGCCCCTTTTCTCCGTGCGGCTCCTGGCGTCATGCTTTGTAAATCAATTGTCCTGCATCCTACTTGCCATTTCAAGGGGCCCCTTCTCTAGACTCTGACATCTGCAGCGGTGGAATTTGGCAAAAATAATGAGTTCTAGAAAGGGAAAGTGGGCTGGGGCTCCAGCCCGTTCTCGGCACACAGCCACTGCACTGGGAGGGTCACACAGCCACTGCGCTGGGAGGGTCACACAGCCACTGCGCTGGGAGGGTCACACAGCCACTGTACGGGGAGGGTCACACAGCCACTGCGCTGGGAGGGTCACACAGCCACTGCACTGGGAGGGTCACACAGCCACTGCACTGGGAGGGTCACACAGCCACTGTACGGGGAGGGTCACACAGCCACTGCACTGGGAGGGTCACACAGCCACTGCACTGGGAGGGTCACACAGCCACTGCACGGGGAGGGTCACACAGCCACTGCGCTGGGAGGGTCACACAGCCACTGCGCTGGGAGGGTTCTGGCTGGAGCACGGGGGTGTCGGGCCTTTCAAAGCCTGTGATCTCTTCTTCATTCAGGTTCTCCCGCCGGCCGCTACAGTAGCAGGAAAAGCCCTCTTGTCCCCCTGGGTCTGGAGAAGGGGCCAGGATTGCAGCTGACTGGGAAGCCTTAGGTCAATGTGGGGCATTTAAACCCCCCCTCCTGCTGCATAAACCAGGGTGGGGGGCGGCTGAGTCGAAGGGCCGCCTGTCATCTCCAGCAGGCCCAGGAGGTGGTGTCCGGAGACAAGGTTACACCGAGCCAGTCGCAAGGCCCGGGATCGGCCCGGGATCGACGGGGCTTCAGCTTTTCATCCTTTCCTTGTTTTAAACTTTTTTGTGTTGTTCAACAGGCAACTTTGTGCTCGGCGAAGCAGCCCCCCTCTCCCCCCCCCCGGCCCTCCCCAGGGCCACAGAACTGTGGGGCGTGTCCTAAGGGTGCAAACGCGTATGCCGCTCACTCAGCCCAGCCAGAGACCCAGAAACAGCTTGGGGGGGGGGGGTGGTCCCTTCAGAAGTCATTGTAAGCCAGGGGAGCGAGGAGCTTTTTCATTTCGGGCCTGGTCCAACTTGCAGTGGCTTGCCCTGGTCTGGGGTCAAGCTCTTACCGGACTCCTCCAAGATTAAGCTGGATAAGTTTATGGAGGGGATTGGGTGATGGGATAACACTGGGTTTCTCAAACTGGGGCTCCCTGGGGGGGTCGCGAGCTCCTGCTGCTGCAACTTGCAGCGGGGACTGTGGCCGGAGCGTAGCCGGGAGCCCGCCCGCGGCGGGCACTGGGGGCCGGGGCACAGCCGGGAGCCCGCCCGCGGCGGGGGCTGGGGGCCAGGGCGCAGCCGGGAGCCTGCCCGCGGCGGGCACTGGGGGCCGGGGCACAGCCAGGAGCCTGCCCGCGGTGGGGACTGGGGGCCGGGGCACAGCCGGGAGCCCGCCCGCAGCGGGGGCTGGGGACCGGGGCGCAGCCGGGAGCCCGCCCGCGGTGGGGACTGGGGGCCGGGGCGCAGCCGGGAGCCCGCCCGCGGCGGGGACTGGGGGCTGGGGTGCAGCCGGCAGCCCTTCCGCTGCGGGGACTGGGGGACTGGGGGCTGGAGCGCAGCCGGGAGCCCGCCCGCAGCAGCGACTGGAGGGGTCGCACCGCGCTGACGGAGCAAGAAAAGGGGCCGCGGTCTCAAAAAGTTTGAGAACCACTGGGATAATATGATTTTTGGCAATTAATTGATCTTTGACTAGTGGTGGTAGATGGGCCCGGTGGCCTGTGATGGGGTGTTAGATGGGGTGGGATCTGAGTTACTGCAGAGAATTCTTTCTGGGTGTCTGGCTAGGGGTTCTTGCCCACAGGCTCAGGGTTCAGCTGGTTGCCATATTTGGGGTCGGGAAGGAATTTTCCTCCAGGACAGATTGGCAGAGGCCCTGGGGGGGTTTCTCCTTCCTCTGCAGCAGGGGGCACAGGTCACTTGCTGGAGGATTCTCTGCACCTTGAAGTCCTTACACCATGATTTGAGGACTTCAGTAGCTCAGACATGGGCTAGGGGTTTATTACAGGAGTGGGTGGGGGAGATTCTGTGGCCTGCATTGTGCAGGGGGTCAGACTAGAGGATCAGAATGGTCCCTTCTGACCTTAAAGTCGATGAGTCTATAACCTGGGAGCAGGAGCTTTGGCAAGACAGTGATTAAAGTGTGCCCCGCCGTGACCTGAGGTGATCTAAGTGTTGGGGGGTTGGCCAGGTCTCTGAGCCCCCCCCCCCCCACATATTCACTTTAAGCATCGTGTATAAAATTATACAGCAGCTGGTTAGGACACAAACACAACTGAGGACGTCGCAGATGTTCCACTGGATCGGGTGTTGGCAAGAGTAGGGTGAGCAAGACTGCAGTGCTGGGGGACGGGCACCTCCCACAGAAACGTTAGGAGCGACTTTGACATTTTCCCAGGAATGAAATGACACATGAGTTTGAGAGAGCTAAATTAATGTGTCTCTGGTTCTTATCTGGCCCCGTTACTGTAGCATCTGAGGTCCTCACAGGCTTCAGTGTCTTTAACCTTGCTATGCCCCGTGAGGCAGGGCAGTGCTGTGACTCCCATTGGGCAGATGGGAAACTGAGGCACAGAGAAGCTAAGTGAGGTGGCCATGGTCACAGAGGAGGTCTGTGTCGGAGCTGGGAATTGGACCAGGCTCAAAGATACAGGCTAGTGATTTAATCATATCTGCCATGCCTGACTGACTAGCACAGACAGCCCGTCACACGGAGTGAGTTCCACGGGTGATCAGCGTGGACAGCTCTTGCAATTTTATTGGAAGTCCCGAGATATTCCAGGTTTTTCTTAGAGCCCCGGCTCTTGGAGTCAGCTGATTAGATGAGAATTTCAGGTTTCACAAAAAGACATTAAGTATCTCGCACTCATGGCTGCTGAGAAAAGTGTCAAAAATGCTCAAAGCCAGAAGGCAAATAAAAAGAAATTAACTTTTATTGTTATTTCAAATCTAATGATTTTTAAGCAAATCTCCTGGGGGGGGGGGCTGACTCAGGATGTTTGAATGGTGGGGCTCAGTCAGCAACCCACGAAAGCTTAAGCCCAAATAAATTTGCTAGTTTCTAAGGTGCCACAAGCACTCCTCATTGTTTTTGACAAGAACTAGGGGTCACCCGATGAAATTAATAGGCAGCAGGTTTAAAACAAACAAAAGGAAGTATTTCTTCACACAACACACAGTCAACCTGGGGAACTCCTTGCCAGAGGATGTTGAAGGCCAAGACTATATCAGGGTTCAAAAAAGAACTAGATATTCATGGGAGATAGGTCCATCAGTGGTTATTAGCCAAGATGGGCAGGGACAGTGTTCCTAGCCTCTGTTTGCCAGAAGCTGGGAATGGGCGACAGGGGATGGATCACTTGATCACCTGTTCTGTCCATGGCCTCTGGGGCACCTGGGCATTGGCCACGGTTGGAAGACAGGATACTGGGCTGGATGGATCTATTGTCTGACCTAGAGTGGCTGTTCTTATCCCCTGTTGTCCACTCCCAGCCGTTGGCAGTCAAAGGCTTAGGAACACCCAGAGCATGGAGCCGCATCCCTGACCACCTTGGTTAATTAATAGCCATTTTATCTCATTCTGTTTTGAACCCAGTGATACTTTTGGCCTTCACAACATCCCCTGGCAAGGAGTTCCACAGATTGACTGTGTGTTGGTGTCATTTACACCTGTACAAAGTGAGCTCAAATATGCTGCTGTTCTGGTCTGGTAGCTTTGCACACATATACAGCTGCTTTGCAAGGTAGGGGAGAATTAGGATCTTCCTCCACAGATTTCATGTAGGCTCCCCTCTGGCCAATGGGCCAGGAGCATTTGCAATTAAGTTTGAATTTTTTTTCCAAATCTTCTCCCTTCCATGCCCACCTCGGATCCCTGTTCGGACTCATTTTAGTAGCTGCAAGCGGCTGAGGGTCGGTGCATTCAACAGCAAACACAGGAGCAGAATGCAAGCAGCAGGTGGGATGGCAAACCTCTTCAAAGTTTGTGAACTTCCTGATTTAGGCCCTGTCCACCCCGGCCGCTCTGTGTGCTCTGCAGTGTGACGGCCCCTCCAGTTGTGCCATCGGGCCAGCTTTTCAGATGCTCCCAGCGAGGCCCTTCTAGAAGAGGTGACATTGTCCCAAAGGCCTCCGCACCCAGCCGCTCCCACTGTGATGACAGGGAAGGCCAGACCCTTAAAGGAGCTCACCCCCCAACCTGCACCCGCAGCGCCGAGCTCTCTGCCCTGGGGCCCCCGGCCTGCGCCAGGAAAGCCGGGAATTTAGCAGACGTGGGCGCAACCTTGTGGAGCTCGCTGGGGACGGTTCCCTGGGCGCTCGTCGCGGTGCAGGCGGGTCCCCCACTGCTGCCCCCTTGGCTAAGCCCTTTGACAGCCCTGCCCAAGGGGCGACAGGGTCACGGGGAAGGGCTGAGGGGTCCTTGGGGAGGAGCCCCCGGATTTCTGTCAGCAGGTAGGGAAAGGGCTTGTGTGCACCTGGGGGAGCATCTGCCCCCCGGATATGGGGAGGTGGCATCTCGGGGGGCCCCCTTTAGCGAAGATGATTCTCTGGACGGAGAAGCGCCTGGCAGCGCCCACAGGAGCCCGCGGTTTGGGTGGGGCCGCACCTGGCTCTCGGGGGCGGGGCGGGGCCGCACCTGGCTGTTGCCCCGCCCCCGGCCGGGGACGCTGCCTCTCGCTCCCCGCCCCTGCGCGCAGGACCTCGCTCCGCTCCGCCTGCTTCCCGGGAGCCCCGCTCGCGCCCCCGACCGGGACAAACCGCCGGAGCCGGGGCCTCGCTCCTGCCCCCCGGAAACATGGGCGCGCCCCGGACCTGGGCGCGGCGCGCTGCGCTCTGCTGCGCGCTGCTCTGCGCGCCCTGGCTGCCTCTCAGCTGGGCAGGTAGGTGGGGGCCCGGGGGGGGCTTCTTCCCCCTCCCGCGCCGCTGGGGAGCGCAGCAGGACCGGGGAGCCCCCCCCAGCCCGGACCCCGCTCCCAAGCTGGCACCCGGGGCTGGGCTTCGAAAGGGAGGGTCCCTGCCCCCCCTCGCCGCCCCCCCTTGCCAGGCCAGCGCTGAGTTTAACAAACCCTCCTGGGTCTCCTGCCCCTGGGGACGCTGCTGGCCCCTGGCTCTGGGTCCACCAAGTCCTGGGGTTCAGGGGAGCCCTTGGCAGGGCAGCGAATCCACCCTGGGGCTTGTGGCCAGCGGCTGCCCCCCATCCATGGGTGTAAGGCGGAGGAACCCCCTGGGCTGGGGCTGCACAAGCCTGGTTCTCTGAGCCGTGCCAGGAGTGACCCCGCCGGCCGCCCGCCAATGGGGCGGTGACCCTGCCCAGGGCGGATCTGTGACTGGCACCCAGGGCTGCCCTTGTCCTGAGCTCCCAGCGCTGGGGCGGAGGAGGGACAATGGTCCCCAATGGGTAGGACGGGAGCTCAAAATCCAGCCTCTGTTTGCGGGGTGGGGTGGAAACTGTGCAGGGTCAAGTTCCTTGACTGCAACTTCCAGCTTAACCTGCGGCCTGTGTTCTCCTGGGGACTCCCAGGAGCTCGATGGTCTCCCCATGCGAATCCAGCCCGTTTCATGTCCCAACCGAGAGGCCTGGGAGAGATTTCCACCCCCAGAGGCAGATGGCCCACAGAGTCCTAAATAATTCCTACCCCAGCTCTCCGGCTCAGCTGCCTGCCAGCCTGGGGAGGTCGCTTGCAGATTGGCTCACCTGTCTGCAGCTGGGACTTGGTTGCTAAGAACTGGGGAGAGGTGGAGTCAGATCCCAGAGGTGCCACAATCGGGTGGTTTGTTTCCTCCGGCTGCCCGATCCCCAGGGTCAAATACCGGAATAGGCGGCAGTCAGCAAAATGTCCGAGTCCCTGTCCCTGGGCCCGGCAGGATAAAAATAACTTCAATTCTAAACCTGCCTGAAACCCTGAGAAGAAAGTCCTCAAGTCCCCCTTCCCCACTGGTTCCTGTCCAGGTCTTTAACTGCCAGGCAAAGAGGAGTGTTAGCACCCAAACGCCGTATCCATGGCGATGTGTGCTCCCTTTAACTTCCTGCAGGAGGGTAATTGCCTAATTATTTTCTTTTCCATTTTCCTGGGGTGCGATCACAGGGCTGGCCTGCGGGCCAGGCTCCGCCTGGTGGTTAATGGGCAGCTGCTTTGAAGGACCCTGTGTTTCCACTCGCACCCTAAGCTGCTCATTAGCTGTCCCCAAATAATCCTTTTTGCTCCCGTCACGCCTCTCAGCCCGGCTTTTCCCAGGGATAGGAAATGGTGAGCGTCCCTCCCAAGGGGGTAAACTGAGGCACAGAGGTTAAGGTCCTCCAGGGCCCCAAACCTGCAGTGAGCTCCATGGGTGTGCTGGGGTTTTCCTGCGGTGGGATGGGGGGCCTAGGTTTTTCCAAGGCGATTGCTAATTTGGGGTGCTCAGCTTGTGATCTGGGGCCTGATTCTTGAGGATGCTGAGTGCCCCCAGCGCCGGCTGTTCTCAGCCGGGGTGGGGGGTACCCCGTCCCTCTGGACAACGGGCCCTCGGGGGCTCGGGTTGGACACCCAGAGTCTGTGGTGTCTGGAATCTGTGAACCTCTCCTGAAAGCTTAGAGCCAGGGGCCCCCGTGATCCCGCTGCACGAGTCTCCCCCTCGACTCCAGTGCTTTGAGTTCAGCCCAGGCCTACGTGGGCTTTGACGAGGAATCCTGCTGTCGTGATGCCAAAGGGCCTGTTCTAACCACTAGATCACGCAGCCTCCCCTCTGCCCCCTCCTGACTGCCTCTCATTGCTTTCACTTTGAACACCTAAAGCGAGTTCTCCTCCGAAAATCCACAGTTGGGTACCTGGGTGACTCACTTTATTCCCCCCGGGCTATGTTTTGAAATGTGGGGGGATGATGAAGACATGCGGGGGATGGGCACCGTGATGGTGGTTAATGTGCTAATTCCGATCCGGGTGGGGGTGGGACAGGCAGTGTTCTTAAGCCAGCAAGGGAGGGGGGGAGGGAGCAAACCCTGGTTCTAAAACAGCCCAGCCTGGCTGTGGTTCTGGGAGGCAAACGCTGGGGATTGCTAGTTTCATGCTGCTGGAAGGGTGGGCTCTGATTTGTATCTTGCACTGAAATCCAGGGTCTGGTCGCACCCCACTCCCCCCCCCCAGAGCTGCTCTCTCTGGAATGGGGGGAATAGCCACATAGCGTGAAGGCTGCTCTTTGTGTCATTATTTCTAGTGACGTGAATTGAGATCAGGTTACTCTGGGGCTGGGTGCTGTCTGGTCTGGTATCCGGACAGTCCCTGTCCCAAGGCGCTTACAAGCTAAGTAGACAAGACAGGAAGGAATGAATGGCCCCCATTTTACAGGTAGGAAAACTGAGGTATGGAGCGATTTCAGTGACTTGCCCAGGGTCATCCAGCTGGCCACAGAACCGAGCTCTCCTGAGTCCCGGTGCAATGCGGTAGCCAGGAGACCAGCCTTTAACGGATCCACCCCAGATGTACCTAATTGAATGGCTTTTATGGGTCCAATCCTGACAAGTGCCAATTGCCTCCTGCGATGTGCTGAGCATCCCCAGTCGGTGGTTTCAGAACGGGGGACCCACAGCTGCAGTGAATCCTGGGCCGGGCCCGGGAACGTCGGGGCCGGGCCCGGGAACGTCGGGGCCGGGCCCGGGAACGTCGGGGCCGGGCCCGGGAACGTCGGGGCCGGGCCCGGGAACGTCGGGGCCGGGCCCGGGAACGTCGGGGCCGGCTCTCCTGGGACCAGGCTTTGCCAGTGAGTTTTTTCAGAACTCGCTTGGACCGAAGAGATCAGCCATTAGCCCGGCTCTGTGTATTGGTGCTTTGAGATCTGTGATTAAAGGGGCTAGGTCAGTGCAAGGCACGGCTGCCTCTGTGTGGAAAGCAGTGGGGTGTTCTCTGGCAAGGGCATTCAGCACAGGACACCTATAGCTCATGGCCGCAGCCCGGTGAGGTACATGAGAATCAACGTCCTGCTTTCAGAGATGGAGAAACCGAGGCCAGATTTTCACAGGTATTTAGGTACTGAAGTGACTTGCCCGAAGCCAGGGAGGCAGTCGGTGTCGGAGAGCTCTGCCTCTGTCCCATGCTCAGACTCGGGGACTCTGCCTCTCCTGGGTCTGATAGATTCTAATGCACCTAACTTCCAAGAAGGGGCGAGGGCTGGGATGTCTTGACTCTCCGGGCGCTTGCCAGGGCTGTGGCGCGCTGGGGCTGAGAAGCCGCGGTGCCGAGTCGCCCTTGGGGAATGCTGCCAGACTCCCGAGCAGGTCCCTGCTGGAGTCGGAACTGAAGGGGAGGAGGCTGGGGACGGTTGTGTGTCTGTGAAGGCTTCACTTAGCAGTTCGGAGGTGCCCTTCCCCCTTGACGCCCCATCCCAGCTGCTTGCTCTGACCTGACATCTGGCGTCCTCTGGGTTTTGGCAGGAGAGTGCAAACAGCTGGAGTCCTGTGAGAGGTGCATTGAAGGAGACGCGTCCCGGAACATCACCGGCTGCGTGTGGATGCGCTGCGGAACCGCGGAGGAGCCAGGTACGCTGCCGGAGCCCCCTTCGTTCTCCTGCATTAACCCTGGCCCCACAGGCCCTGCCCGCCAGGAGGTATTCAAACATCCACACGGCTTCCACCGTCAGCAGGGATCTTAAAACCCTCTCCCAACCCCTCCGTGTGGGGCGAATCCGTGGCATGGTTCTCAGAGCCTCCCTGGGCCCAGGAACCGGCGAGAACCAGGCTGTAGGATTGTTCTGCTGGTGGCCTGGGAGTGTTAGTGTCCTAAGTGTTAGTGGGCCCCGTTCCTTGTCCGCTAGTCTACACAGCCACAACTGGGGGCTGGTTTTCTGAGCCCATGTGAAAACCCGTCTGTACGCGTCGCACTGAGCGCCTGGGAAGATGGGCCTCTCTGCAGGTGCCTAAATAGGTGCCGAGCCCAGGCTGTGGGGCACTTTTACTCCAGCCAGCACCACGCCAACGTCTGCCATGAGTCGGACGCTGCGCCCGTGGTATCGGGAGAGGGTTCTGTCCCAGTGCCCGGGCGATGGTCTGGAACCTGCTCCCTTCGAAGCCAGTTAGGATTCCGGGGGAAGTGTCCCCTCTCCGTACACAGCCTGTTTCCAAGGCTAGGAGCTTCACGGGTACCCACTTCAACCTTCCTGGGTCTGGGTCGGCCCCTTCTGCCCCTCCGTGCGCTTCCCCTAGTGAACCCGCCCAGGCAGGGTCCTGGGGGAGCCCGTGGGTCTTGCACCCCACTCCACAGTCAGTTGTGACTCTCAGCCAGCCAGTAAAACAGAGGTTTATTCGATGACCGGAACGTAATCCAGGTAGAGCAAATGCGACCCCTCTGCTGGGTCCATTTTGGGGGCCCAAGAGCCAGGCAGAGCTTGCCTGCAGCTCCTTGCCAGCCCCCAGCCAGATCCAGACTCAAAACGCCTCTCTCCAGCCACACCCCTGCATTCCTGTCTCTTTCCTTAAGTCAAGTTACAGCTTCAGGTATGGCCACATTCACACAGGAGTCCGAGGAAGGATTCTACTCCGTCACAGGTTCCACCGCAAATGGTTTCAGGACAGGTTTCCTGGCTGCCTTTCCCGGCAGGGGTCTGCGTTCACGCTCTCCGCCGGGGCTGGTTTGTCCCCGGGCCGGACAGGCCGCTGCTGGTAGTGTTGGACTCTGCTAGCCGGGCGCGGGGCACCCCGGTTAATTCCTCTCACGCTGGCAGGTCAGTGAGGAGTCGGTTGCCCTTTGGCAGCTGAATTCCCAGCTTTCGAAGTGACCCAGTGACGGGAGGTTTCTTAGGGAGACGCTCGGAGAAATCTCCCTGTCTCTGGGGCCCGCCCTGCCCCGGTGTGGGCCGAGTTCGAGAGTTCTCCTCCTCGCGGGATAGAGAGAGGGCGCCGAGGGGCCCCGGCAGGTTCTGGGGGCTGAGGCCTGGTTTCCCCGGCAGCGCCCTGCTCGGAAGCCAGACGGAGGCCCTGACAAAAAGCCCGGTGGTGCCGTGAGGTGCTAGCCCAGGGGGAGCTGCTAAATCCAGTGGAGAGACACCAGCCGGCCTGCTGTGCTCCGAGTAAGGGGGGGGACAAGTGTCATTAGTGGGGGCTCCTCCCCAGTCCCATCGTTTCTCCCCCCCACCCAAATTACCCAGCATCCCCCACACACTCACCTGCCAAAAAACCCATTTTCCTCCCACCCTGTCCTGAGCCATCGCCTCCCACGGCCCAGTGAATCACGCTCCCCGGTCCCTCGTCCCACCCGCCCCCAGCTGCTTCTGCCGAGGGAGCAGCCTGCTCCCTCCCCTCCCCCTCTGTAGAGACCTCTGGCTTTAGGCTTCACCCCTCCTGCCCCACCGACAGCAGCAGCACCACCTGGTGGGCAGTGCAGGGCTGCCGGGTTGCTAGCTCAGTCAGCCGGGGCTGGCGGTGCTTCATTTGCAGACAGGTGTGCCTGGGCTCAAGCAGTAACACTGGCATCCTCTGCCTGGCCTGGCCTGGCCCAGGCTGGGGCTGAGCCCTGCCAACCCTGGGCACAGATCAGCCCAGTTCCCCCAGGGAGCAAAGAACAAGCTCCGCTCGCTGTTTTGGTGTCTACGCCCCGCCCTGCCCTACGCGCACTGCGGCCCGCAGAGCCGCTTGCCGCGCCCGCTGTCCCATTGCTCTGACGGGGGCACCGAGGGGAGCTGTCCCAGCTGGGCAAGGGGAAGTGGGTTGCCCCTTTCAGAGCCAAGCGAGGAAAAGTGACAGACTGGTGACTGCGGGAGGGTCTTTCTCGCCCGTCCGTGTAATTCATTCTCCTCCTGTCCCGCTCCGCAGCAGTGCGCGAGCTCTCCAAGCTGGAGGCTTTGCACGGGCCCTGCTCTGTGACCCATGGAAGACCCACTAGGTCTTTGCTGGGGGGGGGGGGAATGGCTCTTTCACATTTCACCCGTGTCCCCAGCCAGCCCTGAACAGCTGTTTTCTGGGGGGGTGTTGAGTTTCCGAGTCCTGTGGCTTCGGGAGGGGCTCTGGCTGCTTCTGCTGCTACCTTCAATAACCACAGATGTCGGCGGGGGGAGGGGGAGAGACGCAGAGATAATGGAATTGGAAATCCTCCACTGCCCAAACGGTGGGTCAGGGAACTGAGACAGGAGAGCATGTGGCAAGAGGAAGCGACCCCCCTAGCCGGGTGTTCAATGCTGGAGAGTGTCACTTACGGGGACAGAACAAGGGGAGACATGATCTCCTTGCTGGTCCTCCACCCTCTGGGAACTGAAGTATCCCCAAGGGTGAGAGCCGGGCTCTCCCAGCCCGCGATGGGACTCTCCCAGGACTTGGGGCTCCTGGGGGAACTGTCCTACAAACCGTGGGCCCGAATGGAAGCTGGATGGATCCGATGGGGGGAGAAGTTTGCCAGTCATCCAAGAAACGCTGCCCAGGAACGCATCCCGGCGGGAGATCGTGTTCCAAGCCCGACGCCGGCTGCACAAGCTCGGAGCGTGATGCTGTGCAAGGCGGGGGTCTGGGGGAGCAGGGGAACGGGCCAAACTCAAAGCCTGGATGTCATCTGGGCAGGTTTGGGCTTTGAGTCCTCAGGCTCTGCTTCCCTGGCGCTCGTGTGGGTATTATGGGTGGGGCTTCTTCTGCTGATCCCACGGTCTCGTTCATTGTCTCCTCACGCTGGCCAGGCGTCCCCCACTCGGAGCCCCCTCGCGGGAGGAATGGCAGGGGCTTTCTAGGGGGCAGGTTTGCTCAGGGGAGTTTTGTGAAAGGTTTTTCCCGTTTCCTTCAGGACCCGGGGGCTGCATTGAAAAGAGAGAAGCCACCAAGGAGACGTGCTCCATCTCCAACGTCACTGCTATGTGTCCAGGTAACTTCCCGGGGTGAACGCAGCAGCCTGGGTGCTGGGCGGGGCGCAGCACTGGGCCTCGGGACACCTGCGTTCTATCCCTGGCTCAGACGCTGATTTATTTTCCCATCTGTAAAATGGGGATGACCTTCCCCCTTCTTTGCAGGCCTTGTGCAAGCCGATGGTCTCGATGTAAGTGCTGAGTGGTGTTCTTATTAGCTATCTGCTTTTGTGCAAGAGAATCCACCGATCCACTGCAGGAGCAACAGCTGTGAGACCAGTCCCAACCTCTCCCAGCAGGGGACGCTGTAGGGAATGGGGCAGGAGCAGTGTCTGTGGGGGAGCTCTCAGCTATTCCAGTCCTCGATTCTCCCAGCAGGGGGGCACTGTAGGGAGCAGGAGCAGTGGCTGTGTGGGGAGCTCCAGTCCCAGCCCTGGTGAGAGCCAGAGAGAAACTCTAAGCTCCTCATCTTGTTCTTCCACCCTTGCCTGCTCAGCAGGAAGATCGCCCACCAAGGAACCTCCGCAAACACCCACCAAGGAACCTCCTCGAGCGCCCACCAAGGAGCCAGAGATCCTCACGCCAGGCAAGTATGCGGGCGGGGGTCTGGGGCGGGAGTGTCCGGCTGGGGATCGAGGGGAGTGTCCGGCTGGGGATCGAGGGGCGGTCGCAGGCTGGAGAACAGACAAGTTCTCAGGTGTGGTTCTTGCACCAGGCTCAGGTCAGCGGGGAGGAGTCAGGCGGGGTTTGTTTTGGGGAGAATAAGCCCCCTTCCCTCCCACGTCAGCCAAGCCGGCGAATGTCTCATCCTTCTAGAATTTCTCCCGCAACAGCGGGGGGAGGGAAGTGTGGGCTGTAATTCGAGCCCAGGCCTGGTCCTCAGGACTCCTGGGTTCTACTGACAACACCCGCTGTGTGACTTCTGGAGAGTTCTCCTTTCCCTCTCCCTCCCCCACTCTGTGCCTCAGTTTCTCCATCTGTACTAAAAAGGAGACTAATGACGTTCTTTTACTTCCATCCCAGGGAGTGTTTGGAGGGTCACTAGTCACCCGATGTGCTTCTAGGTTAATGTCGGGGTTATCCAAGGGCAAAGTATTCTGTTAAAGCGCTGTCACCTCGGAAACAGCCCCATTTGGAGGGCCTCCAGATATGTTGGCGATGAAAACCCAGCATGTCCGAAGGCACGGGTGACTGACATTTCTCCATTCAGAGCTCCCGGGCCGTGTGTGGGGCCATCTGTAAAGTGTACAGCGCTACATAGTGTCTAAACCGGTGGCTCCTAAACTGGGGTTCGCAAAATGTTACAGGGGGTTCTCAGGAAAAAAATCCCTAATGGCGGACAGAGCTGTCCCTAGGGACCCCGGGCAGCACAGGGCCAGCAGCCCAGAGCCCCTGGACTTCCAAGAGTGAAGCAGATCAAAGCAAGTATCTCTATCCCACCGAGGAGATTTAACCGTCAAGATTCCTCATCAGAAATGGAAAGGGAAGTGGATATTTTTTGCTGTTTTTAAAATTAAATAGGCAGCTGGAATTGTTTTTTAAAATGATTATGAAGAACAAGTTTAAGCTTTGTTGTAACATGCGACATTTGCCTGGACTGCTTGTGACGAAGTAGGAATACTGTGTGTGTGCCTCAGTTTCCCCAATGCATTTCTTGGGCGTCTATGTGGAGGGAAAGGAATGTGTAGCTGATGCAAAGCAAAGCCAAGGTGAAGCTGTAACCTGACCCCAGGTGGGGGAGGGAGGTCAGCTGAACCTGTTGGAGAATGGTCAGGTGATGCCTCCTAGCCCGGGAAAGGGACAAAGAAGAGCAGGGAGGGGCTAGAGGGGGTTGGGTCAGTCTGGGTCTAGCTGGGAAGGGGGAGAGAAGCCATCTCGCTCTCTGGCCCCAAGATGGATCCAGCTGAGGGCTCACGCTCGCTCGATGCATGGTCTGTGTTAGACCAGATAGAAGTCATTGAATAAACCTGAGGGAGAAGCAGGAGCCCAGAATCTGGGTCTCACCTCCTGGCACCCCAGAAGGGCCTGACGGATGGGCCCTGTTGAGACTGAGAAGCTGTGAGTTGGATGGTGTCCCTGACATCTCAACTAAACAGTCTATTCTGCTGGCTGGCTGAGAGTCATGTTTGACTGTGGATTTGGGGTGCAGAATCCATGGGCTCCCCCAGGACCCCGCCCAGGCTGGGGGAAGCACATGGAGGGGCAGAAGATGCTGAATGCTCCGAGGTCAGACCCAGGAAGGTGGAAGTGGGGACCCCTGAAGCTCCTGGCCTGGGAAACAGGCTGTATAGGGAGAAGGGGCCCTCCACACGAAGTCCGGTCTGGCTTCCTAGGGAGCAGTTCCAGTCCATCGCCGGGGTGCTCCGTGACACTGCTCCAGACCTGAATGCTTGTGTAGGAGGAACTTTGAGCTGGGTTCTTAAATAGCTTCCTGCTAGGAAAGTGAGCTCTTGGAAGAGTGTTGCTGTTTCCATGATGTAATCCTACTGCAATGATCAATAATAATGAATAGTGTGGAATATGGGTGTCATAAAAACAAACTGTTTCCAAGATCACGGCTTTTATCATTTACTCGGGTAAAGGAGAAAATCCCTGGAAGTGTTCAGCTTTAGGAGGGGTTCGCGAGACTTGATATTTTAGTGAGAGGGGTTCACAGGTTTGGGAACCTCTGGTCTAAACAATGGGCCTGACTTTTTTTTAAAAGGGGGGGGGGGGGGAGGTGAGCGACCTGTGTACGTACTTACAGGCACCATTAACTGTGATTTGTCCGTGCAAACAAGGCCATGGCTCGTACAGAGTATTTGATGAACTTGCACGCTCGTTTGCAGGTATATTTGGGGTCCAAATGTTCGGAAAAATGAGGCCCAGAGTGCAAGTGAGAAACACCTGATTTTACATCTAGACTCTCCAAGCATTGCTTCACGCCCCACTAATGCAGCTGAACCCTGGGTGGAGCAGACCCCAGGCCCTGGGTGACAGGCTGCAGCAATGCAGCCTGGGATAGGAAGAGGGCACTGGATCCAAGGAAACCTGCCTGGGCAGGCGGATGTAACGGAACCAAATGCTCTTCCCAGTCCCTTGCTCCAAACTGTCTCTTGCTGTGGTGGTGGGTGGGGAGGGGAGCCGGGGAGCGGGACAGCAGCGTGAGGAGGAGCAGGAATCCGAGAGCTTTCAGCTAATTAACGCGAGTAACTTTACCCCGGAGCCTGGTGAATTATTGATCCAGCCTGGGCCCTGATGAACGGTCGCTCTCGTTAGCAGAGCAGCCGACGGCGTCTCTTCCCAGGCCTCCCATTCCACATGCAGCTCTGGTTCGCGCTGCGCAGCCTCTGCGCTGCAGTAAACGCTCTGCTACAGCCCGGCCTGGCAGGTGTTGCGGATGGAGGAAAGGGAGAGCACTGAAAGGGTTAAACTCGGTTCACTAAACAGGCTCCTTACAGTGACCCCTCTGAGGTCTGTAGTGTGAAGGGGGGGGGGGGTCTGCAGCATCCACCCCCCTTTGCATGGCATGAGCTGCCATCTGGGCTTGGGAGACTAGATCACGATGGGAATCCCAGCATGCTGGCTGCGCTGGAATGCAGCCACCCCTGGGGAGGAGGGAAGCCACCCACTCGTACACTGCACCTCGGTGGGGTGGGGAAGAAGAGATGCTGCTGGCCAAAGAGGATGGGGGAAGCGCCACGGGATCTGGAGTGACCCTTGTCCCCACTAGCCAGGACTTCAGCTTCATCTCTGGTGGGCCGGTCCCCCTGGGACCATGCTGGGGCGTTGGCTGAGAGGGAATGTTCTCTCCTGGTTCCCGGAGAGCTTCAGGTGAGCCTATTCCAGAGCCTGGGGCACCTTCCGACTCTTCCTCCTGGCCCTTCCCCTCCATCACTGCCCAGGGAGGCCAGAGGGGTGTTGCCTCCAGCATCCCTATTATCCAGGGTCGGGGCCCCGAGGGCCCAGGAGCCTGCTCGGGGGAGCAGGGAGCAGGTGGCATGCTGGGAGAGGGAGCGTGGCGTGGCTCGGGTGTGCGGGCGGCGTCAGGCCCTGGTAACGCTGTGACTGCTTCTCTCCCCCCCTCCTCCCAGGGACGCCGTCCGGCCCCCCGCTGCCGGCCCCCCCTGAGTTCCGCCCGCCCGGCTTCGACTCGGCCAGCTTCGTGGGGGGGATCGTCCTCGTGCTGAGCGTCCAGGCCGTCTTCTACTTCATCGTCAAGTTCCTCAAGTCCAAGGACAGCACCTACCAGACGCTGTAAGCTCCCCGCCCCCCACGCGCTGTCTGCCTCGGCCAGGCTCGGACGTGGGGCTGGAGAACCGGGGGCAGCCCTTGTGAAGTGGGCTGCGTGCGATGGGGTGCGGAGGGAGACCCACTGGTGCCACAGGCTTGGGGTTGACTCACCCATCGGGGAGCTGCTAGATCCAGTCCGGGGGAGGGGGGGTAGTATTGTCTGGCTCCCATCTTTCCACCGACTGCCCGTTTCCCCCACCTCGGCTGGGAGGTCGGGCGCATCTGGGGTCTCTCTGCCCCGGGTCTCCCCAAGCAATAAACCCCGGCTCCCCCTCGGGGGGAGACTCGTCTTCCGTGTGTTTCTCGTCCAGTTGTTCTGCCTCCTCATCTGTCTGTTCATCTCGCTTCTCCCCTCCCCGGATCATCCCCCGGCTCCTGTTTGCAGCAGAGACCCGGGCGGGGTCCCCGGATCCTAGGGAAGCTCGTTCGGCTGTGGAGCCCCCTTGTGTGGATTGTGTCCGGGGCCTGCGGGGATGAGCCGGCGCTGGGAAGTGGCTGTTTGCGAGAGGGGAGGCTGGGCCGGAGGCACTGGGGCCGGGTGAAACGGCTTCCCCTTTCTTCTCCCTGTGCCGGGGTGGGCGTCTCCAGAGACTCTGGGCTGGGCTCATTCAAGCCCCCAGCACCCACCCTCCTCTGCTTCTCCCCAGCCCATGCGCTCCTCCATCAAGAGCCCCCTTCCCCTTTCCAGAAGAAACCCACTTGGCCTAACTCCCCCGCCAAGGGATTGACCTCTGGGCGTGCCCCGGTCCTGGGCACATGCTGGCTCCGTTTCCCCCCAAGGCCTTGCCTCTCTCGGCCCCATCACGGCTCAGGGAACTTCCCAGGGGAGCAGGGCCCCTGGAGGAGAGCGTGGAGGGCAGAGGCTCTGTCTGGGCGGGGGCCGCCCGTGTCTAACGTCCGGGGCCGTCCCCTCTCTCTGTTTCCCTTGCACGCTGCCCGGCGCCAGGGAGGAGAACCAGTAGGTGTTGCTGTGTGCCCGTGGAAGGCGGCGGGAAACGGGCTGCGTCTGCAACAGGAGACGGCGTCACCCCTTCTCGGTGCTGCCTGCCGGGAGGGGGGGGGGAGCGTCTCTAGGGCAGCGTGTTAACCCAGCCTGCTCCCTCCCCCGGCTGTGTGGAGGGGCCACGCTGGCCTTGGCTAGCCCATTGGCTTGTGTTAAAATGCCCGAAGGCAGGGGCCAGGTGCCCCACGCAGGGGATGGAGCTGGGTAATGCCCCCTATATAAAGGGGCACTACCCAGTTCCTAGCCACCACGGCCCACTGCTCTCACGAGCGTTTCCTTGGCTGGCGTCTGGCCGCTCTTCCCCCTAGTCCAGCCCGTGGGCTACAGTAAGGCTCTGCCGCTCCCCAACAAGCCCCTCTGTGGCCTGGGAAATTTCCCTTCTGAGCTGTCCCCTCCGCCCCGTCTGATTGGCTTCCCCGGCGCTCCCGTGGCCCTGGTGAGGAGGAGTGGAGTGGAGGAATTAGTGGGAGTGCTGGGTTCTGTTCCCAGTCGCCAGGCTCTCCTAGCAGACCCTCTGTGCCTCAGTTTCCCTGCTGTACAGTAGCAATAGCTGCCTGTAAAGCGCTGTGGGGTCCTTGGCTGGAAGACGCCAGAGACGTTGTTACGGGGTGAAGTGTCAGGTCACATAACCATGAGAAGAGCCTCCGAACTCTGCAGTGGAGTGTCCCGCGCTGGGAGCAACTCTGCACAGCGCGGCTCCCTGCAGCCCCACGGACGCCGACCAGAGCAGGCAGGGGCTGTTCTTAGCACTGGCCCCAAAGACCCGAGTCCGATCAGGCCCCCGTGGTGTCAGGGGCTGCACAGCGGCAGAGGGAGACATGGACCCCACCCCAAAAGCTTGACTATCTTCAGTAGGGAAGACAAGGGGTGCGGGAGAGGAAGGTTTGTCCCTGTTTGACAGCAGGGGAACTGACTCCCTGCAAGCCCATGGGCCAGACGCCCCCCAGGAGGTCAGCCCCGCCCGCGCTGGGCTCTTTTCACGCCCTGGCCCGCAGTGTGTGCCGCATGGACTCTGGCACAACCAGAAACCGAAGCCAGATCTCCTGAATGCCAGCCCGGTGCATTATCCCACCCCTGAGCGGGTCTGGCTCCGAGCGGCTCTTGTGTGCTCTCCCTCCCGCGATTCCTGCCGCCGGGGCTAGGCGGGGAGGCAGAGAGAGGCCTGCCCCTCGTGTCCTCTCACCCGAGCCCACCCCGGGAGCAGTTTCCCAATAATCCTGTCCCTTCATTTCTCACTTGACTGCTGAATCCCCAGGAGGATTTTTGTTCACCCCGCCCCAATAACCACGTGACAGGGCAGGTGATGCTAGGAGCGAGGCATTGCTGGCTCGCTGGGGGGCCATCTCTAAAATCCAGGGTGCTCCTGGCCACCGGCATCCCCTCCAGCCAGCAGCTCCCCGCTCTGTCTGGATGGCAGCAGCCGGCCGCGAGCAGGGTCTCTGAACCCCAGGCCAGCAGCGCGTCTGCCGGTGTTGCTTCGTCCCCCCTTCCCCGACGCACCTGTTGCGAGGGGAAGGTGGGATGGTTATCGGGGTGCATACCCCCTCCCCCGCAACCGTCGGAGGGCCGCTGTGTGCTCTTGCTGTGCCGTTGTGTTGCCGTGTGGGTCCCTGGGGGTGGCGGGGGGCATGCTGTGTGCAGTGGGCGGAAGCCTTGTGAGCGCGGGTGGAATTAAAGCGGCCGGCGTGGTTTGATTTCTCCAGGGTGGCTGTTTGGTGCTGGGTGGAGGGGAGGGTGTTGAGGAGAGCCCAAGGGGTGCAAATCCCTTGGCCTGGGCAAACTGGGCTGGTGTGGGTGGGTGCTGCCATAGCAGGTGTCTGGCTCCCCTGCTCCGCTAGGCTGCAAAGGGAAGGGATCTGTCCTGCTGTGTCCTCCAGGTGTGCGAAGGGCCCCTGAGGCTGGTGTGAACTCACACCCCTGCTATAGTGCTGGGCGCTCCAATAGCAGGTGTCACGGAGCGCCCGGGCGATGGTCTGGAACCGCTCCCTAGGAAGCCAGACCGGACTCCGGGGGAAGTGTCCCCTCTCCGTACACAGCCTGTTTCCCAGGCTAGGAGCTTCAGGAGTCCCCACTTCCACCTTCCTGGGTCTGACCTCGGAGCATTCAGCACCTTCTGCCCCTCCGTGGGCTTCCCCCAGCGAGCCCGCCTAGGTGGGGTCCAGATGGAGCCCGTGGATTCTGCACCCCAAATCCACAGTCAGACGTGACTCTCAGCCAGCCAGTAAAACAGAGGTTTATTCGTCGACAGGTACAGGGTCTACCACTGAGCTTGTAGGTACCTGAACCCCACAGCTGGATCCATTTTGGGGGCCAGACTCTGCCTCTCCACAGCCACGCCCCTGCTTCCCTTTGTTTCCTTCCCCAGGCAGGTCAGGTGACCTCCCCCCCCACCCCCTCAAGTTACAGCTTCAGGCCTGGCCCCTTCACACAATAGCCAGAGGAACAGAGCATTCCTAAGGGTCTGTGGGAGACCGTCTCCAGCACCCGCTGCGGGGAGCCCCCAAGAGGTGGGGAGGGGCTGAGACCAGCTGGGTTCCAAGGACAAGGACGGGGGTGTCCCTGTGCTTTGGGCAGCCGCCGAGAAAAGGCTGGGGGGGGGGGGGGAATGCTGGAGCAGCTGCTGCACATAATTGGCCTGTTTCCCTGAAAGCAGCCCTGTGTCTGTCCATGTCTGTTTGTCCCCCACCCCCGGTTTATTTGTCAACGTCACCCTCTTGGGGCCCAATCGACAGTGGGATGGGGCCAGCCCTGGTTTGGGGCCAGAGGAGGATCCTCGGTCGGGAGCTCCCACGGGAGAGGGGGGGTCTTTGCAGTGTGGAAGCGGCTGTGGGAATGGGGGGTGCCTGTCCCTAAGGGAAGCGTGATTGCTTTGGTACGTCGCAAGCCCTCGTCCCCGCCACAGCCTGGGTCCCCTTCGCCACCCTCTCACATCCGGCTGCAGGGGGGAGAGGCCCTAGAGACGTGACCCATTTGCTCCGGGGCAGTTTGACTCTGTGCTGGGAAGGGCCCTGCCACTTCACAGGGGCCCTCCCTGGGCTGGGACGGAACCAGCGACCTGGGCGTGGAGAGTCCCCTGTGTGGCCAAGCCCCCGGGGCATCCGGTCCTGGGGTGGCTGCACTTGGCCCTCGCTGGTGAGCTCTCTCCTTTGTCCCACCGCATTAGGATCTGACGGCTGGTGCCCGGGGCGGCGCGGTGACGAGGTTTCCCGTGGGAGGAGGAGGAATGGACGACGAGGCGGTCGGTGCGCCCCTCTCCCTCCTCCGGCGCTGCTGGCTGGGGCGGGGGATCCGTGGGCCGCGGCGCTCTGCAAAGCGCTGCTGGGCCATGCTGTGTCCGTTCGGCTTGCCATGGGGTGGGCTGGCCCCAGAGCCCCCCATGCTGCATCCTGGGGGCTGCATCCAAGACTCAGGCCAGTCCCCAGCAAGCCCTCATGTCGCTGCCTTGTTTGGAAAGCTCAGGGTGCCCCCCTGGCCCTGACCCCTGGGGCTGCCAGGCTCAAAGCACCTCCGCCGGACCCTCCACGGCACAGCTCTGCCTCCCTCTAGCTCGGATTGTTCCTCTCCCCACTTCCCCCGGGGCTGGGGAGCTCCCACCCCCCGCGCTATAATTCCAGGGGGTCAGACACTTGCCTGGGGTTAGCTGCAGGAACGTCCCCCCCCCCACCTCCATGCCCCCCCTGGCCTGTAACTTCCCACCCGCCTTAGTCTTTGTAACCCCTGCTCAGTTGTGCTGTGTGCCGACCGATCCGCAGCCCAAAGGGCTCTCCCAGCGGGGGAGTGTGTGTGTGTGGGGGAGAGTCTCCCCTAGGCCCAGGTGAGCTTCCTCGTGCTCTTCCTGCTGGGGATCTCAGGGGACCGCTGCTGGTTTCCTCTTTAAAGGTGGTCTAAGGCCCCCCGCCCCCTCCCAGGTGTTCCCCAGTTCACCTCTCTGGTGCCTGCCAGCTGGCTTCTCCCCGCCCCGTGCTGGATCTGCTCTCAGAGGGGGCTGGTTGTGTTATTCCCCCCAGCGGCTCCGGCCCCAGCCGCCTTGGCGGGACTCCGGGCTCCACCCCGGCCACGCAGCGCTCGCGGGGGACGGAGTCATTGCACGCAGAGGAGGCCAATAAAAGCACTTTCTTTTTCTTGGATCTTTGGTGTCAGGGTCGTGTGTGGGGGCGCCGGGGGCTACGTTACACCCAGGGCCCCTGGGGCCTGACGGGCAAGTTTTCCTGCAGCCGGGAGCAGGGTCGGTGCAACCACTCGGTGAACTGGGCGGCTGCCTAGGGCACCAAAAAGCGCGCTCAGGGGAGGCGGTGGAGTGGAGGTGAGCTGGGAGGGTGTGTGGAGGGCCCCCAGCAGCAAGTAATGGGGGGTGCATGCAGGGGAACTGCACCCCATCACACTCACCTCCACGCCGCCTCCTCCCCTCAGCACACGCCCCGCTCGAATTCTCCTCCCCTCCCCGGCTTGCTGTGCCAAACAGCTGATTGGCACGGCAAGCCTGGGAGGTGGGAGACATGGGGCGGCACCGGCGTGCTCAGGAGGAGGGGAGCTGGGGATGGGGAGCTGCCGGAGGGGGTCTCCCAGGGTGAGTGCAGGGGGGGATGGGATGGAGGGGTGGGGGTTGAGGCAGGGGTGTGAGTGAGGATGGATGGAGGGGTGGGGCTTGAGGCAGGGGTGTGAGTGAGGATGGATGGAGGGGTGGGGCTTGAGGCAGGGGTGTGAGTGAGGATGGATGGAGGGGTGGGGCTTGAGGCAGGGGTGTGAGTGAGGATGGATGGAGGGGTGGGGGTTGAGGCAGGGGTGTGAGTGAGGATGGATGGAGGGGTGGGGGTTGAGGCAGGGGTGTGAGTGAGGATGGATGGAGGGGTGGGGCTTGAGGCAGGGGTGTGAGTGAGGATGGATGGAGGGGTGGGGATTGAGGCAGGGGTGTGAGTGAGGATGGATGGGGGGATGGGGTGGAGGGGTGGGGGTTGAGGCAGGGGTGTGAGTGAGGATGGATGGGTGGAGGGGGCCCCGCCACTGCCTGGTCAGGGGTGTGGGTTGGCACCTGAAGCTGGGGGTCGGTGCCCTGGTCCAGCCCTCAGCTGCAGGGCCAGGGCTGGGACTCGGCGCCCAGGGTTGGCCCTTTGGGTCCATGCCCGCTGCTGCACAGCCGGCGCTCGGAGTCAGGGTCCTTGGCCAGCGCGGCTGGGACTGGGGTCGACATCCGGGCGCCTGCTGCCATGTGACTGGGGCGGGGGATCTGGTGCTGGGATTGGTGTCCCAGGGTCAGTGCCCGCCGGAGCCCAGGGTCACCATCCAGGAGCACTGCCTAGGCTCAGTGGCCAGGGCGGGGGATTGGAGCATGGCCAGAGCCGGGGGTCAGGGTTCGAAACCCCATGGCCAGGACGTGCTGTGCCGTGCTGGAGGAAGAGGCCTGGCCCCACCTCTCCGGCTGGTCTCTGGGAGATGGTCGTTGGGGGTGCCAAGCTTTTGTGCCTAGGAACAATGGGGGGAAGCCCGGTTTACTCCCCAGGAAAGGCCCCCCCAGGGCCTTGTTCCTGGAAGGTACATAAGCCGAGAGGCCGGGGGGGCGGGAGGGCTCCCGAGAGAACAGAGCGAAGATGTGGCCAGTCGGCCCTTGGCCCTTCATTCCCGCCCTGCTGGGGCTCTGCACGTGGATGCTGATAACTGGGGACCCCGGCACCTGCCCAGGTAGGAGAATCTCCTTTTGGGGGCTATAAAAGGGGGGCTACGTTGCGCTCTGAGGCACTCACGTTGCCTAGCGACAGGGGGGGGGGTCTCTAGCTGTTTAGCTGGCTCCAGCCCTGCAGTGTCTCTGAGTGGGTGATGGGCTGGAGCTGAGCCGGGAGGAATGGAGGCCGGACCCCAGGGGAGCGCCTGGCCTGGGGAGAGCTTGTCTGGACGCTGCACCCCAATGTCCCATGGCCAGGAATTCCTGCCTCCCAGGTTAAAGCTGGTTGTACAGAGGTGAGGCCGCGTGGCTGGGCAGCCCAGGGCGGGGGGCGTGGCTAGCAGAAGAGGGGGTGCAGAGCCCGTGAATGGAACGGGCCGCGGCAGAGGGCCAGTGGGGTAGGACGACGCTGGCCAGCCTGGGGCCGGTGATCACTGAGAGCAGGGAGGCAACACCGACCCGATGTGGGTAGATGCCTGTTGGATCCCTTTGTCTCCCTCACTGGGGCTGGGCTGACCCCTGAGACCAGGACAGGTTCCGCCCGGCAGTTCCACCGAGCTCGAGGGGCCCTGGGGTGTCGCCTCCTCCCGTGTCTTTGTGTTTCCGCAGAGGTGAAGGTGGTGGGTCTCTCCGGCGCTGAGAAACTCACCATATTACAGGGATGTCCCGGGACGCCAGGGGCAGCAGGGAGCCCTGGAGAAAAGGGGGCACCCGGTCTACCTGGCCTGCGAGGTAGGAAATGAGCTGGGGGGGTCTCCCAACAGATGCTGCCCCCCCCCCCAGCTGGAGCCTGTGGGGTGGCCTTGGTCCGGCTCCCATCGGGGCTGCGGGGAAGGCGGAGCACTCAGCGGTCACCAGCAGGGGATCGGATTCTGTCAGCTGCTGAGCGCTCCGGCTCCTCTCCCTGCTGGAACCAATGGGCCATTTACACCCAGCGGGCTCAGAGGTGTCACTAGAGCCGGGGAATTTCTGGCTAAGGGTGCCAGCCCCATACTGAACTGGGCACCTCGCTGTGCGGTGCCCGGTGTGACCCCACGGGCCGTGGTCCCCGGCAGACTGTGTGTGTTTGGTGGATCCACCCTGCCTGGCACGTGGCTTCGTCCCTGCTGATCTGGTGGAAGAACAAGGCACGGCGGCGTCTGCCAGCCGCTCTCCCGTCTGGAGCATCCACGACGCCCCTAAATCCGGCCCTTTTCCCCGCGGAGCCTCTTTTGCTCACACACCCAGGACTCATCGGGTCGGGTTGGGGAAGGAGCCCCTCCCCCCATCTCCTCCAGGGCCCATCTCAGGGCATCTTCCACCCATGTGAGCCGCTTCTTGCGGTTGCTATGGGAACAAGTAGTGATGGACCTTGAGAGCGTCCCTTCTTTTTCCTCCGGGCCGGGCCTTTGTCCCCCGGGGACTCCCCCAGACCATGTTCTGCCCCTTAGCTGTGCTCAAGCACTTCCCTGCGTTCACTGCGTCTCTCCATCTGCTCTGGATTTCAGGGGCTGGGGGGCCGCCTGGGAAAGCAGGCCCGAAGGGGGAACGAGGTAACTATGCAGCGATGCTCGGGGGGGGGAGGGGGAGGTTACACCCGATGGGGGGTTGTTATTCGAGGCAGGCAAGAGCCTTAGCATTCAGCTGGGGAACCCGGCTTTGTGCCCCGTGTTCCCAGAGGCGTTGGTGCCTGGGCTGGGCCCCCTCCTATCGGCTCCGGTTCCAGTCTGTCCTGCCGACATTCTCCGGTGGCCTTCGGGGCTGCTAGGGCCTGATCCCACCCCTGCCCCCCAAGTCACTGCAGCCCTTCCCATCGATTGCAACGGGCACTGGGGCCAGGCCCTCTGAACCCGGCCAGCAGGGAGCTTTGGGACGGGCATCCAGCGTCAGGGAGATGAGTGGCCAGGATCACCCCCCCGCCCCCGTCCGTGCTGGCGTGAAACAGGCTGTCTCCGGAGCGTTTCCACCTCTTCTCCCCTCGCAGGGGCCTTTCCACTGACCTCGAGGCTTTGGCTCAGGTCCCCAGAGAGCAGGTGGGCCGCGATGCATGCACGCTTCAAGCACATGGCCGCGGTCCCTCCTACATTGCAAGGCGGGGGGGGGGGGGGGCAGTAGTACCCCCCCCCCCAATTCAAACGAGAGAGGCAGCTAACCAGGAACCTTGCACTCTTCATCCAGCCAAGTTCTACAGGGGGCCTGCTGGCGACTGGTGAGCTTCGCTTTCTAACCACCTTTTGTTTCTTGGACTGGCAGGGGACCACCCAGACCCGTCTTTCCTCTGCCGGAACGGTGAGTTTGCCTCCGGTCACGTACTGGTGTTTGCATTACGGCAGCGCTTCGGGGCCCCCAGCAGCCCTGGCCCCATTTTACAAGGGGAGATCGTAAGGCCCAGAGGGGTTGCTGGACGAAGGGGTCGGTGTGATGCAGAGCTGGGCGGGTCCCCCACTCTCATCGGACGGACCCACCGAGCTAGTGACGGGCTCCAGGCACACAGGGAGTCTTTGGCAGAGCTAGAAACCTCATCCAGTGCTTAACCAAAGGCCCATCACTCCAGAGCGGTGAATGTTCCCCTTTTGGACACCAGCCGCTATCTACTCACCGGATCAGTGTAGTCCTGGCCCGTTGCAGTGGCTAAGCAGGCTTTGTTTCTTTGTCTGCTTTACCTCTCCTTTGGCTGGGAAAGCGCCCGGTTCGGTAATACGGGAGTGATAGCACCCTTTGTTCCAATAACACCTTTCTTCCGAGGATCTCAAAGCACATAGGCAGGAAAGTTTTATCAGCCCCCACATGGGGAAACTGAGGGACAGAGCGGGGACGTGACCTGCGCTGGGGCACACAGTGAGTCAGTGATGAACCCATGAGTACAGATTCCCATTCCCCCCCTCTGCTCTAACCACTAGACCACACATCCTCCCTGAGCTGGAGCTAGGATCCAGGTAGCCTGACAGGCAGCTCCCACTCTCTGAAGCACTCGACCCCCATCCCCTTCTCAGAGCTGGACCAGAGCCCAGGACTGCGGGCTCCCAGCTGTCCCTGCTCGAAGCACTACATGAGATGGAACCCTCCTGAAATGAGATTTAGCCTAAACCAGGTTCCTGGAGGCTGCTGTGGCTGCTAACTTGACAGCAAGGGAACCCCCATCGCTGCGAGGTGAGCTCAGGGGTCCATCGGAAGCCACTCAGGCCTGTCCCCTCCCCAATTCCTTGTGCCTCTCTCTGGGCGGAGACATTTCCCCAGTGATCAAATTCTGCCTTGATTCCAGGGCCAAAGAGCTGCAAGGAGCTTCTGGGCAAAGGGGAGTTCCTGAGCGGCTGGCACACCATCTACCTGCCCGACTGCCGGCCGCTGAGGGTCTTCTGCGACATGGACACAGACGGCGGAGGCTGGCTGGTGAGCGCAGTGTCCTCCGGCCAGAGAGATGGACACGGGGGGACAAGGTCACATCCAAAGCGGCCTACTCCCAGTGCAGGGTGGGTAGCAGAATGTGGCTGGGGAAGGGTAAAGAGAGAATCAGTCCTTACCCGTATGTAGTGCCCTTCACCCTGAAGAGCTGCCAAGTGCTTCACGATCTGTCTACACGGGGAATCATGGCACACATCGCTGGAATGCAGCCACCTCTGGGGAGGGATGGGGCAGCTGTTTGCCAGTGGGCAGTAACGCTACAGTGCAGGGCAGGAAGCAAGGAAGATCGCTGTGTCTCCCTGAACCAGCAGGAGGGGTTGAGGTAAGAGCACTTCACCCAGGCGGTGGAGTTAGCTGGGGTTATCCGCTCCCAGCCCCCATTCTCTCTCCTCTCCTCCAGGTGTTCCAGAAACGCATGGATGGCTCGGTGGATTTCTACCGCACCTGGAGCTCCTACAAGAAGGGCTTCGGGAACCAGCTCTCCGAGTTCTGGCTGGGCAATGAGAACCTCCACCTACTCACCCGGGACGGTAAGGAAGCCCAGCAGCTGTCCCGGGGGAGCTCTGGCCTGCCCTGGGGGCGGTTATTCCACCGGGCCTCTCCAGGGCAGTGAACACAAACAGCCATTACCCATGAGAGGCCTTTTAGACCCAGGCCTTGGATTCTGGAGGGTGTTGCTGAGGGGCTGAAAATGCCCAGGTTGGGTGGGAATATCCCTTTCCCTGATCCCCTCTTTTTCCCCAGGGGATCCCCTCCACTCCCTCTCATCCAGTTCCCACTGTCGGAGGTCCTGGCCCATTGCCATGCAAAGATGGGGCATCACTCACAGGGAGGGAGACACCTCCTGGCTGTGCTGGCATCGTGATGGGCAAGCTGCCCTGCTTTGTGACTTGAAGCCCTGGCCCAAGAGGTGTAGAGCGAGCCCGAAACGGGCCCCTGGCTAACGCCGGGCTCCGTCCCTTTCCCTCAGGCGAGTTCCAGCTCCGGGTGGACCTGGTGGATTTTAATGACAGCAGCTCCTTTGCCAGCTACCGGTCCTTCAGCCTCAAGGGGGAAGAGGACAGGTATGAGCTTGTCCTGGGGACGTTCCTTGGCGGCTCTGCAGGTGAGGAGAGTGTGTTCGGCTGGTGTTCTGCGCTGTGCCACCTAAAGGGGCAGCCCGAGAGGAGGTGGGCAAAGCCACTTTTATGCCCTCAGAGCTGCTCCGGGGCTCAAACAGACCTCGGTGTAAATCAGAGCAACCCCAAGGATGCTCTACCAGCAAATCCCTGAGGGCTGCCCTACAGTCCAGAGCAGCTCAGACTCCCCATTGCACCGTATCCTGTGGAGACACCCCCTTCTGTCCCTGTGCCAGGGGCTTCATGGGGGCCTAAGGACTGCTTATCACAGTGCCTCCTCCAGGGCACTGCACCCTCCAGGGGCACTGCTGGGCTGCACCCCAGCCTCTTGTGGGAGCAGCACAAAAAGGCCAAGGCGGGGGAGAGAGTCTGTCCCATTGTGTGTGTGAGTGGGTGACACAGCACATGTGCCACTTCCCTTTGCTTCTCTTACAAAGAACTCTGCGTCCAGACTCGCAGAGCAAGGGATGCAGGGAACCATGAGACAGGCTGTGCTTCTGCAGGGTTGCTCAACTGTTTGCAATCACATGATAATGACTGAGCATCATTAATACTTAACCCTTGGCGCACCTCTGAGCACTTTGTGTATGTCCACGGATTATGCCCCCAAAAAACCTATTGTGGGGGGAGGAAAGGATAGAGGGTCTCTGGGGAGCCAGGCATCCAGCACTGAAATGCAGCTGTTTCTGGGGAGGAGGAACGCAGCAATGCTATCCAGCAATTTAAGGTAGGCAGAAGAACACCACATCTGGCTCAAACTGTCCCACGGGGATTTAAGGCAGCAAAATAGGATGGGAAGAGACGGCCAGATGTGCAAAAGACAGATCTAGGTCTCAAACGATCCCACACACGAATACAAAGGCCTATCCTGGCTGCCCCCACAAAACACCTGGATTGTGGGGGGCTCCCATGTCTGGTTTCCCCTGCCCCTGGGGACTGACAGCAGGACCAGACTCAGGGAACCTGGGTTCTCATCCGGCTTCTGACACTCACTGCGTGCCCTGGGGTAAGTCACAGCCTTTGCTGTGCCCCCCGCATGGAATGGGGCTAATGTACTACCTGGGGTGTCTGAGGATTCATTACTTAATGTGCTATTGACATGCTAAACATTACTACCGTGTTTCCCCGAAAATAAGACAGTGTCTTATATTAATTTTTGCTCCCAAAATTACATTACATTATATTACAGCGAGAGGCAAAACTGGAAGTACGTCTTATTTTCGGGGGATGTCTTACTTTCGGGGAAACAGGGTATGTAGGCGTGTGTTATTATCATCCCCATTTCACAGCTGAGGAAACTGAGGCAAGGACATGAAAGGCCCCATTTACCACCGAATTCAGCACATCGGCTCCACGGTGGATGCTGAGCTCGGTGGAAAATCTGGCCCTGATTGTGGGGGCCGAGTCCTTGAAAACTGAGTTCTAGCGCCTTGGAAAAAAAAATGTGGCAAACCCAGGACTCCCAGATTCATAAATATTAAAGTCAAAGGGAGCTGGGATCACCACATCTTGTCTGCTCTCAGGCATGACACAGCCAGAATTCAACCTCATGCACCCGGATCCCAGTCCTGTGCTTGTACCAACCACTAGCCCATGCTGTCTCCAGGAATATACTGCTGGCTAGGGAAACGGTCCCAGGTCTCTGCTGCTCGAGGTCATGTCCTGCTGCGGCATTGGGGGTCTCGTGTGTCCCGCAGGTGACTCCCTGGGCCTCCACAACGGGAAGCCTTTCTCCACCTACGACCGCGACAACGACAGCGGGACGCAGAACTGCGCCATCACGGTGCATGGTGCCTGGTGGTACTTCAACTGCTACCGCGCCAACCTGAACGGGGGCTACGCGGTGGGCGGGCAGAAGACGCAGAGGTACAGCATTGACTGGGTCTCCGGCCAGGGCGTTGGCAAGCCCTACAAACGCACCGAAATGAAGCTCCGCTAGACGGGGGCCCACCCGAGACTCCAGGACCAGAGCCTCCGGCAGCAAAGCAGCTTCCTTTCCCCCTGCAGCAGCTCCAGGAGCCTCCAATGATTATGGCCCCCGCCCCCCCAGGGATAAGACTCCTTCCTGGGATTGTCCAACTCCCCCGGGTCATCCCTAAGGTCCCGTGAGGACGGCCCTCCTGACGCAATCGCTCCCCTCGCTCCCAGGGCGATGGGGCAGATCCCTGCTCTCCTGGCCCCGCCCCAGGTCTGACGTTGCATTGGCTCATGCGGTGCCCAGATTCTCTGAAGGCTGCTTAGCGCCAAATAAATAGGCCTGGTGAGCCCAGTGCATGTTCCCACCCGTGGGCGCATGCGCTTCTCTGCAGAAACAGCTTCCAGCTAGAGTTGCCCATATCAGGACTAGCGAATGATCTACGTGTCGTGTGTGTTCACACGTCATTGTGTCCGTGTATGCGTGTCAATTACACACACATGTTGCGGGCTGCTCTGCCGTGTATTTCATACGCAGCGGCGGTGGGGTTCTGGGCACCCAATAAAAGCCTCACTCCCGGCGCTTCGTTTGCCAGTGCCCTCGTTTGACCAGTCCCTGCGTGCTCTGCGGCTTTGATCCCAGGATAACAGCACTGGGGGGGGGGGGGGGGGGGGTTGAAGGTCTCCGCGACCTGTTTCGTTTGTTCGAGCACATTGGCTTGTGAGTTTCACGTGACCTTGTCTGCTGCCCTGAAACAACTGCAGCAAGGGACGTCTGTGCCCCTCCCGCCAGGCCCAGAGCCCATGACGTGACGGGGCCGTTCCGCCGGCTGCAGTAGCCTTTGGCTCAGGCTGTAAGAGGACGTAGTTGTCATCCCAGGTCAGAGGCCAGAGTTTGGCCGGAGTTTTTAACCAGATGAGCCCTTGGCTGTTACTCCATCTTGTCTGGTCTGCGGCCACTAATCTGAGAAGGCCCCGGCCCCGTGGCCTGAATCCCATCACACTGTTTTCACATCACCAAGAGGATGACCCTTTATGATCACAGCTGACTTGGGCAGGATTCAATCCTGTGAGTAAGGCTCAGTCTACACCGAGAACTGAGCTCAATCTAGCACTGTCACGCAGGGCTGGGGAAATGTCGACTTCTTCCATTGACCTAGCTCCTGCCTCTCATGGAGGTGGGCTAACCACAAAGGGGAAAAACCCTTCTGCTGCTGCAATGTGTCTACTCTGCAGTGCTTCTAGTGTAGACGTACCTGAAGGCCCAAATGTGCTGACTTTTATGCACCTGCTCAGCTTTATGCACCTGATAATCCCATTGACCCCAATCTGCCTGTTCACAGGAGTGACTGTTGGACGGAGGTCACCTGACCTCCTGCCCGGGGAAAGAGACAAGGGAAAGCAGGGGAGGGGCTGGAGAGTGAGTTTCAGTCTGCAGCTGGCTGGGGAAAAGGGAGGCCCAGACAGGGTCTGGCCTCCCTGAGCCCCCAAAATGGATACAGCTGAGGGATTCGGGTACCTACAAGCTTGGTTTTAGACCATGTACCGGTCATCTAACAAACCTGTTTTACTGGCTGGCTGAGAGTCACGTCTGACTGTGGAGTTGGGGTGCAGACCCATGGGCTCCCCTGGGACCGTGCCTGGGTGGGCTTGCTGGGGGAAGCACACGGAGGGACAGAAGGTGCTGGATGCTCCGAGGTCAGACCCAGGAAGGTGGAAGCTGTAACCTGTGAAGCTCCTAGCCTTGGAGACAGGCTGTTCACAGAGAGAAAAACCGTCGCCCCAGTGTCCTGACTGGCTTCATAGGGATCAGTTCCAGAGCATCGCCCTGGGGACTCTGTGACAAGTTTCCCTCAAGGGAAAATCTCATTCGGTGCCTCTCTGCATCTTGAAGCACTTAAATCCTGGAAAAATTGGGCCTTGGGTGACTTGCCCAAGGCCAGGCAGGGCGCCTGTGGCAGAGTGGGGAATTAAGCCCAGGCCCTAACCACTGGGCCACCCTTCCTGTCTGAGCGCTGTGGTGCTGTAGCTCAAGCAACAGTAGCTTGTGCACTAGCTCCAGAGTTCAGTCCCGGCCGGCAGCCGACACGGGTGGGCCACAAAGCTGGGGCAGGTCCCTGACTCCCTGGGGACAAGTATCTGCTTCTAGGTTAGAACCAGCCTCGGCTCAGGGGGGCCACGCATGCCTTGACCCCGGGGTGAGGCCCATGGGTGGCCCTGTTCCCAGAAGTCAATGGTGCTGGTTTTGTAAGTGGGTGTCTCCAGCGCACTCACCTCCAAGGGCCCTTTGGGGCCAGTGCAGGGTGCTCGGTTCGGTTTCTTGGGTTGGCAGCCAGGACTCCCGGAAGTGGAGGGGGGGCCGGCAGGGGGCCCGGCTTTCACCCCACGGCCCATGGCGTCATGAGCAGAACAGTTCCGGATGTTCCCCCTGGCCTGGGAAGCAGGAACAGCTGACTTGGCTCGGGAGCGGGCTGCTCCCCCATGGGAACTGCTGCAGGGCGATCTGGCTGAATATAGGCAGCCAGGGCAAAAGTGCTTCCCGAGGCTAACACGGGACCCGATCCAGAGCCCAGTAAAGTCAGCGCCGAGACGCCCTCTTTGGGTCAGGCTCAGTTCGCACCCAGCGAGCACGTTATCACAAACATGTTCAGCACCCTCCCCTCAGGGATCGCCAAGAGCTGCCCAGTGAAGTCAGCCCTCCCCCCCACCCCCCACCCCCGCCCACAGGAGGTCAGTAAATAGCTCGTTATTCCTTTGTCCAGCTGGGAGGAACGAATCCACCGCTAGTCCTCGGCTAGTCCCAGATGGATCGGTCAGGTCCCAGGCTGGGACAGGACCATCCAGTGTCTTCAATGTATTTGTTGGGTCCTTTATAAAACGTCCTCTGTGATGCCATCCCGACCCCCCCGCCCGCCCAGCGTCCCGCTCTAGAACGGCTCTGAGCTCTAGTTCCATCCTGCACATGGCTCCCAGTCTCTCCAGAGCTAGGCAGTTTGAAAGCTCCATGCAGAGGCTTCCTTCCTCCTTCCTTCCCCGCCCCTCTGCCCTTTAGCCCAGCGGGGGAGGAGCGGAATGGATGATTAATCCTAAAATTAAAAACCAACCATGGCTCCAGGAAAACAGCCCCCTGGGCCAAGTGACTTCTGGCCCATGCCAGACTCCCAGCCTGGGACTCCAGTCCCAGCAAGACCTGCTAAATCTCTGAGCTCCAGAGAAAGAAAATGGCCTCTCTCCCCTGACCGCAGTCAGCCCAGCTGAAGTCAAATTGCCCCGCGCTCTTGGCTCTCTGCAAGTCCCGAGATAAGGGGGAGGCGAGCGGGGACGCAGATTCTGCATGAGGCGGGGGTGAAAGGAAGCGAAGTTGGTCAAAACAGCACGGGCTGAACGTGTGCTGCTTTTTGGAGCCGAAAGCGGTTTTCCCTGGAGCCTGGCCTGCGGCTGAGCGGTGGGCTGCTTTCTCCATCTCTCTCCCGCACACACATGCCTATCCCCAGCTTTGCAGTCCTGGGCAGCCATCTCTAAAGCAGGACAAACACCAGGGGGATTGAACAACCTGTGAGCCCCTCTCTGAAGAGAGTGGAAGATGTTTTGCAAATCTGGGACTAAGTGAACTCCCAAGGCGATCGCATGTCACAGCTGAGTGCAGAGCGAATTCCTCTCCGCCTACCGCCTTCAAAGCCTTCCCCGCTCACGAAAGACTCTGTGTTTGTACCGTCCGGTTCATGCTTTGGCTAGACTAATTTTCCTCTGCGTCTCTCGCTCTGGAAGAACTGAACCTCCACTAACTGAAGCTCCATTTGTCTGAACCACCTGCTTTCCATTACGGGTTCGTCTCCCCTGATGTACGTTAATCACCCTGGCAATTCACTCAAGACTTAGTTACCCAAATGTCTGAGAATGGAGGTCACTGCACAGTGTTTCCTGCATGTGTCGTCTTTTATTTCTCTCCGGCTCATCATGGGCTCACTGGAGTCTAACTCTCGTTAGCCACATTTGAGATTGTATGGGCCGTCCGTGCTGCCAGAAATTGTGTTTGCAAAGTTCCTGGGTGCATCTGTCCTCTCGGCTCCGTAGTGCGGGGGCCGCTGGCTCACACCTGGCACTAGGCCTTTGTGCACACACAGTTGGAACGCTGCATGTGCAGAAAGACACATTTGCAATTTGGGCCGCTGCCTTTTCAGAGCGAGAAGAAGCCGCAGAGGTTTGTAAGGTGACTGTCCCCTTCTCCTCAGGTGTCAGCATAATAATACCAGCGCCCGTAATTTCCACTCCCTGCAGCTGAAGTGGGGTTTTTACCCACAATAGCTTATGACCAAATACATCTGTTAGGCTGGGAGGTGCCTAGTACCCCCTCCCTCTGAGAGGTTATGCACCAGTGTTGGCCCCAACGCTGCAACTGGATCCGTGCACTTGGGCACCCAAGGCCGGGCTCCGGGGCCCGACTGCAGGATCGAGGCCTTTGTTTGCAAACCTGGGGCCGGCAGCTCCTCCGCCGGGTCACTCCTGTGCAGCTTTCGACCTCGGCCAATAAATCCCGCAACCGCCGCCTCTGCAAGATGCAAGCCGGGTCCGGGTGTTTTTTAACGCCGGGCTGCGGGGGGGAGGCGGGGGGCTCCCCGCTGGACGGCTCGGGCCGGGCGGGTTTTCTTGGCGCTCTCCTGGGGGGAAGGGCCGCGGGGCCGAGCTCGGGCGAGTCCAGGAAGCGGCGGGGTGGGGACGAGCCCGGGACTCTCGGGAGTTCGCACGGGAAAAGTTGGCGGTGGGTGGGGCCCCCACGTGGGCTGCCCCGGACCCGACGGGGGAACCGCGGCGCTGCGGGCGGAAGCGGCCGGGCCGGGGGGATCCGCCGCACGTGCCCCGCCCCGGGGGCTCCGGGCATGGCCGGGGCGGAGCGCGCGGGGAGCTACTGGCAGGACCCCCTGGCCACGGCCCTCGCCCCCGGCCCGCCGCCGAACGGGGCCCAGGCCCGGCGGGGGAGCGGCCGGGGCCGGGCGCTGAGCGTGGCCTACGTCCTGCCCGAGGGCTCGGCCGAGCCCCGGCCCCTGCGCTGCCTGCGGGACGCCTGCCGGGAGGCGCGGGCGGAGCTGCAGACGCTGCCCCTCGGCACCCTGGCGCTGGGCGAGCCGGGCCCGCTGGATCGCTTCTACAACGCGGGTGAGCCGGGCGGGGCGGGGCGGGGCGGGGCGGGGGGGCTGCAGCGTTCACCAGCCCCGCTCCCCGGGTCTCTCTCCGAGCCCCCCCCCTCCCCCCCAACTGCTGGCTGCTTCTAGCATCTCCGGGTGGGGAGGGACCTCAGGAGATCCAACCCCTGCTCAAAGCAGGACCAGTCCCTATTTTTGCCTAATACCCTAACTGGCCCCCTCAGGGATTGAACTCACAACCCTGGGTTTAGCAGGCCAATGAAATGAAATGGGCCTTCTCCTTCTTGGAAATCCTCCTACCCACCGTCAGTAAGATTAGCAGGGGGGGAGGCGGGGGTGCACACCACTAACATCTACCCCTGGAGTGGGAACTGCTCAGCTGTGTGTCATAGCCCCTGTGTGATCTCCCTGGGGAGATTCTTCTTTAGCTCACATGACAGGAGCCTGGCCTTCTGGAACAGGGAGCTCAGAGCTGTATCCCCCGTGGTGCCCCTCGTCTTGCACTATTAAAATGAGGTTGATCTCGATTCTGTTGCCCTCATTTGACAGGTGTTTGAATGTTGGCAGAGAGGCTAAGTGACTTGACCAAGGAGAGATCAATGAGCAAATCTGTGCTCACCCAAAGTGGGATTAGAACCCAGCTCACCTGACTCTCAGTGCAGTGCTCAAAACGCCAGACCCGCCTGCCTTCCAGCCTCTGTTTCCTCCTCCTTATTGTCCTGTTTACTGGTTCCCCGTCATCTTGGGGAAAGAATGGCAAACTTTCATTGCTTTATTCTCTGCTCAATTAGCATTGCGGGATGGTGCTGCCTGAAAGCAGATCATAAAATCCCCCCTCCAAATGGGCTTGTTTGTGCAAATGGGGTTTGAGTTTCAGCAAAAGGGGGCCACAGACTCTCCGTCCAGGAGGGGAGTATGTGTGGGGTGGATGGATATTTTGCATCATGTGTGACACAGAGGAGAGAGAGAGAATTTAGTGGTGATGAAAGGGACCAGGACAGATGCAACATAAACCCGGGCAGTGCCAACTCCCCCAATCCTGACCCGACGGGGTGTCCCACTGGGTGTTCGAGGGCTTCCAGGTTCAATGGATAAACCCTGCAAATCTGTGCGGAGCAGATGCGGATACCAAATTTTCGGTCCCCGGCCACTCTGCTGCGGCTAGTGGTCGGGCCCTTTCTCTCGACTGTGGGTTTTGCTCTGATGTTTCTTTTCACGTGTCCGAGACGCCGCGGGAGCATTTCCCTTCCCTGGCCGTGTTTAAGTCAAGAGTGGCTGTTTTTCTAAAGATTTTCCAGATCGACCGGGAGCCAATTCGGGAAGTTCTCTGGCCTGTTCGGCAGGTGGGCAGACTGGGTCCCTTCTGGCTTCATAACATGAATGACTTTTAAATCTGCTGTGGGGGGAGGCAGTTTTATTCTGGCCTGCTCGACTCCCCTCCGTGCTCCGTGCACGCCCGTCGAGAGCCTGGCCCTTTAAGAAGGACTCCGGGGCCAGAAGCCACTAGGGCAGCAGACTGTCAAGCCCTGCGGAAATCACTCCTGCACCGACTTCCTGGCGGTCTGGGATTTCCTCACCCGACATGGGGGATGCTCCCGGGGACCACAGCTACCCGCGTCCCGTGACCTGGGGGCCTGGATTTGTGCCCTTGGCAGTGGGTTAGGGGGCTGGAGGAAAAAATTCCTCCCCTCCCCCGAGGAGGGGTTAGGCTGGGGGGTGTTCTCTGCTTACTGTGCTTTATTCGGTCTGAATGGTCCCATCTCACCCTCAGCCTCTGTCGCTTCTGTTCTGGCTTCAACCCAGGCAGCTGGGCTTGGGGGAGGAAATGTTTGATCGATAATGCCCGGAGGTTGGCAGCCCTGTGAGACCGAGATCCCAAGAGAGCCTGGCTAACCCATGGGCAACGCTCCTGGCCAGTCAGTTGTTGTGGTGTGTGCCCGCCAGCACCATGCTGCTAGCCAGAGTCACTAACTGGAGCACAGGGACAGGGGACTCAGGAGTTCGGCTCTGCTACTGACCTTGGATAAACCACGCCAGGGCCCAGCTTCAAGAGCTGCTGAGCACTTGTGACTCTGCTTGAAGTCAACGGGAAGTGAGGGTCCTTGGCACCTCAGGAAATGGGGCCCTTAACCTCTCTGTGCCTCAGTTTCCCCTATAAAACAGCTGGGCCTCAGCGCGCGGGCAGGTTGCGAGGGGTGACGTGCTGCTGGTTTTTGTTGCCCCTCTGAAGGTGGAGTGCAAAGTGGGTCATTGCACGGTCACGGGGTGCCTCACCGTCCCCGTGCTCGTCACATCCCGTTCTGCTCTAGCTGCAGGTCCGGGAAGGCGTCTTGCTCTTCCTGGGCCACTGAACCGGTCCGTCGCACCTGCCTGCACGTCTGCATTGCACTGACCAGCCCACCCGCCTACCCCGCTGTGACGGAGTAGGAATACTGGGTGTGTGCCTCAGTTTCCCCAATGCATTTCTTGAGCGTCTATGTGAAGGGATAAGGATGTGTAGCAGAGCCTCTCTGCAGGTGTCCAGACCTGAAGCTGTAATCTGACTCCAAGTGGGGGAGGGAGGTCACCTGACCTGGCTGAGCCAGGGGGGAGGAGGGGCTGGAGAGAGTGACTTCCAGTTTGGGGTCGGAAGCTAGCTGGAGTCAGGCAGGGAAGGCAGAGGGGCTATCTGGCTCTCTGGCCCCCAACATGGATCCAGCTGAGGGGTCACGTTCACTGTATGGTCTGTGTTAGACCAGGTACCGGTCATCGAATAAACCTCTGTTTTACTGGCTGGCTGAGAGTCCCGTTTGACTGTGGGTTTGGGGTGCAGAATCCACTGGCTCCCTCAGGACCCCACCCGGGCGGGTTCGCTGGGGGAAGCACACGGAGGGGCAGAAGGTGCTGAATGCTCCGAGGTCAGACCCAGGAAGGTGGAAGTGGGGACCCAGGAAGCTCCTAGACTTGGAAACAGGCTGTGTACGGAGAGGGGACACTTCCCCCGGAATCCTGTCTGGCTTCCTAGGGAGCAAGTTCCAGACCATCGCCCGGGCGCTCCGTGACACCCACATTGTAATAGTCCCCTCTGTCCGCTCTCGCTCGGCGCCCCGGAGGGATGGGAGATGGACGGAGGGATGAAGCAGGAGGCCTTGGATGGGGAAAGGCTTGTTCCTTCCTGTGCTGGGTAACTGGGCTCGGCGGTCGATGTGCAGTGGCCAGGGCAGGCAGTAGGGTTTGCAGGGGAGGAAGGAGAGCGGTGGAGCTGCACTGGCCAGGAGAGGGGGCGATCAGGCTGTGTGTGAGACCCAGCATCTGGGGTGAGGGACATGCCCAGTCTCTTCCCCGTGGGCTGATCCTGATCGCGGCCCCTGTATCCCCATCACCAGGACATTCCAAGCCTGCACGGTGGGTCTCCTTGCTGGTCCCTAGGGCTCCGGGGCGGGGATTGAGGGAGATTCCCCAGTGCCCCAGACCTGTCCCCAGCAGCGCGTCCGTGCATGAGAGCCCGGGAGCGATGTAGGCGGGTGTCTGATGGTCCCTTCTTGCATCCCCGCAGACGTGGCTGTGGTGGAAGTCAGCAGCTCCCTGTGCCAGCCCTCGCTCTTCTACCACCTCGGGGTCCGGGAGAGCTTCAGCATGACCAACAACGTCCTCCTGTGCTGCCACACCGACCTGCCCGACCTGCAGGCCCTCAAGGTGAGCGGGGCCGGGGCCCCTCTGTCCTGTAAGCCACCGCCGAGCTCTTAGCCACCACACGTGCGAGAAATGGCCACCTTAGCCAGGAAACGTCTCTGGCGCCACGTAGGAGTTGGACACGTTAGGGAGGTTGTGACGGTGCTGTTCCTGGTGGGATCCAACTGGGAGTGTCGGATCAGGACAGATCGCTTCCAAAGGGGCAACTACAGCCCAAAGCTGGGGTTTCTCCACACTAAGGCACCAAACCAGCCAAACAGAAAAGACTTTGGTTTCGCCCCACTGGCTAACCACAAGTCACACAAGCAATCCCCTTAAGACACTCCAGAATCCCAGTATCACCACCAGCCACCTGTCCTGGGGATCAATGGTTATGAAAACCAATCAATCCCCCAAATAAAGAAAACGGTTCTCCCCAATTCCAAAGAATCAGGCCCCAGACCCAGGTCAATATACAAATCAGATCTTCCTACAAATCACGCTGTTGCCAATCCTTTAGAATCTAAAATCTAAAGGTTTATTACACAAGGAAAAAGGTCTAGGTGAGGGTTAAGAATGGTTAAAAGAAATCATTTACATGCAGTAATGGCACATCTCTTGGTTCAGTCTTGCAGCTGTAGAATAAACTGCAGGTTTCAATCAAAGTCTTTGGAAAGCATCCCCTGCAGGGATGGGTCAGCACCTTTGTCCAGAGTTCCCCTGAGTAGCAAAGTTCCATCCAAAGCTGGAAGCAAGGCAGGCTGAGGGCTGGAGTTAGAAGACAAAATGGAGGACGTTCTTCCAGGCTTTATAGACTTCCTCCTGTGGGTGAAGACCCTCCTCCTCCTTATGCAGAGTCCAGTTGCAAACTCCAGGTCCACAGCCACATGGTCCAATTACCAGACTCTCAATGATTCAGTTTTTGCCCAGGCATGTCCCATTCCTGGGGAGGCTCCTCGGGTGTGGACAGAGTTAATTGTGCAGTTAATGGCCCTTTAATGGGCCATCAGGCAGGCCATTCAAGTCAACACCAGCTTGCCTGAGATTCCACCCAGAAACCCAGCATAAGCTTGAAGTACAAAGATACACACACATCAATGGCATATTCATAATCCGCCCTCCATTACCTGGTCATAGACACCTGTTATGACCCCCCTTCACATAATATTTGGTACCCCAATCATCTATATGGTACCCAATTATTCCAGTAACGTGACAGAGGTAAAATCAGGTGGCTAGAGCAGCGGACTGGGAGCCAGGATGCCTGGGTTGGCCTCTGCTGGGCCCCATCATGCTGCATCTCTGTGCCTCAGTTTCCCCAATGTTAATACTTCTTTGAGGACTTACCGGACACGCTCGATGAGTGCAGCACCCCTATTGCTTTGCAAATGCCGGGGACTTGGACTGTGAGCTCTGCTGCGCCCTCCAAACCCGCCAGCAGCTTGGAATGGGCGGAGGTTCTCGGCAGTGGGCTGGTGGACCAGGAGAGGCTGCCGCCACCTTGCAGAGGGGCGTTATCCCTCCTCGTGGTCCATCTCCTGTGACAAGGAAACGCCTGGGCCTGGAATGGGCCAAGAGGAAACTGGCAAGACCAGACTCAGCTGATCCAGAAGCTCTAACTGAGATCGGCGCCCGATTGTACTGGGCACGGTACAGGAGTATAGTATACAGTCCCAGCCCCACCGAGCTGACAGTCCAAACAGACAGCACCCAGCGTGGCGGAGAGAGAGTATTCTCCCTTTTTTTTTTGTACAGGTGGGTAACTGAGGCCTACAGAGGCAAAGTGACTTGCCCAAGGTCCACCCGGAGAGTCAGTAGCAGATCTGGGAACTGATCTCAGATCTCCTGAGGCCCCGTTTGGTGCCTTAGCCACAAGCCCATCCGTCCTGTCCTGGGTTGAAATGATGCCTGTCCAAAAGCACAGCTCTGAAGTGGATCTAAATGGCTGCAAAACCGATGGGGGTTTGAACAACCATGAGTTGGATGCTGGGGGTCTAAGCATTCTGTTTGTACAGGGAGAATGTAAAAACACGGCCAGGGCCCACCAGAAATAGACAGGTTTTTCCGTTCCCCTGCTCTCTCGTGGGGAGAGGGGACCGAGCACGTCCCTGGAAAGGTCTAGATGTGTTGGAAGGGCCGGGCCCTAGTGAATTTCTCTGTCTTGAGGTGCTTTTCTGCTGCCCATCACCATGGTGTCTCACCACCTACCCTGCCAAGCGGATTCCCAAATTGGCTAGTTTTAGTGGTTAACCTGCTCCAGGTCAGTTGAATGGACGGCTAAATATCCCCCCCTCTCTCTAGGAGGAGATCTGCCAGAAGAACTCGGTGAGTGGAATTTCCTTTCTGTGAATCAATTCCTTTCCCCCTTGTTTCTGCTCATTTCCTCTCTCACACCTACGCCCTCAATCCTCCCCTCCAGTCCTGGCATTTTGCAAACCATTCTGTCAATGCAGCTTAGTGCTGGTTTATGCGCCCCCCTCCCCTGTCCCCCCGCTGTTCCAGCATGAGCAGAAACAGGCTGGGAAGGATTGAGACACCCCACCCCACCCCCAGACCCCGTAGCAGGGAGCTGATCACATGGGACGTGCCCAGCGGAATCTTATACCAGGTCCCCGCTCTGCACCTGGTTTGCTGTCAGGCAGAGATGGCGGGGAGAGGGGGTAAAGTTGGCTGAAGCCCCCCAGTGTGTTTCTGCCTGTGCCCTAAATGCCAGGTTCAGCTGCTCCTGGGTCTCCCCTGCCTGGTGATTGCAGCCCCCAGGAAGATACCAGCTTAGCTCGGGAAAGCAAAGCGGCAGCTTTCAGGCTGCGCCAGGTGGGCTCAGGCCCTGCTGAGGTGTGGACACAGATGCCCCTCGGCCTGAGAGCTACGAATTACCCACCCTGCACCTGGCCTGGCAATACCCTGTCCCCAAGGAACCAGCGTGGAGAGGGGCGGGGGTAGGAAGCCGTTCACGGCTCTCGCCTGCTCGGGGAAGTTGTTTCAGGCTGTCTGATGTCGGATGGCAACAACTATGCCCTAGTGAGCGGCCATAGTGCTTTTCAATGGGGTGTTAACTCTGGAGCTTAAGAATGGATATTTAAATGCTAGGGTTGTTAAGTCTTTCTCTACTGACTGGAGCATGCCACAGAGGAGTGGGACAGATTGTCTGAACAGGCTGATTAGGGAGAACGTGGGGGAGAAGCCCACCTCCTGACTCCCCGCCTCCTCCTGGCAGGACTGCAGCGGCACTTACACCTTCATCCCCTACGTGGTGACGGCGCAGAACAAAGTCCTGTGCTGTGACGCCAGCACCATGAAGTGCCTGACCGAGCTCTTCCAGCCCAGCTTCAACGTGGAGGCCTTCTTCACCCCCCTGGCGGGGCGTCTCACCAAGCTGCTGGAGGGCACCCCCACCAGCTCCTGGTACTGCACCGCCTGGACGAGCGCACTGGGGGGGGGGGGAGGGTGTTCAGCGAGGGCAAGACCTGGCCAAAGCCTGGGGGGGAGGGGTTGAGTGGCAGGGCCCCCAGATCAGTGAGTTTGAGAGGACAGGCCCTTACCTCCCACCACCCCTGGGGGTGGGGGGCTTCGCTGGGCTCAGCTGGGGCTGGAACGAGCCTCTGGCTAACTGGACCTAGAGGCAGGGGCATTAATACAGCGCTGGGGAGTTAGAACCGGAGGGGGAGCGGGGGGGCTGCACCACCCAGCTCTGAGCATGGGGGCCCCAAGCAGACAGAAGGCAACGGACAGACTCCTCTTGACTGGAGCGGCCTTTGGCTCAGACCCTGCTCCCCTGGGTGAGGGTCAGTCGCGGATCTCCCACGGGTGACCGTCCATTGCTGGCTTAGCTTTTATTCTGACTCGGCCGGCCAGGGTAGCCCCGAGGTCAGCCCTGCCCAGAGAGCCGGGAAACTGCCCAGCCCGCCCGCCTCCGGCCCGCCTGGCCCGCTGTCTGTGCCCGTGGGCCGCGGGTGTAACTCTCAGCACGGTGCCGCTGGGGGAGGGACTCACGACCGAATGGGGCTTCCCCGGGCGAGTGGCATGAATGGCCAAGCCCAGGGAGATTCGTGGCCGGTCCACCCCGGGGGTGACGGGAATGCGGGGCGGGGGGATGAGCCAGCTGTAGATGGCCTATCGCCCGGTGCACTGGCGGGGGCTTGAGCACTGCCCGGAGCAGGTTGGTTCTGGCCAGGGAAGCCCCTTCCCAGGTCCCAGGTTTGATTCCTGCGGCCCGTGACCCGTGACCCGCGCAGGGCGGGGTGTGACGAATGGGGGCTCGAACAGGGAGCTGGGCTGGGTGGACGAGCTTCCCCAGCCTGTCAAGTCCAAGTCCCTCGTCTCCCTGCCCGGGGGCCGGGTCCTGTCACCTCCCCAGCACTGTTCGGGGTGAGCGGCCCCGCTGGGAGGAGTGGCTGAGGAAGAGGCGGCTCCCCGGAGCAGTGCCCCGGCCGCCAGCCGTCCTCAGGCGTTTCCCTGGGTTCTCTGCGCCCCGATGGGGGCAGGCCCCGAACGAGTTCCGGATACGATCACGCCGAGGAAACCTGGATTCTGCCAACTGGGCTTTTCCCGCACTCCTCAGCCCCCTGCCCGTATGGGAGCAGCACAAGCGAGGAGCCAACCAAAGGGCTACAGCCACTTTAAGCTGCTTAAAGGCATTTTCTCTGCTTTTTCTGTCCTCCATCCACGCTGCAAACACAGAGGAGGGCAAAGCTTTCCAGGCCGAGGCTCCCTGCAATTCCCCACGGGGTGGGGGTCCTGTTTCCAGTTACATCTCTGAATGTCCGAGATTTGCTCCTCGACGTCTCACATTTAAAGGCCTGTCAATCTGGTTCTGACACGGCTCAGCAGGATTGAGCCCCCCCCCAGCCTTTGTGCCCCACACTGTCTCCCTGCATCCTTTGGGGGGAGGAGGAAGCCCCATAGGTGGGGCTGGAGCTGCAGAACTGCACTGTGATGCAGTGACTCAGGCCTGGCGCAATTTCCTGCCTTTGGCTGCCTTCCGGGGCCTGCTGCATGCTGAGGCTGGAGGGGTGGAGCGTTCCCAGGGGAGCCAGCGGGGCTCTGTGGGACTCCAGGCTGGGGAGCCAGGGGGCGGGGGAAGCCCTGCAGTCGTGCTCTGGAGCCAGCTGGCTGTGAAGCCCTGGGGAGCCCCAGCGCTGGGCTGTGGGGTCTGTCTGAGCACCTGGGTCCCCCCCGTGACTGGGCAGGGACTTGCAGGAAGTGACAGTCGGGGGTGGGGGGGGGAAGGGGCTTTGTCACCCCTCCCCCAGCTTTCCACCCTGCCCTAGTCTGAGGTCCCCGGCCAGCTAATGGGTCCCCGCCGCGGTGCAGGGGAGGGGGCTGCACGTCCCCTGCATGGCGACGCTCCCTGTGCAGTTCCCTTCCCCATGTGCAGCCTGCCCTGGATCGGCCTCTCTGGCCCCTCAGTGCCCACGGGCACGGCCCAGCCTGTGAAACCCGGGTCCAGCACATGACCAGCCAGAGCTGGGCAAAGGCCTTTCTGACCCGTCTGGGCACGTTCCCCCCGCCTGCTCTCCAGGGGTCTGAACCGCGCCATGCAACGGGTCTTCCACCCCTTTCCGTGGGGGAGACGCCACCTTGCAGGGCACTTCACTGCCGGGGAGACCTTCCTGGTCTGTTCTCCACAGCCCAGCTCAGCTCCATCAGCTGCTCGATCCACGCCCGGGGGCCCACCCCAGACGAGCCCCCCCTCTTGGTGAGAGGTAGCGCCCTGGTCTCCCTTGTCCTCTGTCTTGGTACAGGGGCTGAGTGGCCCATGGGAACTCGCCTCTCACCTGGGATCGGTGGGACTGTGTCCTGTGGGTAACCAGAGTCTGACTCCAGGCCTGTCAAGCCCGCCCCTTCCCCTACCACTGAGCGCCCCCAGGGGGGAGTGGCCAGTTGTCCGGGTCCAAGGCTCCCTCCCCATCAGGCCTACGGTCCGGAGTGGGCTGCGCTCCGCTCTGAGCATGGCTGTTTTCCAGCGGCTATTTCCGGGAGACCATCCGCCGGGACATCCGCCGGGCCCGGGAGAGGTACGGCGGGGAGCAGCTGAGCCGGGAGCTGGCCAACATCCAGCAGCGCCTGGACAGCGTGGAGCTGCTCAGCCTGGACATCGTCATGAACCTTCTCCTGTCCTATCGGGACGTGCAGGTGAGCGGCCCGCCCCAGCGGTCCTCGGCCCACCTGCACTGGAGAGCGCTGCAGAGGTGGGGGCCCTGGCTGGTGGCTCTCCGAGGCTGCTGGCCCTGGGTCACAGACCCGAGCACATGCAGCGTTGGCACAGGGCTCACCGGGGGGGGGGGCGGGGGGGATCACCAGGGTCCCCGGAGGCCGAGCCCCCATCCCTGGCCAGCAGAATCGGAGGGCTTGGCGAGTGTGTCGCTGCAGCCGGCTGCCCGGCGGGTCTGGCTGTCACCGGGGGGTGGGGGCGGGGGTATGCTGGAAGAAAGGTCTCCCGCAGGACACCGGGGTTCTGCAGCCCCCTCCCCCCCCGGCACTCGGCCCATTTCTCAAGTGCACCACGACCTCCGGCTGCATGGCGCAGGAGCTGCCATCCTGAGTGGCGTGGTTTGTTCCCCCCCCCACTGCCGAGCCCCCCCGCGGGACACAGCCTGACCCCCGGCTCCCCCGGCAGGACTACGACGCCATCATCACCCTGGTGGAGACGCTGCAGGCCCTGCCCACCTGCCACGTGGCCGAGCAGCACAGCATCCGCTTCCACTACGCGTTCGCCCTGGAGAGGTGAGCCGCTGCCCCGGCCCTGCGGGGCGCCGAGCGCCCAATGCCACCAGGGGGGCCGGTGGGCACCTCTCGCACTGGGCCGCCTGGCAGGGGAAGGACGGGGTGTCCTGTGTGCAGACGCCGGTGCTGGGTGATCGAAGGCCGAAATCCTCTCTTCACCGGGCCGGAACCGAGCCGGCTTCCGCCAGGCTGCCCCTGCCCGGCCTGGGGACAAGAGGGCGGGTCGGTCCCAAGAGCCGACGGAGCTTTATCCTGCCGGGCCGAGAGCCGTTGGCCTGGGGAGCGGAGCTTGGCCCGCCAGCTCTTTGATGCTCCCCTTGGTTGTGCCTGGCGGCGCATGCGGCACAGCTGAGCACCCGGTGTCTGGGCAGGCGGAACCAGGCCGGGGACCGGGCGAAGGCGCTCGCCGTGCTCCTGCCGGTGGTGGAGAGGCCGGAGGGGGCGGCGCCCGACCTGTACTGCATGTGCGGCCGCATCTACAAGGACATGTTCATCGGCTCCGGCTTCGCCGACACGGAGAAACGGGACCAGGCCAATTACTGGTGGGAGCCTGGACAGGGACGGGGTGGGCGGCCGGTGCCGGGGAGATGAGGCCAATGCCGGGGAGACGGGGGGTGGAGGCCGGTGCCGGGGAGACGGAGAGGGGGAGGCCGGTGCCGGGGAGACGGGGGGTGGAGGCCGGTGCCGGGGAGACGGAGAGGGGGAGGCCGGTGCCGGGGAGACGGGGGGTGGAGGCCGGTGCCGGGGAGACGGAGAGGGGGAGGCCGGTGCCGGGGAGACGGGCGTGGGCTCCTGGGGCCAGTGGGGTTTTGAGCACAGACACGTAAGCACATGCACTTGGCTGGGTGTGCAAAGGGCTGAGTGTGCAGCCAGTCCTGGGCGTGTGCATGGCTCTGGGCTTTGCATGTTCCCAGGGTCAGCTCCCGGAAGGGACGATGTGGAGGCAGATAAGCTGAGTTAATGGAGTCTCCCAGATGAGACCGTACAACCTGTCTGCAGCAAGTGGGGGTGGAGACCGGCCCCCTGGGCACCTTGAGAGCTCCCCTGGCATTGGGATTAATGCCCCATCCCTGCACTGCCATAGATGGGTTGTTTGCCGCCCACCACCCCAGAGGTGGCTGCATTGCAGGGGTGCTGCCCGGGATCCAGCCGGGGGACTGTTGGCATCTCTGCGTGTTTGAACTCCCAGGTACAGCAAAGCCTTTGACACGGAGCCGAGCCTCCACTCGGGGATTAACTTGGCTGTGCTGCTCATTGCAGCCGGGCACCAGTTCGAAACCTCCGTGCAGCTCCGGCAAATAGGTGCGTGGCTCTTCCCCTGCCCCTGTCGTGTGTACAGAACCGTGGGCCTCCGGGGGTCCTCGCCGGCTCGCCCCTCGTCCCGGCCCGAGCCGGACGATGCCCCAAGGAAGGGCCGGGGGGGTTATGATGGGTTTGTCTCTCTTGCACTCTGTAGCCAGGAGATGAGTCACCGAGGAGGGTCCCTTGGAATTCGGGTGCGGGGGGGCTGGCTGTCCCGGCTTCTCTGCCATGTCCTGTGCAGTTCAAGCGGCAAGGGAAGGGAAACTTCATCTGCTAGAGATGGGGGGGGGCAGTTCTTTGGTTTGGGCTGGGGGTGGAGCGCGAGCAGGGGGTCAGGGTGGGGCGCGAGCGGGGGGTCCGGGTGGGGGTGGAGCGCGAGCGGGGGGTCAGGGTGGGGCGCGAGCGGGGGGTCCGGGTGGGGGTGGAGTGCGAGCGGGGGGTCAGGGTGGGGCGCGAGCGGGGGGTCAGGGTGGGGCGCGAGCGGGGGGTCCGGGTGGGGGTGGGGCGCGAGCGGGGGGTCCGGGTGGGGCGCGAGCGGGGGGTCCGGGTGGGGGTGCTGAGCCCTGGGGGTGGGGGGAGAGCGTGGAGGGGGCTATGACTGGGCTGGAGGGGCTGGCGTGGGAGCCGGGGCAGCGCGGGGGTGAGCTGAGGGGATGGGGGAAGGCGGAGTGGGGCGGGGGGGACTGGAAGGGCCTGTGTGTCAGCGGTGAAGAGGAACCTTCCCGCCCCCCAGGCGTGACGCTGAGCTGCCTGCTGGGTGCCAAGGGCGGCGTGGAGAAGATGGAGTATTACTGGGACGTGGGCTTCTACCTGGGCTCCTGGATCCTGGCCAACGACCTCAGCAAAGTCATCCGGGCCTCGGAGAAGCTCTACAAACTCAATGCCCCCGGCTGGTGAGTCTGCCAGCCCCTCCCCCCACCCCCCCAGTCCATCGGGGACCCCCCACAGAGCAGCACCCTGCCAGTGCCCCCAGGAGGGGAGCTCCCCGAGGGGATCAACTGACTCTCGGGCTGGGTTCAGCTCGGCCAGCTTCCGGGGTCCGGGTCTCCCGTAGCAGCCCCTTGCGGGGGAGGCTTCACGTGGGCCTGAGCCGCCCCGGGGGGCTTTCCCGGCGAACGGCGGGAGAACTCCTCCGTCCTGGGCACTCGGACGGGAGGCCTGTCAGCGCCCAGAAGCTGTCTCCGCGGTGGGAGGTGCTAGGACAGGGCCCCGGGAGTCTCTGTGCCCGGAAGGGGTGACGAGCAGCCCGGCGTCTTCCGTCCTGGCCCGAACGGATCCTGAGTTTCGCCCCAGAGACCTGGTGACTCCCGATTTCTGTCTGGGGCTGGCTGACGGGCCGGGGGGGGGAGGGGTGTTCAATGGGGGTGTCCCTCCCTTCGTCTCACGCTCCGCTCTGGCTGTCCCGGCAGGTACCTGGCCTCCGTCCTGGAGACCTTCCTCTTGTACAGACACTTCAAGACCGGCCCGGAGAGCAAGACCCCCAAGCAGGACCTGGCTGACTTCTGGATGGGCTTCCTGCTGGCGTCCTGCCAGCCCTTCGTCTCCACGGAGCGCTGCCCGGTGAGGACTCCGCTGGGCGCGGCGGGTCGGCTCCGGGCGTGGTGTCCCGGCGCGCCGCTGGAGCCGCCTCCGGCCCGGCCCGTGCCGACAATAAGGGATGTGGAGGGCAGAGTTGGCCCCGGTGATCGGCGCATGGGATGGGAGGGGGGTGGGGGTTACACCCGGGGAAGAGCCCGGCCAGCTGTGTGGTGAAGACAGACTCGGAGGCCACAGCTGCCCCGTCACCCTGGTAACAAACCAGACGGGGGTGCGGGAGCCGCGGGTGACGGTGTCCACTGGCTGGCAGGTTTCAGTCACTAGTGCTGCTGTGTAGGGGTCTGGAGCGGGTTCCTGGCAGCAGGGGGAGAGCAGAACCGGGGGACGGCCCTTTGCAGGTTGCAATGTGCCCTGGGTCGGGGGGGTGGGGGGGACACTGGGGACTCCGGGGGGGGGGGGGGGGAGCAGGATCCTTAAGTGAAAAGAGAAGAATATCTGCATTGATTGGGGCCCTCACCCCCAGCCCCACCATGGGGTCCCCCACCTCCAGCCCCCAGGCCCCCACACCAACCTCTCTGCCTCCCTTTCAGGTGCTGATTCTGGAGCTGACCAAAGTCCTGCAGCCGGCCGAGCTGACGGTGCGCAATTGCGAGGCTGAAAAGTCGGTGACGCTGCGCCACGTCTGCCCCGCGGAGGAGGTAGGGGGGCTCGGAGCCCAGGGAGCGAGTCCACCCCTTTGCCGCCCCCAATGGCGATGACTTTCTGGGCTCCCGTTGTTCACGCTGCCTGATTTTTTGGGGTTTATTTTCCCTAGAGCGGGATCTCCAGCTGGACCTTTCCGGCTTCCTCCATCCAGGGAATCAGGTGAGGAGCTGAACTCTTTTTGGTTGCCCCTTGGGGTAGCCTCTCCGTCAGCCTCGGTGCGCCCTGGTTCGCCTGCGTCCACCCAGAAATCCTCTCTGCATCCCCAGCAGAACCCTCCTCCCCCAGCACCCTCCTTGCCCTGGGAAGTGCCCATCTTGGTTCCCATGCCCAGGGTTAGCTGGGAGCACAGGGGGTAAGCCTGGCAGAGAGTAGGCCTGGCTCCCCCAGCTGAGTGCCCGGCCCTTAGTGGGTCCCATAGTAGTTGTTGGCCTCCCCAGCTGCGTCGGGCACAAGGAGCCGGAGAGGGACCTGCCGGGAGGCAGGAAGTGGGCAGCTGGGGAAGACTCCAAGGACCATGGCATAGCAGGTTTGTTCGGTGACCAGCCCCCCAGCTTCCCCATCCCTGCAGGAGGGCACAGAGCACAGCTGGGTACAGCATGGCGAGGGGGCTGGCGTAGCAGGGAGGAGGCTTCCCCGGTGTGGGGAGGAGCCCTGTTAGCTGGAGAGCCAGCCCAGAGCTCTGGATGTGCCCACACCCCCTCCTCTGCACCCACCTCCCCAGCCCCATGGCTCCTGGTGAGGGCGCCCGTGCCGAGCCGCAGGGTGGAGGGGGGGGGAGAGCAGCTCACGAGCACTCTGGAGCCGGAGGGGTTTCCTGGGGTGAGGCTCGGGGGGAGCAGCCCCCCCCCCGCCCTGCTCACTGTGGGGTGTGCCCCCCCCCCCTCCCCAGCATCTCCAAGTGCGACGAGCGCTGCTGCTTCCTCTACGTGCTGCACACGGCCGAGGACTTCCAGCTGTACTTCCCCACCCAGCCCCACTGCCAGTGGTGAGCGGGGGAGGGGCAGGGACCCCCTGACACTGCGGGCACCCAGGGGTCTGGTGAGCGGGGGAGGGGCAGGGACCCCCTGACACTGCGGGCACCCAGGGGTCTGGTGAGCGGGGGAGGGGCAGGGACCCCCTGACACTGCGGGCACCCAGGGGTCTGGTGAGCGGGGGAGGGGCAGGGACCCCCTGACACTGCGGGCACCCAGGGGTCTGGTGAGCGGGGGAGGGGCAGGGACCTCCAACGCCGCTGCCGATGGCTGGTTGGGGGAACTGGGGTGGAGGAGGAGCAGGACCCTGAACGCGGGTGGTGGGTCAGGGGTGCTGGTGATGGGGCAGGATGGGGAGGCAGAGGGACCCCCTAGCCTGTCCCCCGACCCAGAGCCCCTGCTGGGGAAGGGGAGCAGCTGCTCTGGGCTGTGTTTGAGGGGTGGAGGGCCAGGCGGGGGGGGCAGGTGGTACCCGGTCTGGGGGGCTGCCCTAGGCCCCGCCCCACACAGGGCATCGCTGCGTCTGCCCAGGGATCCCGTGGTTCTGCCGGGCCGGTGGGTGGGGGTGGGGAGGTTCTCCGGGGCCCATTGCCCAGCCTGGGAGCCCCCCGGAGGGGCCGGGCAGTGGGGCCGCGCCAGGCACGCTCTCCCTTCTCCCCCGGCAGGTTCTGCAGGCTGATTCAGTCCCTCGTGGCAGGGCTGGCGGTGGAGGGCGAGGAGGCGGGCGAGGGCTCCGGCGAGGACCTGGAGGTGAGTGCCGGGGCGGGGGGGGTCTCGGCCCCGGAGTGCGTCTCTGGCGGGTGAGGGGCGGCGCAGCTCGCCGGCCTGGGGGCGCAGGAGGGGCTAGGCAGGGCCCTGACCGCGCTCTGGCCCGCGCAGTACGACTACGAGTACACGGAGACGGGCGACAGGGTGATCCTGGGCAAGGGCACCTATGGGGTCGTCTACGCCGGCCGGGACCTCGGCAACCAGGTGCGCATCGCCATCAAGGAGATCCCGGAGCGGGACAGCAGGTAGGAGCCGCGGGGCAGCGGGGCGGGGTTGGATGTGGACCCCCCTGTCCTGTTTGGGGGGTCAGCCCCGTCAGGCTGCGTCACCCCGGTGCCCCGTAGCTCCCAGTCGCCCAGCTTGGCGGTGGGTAAAACCAGGGTGTTGACCCCAGAGCGAGTTCCCGGGGGCTGGGGGTCGTCCTTTGACCCTCTCCTAGGCCAAGGACTTGGGCGGGGTCGGCTCCTCCGAGCCCCGGGCCCCCGCGGTGCGGGAAGGTGCCAGGGAGTCTGGTGGAGAAGGCTCCATGCTGGTTCCTCCCTCCCCCCCCCCACAGATGTCCACTGATCTGCCCCATAGCGGCCTCCGTGCCTGCGAGTGGCCGATAGCCTGTGATTGCGGCTGGATGGAGGCGTCAGGAAGCAGCCGGCTTCCCCGCTCCCCAGCCGGGTGCGTTTCGAACACGTTTTCGTATTTCCTTCCGGTGGGGGTTTCCCGTCCACGCCCCACGCAGGACTATCCGGGGGCAGGTTATCGGTTTTCCGATGGCCCCGCATTGGGTACAGATCCGACATAAGTGAATTGGGGTGTAGCTGACACCAGTGACCCTCCGGAAGTGGGTCCCGCTCTCCCCGTCCACACCCACCGGGAAAATCAGGGGACCCAGCAGCATGGTGAGCTGGGGGTGGGAGCATGGGAGGGAGATGAGTGTGAACAGACGTGCAAGACGTGCACTCTTGGTGTGCAAGAGTCCCAGTGTGAGCGCACTAGTGTCAGGGGGGTGGGTCCTTGGCATGGCTCTTTTCCTCCGCACTGGGAGGGGATGGGGCACTTCAGCCCCATTGCCCAGCCCCCTGGGAGGGAGCAGGCAGGCGCGGCCCTTCACCCCCACCCCCACCCCCCCGTAGGTACTCGCAGCCCCTGCACGAGGAGATCGCCTTGCACAAGCGCCTGCGGCACCGGAACATCGTGCAGTACCTGGGCTCCATCAGCCAGGACGGCTTCATCAAGATCTTCATGGAGGAGGTGCCGGGAGGTGGGCTGAGCGAGCGCCCGCCCCGGGGCTGGTACCTGGGGATGCCCAGGAGAGAGGCGGCTGAACCTGGTGTCTCCCGCACAGAGCAGGGTGCCCCAGCCTGGGGACGTGCTGCCGTCCAGTGGCCTGGCTGGGCTAACGCAGCCCCCACGTCCCAGACCAGCTGCCTCCTTCCCCACGGCTCTGATGTGGCCTGGGGGGCTCCTAATGGCCTCACATTGTGTCCCCCGTTACGGCTCCTGCTGTGCCCACAATGCCCCGTTCTGTGCCAGCCCCGGGACCGGGGTGTGACGCTGGGGCCGGATCGCCCCGGGGCTGGGACAGGCGGGTTTGGGGTGGGCACACCGGCTCGGTGGGACTCCCATCTCCTGCCCCCTCCCCAGGCAGCCTCTCCTCCCTCCTGCGCTCCAAATGGGGCCCCCTGAAGGACAACGAGCCCACCATGGTGTTCTACACCAGGCAGATCCTGGAGGGGCTGCGCTACCTGCACGACAACCAGATCGTCCACCGGGACATCAAGGTGAGGGCGGCCTCCGGCCATCGCCCGCGGGGTGGGGGACAAGGCAGGCCCTGGGGAACCACCCAGCTTATGGGCCCGGGCTTCCCCGGGTGATGGGCTAATCCGGGGACTCCCCCACCCTCGCGGCTGCTAGCCGGGCCCTGGGCACTGGGGCCTAGGACGGCTTCCAACCCCCAGTCGCTGGTGTCCCGAGCAGGGCCCCCGCCTGGGATGGGGTGGATCGGGATAGCGGGAGCGAGGGGCATTAGCAGATCGGGGGGGGGGGGGGGAGCACACCCTGCCTCTGAGCACTCGCCCCAAGGATCTGCACAGCTGTGACCCGGTCTCATTGACTGGGGGGGGTTAACAGGGGGACAACGTCCTTATCAACACCTACAGCGGGGTGCTGAAGATCTCCGACTTCGGGACCTCCAAGAGGCTGGCCGGGATGAGCCCCAGCGCCGGGACCTTCACAGGTGAGGGACTCTGGTGCAATCCCCCCCCCCATTGGGTTACACAGCATGCTGGGCTGTGGGAAGGGGCCACTTGCCATCTCCCCCGGGCCCAGTGCCAGGCACAGGGGCGTCCTCGGGACGGGAGGGGAGGGGCTCGCTGGCTGATCCGCGGGGGGGGGGGGCTGGCTTCCCTCAGTTGCTCTGGTCTCTTTCCAGGCACCCTGCAGTACATGGCCCCGGAGATCATTGACCAGGGCCCCCGAGGCTACGGGAAGCCGGCTGATATCTGGTCCCTGGGCTGCACCCTCATTGAGATGGCCACGGGCCGGCCCCCGTTCTATGAGCTGGGCAGCCCGCAGGCCGCCATGTTCAAGGTGGGGACAGGGCCCGGGGGGGGGGGGCTGACTGCTCGGCACCTCTCGGGGGGGGGGGGGCGATGGCGGGGGAGGGTTATGGTTTCCCCCATACAAAAGGGGGGGGAGTCTCGCTGCCGCTCCCGGTGGACCGGGGGCCACACCCCAGTCCACCCGCCATGAGCGCGGACCGGCCCCTTGTTGGCAACCTCAGCAGAGAGACCGAGGCCTGACTGGGCCATTGGGTGACGTGGGGCTGGCGCTGTACCTGTGGGGCGAACTGCCTCCTTGTGGGGTGTGAGCCAAGGGGCAGTGCCCCTCTGGGCCCACTCCCTGCTGGGGGGGGCAGGCTCCGGGCAGGGCTCTGCGATGGCCCCTCCCTCATCTCCCTCCCCAGGTGGGCATGTTCAAGATGCACCCCGAGGTGCCCGACTCCATGTCGGAGGCCGCCAAGGCCTTCATCCTCCGGTGCTTCGAGGTGGATCCGGATAAGCGGGCGCCCGCCCCGGCCCTGCTCCAGGAAGCCTTCCTGACCTCACCCAGCAGGAAGAAAGCCAGGAGCCAGGCTGTGCCAGCTGCGGAGGGAGGCACTCCGGAGACGGGTGAGCTAGGGGGTAGGAGGAGGAGACGGGGGAGCTGGGGGGGGCAGGAGGAGGAGACGGGGAGCTGGGGGGGAGCAGGAGGAGGAGACGGGGAGCTGGGGGGGAGCAGGAGGAGGAGACGGGGAGCTGGGGGGGAGCAGGAGGAGGAGACGGGGAGCTGGGGGGGAGCAGGAGGAGGAGACGGGGAGCTGGGGGGGAGCAGGAGGAGGAGACGGGGGAGCTGGGGGGGCAGGAGGAGGAGACGGGGAGCTGGGGGGCAGGAGGAGGAGACGGGGGAGCTGGGGGGGGCAGGAGGAGAGCTGGGGGGGGCAGGAGGAGGAGACGGGGGAGACGGGGGGGGGGTAGGAGGAGGAGCTGGGGGAGCCCAGGGGAGCTGGGGGGGTAGGAGGAGGAGATGGGGGAGCTGGGGGGAGCCCAGGGGAGCTGGGGGAGCAGAAGGAGGAGCTGGGGGAGCCCAGGGGAGCTGGGGGGGCAGGAAGAGGCCTGGAGGGTTGTGGGGCAGGACATGGTATCTGGCAGGTGGGCTGCGTTCCCTGGAGGAGCTGAAGTAACCGGCCCGTCTCTCTGCAGCCCGCTCCCCTGCCTCCGAGCGCGCCGCTGCAGCTGAGGGGGCCAGCGGGGCCCGGAGCCCCTCCTTGCCCTCACAGGCCCCCAGGACAGCTGCCAAGGCGGACAGCAGCTCGCCCGCCCGCAGCTCCAGCGAGGTGGCCCAGAGACGCAGCTACCTGAGGTGCGGCTTCCCTTCTGGGGGAGGGAGGGGCAGGCTCGGGAGGAGGATCTCGGGCGGGGGGAGGAAAAGGGGGCATAGGGCCACTGCAGCAGCCTGATGGGTACATTCCCCACTAGTGCCCCCTCGGGAGGGGGCAGCCCCAGGCCCGACCATTGATCCCGGGCTGGGATTTCTAACCCCTCGGAGGGGCGGGGGCAGGGTCTCGGGGAAGCCCCCTGGCGTAGGGGATCAAGCAGCCAGATGTGCCCAGGCTGCACCCCCAGGCCTCCGCCAGCCCCTCCTACATGTGGGGCCAGACCTGAGCAGGGGGCAGCAGGTGGGTTTGTAGGGCAGGGATTGGGCGCCACCTGGTGGTCAGCAGCTGTCGCTGCGGCTGAGTTTTTATGGGGTCGGTTTCATCTCCAGCCCCAGAGCCCACCGGGCGGATGGGGCAGGCGAGTGGGGAAGGCAGACTCTGCTCCCCGCAGCCCCGTGCCGCAGGGCGACTGCTCCCTGGGAGCCGGAGGGCTGGTTCCTGGTGATACCAGAGCCCAGTTCACCTGCTGGCAGCCGGAAGCGGCTGTTGTGACCAGTGGCTGGGGCCTGGGGCGGGGAGGTTGTTTGGAGGGTTTTTGGCCTGGGATTCCAGGGAGATCTGGATCGAACGACAAACCCCCCAGCTGTGCCCCGTGATCCAGTGTCCCCCAGGAGAGGGGCTGCAGTGCTGTGGGGCATCTCCCCCTGGAGCATGGGGATTCCTCTGCCCCCCAGAACAGCTAGGCTGCCTGGGGCCGTGTGGGGACTGACTGGGCTGCTCGTGTTTCTCCTCTCTTCCCCCCCCCCCCTCGCTTCACTGCATGTCCCTACTGCCCCCCCCCCCCACATCTCCCCAGTGCCGCCCAAGAGCCGGCTGGCCTGGACTGCAGCAGCCCCCCCACCCCCGAGGAGAGCAGCGGCCTGTTCCGGTTGAAGAAGGACAGCGAGCGCCGGGCCACCCTGCACCAGATCCTGACCGAGGAGCAGCCCGGCCTCGTGGCCGCCTTGGTGGAGGCCCAGAGCCAGGTCAGCGCGGGCCCCTCCCCGGCTCGGCCGCCAGGGGCAGACGGGGTCTAAACGCCCCGCGCCGGGCTGGGCTACAGAGCATGGGACCAGCCTGGCCCCGGGGCGGGGGGGAGGGGTGTCTCCAGTAGCTTCATGGCCTTTGTCCTTGTCCCGGGGCCTGTCGCGTTCGCCCTCCGTCCGCTCACCGGCTCGGGGTGCGTCCGAGGCCCGGCCCGTCTGGTGAGCTCGGGGCCTGGGCTGACCTCTCCCTCCCCGTGGCCAGAGCTGGGAAGGAGGGAGGCTGTCCACCGAGCACGTGGCCCAGCTGGTGTCCTGCCTCAAGAGCTACATCCGCTCCCCCAGCCGGCAGCAGCTCAGCCAGGACCTGCTGGGGCTCCGGGCCCCCCTGCGGGCCGAGGGCCTGAGCCTTCGCCACCTCCAGGTGCCGCTCTTCAGCTTCCAGGACACGGTGAGTCCTCGGCCCTCCCCCCCCCCCTGACTTTTAAAGCACCCGCTGCCTTTAACCCCTTCATTGCTGGCCTCACCTGGGCCAGGTCAGCATGGTGGGTGTGGCCAACAAACAGGGGGCGGGGCTTGTCATCCCAGACTTGGTGGGGACCCCAGAGGGAGGGTGGGGGGAGTCGCCCCTCGGGGCCTGCCATGGGGTCGGCGTGGCAAGGTCTCCGGCTGGCTCCAGTGCCGGCGCGGCCCATCCTCTCCCATCCCTGCAGGTGAAGCAGCTCCTCCGGCAGCACCAGATCAAGCCACACTGGATGTTCGCCCTGGATAACCTCATGGGCCAGGCCGTGCGGGCGGCTTTCACCATCCTGGTGACGGGTGCGTTGGCCGGGGCGGGAGGGGGGGAGACACGGGCCTGTTGGGTGGCCCCGGCTCCTGTTGGATCCAGCCCCATGGGGAATGGGGGCCTGGCCGAGCGGCAATGGATTTGCGGCTGGGGCGGGGGTCCCATCGGCGTGCGGCTCTGGTGACTCTCTGGATGGGGACTGTATATAGAGGCGGAAGCAGGAGATCCCCCCCGAGGGCCTTGAACCCTGCTCTCTCCACCCCGGGCCCCTGCCCGTGGAGTTCTGGGCCAGAGGCCACCGGGCATCGTCTTCAGCGGGGAGGGTTCCCACCAGGGGCCTCTGCCCGGGTATGAAGCCCTGGGAGAAGAGAGGCAGCCAGATGCTATGGCCAGTCCCACTGCTGCTCCCACCCCGGCCCGATGCCCATGGAGCTGTGGGGCGGCACTGACCCCTCGGGTCCCAGTGCCCTTAGGGCTCACTGCCTTCTGCCCACCGTCCCCACCCCTGGCCGGCCACCTCCCCACTCACCTTTCTCCCGGCACTTGCAGAACTCCGGGTGAAGCCGCAGCCTCTCCTGGGCAAAGGTGGCAGCGAAGAGGAGGCGGAGGAGGATCCGGGGGCGCCGCCTCCACCCAGCCAGCCTGGCGTGAAGAGCCCAAGTTCTGGTATTGGCAGCGGCACCAGCACCGAGCTGGGCTTCCAGCCCCCGCCGGCGGACTCCCTGCCACTCCTGGTGCAGCTCACCCGCCTCCGCGCGGAGACGGGCAGGTAGGAGCGCCCGGGCTGCTCCCCCGCATGGAGGGCGAGGAGCCTGGCTGAGCTCTAGTGCCAGCCTCTGCCTGGATCCACACCCCCAGGGCGGTGCCCCTCTCCCAGTCCAAGGGCATTAGGATCCACACTTGGGCTCCCAGCTGTGGCTCTGCAGTAGGACTGACATGCCCAGGCTGGGCGGGGGGTGGGTGCAGTAGGAATTATCCCCGTGTCACGGAGTGAAGGCCAGGAGCTTCCCGGGTCCCCACTTCCACCTTCCTGGGTCTGACCTCGGAGCATTCAGCACCTTCTGCCCCTCCGTGCGCTTCCCCCAGCGAGCCCGCCCGGGTGGGGTCCTGAGGGAGCCTGTGGATTCTGCACCCCAAATCCACAGTCAGACGTGACTCTCAGCCAGCCAGTAAAACAGAGGTTTATTCGATGACCGGTATCTGGTCTAACACAGACCATACAGTGAACGTGACCCCTCAGCTGGATCCATTTGGGGGCCAGAGAGCCCCTCTGCCTTCCCTGCCTGACTCCAGCTAGCTTCCGACCCCAAACTGGAAGTCACTCTCTCCAGCCCCTCCTCCCGCCTGGCTCAGCCAGGTCAGGTCACCCGACCTCCCTCCAGCAGGTTCAGCCGGACTCTTTGTTGTTCAACACTTCCAGCCAACGCCTTTTGGAGAGGGGGAAGGGCAGCCCCCAAGACAGTTGATGCTCTCGCGCTCTCTCTGCTTTTGCAACAAGAAATGCACAGGGGAAACTGAGGCACACACCCAGTATTCCTACTCCGTCACACCCTGCCCCCCCACCCCCACCTGGCCCTCGATTCCCAACCTCTCTGCCTTGTCCCCCGGCGCGTGTGGCAGGCTGCTGGAGGCGCTGCGGGAGAAGGAGCGAGAATGGCAGAGGCAGCTGTGGAGGGTGGTCCAGGCTCCGTGGGGATCCAAGCCCACAGGTGAGCGATGTCAGGACGTGCCGGAGGGGGGCTGGGGAGGCTGGGGGGGGCTCCTAGGGGCAGGGCGAGGGGGGAAGCAGGGGGAGATGGGCATGGCAGGGGCTGGGTCGCCCTCCGAGCCCCACGTTGGGGCCCATGTCTGTGGGGATGGCGAGGGGCTGGGTTTGTCTCCCTCGGGTCACCCATCCGGATCCCAGAGACACGGGGGAGGCTGACCCGGGTCCGAACCCTTCTGTCTGCACAGCCTGGGCCGCGCCCCCCCGGGGGCCCCAGCAGGGGGCGGTGGACGCCCCCCTCATTGACTGGTTACAGCGCCACGGAGCAGATGAGGATGCGACCGAGACGGTAGGTCCCCTGCGCGGCGCGAGCCAGGCTGAGGGGCCAGCGGCTTGGGGCCGGCCCTGGGGCCAGCCACGACCCCGGCCGTAGCCCTGCTGGGAGAGGGAGAGGCTGGCTCCAGCCCCTCTCCTCTGGGGGGTAGGGGGGGCATGGCCCTAGGGAAACGTCTCTGCCAGGGCCCTGCTCTCCAGTGTCAAGCCACCAGGTCTGGAGGGGGGTGGCCAGGTCCCTCCCACCCGTCCCTTCCCCTCGGAGCCATGGGGCGGCCCCATCCCAGCGCTGCCCCTCGCTGACCGTCTGCCTCCCGTCTCCCCCAGTTCCTGCAGCAGGGCTTCACCCTGCCCGACCTGCTGACCTGCGCCACCCGCGACGACCTGCTCTATGCCGGCATCAGGTACGGGGGGGGGGGAGGCTCTGCCCCAGAGCCCCCGCAGAGGCCTTGTCCCGTCCAGCCCAGCCGGGGGGCCGAGGAGCAAGCTGCTTACCAGTCCTAGGAGCCTGAGCAGACTGTGCCCGGGGACAGTCCCTGCGCTGAGTGGGGCCCGTGGAACATCCCCTCTGCGTGGCCATCCCGTCCCCTGGGCGTCGGAGGGCGCGACCCTGCTGAGGTTTGTCTGCAGCGGGGGCGAAGGGGGCTGGGGGCCGGGGTGTGTCTCACTCGTCTCCATCTCTCCCTGCCAGGGGGGGGCTGGCGTGCAGGCTCTGGGGCGCCATCCAGGAGCACCGGAAATCCCCGGCCAGGCAGGCGCAGCGGGAGGCCGAGTGAGAGACGGGGAAGCCCAGGCTTGACCGTGCCACAGCGAGCGCCCAGCCGGGGCTCCTGCCATCGCTCTGCCGGGCACCGGGGCCCAGAGCAGCCTCACGCCCACTGCTCCGCTTGATCCCGGGCCCGCGTGGCGGGCGGGGGCCTGTGCTGAGGGGCGGCTGCCCCCCCGCTCCCGCGTGAGCCCAGCCCGGCTGGCGAAGGAGGTGCCCACAGCGAAACTAACGGGACCCCAGGGGCCTCGGCCTGCCCCTCACTGACTAAGCTGCAGCAAGCAGGGACGCGGCCCAGACTGCAATAAACAGCCTTCCAGCTGGGCCCCCGGCTGCCTCCTCATTGGGGCAGAATTGGGGGGGCGGGCAGCGACCTGTCTGCCAAAGGAAAATGGAGCCTGGTTCCTCCCGCCCTGGGGGGCAGGCTGTAGGCCCAGCAGCTGCTTGGAGCCTTGTCCCACCTCCCCTGGCATCCCCCTTCGTCCCGAAGGAGGCGCCCCCCCCCCCGACTGTCTGAATCCTGCTCCCCCTGTGCCCAGCAGCCCCTCCCCCTCTTGCCCTGCCCTTGCGGTGGGGGGAGGGAGGGTATAAGGTGGCAGTGAAGCCCCCCCCCCCGCTCACGCCAGCAGCACCGATGGGGCCCAGGGCGGCGGTGCAGCGGGGTTTATTGTCTGTACAGTCACAGGCGGGGCCGCTCTACGCGCCCAGGCCCAGCCGGCCCCGGCCCCCTGAAGCAGGGGCCGGGGGCGGCGTTCGGGGCTAAGTCCGGGGGGTGAGGTTCGTCCGCAGGGGCAGCAGCGCTTCCACCCACTGGCGGGGCTCTGCCAAGAGGTTCTCCCAGACCTGCCGCTCCTCCTCCGTGGAGTCCATCCACGCCACCGGCAGCCCGTAGCTGCTTCCTGCGGGACCACAACGCGGCACCCTCAGCGGCTGGGCTGGGCTGGGGTCTCTCCCACCCTCCAGCAGACCCTGCCCTAGGGCCCCATCCCCTCATGTTGAACGTATCGGCCCCCAGCCCCTTCCCCGGGTGACTGCCTGGGCAGAGCGCCCGACCCCCGGCCCTGGGTGTGGATCCAGCCCCCAGCGTCCCCCCCTCTGCCCCCACGGTACCATGCGTGGCCTTGTGTGCCCAGAGCACAGGACTGGGGACCATGGGCCCGGCCTAGGCCCAGGGAGTCCCAGAGATGATGAACGTGCAGGGAGGGGATTAGGGAAGCAGCAGTGGGGCAGCCTCGGGGGGTGGGGGGGAGGGTTGCCCTCCCTGTACTGCCTGTGCCGTAGGGCAGAGGTGCCCATGCCAGTACAGCCTAACCCAGCCCCCTGCGGGCACCTCCCTCCCCTGGCCCCCAGGCCTCCCCCACCCCGCCGGGCACCCGCTCACCTGTGCCCAGGCTGAGCCGGATGCCGCCCAGCCGCTGCTTGGAGAAGGTCTCGTGCTCCCAGAGGGTGAACTCGGCGCAGGCCTCGCGCAGGTCCTTGCCCTGGAACCCGTCGTACACCATGGTGTGGTTGAAGACGGGGCTCAGGCTCCGCTTCACCACCCGCGTCTTCTGGCAGCTCGTCTTGCTGTCGTCGGGCAGGACGTAGCTGAGGGGGGAACGCGCAGCCTGAGGGGGGCGAGGGGGGGCTGCTGGTCTCTTCCCCTGCACAAGAGCCCAGGGCGTGGGGGTGCAGGAAGAAAACCCCAGGGGCCCCGGAGCCGGAGGGACGAAGCGGCTCGGAGCAGCTGCGGGCCGGGGAGACGGGGTGTGGCGGGGGGGGGGGGGACCCAGACTCCCGTCCCACCCTCTCTGCAGCAGGGAGCCTGCAGTGCGGCATGGCTCCTGGGCACCCCCGACCTCCAGCCCTGCCCCCCAGCGGCGCCAGGCTGCTGCCCGCGGCCCTGGCACCGGCCTTACCACTGAACGAAGGAGTCCAGGGTGCCGCTCTGGATGGGAATGAGGCTCTGCGCGGCCTTCACCCAGATGTGCAGCTCCCCCGTGGGAGGGAGCCCAGCCCCTGGAAGAGAGGTGAGGGCACAGTGAGGGGGGGGGCAAGGCCGTGTGCAAAGAGGAGGGGAGCAGGGAGAGCGAACTCCGCGGGGGGGGGGGAAGAGAACCATCCAGGGCTATGGGGGGGGGAGCCAGTGTGTCCAGCCCGTGGGGGGGCAGGGGCGGTTCCAGGCAGATCCTCTGGGGGTAGGGGGGGCAGGTCCTCTGGTCCCGGGGGGGCACAGAAAGCCCCCCCCAAAAGCAGCCACATTTTCCTTCCTGTGCATGCCCCAGGGAGGGTCCCGCTGCCGCCAGGGCCCCCAGCCCCGGCAGAGCGGAGTACTCCCCTGTGGGGGGGGGAGCCCGGTGCCCGCTCGGGGCCGGGGCCAGTCAGTAGGAGTCACTGGGCTCCCAGCGCCCACCCTGAGACCCTACAGCTGGGGGGGGGGGGCCCAGGCTCACCTTCAGAGCCAGCGGGGATGAACTTCAGCGCGAAGAACAGCTTCCCCCGGCTGCCCAGGACGTCGGGCGAGACCCGCGTCTGAGGGGGGAGGAGCAGATGCGAGGTTAGCAGGGGAGGCCGAGGGCGGAGAACCGGGGTGGGGGACACGTGGCCCCACCTCTGGGCCGGGGGGAGGGGGTGTGGTTGTCTTAATTAAGTCTCATCGGGCTTGGGCCCCAGCAAGGTGCCAGGGGCTGGCAGCGGGTGGGATCACGGGGCAAGTCCGGGGCCTGGGCACCCCCGGGGGCTGGAGCGGGCCGGCCGGGGCCGGGGGAGGGCGGTGGGGAGAAGGGGGCAGAGGAGAGGCCGGTGCCCGCGGGCCGGGGCCGGGGCCGGGGGAGGGTGGTGGGGAGAAGGGGGCAGAGGAGACGCCGGTGCCCGCAGGCCGGGGCCAGGGGAGGGCGGTGGGGAGAAGGGGGCAGAGGAGACGCCGGTGCCCGCGGGCCGGGGGAGGGCGGTGGGGAGAAGGGGGCAGAGGAGAGGCCGGTGCCCGCGGGCCAGGGCCGGGGGAGGGCGGTGGGGAGAAGGGGGCAGAGGAGACGCCGGTGCCCGCGGGCCGGGGCCGGGGGAGGGCGGTGGGGAGAAGGGGGCAGGGGAGAGGCCGGTGCCCGCGGGCCGGGGGAGGGCGGTGGGGAGAAGGGGGCAGAGGAGACGCCGGTGCCCGCGGGCCGGGGCCGGGGGAGGGCGGTGGGGAGAAGGGGGCAGAGGAGAGGCCGGTGCCCGCGGGCCGGGGCCGGGGGAGGGCGGTGGGGAGAAGGGGGCAGAGGAGAGGCCGGTGCCCGCGGGCCGGGGCCGGGGGAGGGCGGTGGGGAGAAGGGGACAGGGGAGAGGCCGGTGCCCGCGGGCCAGGGGAGGGCGGTGGGGAGAAGGGGGCAGAGGAGACGCCGGGGCCCGCTGGGCGTCCCTCACCCGGGGCTGCAGGTTGAACCAGGCTGGGCCCGTGTTGCTCCAGTCCCAGGAGCTGAGCGCGAGCTCCACCTCCCCCATGAAGAGGTTGCGCCCCAGGGCGTCGTGGTGCCAGACGGACAGGTTCAGGATCCGGCCCTGCAGCTCCGCCTGCTCCATCTTGTACTGCAGCAAACCCGAGAGAGACGGGGCTGGGCACGGCGGGGCCTGGGGGGCAGGGCTCAGTGCAACCAGCCCCCCGCCGTGCTGAGCGGACCCCTCCCCCCTGCACTCAGCCCCCCGCGAGTCACTGCCCAGGGGACCAAGCCTCCAGCAGCTGTGGGGGGCCAGGCCCCAACCCCGCCCCCATCCTAAGAGCAAATCCCCCTTCCCCAGGCGCCAGGTGCCTCCCACCCCCCGTCCTCCCCGCACTACCCCTACGCCAGAGCGAGCTGCTCCGGGCCCAGCCCCGCTGCTAGCCCCTGGGGGCAGGGGGAAGGGCCCATTTCCCTGCCCCAGACCCCCCCCCCCCCGCTTACCTTGAGGGTCTCGTTGAAGATGGGGTCCAGGCTCCGCTTTTTGACACTTGTTTTGCGCTTGCTGCTGTTGGATTTGTCTGGCAGGAGGTAGCTCTTGACGTACCTGGGAGCCAGGGAGAGGAGTGGGGGGAACACGCTGACCCAGAGCTCGGGGGGGGAGGGGGCACACGCTGACCCAGGGCTCGGGGGGGGGAGGGGGCACACGCTGACCCAGGGCTCGGGGGGGGGAGGGGGCACACGCTGACCCAGGGCTCGGGGGGGGGAGGGGGCACACGCTGACCCAGGGCTCGGGGGGAACACGCTGACCCAGGGCTCGGGGGGGGGGGAGGGGGCACACACTGACCCAGGGCTCGGGGGGGGGGAGGGGGCACACACTGACCCAGGGCTCGGGGGGAACACGCTGACCCAGAGCTCGGGGGGGGGAGGGGGCACACACTGACCCAGGGCTCGGGGGGGGGAGGGGGCACACGCTGACCCAGAGCTCGGGGGGGGGGGGAGGGGGCACACACTGACCCAGGGCTCGGGGGGGGGAGGGGGCACGCCCTGACCCAGGGCTCGGGGGGGGGAGGGGGCACGCCCTGACCCAGGGCTCGGGGGGGGGAGGGGGCACGCCCTGACCCAGGGCTCGGGGGGGGGGGAGGGGGCACACCCTGACCCAGAGCTCGGGGGGGGGGGAGGGGGCACACCCTGACCCAGAGCTCGGGGGGGGGGAGGGGGCACACCCTGACCCAGAGCTCGGGGGGGGGGAGGGGGCACACCCTGACCCAGAGCTCGGGGGGGGGAGGGGGCACACCCTGACCCAGAGCTCGGGGGGGGGAGGGGGCACACCCTGACCCAGAGCTCGGGGGGGGGAGGGGGCACACCCTGACCCAGAGCTCGGGGGGGGGAGGGGGCACACCCTGACCCAGAGCTCGGGGGGGGGAGGGGGCACACCCTGACCCAGGGCTCGGGGGGGGAGGGGGCACACGCTGACCCAGGGCTCGGGGGGGGAGGGGGCACACGCTGACCCAGGGCTCGGGGGGGGAGGGGGCACACGCTGACCCAGGGCTCGGGGGGGGAGGGGGCACACGCTGACCCAGGGCTCGGGGGGGGGAGGGGGCACACGCTGACCCAGGGCTCCCAGATGGGCGTGTACCGGGTCAGTGCCAGGGTCGCGCGGTCAGGTAGGGGCTGGCTCCTCCCTACCAGGACAGTCATCCTGGGGCAGCCCCTCAAGTGGCCACAGGGCCAGGAGTCGAAGGGTGCCCGACCGTGGCCCAGCGGACCCCCCCCCCCCAGCTCTGCCCTGCCCTGGGGAGAACGGGTGTCCGGACGTGGCCTGGCGGGGGGGGGGGGGGGGCTCGGTGTCTGCTGCTGGCTCGTAGCCGTCTGGCTTTTGACGAGTCTCATTTCACCCAGCACTGACATGCAGCCACCTCTGGGCGGCAGCCAGGCAGCTGTTTAACAGCCCCCAGCACAAGCTGCTAGGCCAGGAGGCAGAGGGGAATCCCTGCAAACCCCGGACAGGGGGAGAAGGGGGGCGGGCAGCTAGCCTGGGTCAGCGCCTAGTGGGTGGCAGGCAACAGAGGGACCCGCCCTGGCGCCATCCCGGGGACCTGCAGGGGGGGCTGGAGCAAAGACTCAGGGAGCCCCGCTCTCAGACTAAGGCCACCTGGGTGGGTCCCAGCTGTGGCTCCGCGGCTGGGGGCGGGGAGGGGTCCCCCCCGGGGCAGGGTGCGGTGGGGTCGGGGGAAGGGCGGACAGCCCCTGTGACCGAGGCCTGGGTCTGGGCATTGGCAGTGCCAGCTGAGCCCAGGCACATCAGGCCGGAGGGGGGAGCCGCCCCTGCCCCGGCACGGCACTCACGGGTCCGATCGCTGCTTCTTGGCCTCGGCCAGGTCCCGGCACTGGACCACCCGGATCTGCAGTTCCTGCTTCTTGGCCTCGTACTGCAGGGCGAACTGGATGCAGCCGCGCACCTCCAGGTGCCCCACCTCGCTGTCGCTGTACAGGCTCATCATGCTCCCGCTCAGCTGCAGGCAGGGACGGGGGGGGGGGGTCAGAGCAGGAGGATCCCCCCCCCCCCACAGGCGGAGAAGGTGGCATGCGAGTGCAGGGAGGAGGAGCGACGCAGAGGGGTGCCCAAGCGGGGAGCCCCCCTTGAAACACAGGGAAAAATCCTGCGTCACCTGACGGGGACGCTGCCTTAAACCCCCTGCCCCAGAGCCAAAGAGTTGAGCCCACTCCTGACCTACCTTGACCCCTGCATGCCTGGCATAGACCTCAGTAGGCTTCAGAGTACACAGCAGCCCAGAACTCATCCCTCCCGCTCCAACCGCCAGCCAATGACTGGTCTGCAGCGGCTCCCCATCCAACCCTCCGCCCCAATGGCCAACAGCCTTCCACTCCCGCCCCCCGCCCCCACCCGCACCCCCACCCCCCAGCCTCGTACCGTGGAGGAGCTGAGACTGGAGACGGAGGAGCTCATCAGTTTGTTCACGGGGTCCGCGCTGTGGCTTTTTGGGGGGGACCCAGCCCTGGCTTCCTGGCCATTCTGAAAGGCCCCGTGACTCTGGGGAACACAAAGCAACCGGCCCCTGAGAGAGACGCGAGCTGGACACGCCCCTCCCCCCACCGGCCCCAGCCCCCGCGGGACCAGCCGCTCCCCGGGACCAAGGCCAAGTTATGAGATGGGGAGAATATGTGGGGGGGGGGGGACCCCAGCCATGAGGGAGCCAGTCAGTAAGTGATGCGGGTGGGGGTGGGGAGCAGGGATTGGGGTGGGTGGACTTGGGGTTTGTTTAGAACATAAAAGGACCAGGGCAGCCCCGAGCACCTTCCTACCTGTCCTGTGCCGAGGATGTCTGGGGACGGGTCAGTCCCCGCCTCGTCTTCCTCCGCGGCCAGCGTGTAGAACGGGTTGGTGCTCTCTACGTTACCAAAGAGAAGACTTTTGGGTTGGTCTGCGGGGCATGAGGTCAGACGACCCCGGGGCACGCAACCCGCCTGTGGGGCGCCGGATCCCCCGGGGCACGCAGCCCACCCGTGGGGCGCGGGCCGGATCCCCCGGGGCACGCAGCCCGCCTGTGGGGCGCCGGGCCGGATCCCCCGGGGCACGCAGCCCGCCCGTGGGGCACCGGGCCGGATCCCCCGGGGCACGCAGCCTGTGGGGCGCGGGCCGGATGCCCCGGGGCACGCAACCCGCCCGTGGGGCGCGGGCCGGATCCCCCGGGGCACGCAGCCCGCCCGTGGGGCGCCGGGCCGGATCCCCCGGGGCACGCAGCCCGCCCGTGGGGCGCGGGCCGGATCCCCCGGGGCACGCAGCCCGCCCGTGGGGCGCCGGGCCGGATCCCCCGGGGCACGCAGCCCGCCCGTGGGGCGCGGGCCGGATCCCCCGGGGCACGCAGCCTGTGGGGTGCCGGGCCGGATCCCCCGGGGCACGCAGCCTGTGGGGCGCCGGGCCGGATCCCCCGGGGCACCCAGCCTGTGGGGTTCCTGCCCGAGACTCCTTAGTCTTAGTCTCTCCTTCCAGGCCCCAGGACAGTGAAGTCAGTGAGTGGAATGGGAACGGGAACGGGAACAGGAGTGCGGTGGGGTGGGGTGGGGGATGGGATCCAAAGAGGAGCTCAGTCCTCTAGTGAAGCAGGTTCAAGGGACTCTGACCTTCTCCCCCTTCCACGCTGCGCGGGGACCCTACAGCGTCCCATTCCCTCCGCAATCGCAACGAGTCGCAGTTACCTTTACCTGCCTTGTCCTCGGGCCTCTGCTGGCTGGACTGGCTTGTGTCCTCCTGGAGACAAGGGAGCTGGTTAAAGAGACAGGCCAACTCTGCTTAGAGGGGCTCTTTGGGGAAATAGTCTAATTGGGCTGATCTGCATATGCAAATCACATACATTACTATCCAAGATCTTCAGACTGTGATGTTGCAGAACTAGGAAATTCACCAAGTAACAATGACAGCAGCAAAAAAAGGAACACACACACACACACACACAAGCGCGCACACACACAAGCACGCACACACACACAAGCACGCACACACACACAAGCGCGCACACACACACAAGCGCGCACACACACACACACAAGCGCGCACACACACACACACAAGCGCGCACACACACACACACACACACAAGTGCGCACACACACACACAAGTGCGCACACACACACACACACACAAGCGCGCACACACACACACACACACAAGCGCGCACACACACAGAGCACTTTCAATATTATTTGAATATTCAAAACAGCTTCTTTGTAAATTTAAATCTGCAGACTGAGGAAGGTTGGCTCTGGAGGTGGAGTTTCTTCAGAGCAGTGGTCCCAAAACTTTTCACGGTCGTGCACCCCCCTCAGCCTTGTCCACGTACCCCCCCCCCCCAAGAGCCAGGGCCCGGAGTGGGGCCTTAGCTGGGGGGAGGGGGGGAGAGAGAACAGGGCCGCAGCTAATTTTAGTGCTATTTCTAATGTGGCGAGTGTCACTCCAGTAAATCCGCTGACCCATTGCACTTGGCCACAGATGGCCCCAAACCGGGCTCCCCAAACTCCAGGAACGCTCCGATCCGGACCCGCAGCTGAGCCCAGCCCCACTATTAGCCCTTTGGGGTCACCCACTGATTGGAAGATTTGTGCGTCCTGGGACTGGCTTCTAGCTGATGAACCCCAAAGCCCATTGGATTGCCGACATTGTATCGATCAATGGCGCCTTTGGGAGCGGTGGGGGAGGACCCAAGGAAATCCGGTGCAAACCCCCCCGTTCCTGCAGAGCTAATGGAGACGCGCTAAGGAATGAGAGCGTCTGAAAAGGGCCGGTCGCGGCCCATCCCGCCAGTCCCGGTGACTCCGGCGGGTCGGCCGGCTCTCGACATTGCGGAGCCTGCTCTGCTGGCTAAACGCGCAGCTTCGTATGTGCCTCCCCCGCCGCCCGGCTCCTGCATTTCCCAGCCTCTGGCGATCGGCATTTAACACCGCCCCACGGCCCGGCCTTCCCCCTGCCCCAGAGACAAGGCCAGGCTGGGGGTCAGTGATTCCCGGGCGGACTGACCTGCGCCTCTGTGGGCTGGGGCAGCGGGCGAGCAGCCTCTGGGGTTGTCCTGCGGGAGGAGAGAACAATGAGTCCAGGCTACCAAGCTGTCCGGAGTCCTCCCCCCAGCGCCCGCCCTGCTCTTCAGGGACCCTTCTGCCAAAAGCCCCTCTGGCTGGGGCTGACCCTCCCGCTCTCCCTGCCCCATTTTCTGGTGTCCCACTCTCCCCCCCGCTTTCTGCTTCTGTCCCACATCAGCCCAGCTGTCTGTCTCAGCCTCCCTCCTGTCTGCCCCTCCATCTCTCCCTGCCCCCCTCGCCCCACGGGAGGAAACAGCCAGCTTGACAGGCAGCCCCTGGCCAACCCTGCTCCCAGCCAGGCAGTGGAGTCTCCTTCACCCACAAAACCCTCCCTGCGCCCCAGTACTGAGCCCCTCCCCAGAGCCCGAGTCAGCGGCCCTCCCAGCTCGCTACCAGGGCTGCCCCCCTCACCCACGCAGCGAAAGGGGCGTGGTGGCATCCGGAAACTGACGCCCACAAATGCACACGCCTTCCCTTCGCACGACTGGAAAGAGGCGTGAACACGCACACACACACACACACCCCACACCCATACACACACACCCCACACACGCACACCCATACACACACACCCCACACACGCACACCCACACACACACACACACACCCCACACACGCACACACACCCCACACCCATACACACACACACACACCCCACACACGCACACCCATACACACACACAACTCCTCGCTCTGCTCTGGGCCTCTAAGCCGAAAAGCTTCTCACCTGTCCTCAGCACCCGGCACTGCCAATGTGCCCTCCTCCTCCTCCTCCTCGGAGGCTGGCTCACTGATCACCTCCAGGTCCCCCACGCTGGCACTGCACTTCGGCCCCCGCTCACCTGCTCACCGGGATGACGGAAAACGAGAGGGACTGAGGCAACCTCTCCCTGCTCCCTGTCCCGTCCCAGCACCGGCTTCCCGGCTCACTGGAATTGGGACATTGGGGTCCCCAGGGGACGTAGCTGGGTCCGTCGCCCGCCTCTCTGCAAGCGGCAGGCACTGGATGGCGACAGCCCCACACTACAGCAGGTGGGCACGGGACAGGACGAGGTTGTGAGTCAGGACACAGGGCTGCCACAGGAGACGGGCGGCCGACCCCAGGATTTCGGGCTGGGCAGCTCACCATGAAGACGACTTGAAGAGCCTCCCCCTGTTTTCCAAATTGCAGCAAGGGGGTGCAACCCAGGATGGGATTGGAGTGCGGTTCCCTACCAGCATGGACCCGTTTAGGCAGAGTTTAGTCCTGGGTCCCTCTCCTCTGTCGGGTCACCCAGCAGAAGCTCCCGAGACCCCAGCTCAGTCCCCGGCCCCAGTGGCCGGCCCCTCTCCCAGCCCTTACCTTTGTGTTTCTTCTTCCTGCGGATGGAGGCCCGAACGAGATCAGAACCAAAGTGATTGTGCCGGTGCCGCTTGGAGCGGACGTCGCAGAACCAGTCCCCGGTCAGGATCTTCAGCTGGTTGGGATCAGAAACGGACTCCCGCAATTTGCTGGGGGCGAGAAGGGGAATGTTGGAGCCACTTCCCAGAAACATACTCGGCCCATCACAGCACCGGGGAGGGACTGGCCAAACCCCAACGCAGATCCCCTGCACCCCAAGGCGGATGCCTCCTGTGCCCCAAACCATGAATCTGACTCTGCTGTACCCCAGTCCATGACATTGATCACCCCGCACCCCAAGGCTGACACCCCCTGCACCCCCAACTCCTACCACCAAACAACAAAACAAAACAAAACCCCTGAAAACTTCTTTAAAAAACAAACTCACAGTCCTCCCCCAAGCAGAGTTCTTACCCCGGAGAGAGGAGCCAGTCTCCATGAAATCCACCAGGGACGTCTATACCATTGATTTGACGTGCTCAGACATCAGGGGGATGGGCAGCAGGAACAAACCTTAAGCTAGCAAAGCCCTGTCTACACTAGGGCTGCATCCACAGCTGGGAACAAGGTGTATTTGAAAGACACGTTCCCCGATCCCAGCATGCACCAGGCTGCTGCACTTTTAACGTGTGTTTGCTGGTCAAGGTGAATCCTAAAAACGAACCTTTGCGCCTCATGAGGAGGCAGCCCAGGTGCCAAGCGGTGAATAAAGTAGAGGGGCCGAGAACACGCTAGTGAACACACGGTGATACGTGGCAGGACAGTGCCAAGCGGTGAATAAAGTAGAGGGGCCGAGAACACGCTAGTGAACACACGGTGACACGTGGCAGGGCAGTGCCAAGCGGTGAATAAAGTAGAGGGGCCGAGAACACGCTAGTGAACACACGGTGACACGTGGCAGGGCAGTGCCAAGCGGTGAATAAAGTAGCGGGGCCGAGAACACGCTAGTGAACACACGGTGACACGTGGCAGGGCAGTGCCAAGCGGTGAATAAAGTAGAGGGGCCGAGAACACGCTAGTGAACACACGGTGACACGTGGCAGGGCAGTGCCAAGCGGTGAATAAAGTAGCGGGGCCGAGAACACGCTAGTGAACACACGGTGACACGTGGCAGGGCAGTGCCAAGCGGTGAATAAAGTAGAGGGGCCGAGAACACGCTAGTGAACACACGGTGATACGTGGCAGGACAGTGCCAAGCGGTGAATAAAGTAGAGGGGCCGAGAACACGCTAGTGAACACACGGTGATACGTGGCAGGGCAGTGCCAAGCGGTGAATAAAGTAGCGGGGCCGAGAACACGCTAGTGAACACACGGTGACACGTGGCAGGGCAGTGCCAAGCGGTGAATAAAGTAGCGGGGCCGAGAACACGCTAGTGAACACACGGTGACACGTGGCAGGGCAGTGCCAAGCGGTGAATAAAGTAGCGGGGCCGAGAACACGCTAGTGAACACACGGTGACACGTGGCAGGGCAGTGCCAAGCGGTGAATAAAGTAGAGGGGCCGAGAACACGCTAGTGAACACACGGTGATACGTGGCAGGGCAGTGCCAAGCGGTGAATAAAGTAGCGGGGCCGAGAACACGCTAGTGAACACACGGTGATACGTGGCAGGGCAGTGCCAAGCGGTGAATAAAGTAGCGGGGCCGAGAACACGCTAGTGAACACACGGTGACACGTGGCAGGGCAGTGCCAAGCGGTGAATAAAGTAGCGGGGCCGAGAACACGCTAGTGAACACACGGTGACACGTGGCAGGGCAGTGCCAAGCGGTGAATAAAGTAGAGGGGCCGAGAACACGCTAGTGAACACACGGTGACACGTGGCAGGGCAGTGCCAAGCGGTGAATAAAGTAGAGGGGCCGAGAACACGCTAGTGAACACACGGTGACACGTGGCAGGGCAGTGCCAAGCGGTGAATAAAGTAGCGGGGCCGAGAACACGCTAGTGAACACACGGTGACACGTGGCAGGGCAGTGCCAAGCGGTGAATAAAGTAGCGGGGCCGAGAACACGCTAGTGAACACACGGTGACACGTGGCAGGGCAGTGCCAAGCGGTGAATAAAGTAGCGGGGCCGAGAACACGCTAGTGAACACACGGTGATACGTGGCAGGGCAGTGCCAAGCGGTGAATAAAGTAGCGGGGCCGAGAACACGCTAGTGAACACACGGTGACACGTGGCAGGGCAGTGCCAAGCGGTGAATAAAGTAGCGGGGCCGAGAACACTCTAGTGAACACACGGTGACACGTGGCAGGGCAGTGCCAAGCGGTGAATAAAGTAGCGGGGCCGAGAACACGCTAGTGAACACACGGTGATACGTGGCAGGGCAGTGCCAAGTGGTGAATAAAGTAGCGGGACGGAGAACACGCTAGTGAACACACGGTGATACGTGGCAGGGCAGTGCCAAGCGGTGAATAAAGTAGAGGGGCCGAGAACACGCTAGTGAACACACGGTGATACGTGGCAGGACAGTGCCAAGCGGTGAATAAAGTAGCGGGGCCGAGAACACGCTAGTGAACACACGGTGATACGTGGCAGGACAGTGCCAAGCGGTGAATAAAGTAGAGGGGCCGAGAACACGCTAGTGAACACACGGTGACACGTGGCAGGGCAGTGCCAAGCGGTGAATAAAGTAGCGGGGCCGAGAACACGCTAGTGAACACACGGTGATACGTGGCAGGGCAGTGCAAGGATACTTGCACAACTGCGCCTCCTCACTGCAGCAAGAGGCGGGGTCTTACTGCCGAGCGCCAGCTCAGTGCAAACCCCAAGCGGCACCGAGGGGCTGTAGATTTGACCTCCACAGAGCTATCTGAATTTAATCCTGGGGGCCCGTGACTTGGGAGGCAGTGTTGCCTAATGGATAGAGCACCAGACTGGCTTTAGCAGAACTGGGCGCTATTCCAGGCTCCGCTGCTGGGTGGTTTCCCCATCTCTACAAAGGGGGATAACGATGCTGACGACCTTTGTGAATGGCTTTCAGCTCTGCTGGCGAGCCAGGTGTTATTATTTGACACCCCAAGGTAAAGCCCCCGTCCCGTGCATTAGGGCCCCAGGGACGCAATCAGGCTTATGTCTCCAGGCAGACATAGCGCTACCCCACCCGGCTCAGCGGCTGTGTGGCCCCCGGCTTCCCGCTGGCCCGGCCCAGGCTGAAGTAAATCGGGACCGGTCAAAGCTGTAAAGAAATCAGCTGCTCCAACTGCAGTGAAAGCCCCCCACTGGGGCCTGCCCCAGCTGAACTGACCCACTGCAGACGCGTGCGCGGCGCCCGATGACATCTCCGGGGCTCACCTGATGCGTCCCTCCTCCAGCACCCTGAGCCGCGAGTCCCTGCTCAGCACCTCCACAATCGCCTCCTGCTCGGCCTCCGTCAGGAAGCTCAGGTCCAGCAGCGCATCCGTGTCTATATCCTGGGCCATGGTGGGGCCGGCTGTGCCCAGGGAGCAGACAGGCCCTGCCCCCGGCGAGCCCAGGAACAAGCCCTGCGGTCAGCCCCACCCCCGCTGTCCCTGGCGCCTTCGCCCCGTCACTGCCCGCCGCAGAACCAGGGGCTGTCAGCGAGAGCCATTCTGCCAGGGCCGGAAGGCAGCACGGCGTGTCCAACGCGGGCCACAGCCCTCAGCTCCGGTCCGCGCCGCTCCGGGGGCCCGCCGGCAGGGCACACTCCATCCCGACCGCCTGCAGAGACAAGGCCAGGGGAGCTGAGGACAAACCCAGGAGCGGGCCCGGGGCCCAGCCACCAGCCCCAGAACGGGGCTTGGCTTCCCAGGGAGCCTGGGGGCAGAAGCGGGCAAACCCCGCAGCCAGACACGCTCAGTGCGTCTCCCCCCTGCGCCCGCTAACACCATTCTCCTGCCAGGGGCTGCAGGGTGTGTCTGGGGCCTGCCGCTTACGTACAGCCCCTGGCGTCCCGGCCCCCAGCCCTTGCTCATCCGCAGCGTCAGCCCTGCCCAGGCCCCAGCACACAGCCCCCATCTCCCCTCCACTAAACGAGTCTCCAGGACCCCCAGGCTGGCGGCGGGTCGGGAACAACGCGTTGGTCTCGCGGCAGAGCGCCGGGCGCTGCCGATCAGTGACCCCCGCCCCGCAGGGCAAGGAGCAAGTTGGCCTGGCAGGGCCAGTGCTGGGATCAGCCCACAGGAGGTCCTGGGCCCCCCGTGGCTGTCCACAGATGCTGGGAACTCCCCGCGCAAGGGCTGTGGTGGATCGAAGCCAGGTAGGCCCTGCCCCGTGCCAGGCTCACGGCCCCGCGGGGGCAGACGGGCACCTCCAGCCTGGCCCCCCCTGCAGGCAGATGCCCCCCTCCTGGGGGTGGAAGAGCCTCTGCTCACTTCTTAACCCTCCCCTCCAGAGCAGAGCTCACGCAGCCAGCAGTCCTTCCTGCCTGACGCAATGTGCCCCCCCCCCCCCCCGGACTTGCTTCAACAAACCAGCAACTTCAACCGCCTGCAGCAAACCCCCAGCGGGACATCCGGGCGGGGTAACCGTCCCGCTCCGCCAGCGCCCAGCAGCAGGCAACGGGGCAGGCAAATCGGCCACAAGGCGCAGCCATGCCAGCCCCAGCCTCTTCCAGCAGGAGGCGCTGTCGGGAATGGGATTGGTGCTGCCTCCCAGCGATTTCGGGAGTCTGGCAAAGCAAGAATTCAGCAGCCGCTGGTCTCCCCGCGGGGAGAACGAGGGGCAGCCACAGAGTGAGATCTGAAGGGAGGAATAATAATAATAAAACGTTTGGAATTTCTCTGCCCCCTTCCAGGCTAAGATCTCGATGCGCCTCAGCCACCGGTCAGCAGAGCCTCGCCGGTGGTGGGTCTTATCGCAGAGGGGGAAACTGAGGCACAGAACAGCTTGCCCCAGAGCATGAGTGGCAGAGCCAAGAACAGAACCTAGATCTCCTGGGTTCTCTCGCTGTTGCCTCAGCCACACGGCAGGAGGGTCCCCGCAGCGCTGCTCTCGCTCAGCTTTCGCCGGACATTCGCCATAGGGAGGATGCAACATGGCTGGACTCAGGCCTGGAGGACGGGGGTGTAATTCCCACCCTTGTCAGTAGGAGTCGCCCCAGCTCGCACCTGGGTTTTATGTGGCCCAAGAATCAGCCCGAGCTGGGCACCTACGAGTAGCACCCTGGAGCCCTGGCCAGCCTCAGCGTCGGACCACCCAGACAGTCCACAAGCCAGACACAGCCCAGGAGCTCCGGTCCAGCCAGTCGGGAGCCAGTCCCCCTCCCGGCCAGCTGGGTCTGTGTTTGCCCAGAGCTAGCTCTGCCCACGCCCCCTGCAGGGTGACACGGCCGGAGAGGGCCAGGCCTCCCCGGGTTTTTCCGGGGGGCGGCGGGAAGGGAGGGGAACCTTCCCTGGAGCATTCAAGTGTTTCGCAGGATCTTTGAGGGCTGGTGCCTTCCCCGGTTGCATGGCAAGCGCAGCGGCAGGAGGCCAGGGAGGGAGACTTTCAAGGGCCCACGTAGTCGCCGGGGGGGTTTCTGGGATGTGGACAACTGGCCCTGCAGGGCCTGGTCTGAGACCCCCCCAAACTCATCTCACACAGAGCTCAGGAGCCCAGCCCTGGCTCTGGCCTGCCAGAGACTCTCTCCTGGGCGGCCCCACAGCGAGCAGCTGCACAGGCCTGTCCCTGCAACGTGCATTGAGAAAGAGCCTGACAGGACAGGCTAGAGGGTGGTTGCAACAGACCCTGCCTGGGGGGGCTCAGGGGCGTGGGCCAGTCTGGGGCGGAGCGATGAGGAAACAGGATGGCGAGTCACCCGCGGGCCGCAGTAGAGCCAGGCTCCGAGTCGGCCCTTGCCAGCGGCCCGGCCTTTGCTCACCCTGCAGGGCCTAGTGGACAGAGCCTGGGACTGGGAGCCAGAACACTCCCCCCCTCCCCCCCCCGGTTCCTTGCCCAGCTCCATCCCCCGCTTGCTGCGTGACCCTTCCCCTCTCTGGGCCCCTCTGTGAGCCGTGGGGGCGGATGAGCATTGCAGGGAGATGCAGCCCCCCGAGAAAAGCAGCGAATCGAGGGCCACAGAGAACGGCCTCTGGTAGTGGGGCGGGGGGGGGGGGCAGAGCGAAGCAGGGCTTAGGGGAGCCGGCCGAGAGGCCTTGCTGGGTCCAAGGACTCCAGCTGGCTGATGGGATGCTGCCTAGAGCAGCCAGTCAGCGCCCCGGGGACCCCGTCTGGCCGCACTGGCACATGCAGTGAGAGCCTGGAGGCCAGTTGTGGGCCGGCAGCGCGAGGCCCGTGGCCGGCTGGCAATGCCCGCACTGGCGTAGCACAGAGCAGGTGGGTGCCAGGCGGCCAGCTGCTGGTGGAAAGGTACCAGCTGGGCCGGGGGAGCGGGTTGCACCAGTCAGACTGGGCTCTGTGCCATCCCAATTCCTGAGCAGGATGGGACTGAGGGAGGGAGACGGGACCCTGCTGCACCCCGCCCAGAAGGAAAACATTTGCAGAGTCAAAGGAGCAGCCTGGCCACGCAGCGCGTGCTGGGGGACAGGTGGCCCGTGGCACCCCCCGGGCACTGAAATGGGCCAATGCCAGGCCCCCAGCGAGCCCCCAGCCAACGGCAAGGACAGCCCCCCCTCCTCGGGGGCTGGGCACTGAGACCCCCACACAGGGAGGGGCAGGGCTGGGATCCAGTCCAAAGCAGGAATCCAGTGCAGGATTTACCTTCCACTTTCCCAGGCTCAGGGCCAGGCAGGGAGGGGCAGCCCGGGTTGGCTCACCTGGAGGGGGCCGGCCTGGGGAGCTGGCATCTCCCCCAGGAGCTGACTGTGGCCCACAGGGGAGAGTAGGGACCATTGCGCAGCCCCAGCATCTCCAGTGAGTCCATGCTGCCCGGGACCCCCCTGCCCCCCCCATGCTGTTTGCGGGGGTGGGGGGAGGAGGTTGGACAAGGAAAGCAGGAAGCCAGCAGCAGGTCTCAGCCTGCCACCCCCACCCCCACCCCCTGGATTGCACCGGGAAGCGGGCGGGTGCCAACTCCACCCTCCCTCCAGTGGTGGGGCAGGAGGAGGGCAGGAGGAGGGGAGGGGTGGCCCAACCCCCCCCCCCTCCAGCCCCACTGCATGGCAGGACCTGAGGCCTCCCTCTCAGAGGGTCCTGTCCCCCCCAGATCCAGGGCTAGCCAGGAGCTGCCCCGCGGGAGGCCCTGCCAGTCCCCCCTCCTCGCGGGGGGGCATCTCTGCCTTGCTCACACCAGAGCCTCAGCTTTGAAGCAGCAGATTTGGGAGGCCTCCAGCCACCGTTGGCCCTTCCCAGGCCGAGAAGCTGGGGGTCTCTGGGAAGAGACTCAACAAACCCAGGCCTGGCCTGCGCTCTCCGGCCTCCTGGGATTTCACGGCACATAGAGGATGGGGAGGCCTGGGCCAGCGTGCTTGGCTGAGCCCCGCTCCCCACCCCAGAGGTGGCTGCATTTCAGCAGCGAATGAAGCCTTTGAGGCGGAGCTGGGGGGGTGCCGGGGGCACCGTCTGGAGGGTCCCGCTGTGTGTTCATTCCACGCTGCTCTCTGCCTCCGTGGGCTGCAGGCCGGGCTCCACCGCAGGCGGCATCCTGTTTACCGCCGGCTGCACCGGCTCCTCCGGAGAGGCCGCCCGAGGAATCAGAAGAGAGGCTGAGGTCTGACCGTCCCTGAGAGCCGCGCTCGCTGCGGTTCTGCTGCCGGGCCCGGCTGGGACACCAGTGGGCGGCACATGCAGCGGGTCTGGGGGCGGGGGAAGCCAGCCCTGTTTGTTTAGGAAAGCGACTCCGTCTAGTGCCCCAAATACAATCGGCTGCACCAGGGAGCGCCGGCTCTCCAGCCGCACACCGGACACCCACAGACCCCCCTGGCAAACCCGCACCACCCCCCCCAGCTCCATGCAAACCAGCTCCCCTCCCTCCGGAGCGCTGCACTGGACCTGAAACACAAACCCAGAAACCAGGCTCGACCGACTCCCGACCAGAAACCAGGCTCTCTCCGGGCTTCAGCACTGCAGTGCGGCCACCTCTGGGGTGAGACGCAGCAGCTGTTTCACAGCACACACCACCGCTAGGTGCAGGGAGAAATGCACCTCGCTGTTTTCCACCCGGTTCTCTGGGGCTTTGTTTTCCACCCTGACGACCTCCAGAGAGAAGCACCAACCAGCTCCGCCCACCCCTGCCCAAACCCCCTCCCCACAGGAGTGGAGCCTTTGGGCCCAGCGAGCTGAGCGCTCCCAGCCCCCAGTGACTCTGGCTCTGCACCCCCCTCCCCACTATACCCATCACCCCCCCTGCGGACCAGCCCAGGGGCTGGGGCTCCAGGTGACCAGTGCTCCAGACAGGAAGGAGGAAGATGGGTGGGAACCCTGCCATGGGGCAGAGCAGCGGGGCAGTGCCTGGAGCCAGCCCCCCCCCCCCCCCCCCCGATCTCCCAAGAGACCAGCCAGGCACTGGCGTCTAACCAGGACCCAGGACAAATCTGCCAGCTGCCACCGTGAGGTCAAGCTCCCCGGACCGCCCAGCCCCCCACTGGGCCGGGGCTCCCCCGCTGCAGGCCCCCCTGGAGGCTCAGCGCCTCCCCAAGCCCCTCCAGTCGCGGCAGCGGGCGGAGAGCCGGGAGGTGTTACCTGGGCAGGGGGGCGCCGCCGCTGGAGGGAGGAGAAGGCGGCCAGGTGAGCCAGGTCCGCGCAGGCTCCTCTGGGGCCCTGGGCCGCCTCTGCAGGAGCCGGAGCCGGAGTTCGCTCTTCCGTCCCCCCCACGGCACCGCACCCCTGCTGTGTTTGCAAACTACCCAGCCGAGCAGCTCGGCGGGAGCCCTAAGGCTGAGTCAACCGCAGGGGAGGAAACACCCCCCCGCCGAGCGAGAGGAAACCAGGGCCTGGAGCGAGAGCCGCCCCCGGAGCGGACCGGGAGGTGGCAGACCCGGGGCGGGGGGCCTGATCCTGACAGGCGGGGGCCAGCCCCATACAGAGACCCCCCCCCTCCCTTCCCTTCTCAATTGCTCCCCACCCACCCCCCAGGCCCGGCCCCTGGCTGGGTCTGTCCCCGGGGGGCACAGCATAGCGGGGTCCCCGGGGAAGGAGTAACCCAGCAGCCCCAGGGCTGGGGGGATAAACTGAGCTGACCCCCCCCCGGGAGCCTTTGCCACCCCAGTGGGGGGGGGGGCGTCAGCCTCAGCTCAGGTCCACAGGCCGTGCCCGCCGGCGCGGCACCTCGACACCCAGCTGGCCAGGGTGCCCCTCGCCCACTGCTCTCCCCCTCGGGTGTCGGCAGCCGGGTCCTTCGTCCCCCCGTCACACCCCGGCCCTGGGGCTCTCCGTGGTCGAGGGGTTCAGGAGGAGAGCTCTGCCCCTCCCCCCCCCCCCCCGCAGGTGGCTTCGGGGCCCTTTGGGAGCTGCCGAAGTGAAAACCGGGGCGCCTGTCTCCCTGGTCCCATGGCAGGGGTCAGGATCCAGAGTCCCCTGACCCCAGTGCTCAGCCCCTAAAGCCCCTGTGCTGGTGGGGCCCTGCCTCTCTCTCTAAGGGGGGGCGTCCGCCAGATGTGAAGGGCAAGGGCCGGTCTCACAGCTCCCCACTCCACACGGGCGAGGGCCTGCCCACGTCCCGCATCCTCCCCCGGTGCCTGCCTCTCCCCAGCCCCGGGTCGCCTTCTGCCTCTGGGCCTGGCTGCGGGGGCACAAACCCACCCACCTGCCTAGGAAAGGCCTCGCCATCTGTGGCCACAAGGGGGCACGCGTGAGCCCACCAGCCTGACTCTCCCGCTCCCTCCGGAGGGGTCTCCCCCTCCTGCCCTGGTGACTAGGGGAGATGCCAGACAGGGCCAGTGCATCTGGGGACCCCTACCCAGGGGCCCCTCCACTTCTCAGCAGCCTGGGACAGGAAGGGGGGGTCACTGTCATGGGGAGGATGAGAAACCCCTTTTTGAAGGTTGCTGTGGGTGCTGCGTGACCCCCTGGCCAGCCCAGCCTGCAGAACCCATCACCTGTCTTGCAGTGCCCTCATGGTGAGATCCCCCCCCAAAGTGTGAGCTTCCTCCCAGCAGTGCCCTCATGGTGAGATCCCCCCCCCCAAAGTGTGAGCTTCCTCCCAGCAGTGCCCTCATGGTGAGATCCCCCCCCCCAAAGTGTGAGCTTCCTCCCAGCAGTGCCCTCATGGTGAGATCCCCCCCCCAAAGTGTGAGCTTCCTCCCAGCAGTGCCCTCATGGTGAGATCCCCCCCCAAAGTGTGAGCTTCCTCCCAGCAGTGCCCTCATGGTGAGATCCCCCCCAAAGTGTGAGCTTCCTCCCAGCAGTGCCCTCATGGTGAGATCCCCCCCAAAGTGTGAGCTTCCTCCCAGCAGTGCCCTCATGGTGAGATCCCCCCCCAAAGTGTGAGCTTCCTCCCAGCAGTGCCCTCACAGTGACAGATCCCCCCCCAAAGTGTGAGCTTCCTCCCAGCAGTGCCCTCACAGTGACAGATTCCCCCCTCAAAGTGTGAGCTTCCTCCCAGCAGTGCCCTCACAGTGACAGATCCCCCCCAAAGTGTGAGCTTCCTCCCAGCAGTGCCCTCACAGTGACAGATTCCCCCCCTCAGTGTGAGCTTCCTCCCAGCAGTGCCCTCACAGTGACAGATCCCCCCCAAAGTGTGAGCTTCCTCCCAGCAGTGCCCTCACAGTGACAGATCCCCCCCAAAGTGTGAGCTTCCTCCCAGCAGTGCCCTCACAGTGACAGATTCCCCCCCTCAGTGTGAGCTTCCTCCCAGCAGTGCCCTCACAGTGACAGATTCCCCCCCTCAAAGTGTGAGCTTCCTCCCAGCAGTGCCCTCACAGTGACAGATCCCCCCCAAAGTGTGAGCTTCCTCCCAGCAGTGCCCTCACAGTGACAGATTCCCCCCCAAAGTGTGAGCTTCCTCCCAGCAGTGCCCTCACAGTGACAGATTCCCCCCCTCAAAGTGTGAGCTTCCTCCCAGCAGTGCCCTCACAGTGACAGATCCCCCCCAAAGTGTGAGCTTCCTCCCAGCAGTGCCCTCACAGTGACAGATTCCCCCCCCAAAGTGTGAGCTTCCTCCCAGCAGTGCCCTCACAGTGACAGATTCCCCCCCTCAAAGTGTGAGCTTCCTCCCAGCAGTGCCCTCACAGTGACAGATTCCCCCCCTCAAAGTGTGAGCTTCCTCCCAGCAGTGCCCTCACAGTGACAGATCCCCCCCAAAGTGTGAGCTTCCTCCCAGCAGTGCCCTCACAGTGACAGATCCCCCCAAAGTGTGAGCTTCCTCCCAGCAGTGCCCTCACAGTGACAGATCCCCCCCAAAGTGTGAGCTTCCTCCCAGCAGTGCCCTCACAGTGACAGATTCCCCCCTCCCAAAGTGTGAGCTTCCTCCCAGCAGTGCCCTCACAGTGACAGATCCCCCCCCAAAGTGTGAGCTTCCTCCCAGCAGTGCCCTCAGTGACAGATCCCCCCGCAAAATGTGAGCTTCCTCCCAGCAGTGCCCTCACAGTGACAGATTCCCCCCCCCAAAGTGTGAGCTTCCTCCCAGCAGTGCCCTCACAGTGACATCCCCCCCCAAAGTGTGAGCTTCCTCCCAGCAGTGCCCTGGCAATAGCATTCAGGACTCCAGACACGTGAGCTTCCCCCCACCCCCCACTGCAGGGAGGTTTTCCTGCTCCAGGTCATGGGAAGCACCTCTCAGAACGAAAGCACCCCCCCCACACACACACACTTTTTATACCAGCGTCGAATTCAGGCCTCGAAAAGGGGAGTTTTTAAATTGTAGCAACATTTTCTGCCCTCCAGTCTCCCAGCCCTGACAACATCGAGCATGCTGCTCGTCCGCCTCCCAATCCCGGTCCAGCCCAGGCCAGGTACATTACAATCAAGAGCAGGGCCGGCGACAGGGGGGTACTATGGGTAGAGCACTTTAGGGGGGCCCCGGTACAGCTCTACCCGTAGTCATCCGGCGCGGCTCTCCCCCGGACGAGCGCGTGTCCCGGGACGGAGCAGTGAGCCTGGCCGGCGGCAGCGGCGCAGTGGGGGGGGGGGCAGCAAGGGCAGCTCATGCCGCTCCCCGGCTCTCACTCCCGCTGTGGCCAGCTGGGGGGGAGAGCCGGCTGGGCGGGGGGGTGGGGGCGGCTGGGCTTCCTCCCCCAGGCACTGTCAGCTGGGGGGGGGAGCCCAAACTATCAGAGTAGGGGGCCCCCAAATTTCTGTCACCGGCCCTGATCGAGAGCCCTGTCCTGACTAAGAAACAAGTTATGCTAGGGCGTGGTAGCACCCTAGTGTAGACAGGATAGACGTCATTTTCACACCCGTTCTTGTGTCAAGGAGGAAGCCAACAGGTGTGGAAACTGCCAGGCCCTGTCCGCACTGGGCCGTCACCCTGTGGTGAAAACACACCTCGTCCCCCAGGGTAGACACAGCCCGAGAACCAGCGGGCTGAAAGAGATGCCACAAACACACGCCCTCCACTGCAACCGCTGGGAATGAGCTCACCAGAGGGAGCCCAGGAGCTGGGAGTCTGGATTTCCGGGAGCACCGGACCACGCATCAGTGGCCATGGGCTGGAGGCTAGGAAACCCGCGGGTAGGACAGAGCGCCATGGGGATAGTTCTCCTGGACTTCCCCCTGGAGCGGGCTGGGCTGGAGACCCTGAGAGACTTGGCCAGCGGCTGAGGAAGAGGATGCATCGATTCTGCCCAAAGGACGTAGCTACGCACTGGCCAGCCGCTGGAACAGGGGAGTGCAACGCAGGACTCCTGGGTTCCCTTCGGCAGCCCAGAGCCCTTAAACAAGTCTTAGAGCAGCACTTTCAAGAGGGGATGTCTCCATCCCGGGACACCTGGGACCTGGCGCGCCGAGGGGCTGGGTTCCTGCAGCACCTTGCTGGCTCCGGATGGCTACCAGGAGCTGAGAGCACCTCACGTGAGTGGACACTTCTATCCCAAGGGACCGTAACCTCTCTAGCTCCAGTTCACCATCCCCTGGCTGGAGAGAGAGGATAGCACGTCCCCTTTGCCCTGCTGGCAGTGAGCGCTCGGCGCAGGGCAGTGGTGAATCGGGCTGTCCGTGCCTCAGTTTCCCTAGGTGTCCAACAGGATAAAAGAGCGCACTGCAGTGCGTGCCCCTCAAAAAGCTAACAGGCTGTGCTCTCCGTGTGTCACTGTCTGTGTGCCATGACCCACAAAGGCAGATCACAGTCTCTAATTGCAGGAGTTCAGCCAACCCAGCTGTCAAGGAACACGCCAGAGCCCCTGACTGGCTTTTAGAGACCTGTGCCAAGAGGCCCCAGGGAGGGTCAGCCCCAGCCCAGAACCAGGGGCTCAGTCCAACCGGACAGGGCCTGCTCTGGTCTTTGCCCGGAGTCCATGTTAAGGGACCCCCTCTGCAGCCCAGAACCAGGGGCTCAGTCCAGCCACACAGGGCCTGCTCTGGTCTTTGCCCGGAGTCCATGCTAAGGGACCCCCTCTGCAGCCCAGCTCCCCCAGGGCTCGGGGGACACCCATGTCAAGGCACAGTGTGAGAAATCATTTATTGGTCAGAATTGGGCAACAGAACCAGTAGGAGCATGTTCCCCCCTCCCCCCTCGGGGGCAGGCAGCCGCCGCCCTGTTTGGAGCGCACCCGTCAGCCCATACGGCACGCGCAGTGACCCCCGAACTGACACTCCGAGGAAGATCCCAGCCTGGTGACACGATCGCGTTGCTGCGCTCAGTGCCCAACACCAGGCTGCCCGGGGAGCCTAATCCCAGTAGGCCCTTGAGCCTAAATCCATTGGCCATCAATGGATGGGGACTCCTGGAGCACCTAAATCCCTTTGGAAAGTGCAATTGGGTTCCTAAGTCAGTTGGGCCCCATGACACTGCGTGCAGCACCGCGGCCGTAGCGTTGACCGTCCGGGCCTTAGTTCATAACAGGAATTTGCCAGCAGCCAGGATGGTTATTCTGGGTGCTCAGTGCATTGAGAAAAACAAAATCCCCCCTCCCGCCCCTGGCCATTCCCCTGCTTTACATATGTACAGTAATAAACCCCTAAAAGACCCACCCCCCCCATGTAAAACTTCCTGTCCCTCCCGGCCCAGCTGCCATGGGCACCTGCAGGAGGAGGGATTTGCTGGCATCCCCAGGATTCAGCCGGCATCTCCGAAAGCAGGAGAGAGTCCTTCCACCCCGGATACTTGTGAAATCCCAAATCCTGCCATGGCTGGCTTGGGGCCCCCTAGTGGGCATTCCAGACACAGCCCTGAGCTTTAAAGCTAAAGGAACCGTTCCCGGGGCTCTCGATCCACATGCTCCTAGGCGCAGGCCGATCGCCAGCTGGGGTTAGGAGGGAATCTCCCACCTACCCGCGAGGTTGATTATTGCGTTGTATCAAAGATTTGCATCAGTGCTGTAGAGGAGTGGGGATGTCGAGCTAACAGGGCCAGTGGGTTGGTCCCGCGGGGACGATCTTGTGTTTCCACTGCAGCAATTCCCTGCACTGGACAGAGCCTCCCACCCCAAAAATACCCAGATGGAAGCTTGAAGCCAAAGGGAGGCAGAACTCCCCTTCCTGTGTCCCCCTCATAATGCCCACAAAGAGATCAGCCCAAGGCTGGGTCCCACTGCCGGAGGGGTTCCCTGCGGGCCGGTACTACAGTGCAAGAGACGGACCATGCGGGGAGGGTTTGTGCCTTCCCCCCAGCGAGGTCCCTCAGACAGGAGCAGAGAAACATTCTGACTCCGTCACAAGGAACGTCACGGCTCCTCGCCGAGTAGAGAATTGGAGCCGAGCAGCCCTCCAAGCTCACGGAGCTGTCCATAGACGTGGGCCCCCGAGAGGAACGGGCTCATATGTCCAAGGTGGAGACCTGGGTGACGCGGGGGTCCGAGTCGATCTCGTAACGATAGCGATACTCCTCCAGGAAGTTGCGGCAGGCATCCCTCGTGCTGTTCGCCCACGTCTTGATGCCCTCGCGGTTCAGGTAGAGCACGAAGAGGAAGACCACGCCGATGATACCCAGAACAACGCCCAGGAAGACGTAGGAGGTCTGCAGCGTGTTCCTGCTGTGCTGGCCGGAGTGGCAGCCCAGCTCGTCCCCGGCTAGGTCCAGCAGGGACGTGTTCTGGAGGTGCCGGGGGAAGACACAGGCCAGTTTCTCCGCGTCAGCCACCTGCTGGCTCTGATTCAGCCAGCTCACCAGGTCCTCAATGTCGCAGTTGCACACGAAAGGATTGTCCCTCAGGAAGAGGCGAAGCCGCAGCTGCCTCCCCAGCTCCGCCAGCGCCTCTGCCCGCAGGGTCTTGAGGGCGTTCAAGGTCAAGTCGAGGTGCTCGAGGTCGAGGCCAGCGAAGGTGGAGTTCTTGATGTCCACCAGGGAGTTGTTCCTCAAGTCCAGGTGCCGGAGGCTGCGGAGGCTGGAGAACATTCCCAGCGGCAGGTAGACGATCTCATTGTGGGTTAGCTCCAGCTTGGAGAGGCTCCGGAAGCCACCCTGGACTAAGGCGGCTGCCATGGGCCGGATGGCGGAGGAGTTGTAGAATGAGCAGCTCAGGTTCAGCTCCCGGATGGAGTTGTTCCTGGAGTCGAACGCGTCGGGGTGGATGGCAGCCAAGCGGTTATTGCTCAAGTCCAGGTAGCGCAGGCTGGGGAGGGCAGAGAAGGCCTGTGACTCCACCGCACTGATCCTGGGGTGGGAGAGAGAAATGGTCATGCTCATGTCCAGTATCCCAGGAAACCCAACAGAAAGGAGGAGTCTAATTCCATCCCTGGGCAATGGCCCAACACCTCGGAACCGGGGCCTTTCGCCTCGAGGTCGCCCTTCCCACCCAGCTCGAACGCTGTGACCACCCGACAACTAGTCAATGCCCGTACGCAATGAGTTTGCTGGGTCTCAGTCCACTTCCCGGGGGCGAATGGGCCCTGCACCCCTATGGGTGTTCTCCTCTGCATCAAGCTGCAGATACGTTGGCAAGGCAACGTGGAGGGAGGGTGGTGTTGCCGAAGCACATGTGATAGCTAATGGAGGGTTTCAGCCTGTGGGGATGGCCAGCAGCACTGCCTGCCTCTACCAGCTTTCCCTTCACAGTTAACGAGAGCGCAGGGCCCAGTGGGCTCCGCATTTGGATGTTTTTCCAACCACTGGTTAGAAGACCTAGACAATCTCCTCAACCGCCTGGGGTCTCTCCTCCCAGAGGAGCCTTCGTGCTCTCGGTACCAATCCAGGGACTCCTGCGTGCCAGAGACACACAAGAACCTTTGCATGTTTTCCTTCTTCCACACACACCTGAATCTCGAAGCGAATGACTCCAGTGGCAACTATATAGATCCCCAGAAACCTGCCTGTACAAGGACACATTGGTTCTCCCTCTGGAGATATTTCATGCATCAGGCCATGCGTGCCCAGCCCTTGGATTCTTCAGTAAAAAAAAGTCCTACTCTCACCTTTGCCACTGACTCACTGTCTGTCCTTGGACAAGTCACGTCACTTCCTCTGGGCCTCAGTTTCCCCATCTGTAAAATGGGAATGTGCTTAGGCACCTTTGTAAAGGGATTTGAGAGGTGTGGGATAACCACCACCACAGAAGGACTCAGTGTTATTCTGGAATTTGCCACTGTCCCTTTAAGAGAAGCAGCATTTTCATCACACTCAGAACCAAATTCCACTGTCAGACAAGCACATGCTGGTCTCTAAAAGGCAAATGTTTGTGGGTGGAAACACGCCCCTGAGGATCTGCAGGAGTCAGCCACCCTCCAGGAAGGTGATTAACTCCAGATCCTCGTCCTCATTCCTGCCTCCCACATGTGAGCGACAAAGGGACCCGGGGTGGCCAAAAGGCCTTTGCATGCCCTGTTCATTCCTCGCCTCCTTTCCAAGGGGGGTGGGAGCAGGGTGATGCCGCTTAGTGTTAGTCCATTTCCAATTATTCCTGCCCTTAGCTGGGCTAACGTTGGGCCCAATCCTGCAAACCGCTGGGTATCTGCAGTTCCCGCTGACTTCAATAGGAATTGAGGGCGCTCAGGGCTCTATTAGCACAGGGCCTAGTTCCCCCCACAAAGGAGTTGGTTGGAGGCCTGTAACATTCCTGTGACATCTGGGAACATACTGACCCCAGAGGGGTCTTTAATGTGGATTTGGGATGTTCCTTGGACCATTCTGGTTCCATACCATAAAAACCCAGGGGCTGATCTTCCTCCCGCTCAGCTGGGGGTAACTCAGGAGTCACTCCACTGTAGTTACCAGGTCACTGGAGACTTTCTGGCTGCCTGAGGTACAGGTAAGCGACCCAGCTCCTGGTGGCTCATGGGATTATTAGAGTACAAGAGTGGTTTGTTAGTCCCACCCTCCCAGTCCTAAGCCAGAAGGAGCAGCTTTGCACGGAGCAACTGACGGCTGCAGCGTTAACCCTTCCTTTGCAACGCCTGAGACGCACGCAAAATTCTACTGACCACTGGCCAAAGGCAGAGGTGAGGATGCAACCGACTGGAAATTACTTCTCCGAGACTGAGACTTGTGTGTGCAGTGCTTTGCGACACGCTGGCCCTTTAAATCGGTGTCCGGACATGCCGTAGTGCTCAGCTGCTCCCCCACCCCGACACCTGCGGTCAGATCCACGTCTCTAGGAAGTTACTTGACCCCACGCTGATTTCCCTTCCTCTGGCCCTGCTGACTTCCCGACAGACGCCAGCGCAGGGTCTGAATCCAAGCCATTCCGGTTAGTTAGAGGTCATCTTTTGGGGGGTTTCCAAGCAGCAGCTGGATTCCAGAGGTGGTGGAAGTGGCCCGTAGCGCGTCGGGGGGGCTACCTGACCCCCGGCTCCGACGGTGGGGTTTTTATTGTTAAGAGGAGCTATTTTTACAGAACCCAGATGCCATCCAGGGGGAAGGTGAGCTCGGAGCTAAGCAACCCTCCTGCTTAAACGGACACAGGCAGCAGGTTCAAGTCTCTGCCCCAACAGCCAAGACATCCTAGTAGTTCAGGTCCTGGTTTAGACCCAACTAGAGCCTAGAGTTTTGATTACAGGGCCCGATCCTGCTCCCACGGAAACCAATGGTAAGATGCACAGGGCACGTCTACACCTGCATGTGGCCCGTGCCAGCTGACTGGGGCTAAGGGGCCATTTAATGGTGGTGGACACCTTCAGGCTCAGGCTGGAGCTGGGATTCTAGGACCCTGCGAGGCAGAGGGTCCCAGAGCGTGGATGTTTACACTGCAATTAGCCTGAGTCAGCTGGCACGGGCTAGCCGCGGGTGTAGACATACCCCAGGCCAGGTCAGGGTTTGGCCACTCTTTGAATACTAAACTGTGTTAAGATGGCAGCCACTTCTCCCCACTCTGTGCCCAGGCTCATTGCCACTGTGGCTAAACACAGCTCCGAAGCCTTAGCCCCTTTGCAGGGTTTGGTAGCCACGGTGGGAGTGTATGCAGGCCCACCCAGGACAGAGACGCTCTAGCAAGGTTCCTGCCTAGACATTAAGCCACCCAGCTGCCTAGCCCAGTTGCTAAAGAAATACTCCAGGAGAAAGTTACAGCCTCATGATACCCACAGAGTCCACAGGTCTCCATTCCCTCCCGTCCTTCTGCACTCAGCTTCTGCCCCCTGGTTCTCTGCTGTGTGCCGTCAAAGTCACTAAGCAGGGCTGGTGGTTGGTGTTCATTTCTTTGGTAGACAAAGGGGACACAGGGAACTGGGAAGCAGGTTTTGCTTCCTTACTCCGCTGTGTATTTGGAGATCATAGAACCTGCTTTATTTATGCTCCAGTGGTGCCCAGAGACTCTAAATCAGAACCAGAGGCCCATCCCCAGCCCAGCCTGGTTCTCCTGCTGCGAGTCCCATGGCTGGAGCAACGCCGGTGACTCAACATCATCTCTGCCCCCAGCCACCACAGGGCTTGCATCACAGGAGGATACTACTAAGGAGGCTTCTAGCACCTTTCAAGGAATTCTGCAGACCTCTCCCAACCCTCCTTCGGCAGAAAGTACCATCGGCCCCTCAGCACCCTCCGGCAGAAAGTACCATCGGCCCCTCAGCACCCTCCGGCAGAAAGTACCATCGGCCCCTCAGCACCATCCGGCAGGAAGTACCATCGGCCCCTCACCACCCTCCGGCAGGAAGTACCATCAGCCCCTCACCACCCTCCGGCAGGAAGTACCATCGGCCCCTCAGCACCATCCGGCAGAAAGTACCATCAGCCCCTCACCACCATCCTCCGAGAAGGAAGCTGAGACACACAGAGAGTAAAGCCAACATGAGAGGTTACTTCTGAAAAAATGTCTTCTCAGTGACTTGACTGGACAATGGCTCACCCAGGGTAGCCACCTGGCTTGGACGGTTTAGACACAACGACTCCCGCACGAGTGCTAATGGGCAGGTGGTTTGGGTGAGGTGGACCCTTTTCCCACTAAGGACGGGAATCACTCAGACTCCGACTGGCCACCTGACAATACAGCCTGCGCTCACCAATGCCGGCTGGCGGTGGGTTAGAGAGCCGGGCTTGCTAGCCCATCGCCTCTTCCACAAGCCGAACCCCAGCACCGATTATCAAGCAGTGGTACCGACCTCCTCCCCGGCAGGTCACAGAGCACTGGCAGGTGTCAGCCGAGAGAGAGAGAGAGAGACAGACAGACAGACAGAGACAGGGAGAGAGAGAGAGAGAGAGGTTCCTGCAGCATCAGAGTCTGTTTCTAAGCAGCATCTCCTGTACGCTTGTTGCCATGGCAATGTCAGCACATCTCTTCCCCTAGCGGTGGGGTGAGAAGCACCGATCCCGTGGAACTGACCAAGTGGGAGTGACACAGAACATGGGGACCAGTCACACGCGGCCAGCCGGAGCCTCCCCTGCGCTGGCCTGGCAGAGACAGGTCCCCAAGTCACGATAAACCTTCCTCTCCCTGCGGAGCGTACCTGGTCTGGCAGTGGGTGTCACGGAGCGCCTGGGCGATGGTCTGGAACCGCTCCCTAGGAAGCCAGACCGGACTCCGGGTGAAGGGCCCCTTCTCCGTACACAGCCTGTTTCCCAGGCCAGGAGCTTCAGGGGTCCCCACTTCCACCTTCCTGGGTCTGACCTCGGAGCATTCAGCACCTTCTGCCCCTCCGTGTGCTTCCCCCAGCAAACCCACCTGGGCGGGGTCCTGGGGGAGCCCATGGGTTCTGCACCCCAAATCCACAGTCAAACGTGACTCTTAGCCAGCAGAATAGACGGTTTATTTGAGATGCCAGGAACACCATCCAACTCACAGCTTCTCAGTCCAAACAGGGCCCATCCAGTCAGGCCTTTCTGGGGTGTGCCAGGAGGTGAGACCCAGATTCTGGGCTCCTGCTTCTCCCCCAGGTTTATTCGATGACTTCTAATCACAGACCATACAGTGAGCGTGAGCCTTCAGCTGGATCCATCTTGGGGCCAGAGAGCGAGTTGGCTTCTCTGCCTCTCCCAGCTCGACCCAGACCTGACCCAAAACCCCCTCTCTAGCCACTTCCTGCTCCTTTGTTTCTTTTTTTTTGGTTTCCCGGGCTTCCCTTCAACAGGTTCAGCTGACCTCCCTCCCCCACCTGGGGTCAGGTTACAGCTTCCAGGGATGCACAGAGGGGAGGGCGTTGCCTCCTTGCTTCCAGCATTAGCCCCTATCCCTTCACATAGACACTTAAGAAATGCATAGGGGAAACTGAGGCACACACACACAGTACTCCCACTTCGTCACAGTGGGTACCAAGGAGATCTTTTAAAGGCCTGACTGGTTCAATGGTCTACCCTCCGGAGGCCAGCTTTGAAAAGTCACTGGGACACAAGTGAGACGAGTTGGATGGGTTCGGCTCAGTCCCCAGTGTATTTTGTTCAGATCACAAAACTCACCACCCCAGACTGGAACGGGTCAGGACTGACGTGCACCAGCAGAGCGGCATGTGGGGAGCCCAAGACCAAGACCCAGGGGAGAAATAAGGGCCACAAGACGCCAGCACAACTGCTGGAGACAGAGCCCGTCACTGGTCAGTGGGGCCCTGGCACATTCCCAGTGCAGGACAGCTACACCAGGCCTAGCCGGATGTCTGCCCCCGGGGTAACCGTCAATGCCGTAAGAGCAAAGCCACTTCCCAGACCTCCCCCCGGGTTCAGCTGAACCAACAGCGCTGCTGGGGTGAAGCGCTGGGAAGAGACGGCAGATATTCCCCGCCTGCCTCCCAGCTCCGTTCCCCGCAGACCGCGTTCCCAGCTGCTCCAGCCAGTGAGAACATGGAAACTCAGCTGCGGGGCTGGGTGAAAGGCCGAGGAGAGGAGCATAGAGAGGAGGGGGCCAGCATTCCCAGGGAACATCTGCAGCCGTCCCGGGTAGATGGCACCCAAGACGCTCTTCGGATCAGGAGCACAGGGTGGGTTTTCCCTTCCGCCCTCCTACACTGGCTACAGCTGTTGGCACAAAATGTTTCTTCCCCCCTGAACCTTCCCAGCTCTTCCCCAGGCTGGAGGGCGAGTCTTTGCCCTTTGGCCCCTTTCCTCCCCATATACAGGTCCCCAACCGCCATCCTCTGATCATGGTCCTGTAACTCCACAGCTAGGCCTGGCCCAGAGATGGGCGCATCCTATACAGGATTATGAGAACCAGGGAAAGCTGCAGCCGGGGGCTCCTCTAAACCCTGCCAGCCTTGCCCAGCACCGTTCTAAGCCCTGGGTCCGGGACAGGCAGGAAGCCAAAAAGCTGCACACCAGACCTCTGAAGTGGAATTGGTGCCATTGTCTCTCCGGCCCTCTGGAGAAAGGCACCTGTGGTCCCTTCGCCTCCATGCTGGGGGAGGACCTGACCCCAATTTACTGATCCAAACCAAAGAGCCCCAGGCTGGTTCTGGAAAGGCCCGGCAGGCTCCGTTCATAGCTCTAGACTTTACAGCCCAGCAGGGAACCCTGTGCCGGGGAGATGCTGGTCCACCCAGGAAACCCCCCCCCCCCCCCCCTTTGTCCTCCCTCTCCGCCCCACCTCTGCCTCGTCAAGGTTGCTTTGTGCCTTGCTGGGACTCCGTAGGGGAGTGGAGTTGAAGCGCGGATGGCAGAGGGGGTCTGCTTGTGGAAGGGCTTATACTGACCCGAGTGACGTCTGATCAGAGGAGAAACTGACTTCAGTACCTGTGTGTTACTAGCACCTTCCCCTAGCCCTGGCAGACGAAGACTGGCTTAGGGGGACCCCCAGGCTGATCCAGTCTGGCAGTGCCTTGGTTCCTGGTTTCCCACCTGCTTTCAGCCTTCCCTACCAAGGCTCAGGGACCCAGTAAGGAGCCTTCCTCCTCTAGGATGCTGGGTTGCATCCAGCCGAGCTTGGCAGTGACACCTGCCAGCATTCAGCTGCCGGCATGACACGAGTTGGTGGATCTCAGCCCAATTCCGTCCCAGAACCACTGGTATAAACGGCGCCTTGCTGGCTGCCCTGACAGACAGTCCGAGGAGCAGGGACAGTCTGCACCCCCATGACGATGCCTGAGCCTGGCTAAATCGAGTGCTCCAGTCTCCAGGGCTGTCAATGCAGCACTGACTTCCCTCCCCTCGCACTGCGCAGGCCTGTCTCTGAAGAGACGGCTCTAGGAAGTGAACCTACCTGATTTTCGCTCCTTTTCATCCATCTGCTACAGACACCGCCCACCTCCAGTCCACGCGCTGTCTCTGGCGCAGACGCTGCTGCTCAGAGCACAGCCGTACAAGGCATCCCTCTGCAAAGTCAACCCGAGAGACCCCCCGGCAGCACGGCCGAGGCCTCTCGATCGGCCTCTTCAGAAATACCCGGTACAAATATTCACAACATGCGGGGAAACCGAACAAAGGACCAGACCTGACAGGCAAATCCGAGTCTCAAGTGACCCGCAGAGGACTTGCAGTGTCCCTCCCTGTCCCACAGACAGGCTCAGACCCACAGTCCAGCCAGCCCAGCCCCCTGTCTCTGACAGCAGCCAACACCAACTCCCTTGGACAAAGGTGCAAGAAACTCTGCAGTGGGCAGTTCTAGACTAACCTGCCCACCGAGGAAACTTCTTCCTAACCCCTTAGATTAGAGGCTGGTTCTTCCCCTGGAGCACGGACGGGAGAAGGCTGAGTTAGAAGAGACAGAAAGAGGAGTCTGCTAGGCACAGCCAGCCCGTGGTTCCCTCTGTCACCTGGACTAACAGTTTGTGCTGCTAGCCACCACACAGTCTCCCCAAATCCTGACCTCGACCCAACAATTGCAGAAGGCCATGCTCAGCATCCTGCTGTACCCGGCCCAGGCTCCCAGGAGAACTATTTTCAGGCCACTCTTTTGCATTTGGATTTCAACAGTTCAAGTCACTGTCACAAAAGGAGAAGTCTCCAAATAGCAGCGTGCCCTGCCCGGCATCTGTGCCCCCAACACACGGAGCTGAGGACAAGTTCGGGTCTGATCCTGCACGTGCCAGCTTCGCTGAGCTCATCAGACCCGGCGGGTGGTGGGCAGTGGGACTCAGGCTCAGGGCCGGCGACAGGGGGGGACAAGGGGGACAACTGTACCGGGCCCCGGACTTCAGGGGGGGCCCCTGAAGTCCGGGGCGGGCCCGGTACACAGCTGTACCCCCTTGTCGCCGGGCCTGCACAGCAAGGCCCGGCTCCGGGCAGCCGCTGCAGCACTCGTCAGCCCCCTCCCCCGGCCCCCAGCAGCCTCCCCCGCCCCCCTTTGCTTCTCCCGGCCGGGAGCCCCAGCGCACAGCGGCTCTGCGCCCCCAGAGGGGGAGAGCGCATGAGGGGGGAGGGGGGCGTGTCCTGCCTCTGCCTGGGGTGGGGGCTGCCGGGCTCCCTCCTCCCCGCCCAGCAGCATTAGCGGGCGCCAGGGAGCAAGCCGGTCACGCTGGCGGGGGGGCCCCACGGGCGGCGGGAGACCGGCCGGGGCCCACGGGTGGCAGGAGACTGGCCAGGGGGGGCCCCGTGGGCGGCGGCGGGGGGCCCCGTGGGCGGTGGGAGACCGGGGGAGGGGCCTCACAAACGATCAGCGTATGGGGCCCCAAAATTTCTGTCGCCGGCCCTGCTCAGGCTTCCCATTTATACCACGCTGACCTGGGCCGCCACCTGGGCTCCCCCAAATGCTTCCCCCGCTCCTGTTTGCCAGCCTGCTCCCCAGATACTTTCCTGCATCGGCTTCCTGCACAACACCGAGGTAAACTGAAAGATTTGGTCCTCTGCGGGTCCTGGGATCTCTAGACACGACCAGCCGCTGGAATGTGCCCTGCGGGTACAAAATGCTGCACTGCCCACGAGCGCGCTGCCAGGCCAGAGAGAGCTCTGCTTTCCTACAGCTCACTCATCGGGACTGGGCCCTGGAAGCTTTGACCCACTGCAGCGGGGAGCCCCATTGCTCTGGCTCAGGAGAGCGGGAGACGAAGGCTCCCCCAGAGGATCCAGCAGGCGTGAATACTGGGCACCCCTGGAGTGCAGTAGAAGCCCCTCTCCTAGCTGAGTCAGATGCAACAGTATCTTTATCAGCTGCACTATGGCACTAAGGCCACCCTAACCTCTCAGGTCTGCTTAGCCCAGGGATCGGCAACCTTGGCACGGAGGACCGCAGGGGAAGCACCCTTAGCGGTGCTGGCCACCGCTTCCCGCAGCCCCCATTGGACCGGGACGACAAATCGCAGCCAATGGGAGTCGCAGTCAGCGACCCGGCAGGTAAACAAAACGGTGGGGCCCGCTAAGGGTGCTTCCCCTGCGGTCCCGCGGGCCAAGGCTGCTGATCCCTGGATCCCTGGCTTAGCCCGTCCAGACACTCAGAGGTCAGCTCCTTGTGTTGATCCAAGGGAGTGAAGGGCTCTGAATGCAGCGAAACCAGAAAGAGCCCCAGGGCACTTGCTGATCTCCCACGGGAGGCACATGGAGGTAGGATGGGGGGGTTACAACAGACACATTTCTATTGTATAAATATGGCACCGGACACCCCTGCCGGGGCCAAGAAGCTACAGCCATGGGCATTTACAAATGGGTTACAGGCACCGAATAACCATGCCAGATCCGTGCCCCATCTAGCTCGCCGTGCCGTCTCTGAGCGGTGCTTCAAAGGAGGTGCAAGAAACCACAAAATGGGGAACTATGGAATACCGTGCCCCTAGGGAAGTTTCTTCCTAACCCCCACCAGTGAGTAGCTGACCCATGCCCTGAAGCATGAGCATTTAGATCCCTTCTGAACTAAACTGATGATGTGGATGTTCATCACTGATTATCTAATCCTCTTTGGAATCCTGCTAAGCTTTTGGCTGCATGGGCCTCTTGTGGCAGTGAGTTCCACAGGTCAGTGGTGCACAGTGTAAAAATAAAGAGTATGTCCTCATATGGAGGAGAGAGAATCTTGCGCTGCCCGGAGACGGGCCGTCTGGGGCATTACCTGTTGTTGGCCAGGGAGAGGGTGACCAGGTTGGGCAGCCCCTGGAAGTCCTGGTGGCTGACGCGGGCGATCCGGTTGCTGGTGATGAAGAGGTTGCGGGTGTAGCTGGGGATCTCAGCCGGGACAGCGCTCAGCTCCTTCAGGACACACTTGACGGTCCGGGCGGGCTCCGAACACTCGCAGGGAGCTGGGCAAGTCTGGCAGGCAAGCGGGGCGAGGAGAAGGCTCAGGAGCAGGAGCCCCCAGGACCCCAGACTGGCAGGGGGGGGCTCCCAGAGGGACATTTCCAACATGCCTGCAGACAAGGGGGGGGGGTCACGAGAGTCCAGCACATGATGCTAAACAAACCAGCCCACCCCAAAGCCTCCTCTGGGAGCGTTAACAGAGACATGCCACCCGCTCAGCCCAGGGTCTGGGCAGAGACTCTGCACCCCCAGCCTCCCCCAACCTCCGCTGGCCCTTGGCACCCCCAACCCCGGCAGGGTCCTCTGCACCCCCAGCCTCCCCCAACCTCCGCTGGCCCTTGGCACCCCCCACCCCGGCAGGGTCCTCTGCACCCCCAGCCTCCCCCAACCTCCGCTGGCCCTTGGCACCCCCAACCCCGGCAGGGTCCTCTGCACCCCCAGCCCCCTCGCCCTTTACACACCCTCACCCCCTCTTCTCCCCAAAGTTTCTGGGCATTTTGTCCTCTCTCCTGGGATCCCCCGGCCGGTCCGAGTTCTCCGGGGGGGGGGAGCCTCCCCCGGGGCTGGGACCGCCCCCCCTGGCCGGGTACTCACCGTTTCCCCGCTGCGGGCAGGACTCCGCTCCCCTTCCCACCGAGCGCACAAAGGGCTGAACGAGATTCAAAGGCAGCGGGCGGGGCCGGCGGGGAGGGGACACGCGGGCTGCCCCGCCCCCCCCTCCATCGCCCCCCGGCCCCCCGCCCGGCCCCCCGCCTCCATCGCCGCCGGGCCCCCCGCCCCCATCACCCTCCCGCCTCCATCGCCCCCCGCCCGGCCCCCCGCCTCCATCGCCGCCCGGCCCCCCGCCTCCATCGCCCCCCGCCCGGCCCCCCGCCTCCATCGCCGCCCGGCCCCCCGCCCCGGCCTCCCGCCTCCATCGCGCCCCGCCTCCATCGCCCCCCCCCACCCCCCGCCTCCATCGCCGCCGGGCCCACCGCCCCCCCGCCTCCATCACCCTCCCGCCTCCATCCCCCCCCCGCCCGGCCCACCACCTCCATCGCCCGCCGCTCGGCCCCACCCCTCCATCACCCCCCGCCCGGCCCGCCGCCTCCATCACCTGCTGCCTCCATCGCCCCCCGCCCAGCCCGCTGCCTCCATCGCCTCCCGCCTGGCCCACCGCCCCCGCCTCCACCGCCCCCCGTCCGGCCCGCCGCCTCCATCGTCCCCCGCCCGGCCCACCGCCTCCATCGCAACCCCGCCTCCATCGCCCGCCGCTCGGCCTGCCGCCTCCATCACCCCCCACCTCCATCGCCTGCCACCCGGCCCACTGCCTCCATTGCCCCCCGCTCGGCCCCCCGCCCCGGCGCCTCCATCGTCCCCTGCCCGGCCCCCTGCCTCCATCGCCGCTCGCCCAGCCCCCGCCTCCATCGCCCCCCGCCCGGCCCCCCACCTCCATCGACCCCCGCCCCCCAGCCCGGCCCCCCGCCTCCATCGCCCCCGCCCCAGCCCCTGCCCCGGCCCCCCGCCTCCATTGACCCCCGCCTCCATCGACCCCCGCCCCCCAGCCCGGCCCCCCGCCTCCATCGCCCCAGCCCCCGCCCCGGCCCCCCGCCTCCATCACCTCCTGCCCGGCCCACCGCCCCCATCGCCCGCCGCCTGGCCCACTGCCTCCAGCGCCCCCAGCCTGGCTCCCCATCTCCATCGGCCGCCACCTCCATCGCCCCCCGGCCGGCCCACTGCCTCCATCGCCCCCTGCCCCAACCCGCCGCCTCCATCGCCTCCCGCCCGGCCCACCGCCCCCATCGCCCGCCGCCCGGCCCACCACCTCCAGCACCCCCAGCCCGGCCCCCCATCTCCATCGCCCGCCACCTCCACCGCCCCCCCGCCCGGCCCGCCGCCTCCATCATCCCCCGCCTAGCCCGCCGCCTCCATCGCCTCCCGCCCGGCCCACCGCCCCCATCGCCCGCCGCCCGGCCCACCACCTCCAGCGCCCCCAGCCCGGCCCCCCATCTCCATCGCCCGCCACCTCCACCGCCCCCCGCCCGGCCCGCCGCCTCCATCGTCCCCCGCCCAGCCCACCGCCTCCATCGCCCGCCGCCCGGCCCGCCACCTCCATCACCCCCCACCTCCAGCGCCCCCCGCCCCTGCGCCTCCATCGTCCCCTGCCCGGCCCGCGGTACCTGCCGCCCCTTTGAAATCCTCCCCCGTCGCCAAGGGTCCGCACCCAGCCCGTGGGGGCTGCCAGGGCCGGCTCTACCATTTTTCCCGCCCCAACCTCCCCCCCCAAAAAACACACCTGTCTGCTCAGACTGGGGCCGCCCCAAGAGCGGGCGGAAACCCCCCTCGATCCAGCTCCCCCTGCCCGGCTTTGCCTTTCCCAGGTGGGTGGGATGCAGGCAAAGGTGCCTGGTGGCTGCTCAGAGCATCACTCAGCCAGGCCAGGCACTAGCACTGTCCTGTTTTCACTCCCAGCACCTACTCCAAATTTTTACCCATATTTGTAAGTAAATCCCCCCCCCCCCATATTGAACTCACAAGGCTGGGTTGGGCAGGCCAAGGCACAAACCACGGAGCTATAATCCCTTACCACCCACAGTCACACACTACAGAGTCCAGCAGAGCCAGGCCGGCCCAATCCCCGGACCTCCACACACACCTCAAGCCTTAGCTCAAGTTGGAAAAACTTGATTGGCAGGACAAGGTATCCAGGGGATTCACCAGGGAGCCAGGGTCTGTCGGCAGCAGCTACAGGGCAGGGCAAGTATGTGCCTGCCCAAGACATATCTTCATCCTGTGTTTGGAGTTTCATCCCCTGGGCCTGTTTCTGATTCAGTGACAGGGGATTACTTGGCAAAATGCAGCCCGTGTGGATGATGGGCAATCACCAGAGCAGGCATTTGTATCCCCATGTGTAAGAGTGTGCTACCCAGTCTCTGTGCTCCTGAGTACAGAGAAGGGGACTCTTGTATGCCAGACCAACAAACTTTAACTGCTCCCCAGCTTAAGTTTATTCTCTACACCACCAGACTTCCACACTTTACCAGCTGGGAACTTGGGGACCCCCGGTTGCCACCATCTGAGTAAATCTCCAAAGCTCTGGAGTGGGGTACTCAGACTCCCCAAAACCCTAACTCTGTCTCCCTCCCTGAGAGCCAGACACTTGGAAGCTGTTTCCCCTCCCCCCTCTCGGCTGAAGGTAGAGACAAATTCGCTTCTCAGCTCCTACCCTGAGCTGGTCCTTTTACCTACTCCCCTCCCTCCTCTCTTCCCAGTCTGGAAGCAGAGAAAATCTTAAGGGAAATAAACCAAACACTTTTTATAACTAACAAGATTTAATAAAGAAAAGAGATTAGAGTTCCCTAACTCCCCCTCTGAAAAGTATGGAGACACCCCAAATAGGTATAGACTTAGGAAAATTAACATACTTACAGTCAGCTAATTAGAAATATAAGAAGGGAAGTAGAGTCATTCTCAATAGCCAGAGACGCTCCGGGACCCTTGCCAAGCTACATGGCAAGCCAAACTCAAACTGAAACTCCCTCCCTCCCTCAAACTTAAACTGAAACTCACTCCCTCCCTCTCTCATGGCAGGGAAGCTCTTACGTCACTTGTTCTCAGGTAACATTAACCCTCTCCAGTACTTTATACTTATGACACCATGTGATTTAGTGAAAGCCCTACCCAGGCAGATTGTGCTCCAAATCCGGACCACCAGATCCTTTGAGCGGACCCCCACATCTTTGTATTTATTTATTAGTTATTCTTCTTGTTGTTGTTTTATTATTATTTTCGCTAGAGTCTGGACCTGGACTATACCTTGCTCAAGAAATTTGGACCTTGACAAAAAATAATTGACTACCCCTGCCCTAACCTAATGACTGGGGTACTAGCTTGCAACTTTGGAAACCTGCATTCAATTTCCTGCTCTTTCACAGAAAGATTTCCTGTGTAACTGGGGAAAATGTTTAGCTTCTCTGGGACTCAGTCCCTCATACAATGGTGATAACAAAGCCTTACAGCACAGGAGTTTTATGAGAATAAATACATTAAAAATTGTGAGATGTTGAAATACTATAGATAAGGAGACTAGATAAGTCCCATAGCTAGAAGTTACATTCCCCCATCCTCCTCCTCTTGCTTGGCTGAACACACAGGAACAGCACACGTACATGTAGAAAAAATCCCAATGATTTAAACCACCAGATGCACTTAGAGACACGTTCACCTCCTCTCCCTCTCGCTGCATTTTGCTACGGTTAGTCCCTGGACCATGATCATCATTTAGACCATGAACCAAATTTGGCTCTTCCAAGATACAACATCATCTGAAGATTAGGTAAAAGACAAACCCGTAATGAGAAATTTCACACAAGAAAGAAAGAAAGAAAGAAAGAAAGAAAGAAAGAAAGAAAGAAAGAAAGACTGATTGATTGATTGATAATGGGTGAAATTATTTGTATTATTGTAACACAGACATGGACCAGAACCCCATTGTGTTATGTGCTGTCCAAATGAAGATAGAATCACTGCTAACTTTGGCATCAGATGGGGAATAGAATTCAAACTGTCTTCTGTTCAGACAATCTACTAAATACGTTGTAATGAATGGATCTAGCTACATTCTCTAGGAAGCTACATCACAGACAGAACACTGGATTACAATATTTTTTTTAGAAAAAACAATTCCATTAAGAATCAGAGAGGTAGCCGTGTTAGTCTGGAATAGCATTAATTTCCATTAAGAAATTCAGGTCTCCACCCTCACATTTTATTGGTGTGACCCAAAGTCCCCAGAGGCAGAAGAATTCCTTGTAAGTCATTGCATCTAATAACTATTTTTGTTTCATAGCATCTTTCATCTTGAAGGACCCGAAAAGCACTTTACAGACCCTCAGGGGCCAGAAGGTTATAAGGCTTCACCCAGAAAGTCTCCCTCACACCAGGAATTTCATGGAACTACTTACCAGCCCTGGAGACTGAAGGCCTCTCTTTCTCCATGCATCATGCAAGCACAGCAAAGGAGAAGGCAGGACAAGCTTCCTCCAGTGTGTCTACAGCTGCCCTGAGGGAGGGAGAGGGGAGCTCCGTTTCCATAGGACATTTAGCTGTTGGCTTTTCTGCAACACGTGCCAAGCAGGGGACCAGTTAGTGGGATTCTAACTGTGTTTTTTGTGATGGAGATGTGCTGAACTGGAGTCAGACTCACCACTGAATAGCCAGCTGATGGGAATGATTTTCAATCCCTCCCAGGCCAGGATGGACTCAGGCTGGTCTCTGAGAGCGGGTCACCAGTCCCCTGAGCTGTCCAGTCCTCTCAGTTATATAGGTTCTGACAAAGCACTAAAGGGTGTTTCAGTTCAGTGAATTAGCGAGTGGGCTGAATATCATTTGATTTCTCGTTCTGAACATAGGCCCCTTGCACAGGGGACCGGTAGGAGTCACAGACTGTTCCTTTGCGACTCACTGTCCCAGGAAGATGGAAAAGACGAATGACAGTTTAAATTTTACACGTATGTTGTTTCCTGCCAGGTTTATAAATCTGGGTGAGGTTTGCCTCTGCTTGGATCAAAAGGTGATGCCAAGTTGGTAGCGGGGATGCTGAGGGATAGAATGACTTGGCTTCTCAGCCCTAGAGCCTGATTTGAATTCCCCCACTCAATAAAACAGATCAGACTTGCCAGTGATATAGGGTGAGCAGCAGGACCGGGGTGGGGTGGGGTGGGGGTAATAGGCACCTATATAAGACAAAGCCCCAAATATCAGGTCTGTCCTTATAAAACGGAGACATCTGGTCACCTTACAGTAATACACTATAACCTCATTCTGTATAGTGCCTTTCACAGCTCAGGAAGAATAGCAGAGGGAGAGAGAAATGAAGGTGCAGAAGCAAGGGATGCAAGCTGTGTGCTCAGCCAAGATGTGAAAACAGATGGAGAGCGGATCAGGTGAAGAGACACATGATACGGAGGCTGTTCCAGGTGGCAAGAGCTGCAGAGGAGAATGTTCTTCCACCACCGGGGAGGGACAGAAAGGAGGCCAGTGAAGAAAGCAGAGTGAAATATGGGTCCCGATCCTATGGCCCAGAATGTGCCTGGAATGGAGAACACAGCCAATGCACCGTGCTGGACCAAGTGGGCAGAGCAGGGTTTCTTGATGGTAGAGCGATGGTTTCAGTCTTTCTCGAAGTCTTGCTTACTAACCAGAGTCAGGAGTGATCTGTAACAACCCAGGACTTCAGAGTCTTCTAAGAGCAACTTCTCCTCTAATCCAGGGTGCCCAGACCCCAGGATCAAAGGGGGAATCTGCACCCTCTGCAAAGAAGGGGACGGGGTCAGTGTCAGTGCTTCAGACTTGTGTCGCAGATGAAGGGGTTAAAACCCAGCAGGAGAGATTCATCACACAACCTATTTGCACCCATGTACTACATTGCCAGTTGAGAGGGTGGGACCCTTTGGTAGAGTATTGCTTGGACTGGTACAAATCACTATGATCTAATTAATATTAAGTCTTCTTTCTCTGATTCTCTAATGCAGGGGTCTCCAAACTTTTCAGCCCGAGGGCCGCATTAGCTATCAAATAGCAGTTCGGGGGCCGACAACACACTCGAGGTCCAAATAAAAAAGAATCAAAACATGGATGTTGTTTGTAATTATTTATTTAATATTATTTTATTCAGTTATTATTTAATAACACATTGATACACTACACATGAACACTACACATGAACACCTGTTCACAACACATGAACACTACCCATGAACACCTGTTCACTACACCTGAACACTACACCTGAACACTACACCTGTACACTACACCTGTACACTACACATGAACACCTGTTCACTACACATGAACACTACACATGAACACTACACATCAACCCCCCAACTGACCCACCCAGCCAGGTCTCTCCCCCCAAAACCTCCTTTCCTCCAACCCCCAGCCAATGACCCACCCAGCCAGGTCTCTCACCCCAAAACCTCCTTCCCTCCCACCCACCCCCCAACTGACCCACCCAGCCAGGTCTCTCACCCCAAAACCTCCTTTTCTCCAACCCCCCCCCTCAAATGACCCACCCAGCCAGGTCTCTCACCCCAAAACCTCCTTTCCTCCAACCCCCCCCCCATGACCCACCCAGCCAGGTCTCTCACCCCAAAACCTCCTTTCCTCCAACCCCCCCCCCAAATGACCCACCCAGCCAGGTCTCTCACCACAAAACCTCCTTCCCTCCCACCCACCCCCCCAACTGACCCACCCAGCCAGGTCTCTCCCCCCAAAACCTCCTTTCCTCCAACCCCCCCCCCAAATGACCCACCCAGGTCTCTCACCCCAAAACCTCCTTCCCTCCCACCCACCCCCCAACTGACCCACCCAGCCAGGTCTCTCACCCCAAAACCTCCTTCCCTCCCACCCACCCCCCAACTGACCCACCCAGCCAGGTCTCTCACCCCAAAACCTCCTTTCCTCCAACCCCCCCCCTCAAATGACCCACCCAGCCAGGTCTCTCACCCCAAAACCTCCTTCCCTCCCACCCACCCCCCAACTGACCCACCCAGCCAGGTCTCTCACCCCAAAACCTCCTTTCCTCCAACCCCCCCCTCAAATGACCCACCCAGCCAGGTCTCTCACCCCAAAACCTCCTTTCCTCCAACCCCCCCCCAATGACCCACCCAGCCAGGTCTCTCACCCCAAAACCTCCTTTCCTCCAACCCCCCCCCCCAAATGACCCACCCAGCCAGGTCTCTCACCCCAAAACCTCCTTTCCTCCAACCCCCCCCCCCCCAATGACCCACCCAGCCAGGTCTCTCACCCCAAAACCTCCTTTCCTCCAACCCCCCCCCTCAAATGACCCACCCAGCCAGGTCTCTCACCCCAAAACCTCCTTCCCTCCCACCCACCCCCCAACTGACCCACCCAGCCAGGTCTCTCACCCCAAAACCTCCTTTCCTCCAACCCACCCCCCAACTGACCCACCCAGCCAGGTCTCTCACCCCAAAACCTCCTTTCCTCCAACCCCCCCCCCCAACTGACCCACCCAGCCAGGTCTCTCACCCCCCCAACTGACCTGCTCAACCCGGTCTCTCCCCACAGACCGGTTCGCCTCCTGGCAGTGGGTGGCTCCTTGTTTCGCCCCCTGCAACTGCGTGGCGGTGCGGCGCGTCCCGGCCCCAGCTCCGAGCCGTCCCTGGCCGGCGGCGGCAGCCGAGCACGCGGCGCTTCCAGGCCCCGCGGCTGACGGCGGCGGCCGAGCGCGCGGCGCTTCCAGGCCCCGCGGCTGGCGGCGGCGGCCGAGCGCGCGGCGCTTCCAGGCCCCGCGGCTGGCGGCGGCGGCCGAGCGCGCGGCACTTCCAGGCCCCGCGGCTGGCGGCGGCGGCCGAGCGCGCGGCGCTTCCAGGCCCCGCGGCTGGCGGCGGCCCGCGCGGCGCTTCCAGGCCCCAGCGCGGAGCCAAAAAGATCTCCGCGGGCCGGATGAGAGGGCCTCGCGGGCCGCATCCGGCCCGCGGGCCGTAGTTTGGAGACCCCTGCTCTAATGGTTGACAACTTTTCGGCCCTCCCATCTTGTGCTGACGTGATCCTGCTAAATCTCACAAGTTGGTCGGGATGGGTAAGGATATGTGTGGGTTTGCTTACTATTTCTCAAAACACAAGAACTAGGGGTCACCTGATGAAATTAATAGGCAGCAGGTTTAAAACAAACAAAAGGAAGTATTTCTTCACACAATGCACAGCCAACCTGTGGAACTCCTTGCCAAAGGATGTTGTGAAGGCCAAGAGCATAACAGGGTTCAAAAAAGAACTAGAGAAGTTCATGGTGGATAGGTCCATTAATGGCTATTAGCCAGGATGGGCAGAGATGGTGTCCCAAGCCTCTAAGCTGGGAATGGGTGACAGGAGATGGATCACTTCATGATTCCTTGTTCTGTTCATTCCTCCTGGGGAACCTGACACTGGCCACTGTCAGAAGACAGGATACTGGGCTGGATGGACCCTTGGTCTGACCCAGTAGGGCCATTCTTATGTTAAGGAGTTGGAAAGGTGACCACTAAAGAGTACAGTCGGTGCAGGTGAGGTGACACTTTTCCTGCTGAGTCAATGTGGAGGCAGAGTCCCACATGGTGCCCAGGGATGAACTGTAAAGTCAAGGTCCTAACTGCTGGCAGCCAGCAGACAAACATGTCTTAAGAGCAGGGCCATTAAGCCTGGTGCCGGGCTCACTTTAACATTCTGCCCCCTTTCTCTTTCACCTGGATACGGGCTGTCCCCTCACTGCCTGCCCTAGGAAATCAAGCACTAGATGTGAATGAAGGAGATCTGGGTTCTAATTCCAACTCCGAGTCCACCACTGGCCTGCTGGGTGACCGTGGGCAAGTTTTTCCTCATCTGTAAAATGGGGCTAATTATACTGACCTCCTTTGTAAAGATCTTTGACATCTAGGGCTGGAACACACTATGAGGTAGGGAATGTTATTATTATGCAGTGTTGATGTGGACTGTTAAACCGTTGCTGTTTTCTCCCCCAGAAGTTGCTGCACTTCAATGCTGGATGAAGTGACTCCGTGGAAGGCACCGGGGCTGTCAGCACTTCAGTTCAAGCGGCAGATTGAGAATAAGCCTCCATAAGGCCATCTGGGCCAAACTCCCCCTCGTCTCCTCCCACCAGAGCTATTCCCAGTGCTCTCTGCCCTCCTCTCCTCTTCTCTCCTTTCATGTGCCGATCACAGAGTTCTCCCTCTGCGCTGGATTTGGGGCACGGAGCTCCCATGTGCTGGGAACTGAAGGGTTTTAGCGACACGGCCAAGCGGGATCTCTCCACTTTTGTACCATGTTTTTGATCTGGGATGAAGTCTGAGACCTTCCTGGTGAGATCCAGACAGCTGGCAGCCCTAACCCCCAGCCTTCCTCGGCCTTCCCTGCCCCAGGGCTTCCATCCCCCTCCCTCCCCTGAAAACAAAACGGATGACTTGGTTGCCCTGCGTGACAAGGGGGGTGCAGCCCGTGTGGCACCAGGGCCGTAGGCAGCCCAGACACCGCTGCTGTCATTTCAAAAGCTCTTAATGTGCTAATGCTTAAGTGCAATTCGATACCATTCCCCAGGGTGCCCTTTGATGCAGGGGCTGCTAACTGAATGAGAAAGACATCCCCCCCTCCATCCAGCTGGGACAAAATGACCCCACATCAAAGCCAGCCTTCCAGCTAAACCCACGGCTCCGCTCCTGACCACCGGTGCACACAGCGGGCTCCCTCCCTTTCACAGCCTCTCCCGCTGGCCGTGTTTTGTCCACCCCCCGCCCCACTACCGGAAAGAAATTCTCTTTTGCCCAGGAATGTTAATTCCCATGGGGAACGTCAGGGGTTCTCCCTGGCAGCGCGGAATCAGACCTACAGTCCTAGCGATGCAGCAGGGCGTTGAACATCCGATGCACACACAGGAGACCTATAGGCCAGGGGAACTTTCGGCGATTGGGGCTTGCGGACATGTGTGGCAAGTTACCAATTCAAAGCCCAGTGCTGGTCCGCTGGTGCCTACAGCATTGCCATGTGGGGAGTGTGGAACCAGCCATTCGTGTCGTGTGCATTCCTCTGGGCACTCATGCCTGGATTCCTTACGCACGTGCGTGTATGTTCTGCATTAGACTCCTGGGCCACAGGTTCTAATGTCACGGCCACAGCTCAGGTTGGAGCCAACTATTACAGGCAGCTGTTGGCTAGCTGGTATGCAGAGACCGCCCTCAGCCCCATCAAACCCAAAGGAATTCAGGTTAAAGGCACCTACGCTGGTGCACGTGATGGAGGTCTGTGTTGTTTCCTTTCTGGAAATCAGAGGGACTAGCATAGAATTAGTTGTTCTGAGCTCCAGCAGGGATATATAAACATCTAATCTCAAACTGCCCCTCTATCACTCATCCCCGCAAAATCCGGTCCAGCAATGTAGATTCTCAGTGTGGGCAACATGATAACCATTGGGACACAAACAGGGCCAGGAGGGGTGGTGACCAACCTCCCTGTCCTGACTAGATGCAAGGGAAGGTGCTGAAACGTGCATGAGTTGTAACGTGGGGTCACAGTCTAAACACCCCCTTTCGCAAAGTCACTCCAAAAACCAGGCCTCTGTCTGCCTCATTTCACCAGATGAGGAAGGGAGCCAGAGTCATGGCTCAGGCAATCAGGGCAGACACATCCCAGGAGACAGACTAAGAGTACGTCAGGTCTTTGGCTCATGCCCATAACACCAAGTAAAAGTAACCCGCAAAGGACAAAGAAATCAGGCTTGGGCCCTTTTTCATTTTTCTGTGATGAAAAAAGCGTTAATGTGTTTAAAAAAGTGGCACGGGGGAAGGGAGACTTTGGCTCAGTTTTATTTTTTAAATATTAGAAATTCAGGGTTTGGTTGTTTTTTCTACCATGTTGTCCTAGAAGACTCTATGGACGGTTAGAGAATTTGTATGCTGGTGACTTCGTACGTGCATGGCTGGAGGTCTCCTGGAGGGACTAGAGAACTGGTGTGAAAGGTCTTGCTATCTTCCTGAAGGGGCTGGGGTACTAAATCTTTCACCTTGCCCTTGTTTGTCAGACAGCTGAGTTCTACAAAACAAAACAAAAAACCCCAACATGCATGTATCAAATCTCTCTCTGCTTCCAATTGCTTCTCTGGAACTTGTGATTTCCCAGTTCTGTTAGCTTTCCCATCATCCACAGAGTCTTCCAGAAAAGAAACAAGGTTTAAAAAACCAACCCAAATAAGTAGAGCATTCCCCAATTTAAACATTAATAATAAGGATAAACCTTCCAGGTTTTCTATGTGCATCATAAACTTTCCTTTGAAAGTTACTTTTATCGATAACAGCTAAGCATTTATTATTATTATTGGGTGGGGAGTACTATACACCTCGAAGAGTTGAGCCCAGATCCTCAAGGTAACTCTCACTGAAATCAAAGGGATCTAGGCCCCTAAATACCTTTGAGGATCTGGGCATACAGACGTATTCTAAAGACTTAGGAGGCCATCTCATTTCCACTAAGGTCCCTTTACACCACTGGGGCAGCGTAAAGGAGCCTTAAGATGAATGAGAATCTGGCCCTTGCAATTTCCTAAAATAACCCAATGCTTTCTACATGCTCATTTTGCAAGCTGAGCTCTAATTGATTAGTGCCACTTTCTGGTGCTGGGAACTCCCTCAGCGACGGATGGTTGTCAAGGTGAATTTCTCATGCTGCCATCAAGTCCAAGGCGAGAGGAGCCCACCAGGGTGGTAGAACCCAGCTGCTGATTTCGATCCCGTGTGGTGTTGGTCAGCACTTTCAACTCCCATGGAGCTCCGGCGGATGTGAGTGCACTTCGACCCAGATCCACAAAGATACTTAGGCTCCTAAATTCCATTGAAATCAATGGGAGTTAGGAGCCTAAATACCTTAGTCCCTCTCTACACAATGGAACTTTAAGGCGAGAGAGAAATCAGGACAATCATGTGTCTCCTCTGTTCTCCCCGAAGCTCACCTCTATGGTTACTTGCCACCACTAGTCTCCAGCTATGCCATCCTAGCATCAGATATCAGAGAGGTAGCAGTGTTAGAAGTGGGTATTAGCCGACGAAAGCTTATGCTCCAATACTTTAGTTAGTCTTTAAGGTGCCACAGGACTCTTTGTTACCTCTAGCATCAGATAGTCACATCCCATGTCCTGACCCTGCAGTGATGGGGTGTGGCTATTTTAGCACATCCGATTCCATACATTCCCTGGGAGATGTAGTCCAAATGGCCTGATTCACACTGACTTTAAATCCCTTTGTTTGTATCCTGCTGGTAACTGCACTGCTAGCGACCATTGAGTCTGATGCTCAGGGCAGTACATGCCTGAGTGACTGGGAAATGCCCGGAGGCTCAGCTCCACATATTAAAGCTGTAAAGATAATGAATTCCCTAGTGATGACATTGTGAAGAGAGATTTTCTTTACAGGATATTTTAAAATGGATGTCTGACTCTCACACACATTGCAGTCTTCAGTCTCACAATACTAGGATGTAGGGAAGCATTATGATCACCCAGATACTGATGTAGCTGCGCTACCTTGGATGGAGCTAGCGCACTAAAAGCAATAGGGTCGCCATGGCAGCTCATGCTAGCCACCCAAGTACAAGCCCGCCTGTGATTTTAGGTATGTACATTTGAGAGGGAGGGTCTGTATCTCAGAAGTCCCGTGACCAAATGACTCCAAATTTGTTCCACAAACTCTTCTCCTGCCTCTAACGTGGCCTAGTGTGCACGTCACCCTGGTGTGTGCATGTTCGAACCCACTGAAATAGCACCTAGTAAACAACGCTTGTCTCCTCAACCATGCTGGAGTTGGCGCACCTCCAGAATTGGAGCTTATCCAACCCCCTACTGCCTCCATTTCACTCGAGCAGTGTAAACTCCTAGTGTGGGCCCCATTATTCCGGGATAAGGGCGCTTCCCACGCCCTAGCTTATTCCCATACTGTTACACCGCTTTCTATCACAGCAGCACAGGGGACAGGAGAGGGGAGATTTCTCAAAGCACAGTCTTAAAATACCCACATCCCTTCCTCGTAGGATCCGAGCGGTGAGCCAAACTGGCTAGCCATCCCACAAGTCCAGTGCCAGCCCACTAACCCCGGGGGGAAATGCTGCACTACTCCCTGTGGTTTGAAATGCCGGACAGGTGTGATGGAGACAGTTCAACCCGAAAGAGAGCGAGAGAGAACCCCAGAAAGACAAGACGCGTCTTTCTAGCAGCACGAACAGCAGCTGGGGATGGGAGCAGCCACGGGGATGGCTTCACCACGAGTCAGCAAGCCGGCAGCACACGGAGTCATTGGGAGAAATCAGAACTAGAGCTGCTTCAGGAGCAGAGGTAGAGCTGGTGCCAGCCAAAACAAAGCTTAGAAGAATTGAATAAAGGAAGATCAAGGCAGGCGCCGCTCCCATGACCCTGCAGCACTAAGCTGCTTTTCATTAGAGTAACTTGGCCCCCTCAAGCACCTCACAGGCCTGGTGCCACGGTGAGGTTCCTCCACCTTGTGGGCTCTGCCACATGAAATAGACAACCCCGTGACAAACAACAAAGGAGAGACGCTCCACACCCAGGATCAGCTGCTCCTGCTGAGAAAGGAACTAGACACAAAAATTCTTCAGCCAAGGACACAGCCTTAAAGCTGCAAGCTAAGGAGAGTAGCACTGGGGAAGAGCGCTAGACCTGAAGGCCTTTTGCCGTTCACAGAAGAGGTATGTCAGGGCAGTCGCAGGGCAAGCTTCCCAGCTGAGCCTCAAAACAGATGGCAGGATGCAGAAGACAGCGTCCATGGCCCATTCAGTCCTTGCCCTCTGCTGAGACTGTAAACAAGAGGACCGCAAGTGGACTAAAACTGTCTCATTACACTGAGGCCAAACAGCCCATGGTCACGTCTGGTGAGTCTTACCCCTGCCACTTCACAAAGCAGAAAAACTCAGAGCATTTAAAGCCACAGGTCACCAGAACCTAGAACAGAGCAACAGAAGCTGCCTGTAAGTGACATCATTGGGACACAGAGACTTCTCACCAGTGACACTCCTTGAGTGAGGGGAAGCAAAGGCTAATGTGCAGCTGGGACTCATTTGAGCTCTGGAGGAAAGAGAACGTTTCCATGTGTGCTTCCCCTCTCTCCAAGGGGCTTATTCACTCATTCCCTCCCTCTCCCCCCAGGATCTCAACCTAGCTTCGTACTTCAGGACTGGTCCCCGTTTTGACTGGGCCTTTTGCAAAGCAGGACTTATGAGGCCATGCACATCCCTTTGCACATATGACCAGCCCTGGGGTCTCCATGGTACATGGGGAAAAGTTACAGAGAAGCCAGCTAGCAGCACCACCAACCGTGCAGGGAGCAGAGCAGGGCCTCCTCTTACTAGGGAAAGGAAGCGAAGCTGAGCAGGGACTAGAAAGCATTATGAGCATCGGTCACTCCTCTTTCTGGAGCAGTTACAGGCAGATGTTTGGCAGTGGACTATAGGCTCCTTGGATACATGCAGCCCTATGTGACCACAGGTGGAGGCTTCAGACCCCACGCCCCGGGACGGTGCCTAAGGGGACTGGGGCAGAAAAAGATGTTGCTCTGGGCATCGGTACTATTTTAAAACGAGGGAGAATTTTTAAAAGGCCCAGGAAGAGCGGACAAGAGTGGCCCCCTTTCTTCTACCGCCCAGCTTTGGCCACTGGAGAGCAGACTCAATGGGCAACTGGTTGCCTGTTAATAAATCCTTCTATTCCAAGGCCAGTTTTAAACTCTGCAAGCCCACAGGCTTAGGCGGGGCCTGTTTGCTTGTTACTATTCCATTCAGCCCCTCCAGTGTGGTTAGACTGCAACTGACATCACACAACTGCGAGAACCCCTTTCCCGAGCGCTGCTCTTTGGGGGAAATGAGAGAGCCAGGACCTCTGTCTGTCGAGAGGGAAGGGGAAGATGGCTCTGCAACAGGATAAGGATCTGGAGAGAGTCTCACACCCGGCTTCTAGGAAAACAGGGATTCAGAGGAATTAAACAATGAATCACACCCACATGGGCTAAACCTGCCCAAGCAAGAGAGAGGCTTATCTACCAGAGCATTCTTCTCCCAGGAGGTTGACTCAGGGCCTGCTCTATCAGTTTGCCAGTGATCTCCACGGATTAGCAATTCAAGCCTATTGAGTGGTAACAGCAGGCAGAGGGGATGGGGTAGGGCCAGCCACCAGGATCAGCAGCATGGATGGGACCTCAACTGGCATTGAAACCTGGGACACAATCAAGTTTTGAGCTCCAGTCTGGAACAGGGAAAAGGGCCCATTTACACACCTCATTTTAACCTGGCTGCAACTAACTCCCCCAGATCAGTTGCAACTGTCAGGAGGACAGACTGCGAGAGCTTGAGGCAGGATAATGCTTGGGCCATTATTCAGTTCTGACAAGAACCCCATTTTCTCCCACCGTACATGGCCGGGTGGTGCGCTGAGAGATGGCATTTGAATGACCTTGGGTCAGGACGCCTGAGATGGAGCGAAATCACAGCCTACAGCTAAAACCCAGTTTGCAGACTGCAGCCCTGAGTCCTGCAGGGTAGAGTGAGCTGGGCACAGAAGTACACACCCCTCTCTCGCTGACAGCCAGAGGATGCCCGGGAGACAGAACAATGAAAGAACTGGCACTTGGAGACATACATAGAAAGTTTATTTTCCCCACCACTGGAATTATGAAATCGCAGCAGCAGCATTCACTATTTACAAAAGTAGCCCAACACCTCTCTGAGATCATGAGAACAAACCCCAGGGACAGGGTCCCCGCTAAAGAACAGAGGCAAATCCAAGAAGCTCTGTAACAGACTTGCTTGAGACAAACAACGGAGACCCCCGTGGGAGAGTGTTTTGAAGAGGGGTACATAGAACAATGGCGCCACCTGACCCTTGGGTGTCCCCTTTAACACAGCTACTCGAAAGGGGCAACCTGCACTTTGTAGGCAGTATGAGGAAAGCTGCGTGCAGCGGTCACTCACTGCCCACCAGCCAAAGCCAAGGGAAAATGTCAGATGTGTAGCTCCCTCCAGGGGCAGCTCCTGGTTAGGCAAGATAGTCACAAAAACCATCTCCCCCCACCCCCCAACTATCCCACAGCTTCCATTGGCACTGCCACTTCTGGAGCTTGGTGCGCCTGAATTTTACCAGTAGAGAGGCAGGCCCCTGGTTTTCTCCTTATGTCTCTTGGCACAGCTCTGTCGCCAGCCCTACGGAGTGGGACAGCTTGGTACACTCAAGGGCAGCACATTTCCACTGGCTGCAGTGCACCTAAACTTTGGGATTCCTCCCTGAATCCCTAAACTTAGGCTGCCCTGAACGGCTGTCCATGACCCCTGCACACTCTGTGAAACCAGGGGCAAGGCCTAAGTGGGAGCTGGTCACTATTAATGTGTTTCTAATGCTCCTGCCAGGGAGATTTTTTTGTTTTTTGTTTTTTTTTTGGGGGGGGGGGGTACATGGTGGGGGTAGCAAACATGCTTTCTGAATACACAGGGGCCAGTAGATTTGCTCCTGCTTCAGCCACTGACAGTGTTAAAGCTTCAACTTTGGCAACAAGTGTATACTTAAGATATCAGGGGAGCACTGTGACCAGTCTCCTACAAGTCAACCCAGTGTGTATCAGGACTATTACTACTGCACAAAGCAGGTTGGCTTCTAGCACTGGGCAGAGATGTCTAGGTCCCCCCTGGTGCCATTCTTGGCAGGTCACTTTAAGCAGTAACAGAGGAAAGCAGGGTAGGAATCTTTCCTAGTCAATTGGCCAGGTCTGTTACTTCAGTAGTAACTTCGCCAGGAAACAACTGACGCAGCACATGGCAACCTGAGAAGACACCACCCGCTCATTGTAAGGTTCACTTTGATGCGAGACCTTTAATAGCTAATTAGCCTAGAGTTCATTTTGCAGCAGCCTGCTCTTCACTCATGCTTGTAATAACTGAACACTGGAGAGACACTGAGAAGAGGATTTCAGTTCTAAGTGTAAGGGGAAGACACGGCAGCATCTACACAGCCTCCTTCCTAGGCTAGAAAGGAAAGTGTTTGGTGATCAAGAGAATGAGACACCAGTGAGGAGAGATGGAGCTGCACAGGAGAAGCCCCCGTCCTCCCCGAGCTGGAGGAGAGCCACAGAGAGTTCTGAACGCCACAAGAGGCACAGGAACCAGTGAAAGTGGCATGCAGCTAAGCAAGGGCTTTAGAGAGCAACGGAGGACAGTTCCTGGAAGCTGAATTCATTGGCTGCACGAAAGAATTGTACTTTTAAAGCACCAGAGTTGAAAAATGAATCCCTGCTCTGGGACTGAGACAGTGTGCTTGCCCCAGTTCACAGCAGACCAATGGCCACCTTAGAGAAGCCAGCCACAATAGGTAGCCCAGTGGCACCCTTAGCAGAGAGGCGAAGGAAGGAACAAACGGATTTTCCCACGAAGTGCCTCCAGTTCACGACTGAGGCACATTTATTGGCCAATGTCTATGAGAAGCTTGCCCAGCCTATATCTGTGCTGTCTCTACTCTGGCGAGTGAGCAGATTCTAGGGCTATCAAGTTGCATCTTCACCAATAATCATGTTTAGCTTTCAGAAGGGGTTCCATGAGGCACAGTCCAGTAGAACGCAGCACCTCCATCTTTTCAACGTGGGATAATGAATCGAGTTTGGATTCATGTTCATTAACCTGAGACCAGCGGTAGGAAAACTGTCACCACTCGGCCCTGTGGGACAAGGCTGCCTTTCCCAGGCCCAGGCCGAAGAGAGGCCGTTAACAGCACTTGAGGAACTGTGTGTCTTCAAACATTTCTTTTAATATTTTATACTCGCCGGCTGGCTTGGAATTCAGGCATTTCACGCCAGAGCAGAGCAAAGACGTTTTAGAGACTCGCCTCTAAACATACTGTCCCACGAGCATGCTGCTGTTGCTGTCACATCACCAGGTCTATTGCAAGGGCCTGGCTAAACTGTGGTACGCAAGTGTTAGGGACGCCAGAGAAGTAAACTGCTGCGGGAGAAGAGTAGGAATTTTAGGAAGCTGAGGCAAAGGCAGGAGCAAGGGAACGACACTGCACATGTCACGGATCAGATGTGCAGATTCTGATCTCTGCAGTAATATGCTACTGGAAGGGCACGGACTGCTACCAGCCATTCCACAGCTTGGCATCTAGGCATGCCTTAGTGCAGTGCCCCTTGTTCTGAGGCTGCTGGTTTAGAGCAGAACGGTCCTGCCACAGGAGAATGCTCAGGAACATTAGCAGAGGAATGCTTTGCCACCAGCACCTTTGTGGTTTCACTATCAGCTACAAGGGAGAGTGTACACGAGCACAAGGGCACTACATACCCCAGCAGGTGAACATGGCCACTGACAGACTTGAATCTCCACTTGAAAACGTGTGCTATAGGAGATTTGTGCAACAAGGGGACCCCTCCTCTCCCCCTCGGAAATTCAGAACCACAGCTGGGCAGTGGAACAGTAAAGAAGCACATGATGAAGTTGACTGAGAGGAAAAGTAAAGGCAGCCCGGGATCACAGAAAACCTTACAATGAGTAGTTGCTTGTGCTAAGGAGGCAGCCCAGGTACCGAGAGGCAGGTTTAGCCCTTGCAACATTACCCTGTGTTGAGATAATCGCTTACAGGGTACATTTCCCAAACCAACCAACGAGGGGGGGGGTGGGGGTGAGCAGCAGAATTCAGAGACCCCAGGCCCCCAAACACTGGGAGACCCCCAACGACAGAACAAAACAGAAAAGACAGACATCAGTCCCAGGAAGCAGAAATGAGTCTCGTTACTATCGAGTGAAGATGCCATCTTCTCTTGTAATGACTCCCAGGGTCCTGTGTCCCCAGCCCGTTGGATCCAGCAACCAGTTTCATCCCTTATGCACCAATGGGAAGGGAAGCGCGGCGTCCATCACCGCAAGTGAAGGGTCAAAATGACCGTCAGGATCACCCCCAAGAAAAGGACAAAGGGAAGCCAGGTCTTCATGAACCCCCCTATGCTGCAAGAGAGAGAAAGAGAATTAAACAGAGACGCGGTGCCCAAGGGCTAATGAGGGTATGTGGGGAGAGAAATGTTTGAGGATAATTGGAGAGCTGCAGGCCAGAAAGGGAGGAACTATCACCCTATCTGTTGACTCACATTTAGCTTGTGATCCACGATGACCCCAGTTCCCTTTGCACAGTATTCTTTCCTAGGCAGCCCTTTCCCAGTTTGCACGTGTGCAACGGAGAGTTCCTGCCGAAGTGCAGCACTTTGCATGTAACAGCAGGCAGAGGGGATGGGGTAGGGCCAGCCACCAGGATCAGCAGCATGGATGGGACCTCAACTGGCACTGAAACCTGGGACACAATCAAGTTTTGAGCTCCAGTCTGGAACAGGGAAAAGGGCCCATTTACACACCTCATTTTAACCTGGCTGCAACTAACTCCCCCAGGTCAGTTGCAACTGTCAGGAGGACAGACTGCGAGAGCTTGAGGCAGGATAATGCTTGGGCCATTATTCAGTTCTGACAAGAACCCCATTTTCTCCCACCGTACATGGCCGGGTGGTGCACTGAGACATGGCATTTGAATGACCTTGGGTCAGGATGCCCGAGATGGATCCTTATTGAATTTCAGCCTATTTACTTCAAGCCATTACTCCAGTTTGTCCAGAGGATTTTGAATTGTAATCCGATCCTCCAAAGCATTTGCAACCGCTCCCAGCTTGGTATTCCCCGCAAGCTTTGTAAGAGTCCACTCTATGCCAGGACTCGAATCACCGGGAGGGCCACATGAGGACTAAGGCATTGGTCCAAGGGTCGCATCACTGACACCCCACTGCCCCTGACCCCACCTCAAGCCCACCCCTTCACTGAGGACCCACCCCTTCCCCAAATCCCCGCCCCACCTCTTCTCCGCTTCCTCCCCTAAGCCTGCGGCTCCCTGCTCCTCCCTCCTGGAAAGCGCTAAGCCAAACATCTGTTTGGTGGCAGGAAGTGTCTGAAGGTAAACAGGGGAGCGGGGACACAGCACACTGGGGGGAAGGGAGAGCCGGGGGGAGGGGTGCTTGGCGAGCTGTAGGAAATAAATCCAGGGGGTGAGGGCGTGGAGAGGTTGGAAGGCCGCAGGAAATAACCCTGCGGACCGCACATTTGAGACCCTTGCTCTATGCCCTTATCTAGATCATCAATGGAGATACTGAACAGAACCAGACCCAAAACTGATCTCTTCAGGACTCCACTGGATATGCCCTTCCAGCTTGATCTATGCAGTCAATTCAAATCCAGCCCAGCAGGTAACACTGGCTGGCTATTTTGTGGCTATATGAAAGGGGATGGTCAGGTCAGATCAGGCCTAGGACATAAATTCCCATGTTACAAAACCGCAATGAAATATCATTACAGTTGGCAACCTGAGTAGAAGGGCCAAGGACTGAATAAGTCATGGGGACTGAACTCCCCTAAAAACCCTTAGGCTGATTGGGACAGCAGCCACAGCTGGGGCCACACCCCAATCAGGCCACAGCTGGTCCTATAAAAGGCCAGTGAGCCAGGAGCTTAACACAGTCTCTCTCCAGGCTGGGAGGAAGCAGGGCCTGGCTGCCTGCAGGACAGGGTATCTGAGGTGGAACAGCACTGGGGGATAAGCAAGGGAACTGGGGAGCTCTAGCCTAGCGACTCCCCAGGCTGCAGGCCTGTAGTGAGGCCTAAGGAAGGTCCTGGGCTGCAGGGAAAGGCAGCAGGTCCAAGCTCCCCTTGCCTATGATGAGTGGCTTTTACACTGCACTCTGTCCCAGGGAGCGGGGGCTTGATGATGACTGGCAGTAGCCCTAGACTGAGGCAAGGTGGGGATAGGATTGGGGTTTCCTGGGGAGGGGAGACCCACAGAGAGTGAGGGGGTATTGCCAGGGGGCAGCACCCCAGGAAAAGGGCACCGGGGTCCAAGAGGGACACGGGGGCCAGCAGACAGCTAGACGGGTACCAGCCTGCAGAGGGTGCTCTGGGCTGGAAAGAGCTAACTTCCAGACAGCCAGCAGGAGGCGCCAGAGGGGTGAGTCGTCGCGTGGTTACAGGGAGCTATAGACTAGGATTTGCTTTAGATGACACTTTTCATAGGCCAAGCCCCCAAAAGCACTTCACAAAGTAAAACACTAAACCCCAGTGTCTCAGGAGATCACAAGCTCAGCAAAACCTCACACCCCACATTGGCCTTTAACAGAGATATAGAGTAGCGCAGGGTAGCTCTCTTTCTTCTTGAGCTTTCACCAGTCATGGGAACCTGCTCTTAACATCTTGGTAAAAGGACAGCAACCCTGCCAATGTAGCTATGTGCTAGTGTCAAGATTCCTTATAAACACTGAACGCACAATCATCCAGCCAAGGGCAGGTAATGCTGTCAGCTGAGCCTACTGTCCTCAACACACAATTGAAATACATATGGGTGAAAGCATAACCCCTTCTCTCTGGGGTAGCGTAAAACACAGAAGAATCAGAACCTAGCCCTTCAGTAAACAAATCCCCTTGTTGGCTGGATCCGGACTGGTCTGCAGCTCACCTTACATACTTCCCATACAGGAGGGAGAAAAAGCAGAGTTTGACCATGTTCCAGGAGCTGCTGTTATCGTATCTCATCAGGTTTAAGGCCAGAGCTACATGGGAGTGGCAGTTGTCACAGCAAAGATTGTGCTAGAATAGAAAGGGATATGAAGTTAGAATTTTTCTGGCTCTGTTAGGTTCCTCTAGGTCCACCCCTCTTCTGTCTGGGGCAGAACTGTCCCCTAAAATTAGCTAAATAAGAAGTTCTCCGGGGCAGGAAGACAATGTAATAGAACTCAACAGGACCCCAATCCAACTGGTGCTTTGGATGCTAGTTCAGAACAAACTGCTGAGAGGGTATATTCCCCAGGGCTTACTCCCAGGTTAGCAGTAAGCAAGCAGCAGGATTCTGATTCCATATTTCCTCAGAGATGGAGGACTAGGGCAAGAACATAAGCCTTTCAACTGGCAAGTGTGAGGATGCAGAGACAGGAGGATAAGAGCATGATGCAGAAGACAGTCAAGAACTGGCTTTGATCACATAGTTCTTATCAACTGCTTCATAAAGAGGGATCAGCCCATCAAGAAATTTCATTTCACAGACAGGAGAAGAGCAGGAAACATTACAAGATTTGTCCAAGCTCTATAAGAGAGGCATTTTGTTCAGAAAAAATACAAGGCAAATCCTGTTTCACTGCACCTGGTTAAATCAAGACTAGCCTATATGCAGGCTTCAAGTCTTACCATTCGGTGCTTGTACTCCTCAGAGGCATCATGCACAGCCGTGTCCCAAGCATTGGGACTGCTGGAGTACACTTTGTTTGGATCCAGTTTCCAGTACCTGACGAGCAAGACGATAGAATCCCTAGTTTAAACGCTCCACTTTCTGTTCGTTCACAGTTTCCTTTCCTTTCCCTTTAGGGGGCTTAATGAAAGCAGGAGTCAGCAGACAAACTCACAGTCATTCATTAATGAGAATCAGTGAACTCAAGGAACTGCATTGTTCTAGAGGTGCATGTGACAAGAGGACATCAGGCGCCGATGCTTAATCCCCAACCTCGGATAGCAAGGAGATTATTGTACATGTGGAACAAATTCGGTTCTGAACTCCAGTTTTCATGTGGAATTTAAAACCCTAATTCCATCCACATACAGTTGGACCCTGCAATACCGCGACAATCGGGATCCAAAAATACCCGATCGCGGTAAACGCGGGGTCACGGGATTGCAGGGTCATGCGACACCAAAGCCCTGCACGCCCCGCGTTATAAGCGGATTCGTGCTATAGTGGGGCGCGGTATTGCGGGGTTGCTACTTTAATATAAAGTCTTAACTACTGTAACGGTCATGTAAATATTGACTCATTTTAATATCATAACTTTGCAGTCATGCTTCTAATCAAAGATTTAATTTAATGTTCTCTCTTGGGAAGCACAGATACACTAGCTGCTCCTTTGAATTAGGGCCTTTGATCTCTGAGAACGTTACCTATATTACTATCTATTATGTTGGTTTCAGTGAATTAAGGACATTTCCATGTGGATTTGTTAAAAGTTTAATAAAAAGAAACAGCAGCACTTACTTCACCGGCTTCCCAAATGCCATGTTGTCTTCCTACAGAAAGGAGAAAGATCTCTCAGGAGAACACGGACCACACAAAATTCAATACATGCATCTTTCCTTTAAGGACAGATTCTATGCTCATTTAGTGGTCTGAGTCAATTATCAAGTTCTTTCCTCAGTAGTTTCATTTTACCTAGACACAGATCTTATTTGTATGCATACAGGTTTAGTTAGACTCATTAATACTGATTCTACTGCTATTGGAATGAGAGTTAGATTCTATGTACATTGCTACATCTTTATGAATATATACCTTACTATTTCCCTCTTGATTCCCTTTATTTCAGAATTGTCATTTTTTTTTCTACCTATTGATAAGAGCAGATATACTGGCCTCACAGTGTGAACTACACAGACTCCTTTACACTCTAAATCCATCACATTAAGACTTACCGTATTTTTCGTCCTATAGGACGCTCCGGCGTATAAGACGCCCCCGAGTTTTTAAATAAAAAAGCCGGGAAAAAAAAAACAAAAAACCACCACCACACAAAAAGCGCCGCTTTTTTCGCGCCGCTCTCCCGTCCCTGCCGTGCGGGCTGGCTGCCGGGAGCGTCCCGGTTCCCCCCTCCCCGCCGCGCGGGCGGGCTGCCGGGAGCGTCCCGGTTCCCCCCTCCCCGCCGCGGGCGGGCTGCCGGGAGCGCTCCCGGCAGCCCGCCCGCGGCGGGGAGGGGGGAACCGGGACGCTCCCGGCAGCCCGCCCGCGGCAGGGAGGGGGGAACCGGGGCGCACATTCGCCCTATAAGACACACCAACTTTTTCCCCCCCGTTTTGGGGAAGAAAAAGTGCGTCTTATAGGGCGAAAAATACGGTATCCTGATAGAGTGAGTATAACATCCGTGCTGGTAAGTGGGCATGACTTTCAGTCAGTTCAAGGAAGTCATGTTATTGTAAAATGCATCTTCTCCTAGCCCCCTCAATCTTTAAGTTACACTAATATTGGAGTCCTGATTTTGACCCGTAAATGGCAATATTCACCTGTGTTGTGGGGCAAATCAGACTAACCCTTGCCACTGAACTCTAAAGCCTCTCTGGAAGTACAAAGGGTCAAAAGACACCCTTCCCTTATTGCTCAGTAAAACAAACTGCCCATCCTTGATCACAGTAACCAGCTTATCTGCACTGGCCAGACCTCAACACAAAGGTGACTAACATGGCTACCTGCCATGAATCCAATACACAGTTAGCCAGAGGAAAAAATGAAACACGCAGCAGTTCTCTGCTCTTCAGGAATTCATGCAGCAATTATTTCAAGCTTTCATTTCACCTTGGAAATGCGAAACATCAAGAGAACCGTTCACAAGCAATTGAGGAAGGTGGGAACCAGGCCAACTTCAGGTTCATCATTTACCAACCAGAACCATCATCTACTTACAGAGACGTAGTAAGGGCCCGCAAAGTCCCGAATGACTCCAGACGATGTACAGATACCCATGTGGCCGATGATCGGGAAGAGCCATCTACCAAGGTAACAAATGAAATGTCTGAGTCAAATGTCTCACCCTGATCACACCCCATCAGGAGGCTGCTAGAATGGCTACACAATGAACTACGTGGTACAAAATAGACAGAGCAAACAAGTTAGATGTAGGTATGGGGGGGTAGGGTGAAAGAGACATGCCAATTTGTGCTCTGATTTAACTAGCTGTCAGCGGCTAGGTCGCACAGATACACACATACAGGGAAAATATGAAAGCAAATAATGTCCAAACCCACACCTCCCCTGACAAGCAAGTCCACAAATTTAGGCTTCTTTGCATTGGCACCAAAACTTTAAGCTTTTAATATAAATAATTGTAGTTATTACAAGGACAGGAGTCTCAGAGCCTGATACTGCTCTCAGAATACACCACCGTGCATGCCTTCTGAGACCAGGAAGGAATGAGCACTTCAATCTTTATCTGAAGCAACCCTATTTTGTTTTTCTGGGTAAATGCACTGGCTCTAGAAGGAGGCTCTCTTGAAGACAAACTGAATCTCATAAGTTATCAATGAAAATAAATTATTAGGTCAGCTAACACATCTTTATCCCAATACTTACAATACAATACCACCATCACCACCTAGGAGCCCTCCTCGTGGACTAGGTCCCCACAATGCTAAGCCCCGAACAAACAGCCGCTGCCCCAAAGGGCTTACAATCAACGTTACAGGACAAGAGACGCCAGGGCTGTTTTTCAGTGAAAACTAGTTGTGTCCCCCAAACAATGGGCTCCCACCACTAGGAAGAATATTTCCTAGCCTAACTGGTCCTGTTGTTCCAAAGGTTTCTTGACATCAGTTTATATTTTTATCCAATTATTTTGTGCTACCCTAAAATCTTCTCCCCCTTCCTTGGTATTTACAGCAGAAACTAGCAGAGTTACATCCTCATGCCCTAAGGCTAAGTCTACACTATAAGCGCTACAGAGGCACAACAGTGCTGTGGTGTAGACACTTCCTACATTGACGGAAGGATTTTTGTTGTTGTAATTTATCCATCACTCCACAAGGCAGTAGATCTAGCTGCATCTACACCAGAGGTTAGTCTGACCTAACCACAACGTCCAGGGTGCAATTATTTTCATAGTCCTGAGCAATTGTTGCTAGGTTCATCTAATTTTCAAGTGTGGACCAGCCTTAGTTGTTGTTTAGTGCTAAATATTTATAGGCTTGGCCAAGCCAATCTCCCCAAAAATTCTTGCAGCTGCTCAGAAGCAGCCTTGACACAAGACCATGCCTTCTTCTAGAAGAACCTGAGAAGTCATGGGGTTTGCACTCGACAAACGTACGTGTCATCGGGTCTGAGGAAGGAGAAAGCCACAAAGAAAGTAGCGATTGTGAGTCGGCTCATGGCTGCCTTAGTGCTCATCCCCATGCTCATTTTAGAGGGAAGCTTCTATTAGATTTGAAGCAGAGGAGAGGCAAGGGCAGGAAAAAAATCTTCATGATTCCTAATTGTACCCCCGGGATCCACCATTCCTACCCTCTGAACCAGAGCCATGCGCCACAGCTACTCTATGTATTTAGGATAACCGGCCAGGACCCCCTCTAGACCTCATCAAGCTGCTCCCTGTCAAGCAGGCTCTCCCGTGACTGTCCACAGCCTGACTTCTGCAGCACTGACAGCTCAGGCAGGGCTAGGGAGCTAGACACTGAAAATTCAAACTCAGGTTCCCACGCAAGCAGCACAGTGCAGAGCACCAGGGCTTTTAGACTATCGCTCTGGTACCTCAACTAACATTTTCTACTGAGGTTTCAGCGTGGTAGCCACGTTAGTCTGTATCAGCAAAAACAACAAGGTGTCCTCATGGCACCTTAGAGACTAAGGGCTGGTCTTCACTTGAGCCGGCAGGGATCGATCTTTTGGTGATCGATTTATCGTGTCTCGTTAAGACGCGATAAATCGACCACCAGCGAGCCCGACCGCCACCGCCGTGAGGATGGGAGGTAAGTCGGCTGTAGAGACGTCGATTTCAGCTACGTTATTAACCTAGCTGAAATTGCATTTCTACAGTCGATTTCCCCCCCAGTGGAGACCAGCCCTAACACGTTTATTTGAGCATAAGCTTTCGTAGGCTAAGACCCACATCTGATGAAGTGGGTTTTAGCCCACAAAAACTTATGCTCAAATAAACGTGTGAGTCTCTGATGGTATGTCATCACTATGGCGGGGTAGCCATCGCTCTTTTAGTGATCGATTTCTCACGTCTGGATAAGACGCGATAAATCAATCACCTGCGGGCTCCCCCCCGTCGACTCCAACTCCAGCTTGACGCAAGTCGACAGGGGAGCGCGCAGCCGACTGCCATGAGGACAGCAGGTAAGTGGGCCGTACATACGTCGACTCCAGCTACCTTATTAACGTAGATGAAGTTGCGTCTCTTCAGCCGATCCCACCCCAAGCAAAGACCAGCCCTTAGGTGCCACCAGGACTCCTCGTTTTTACGACCTATTTCGTTCAGCAGAATTGGAAGAGTTACACCAGGCCCCGGGGGTTGGTTGGTACCAGCCAAGGCAGGGATTTAAAGAGAGACCCTTGGGCCACTGGGATGTAGTTGGGGTTGGTCCTGCTTTGAGCAGGGGGTTGGACTAGATCCCTCCCGAGGTCCCTTCCCCTCTCGACAGCCTATGATTCTATCACCCCCCCGATCCTTATCCGGCGGGAAGAGGCTTTAAGACGCCCCCCCCCCGCGGGGGGTAAGTACCCCAGGTTTTTCGGGGCTCAGGAAGGTGCGGGGGGGGGGGCTTTAGGAAGCTAAATGGGGGGGGGGCGGATCTGGCAGCCCGAGAAGCGCCCGGGGCTGGCACCGCCCCATGGCCGCGATCCGGGGGTCGGGGCGCTGCCCAGGCTAAGCTGCCCCTGGAAGTGTTATGGGGGGGGCGCCCCTTGGCCCGGTTACAGCGCAGGGGGCTGGCGGCCGCCCACTGTGTACCCGGGGGGGAGCTGGGCCCCAGGAGCCGCCCCGCGGCGCACTCACGTCAGCACGGGGATGGGCGTCCACACCACGCAGTAGGGGAAGCGGCCCCGCTCGGGCTCCAGCCCGGCCCCCCCGCCGCCATTAAACTGCTTCATCTTCCCCCCCGCGGCCTCCGCTTCCGCCATCGCCGGGGCGCGCGTCACTTCCTGGAGACCGCGCGCGCTTCCGGGGCCGCCCGGTAACTAGGGAGAGTGGGGCCTGCGCGCCAACCTCCGCCTTCCCTGTTCCCTTTGGTCTCATTTCCCCCCCCCCCCCTCCATCTCCACCCCCCATACAGCCCCCGCCCCAGAACTGGAGCTGGGCCCCAAGGTGCACAGGGGGCGGCCGATCCCCCCCCCCCCCCAACACTGTGTCATCTACATGCCTGGAAGAGCTGGGTCTGCTTCCTGCCTAAACCCCTTGGAAGCTGGGGGTCAGGCCTGGGGGGGCCCCATGTCCCGATTTTAGAGGGACGTTCTGATTTGGGGTCTTTGGCTCCTGTAGGCTCCTCTTCCCCCCACCTGCCTCCCGATTTGTCACACATCTTGTCCAGTCACCGCAGGAGCTCGAGTGTTTGCAGCCTCCAGAGCAGGACTCGGGACTGTCCCCATAGGAGTCTGGGGTGCTGATTTAAGCCCCTCGCTCCTGGAAGGTCACCTCTGCTAGGTTATGTCAGGCCGTAAGCCGGTACCTGCTAGTGGCGTCTCACCTGCATCCTTGTTGAATCTTGACACAGTGTCACGTTTCCACGGCTGAGATAAGTGTATGCACGAGCCACGCAATGAGCCTGACCCAAAACACCACATCTAAATGTTCCCTAGACGCTCTACCAGTTCAGATTTAAATCTAAGTTTTGTGACCAGGCCCTTCTCTAGCTGTATTGAACCAGACCTGCCTTTCAGAGGACAGGGACTTTGCTATTTCCCACACCCTCTTCACCACAGCTCTGTGGAGAGACTGGAATAAATAATGAAAAAACAGGTATAAGGATTGTGTGTCATTAAAGAGGTAGTCTTTTAAAGGGCGGCCCAGTCATCACAAAACACAGCCTTTATGTGTGGAAATGCTACAAATTCATATGAATTGGGAGCTGCGTCAAAGTCCCTGGCTGGATGCCCAAAAAGGGGAATTTCTTCATTTCCTAACAAAGCACAACCTACAACAGCTTGTGTCTAATGATGCCAAACAGAAGCAGCAGGAACAGCGAAGTGGTGTTCATTAGAGCTGCCCCTGAGGGATCATCTCTTTCTTTCTCCTGATAGAAAGCCTGCATCACGGAGGTTTCATCTGCATTGTGACAGGCCCAGGGAGCTGGTGGAGCACTCCCAGTTTGGAGCTGGTATAAGCTGTCCCTGCTGCAGAAACGACAGATTTCTCTGCTTTGCCTTCTCTTTGCAAGTCTTGTCCAAGGTTTCAGAATTCTTCCTTTTGGGGACATGCTGAGAATTTATTCATCCATTGTTGCAGGAAGAGATTTGGTAGTAGAATACCTCTCCTTTTTTTTTAAAAAAAAAAAGCCAATATCACAGTAGTGCTTTTTGTCTCTAAAGTTTCCCCAAAATAGGGTGTTGTGTTCTCAGTTGCAGAGAGACCCTTAAATCAAGGCAATGAGACTTGACAGTGCTGGATAACCATAACCTTTACTGATCATGTCTGTATCATGGGTATCCACTCAGCAGAACTGGCTAAACTCCAGCAGACCTAACCCTCTTTTGCATGCACTAGGCTCAGTACAGACCCTGGAAAAGGTTAGCTGGGTCTTTTCTTTGCTGTTCTATAGTCCTGGCTGGGAATATGTAAGGCAAACTTGAGAACATTTATACTGGGTACAAGAGTTACAAGAAATTAGAACAGATGGGAGAAAGTGTAGGGACAATAGCAGCACACCTGAGGGAGGAGGGAAATAAGTAACCACCAATCCAGAAGAGAACAGAAAATCAGGTAAAATACAAGAATAACAGTGGGAAGAAATAACACATCCCTGGCCCTTTCATTGTGAATCTGAGCTAAGGATCCTAAAGCATTTTATAAATATTAACTACAGTAAAACCTCCTGTAGTAAGTAAAGGTAATGTAAGTAAAGGCTAAAGGCCTAATGAAGGCCCAGTATGAGGCCTGAACTAAAGTAATGGTCAAGCCTCTGCTAATATAAAGCAAAGTCCAGCTGTGAGCTAAAGGCAGGCCCAGCCCACAGAAGTTGGCAAGGAAAGGGCTGAGATTGCAGAAATACATATTCAGTTATCATGGTTACAGTACATACGAGAACATTCCTCAGATAACGAGGAACAGGCCGACCCATCCCAATGACAGGGTAAAATGATGGATAGAGTTGTTTTGATCAAACCAACAGGTACAAGGTGCGAGGCGTTACCTAACTACGTAAAGGGGCTGCACCTTACTACGTAAGAGGGTTGTACCTTGCTACGTGGAAGGGTTGTACCTCAATACGTCAGGAGTGAGGTGTAACTTGTTCTGTATCTGTATATAAGCATGTGTCACCGGAATGTCTTTGTCCAGCTCGGAAGGGGGAACGGCGCACCTGCTGTTGAGCTGAGTCCATTGCCGAGCGGCGCCCTCTAGCTGTATGTCCGGTGGACTCAGAAATCCGCTGGGAACAGAAAGGGTGTCAGGGTCGCAATAAACCCTGGCCGAGGTGCCTTTGTACCTTACTAAGACTCTGTGGTTATTGGGGGTTCTCGTCGGGTCTGCTGCGTCAGCTATCTGTACAGAGCTGGGGCAGCACACAGAGGGAACACACGCACGCAGCCGAGTGATATCAACAGGAGAAAGCAGAAGCACCACACCGGTAGCCTCTGGACAGCACACCATCTCCTACAACACTACAACACCTCCATTTAACGGACTAATTCGGGCGAGGGGGTGTCCGTTAAATCAAAAAGTCCGTTATCTAATTAAAAAAAAAAAAACGAGCTATCGGAGCAGCAGCCCGCCTGTTGCTGGGACCCGGGCGGCAGCCGGGAACCGTCAGCCAGCCCGCCCGCTTGCGGGACTTGGGCGGGAGCCGGCAGCCAGCCCGCGAGAAATGGATTGCAGATGCATCAGACTTGCTCAGAAATTTTGTCCGTTGCATCAGAAGTCCGTTAAATCGAGGTCCGTTAAATCGAGGGTTTACTGTACTCACATTTCAGGCACATTCCTGTGAGGTACGACAGGGATTGGTGCTGTGTTTAGAGTAATAGCTACACATCCAGAATCAAAGTAGAAAAATAACTGCTTTATTAGGAAGCTGAATTCAACTACATGAGGAAGCTGAAGAAGAAATTTGTTTATTCCCGAGTTCCATCCCCACATCAGTCTCAGCAGGATACTGAGGGATAACTTGCTGGACTAGCCAGAAAATGGGTTAATTACCTTGTTTGAACCACTCTTATTGGCTCACTATATCCTGAGAGCAGGACATTTTATCCTAGTTCCTACCAAAAACGGATGAATTACCTGGATAAGCATCACATACAGCACACTCCTCTATGTATCCCTACTATGCTTCTAGAAGTCCTTGGGTCCTCCTTACAAGATCTGTGACTATTTCCCTTCAAGGTTAGAAGGTAGCTGAACTACCAGCACCCTGCCACAGCACGTGGGAGCAATGAGTAATGTTTAAAGTGTTGCAGAGTTAGAAGCCAGCTGGGGGAGCTCTGCTAGTAAAAGTCTTGGATTAATTCCTATGCAGGTATATCTGGCTTCATTCAGCAGAGGATCTCTTTAAAACACCAGGAGGTTGCAGTGCAATCCAAAGCTCTGCACTGATCAAATGGGGATCATGCTCAAGTAGATCGTCTTGTCCTTTATACTGATTTTCCCATTTCAGCTCCATGCCTGTTTCTGCAGTGACCTACTTGTCTCACTCTTAAACTGAATTAGTGCAGCCCTTCCTGCCTTAAAGTGAACTGCATGAGCGAGAGATTGTTTTAAGGAGACAAGTAGCCAGAGAAAATAATGTAGGGGAGGGAGGGTTGTTGATATGTTTTAAAGCATTTCAGGCTGGTGAAAGGTTCCAGTTTGAAAATCTTGGCAACAGCGATCCTCTAGCCCCAGAGCACATGAAGTATAAAGACCAGCACTGCAAGCTTCCCCCATGCACCATCAAGCTTGATGAAGGGTTTGTCTTGACTCGGGTTAAAGATGTGTTGTGGGAAGATGTCAGTGAACACATTCGGAGAGTCTAGTGTAGACAAGGCACTTTACATTTTGTGCTAATCAATCCATTGGAGCTGAGAGTGCAACTCAACCAGCTTAGCAGGTCAGTCTCCTTTGCCTTACCTACACTAAACTGTTAGAACATGGTAGTTAGCACAGGAGCGAACATCCTACCTTGAATGTTGGACTAGACAATGCCCTAGAACAATTACTCTTAGGTAAGAGAGCTAAACTCAGTCTATCCACCTCATTCACGCCTGGACATCTAATGGCTCCCGTAAGGAAGCTAACCGTCACAATGGCATTTCTGATGTGGAGACTGATCTAGTATGAACGGGGCTGACACCCATCAATCCATTTCCCAGATAACAGGGAAGACTTTTTCAATGCCAGGCTTCAATCTAGTAACCTAGGAGGTAAATGTTGAGATGTTCCATTACCAAACCTGAGTGGCCTGGGGCAGGATTTGAACTGTGAACTCAGAGATACATGTTTCTACTCTAGAGTCCCCTTAATTCCCCCACCCTCTCTTCTAAATAACCCCCACCAGCAGATCACATTTCCTTTTTAGACTCTACAGGAAGCTCCCCCCCCCCCCCCCTCCACTGATCCATCCATTTGAAGTGGAGGGAGGGAACACATGCAGAGATGTCAAGTCTTGTCTAGTGACAATTGGTAGACAGGTCAAGGTTTCATTGTTGTCCTTTCTCTCCCATGAATCTGCATAGCATAGGAACAGGCAGCAGGCTGAAGGGGTTGCAGTTGGAAAAAGAAGCCGCAAGGAATTCTTCCTTGCATAAAATTAGGATGGGGAAAATAGTTTGAGAGACAAGCTAGCTGCCAGCATGATCCATGCATCACCGTAAGGATGGAACATCAGTCCTACACAAGAAACATTGTGACAGCAGCACCATATCCCATTACACTGCCCCCCTCCCACCTTTGTTCGTATGCTGGTGGTTTACCACCAATGACCCCCCACTCTCCTGCTACGAGGAAGTGTTCTGCTGCCCCCTAGACTAGAGTTTACTAGCAGAAGTGCTCTTTACACACTTGCTTTGCTTGGGGGGCTCAAAGACCTTTCAGAGAAAGGAACACATCAGGCCCCTTCCATTTTGGGAAGGAAGAGCCCCAGGAGTGCATCAGATCCCATTCATCCAAGCAGGTGGCATTTCTGAATAGACAGGACCCAGGCTGCAAGGAATTCAATTGCATCTCTTGCTTACTTCCTTTCAAGAACCTAAGATGTTCATACCAGAGGCTTGAAAGAAGCAGGCATGCAGCCAGCTCTTGTTCATTAAACAGCTTCTCTTGAGCCTTGCCTGTTGTGACAGCTGAAGCATTATAGGAGCTGCCAGAAACAAACCACTCAGCAAAAAAAAAAGAAAAGGCAGAGACGTTGACAAATGAAGCAGCAGCCACACAGGGGCAGCTGATGCCGTGGGCAAGAGGCTGGGGAAATGGTCTGGAATGTCAATTAGGCAAAAGCTGACAAAGGACACTTGAAACATCCTTCCCTTCCCCCTGAAGGGCTATGGTGGGTGGATTTTTTTTTGGGTGGCCTGGGCCTTCTGCAATCTGACTGCCTCGAACATGACCAGAAATGCCAGATTCTTCTTTCTGCCTGTGGAGATATCAAGCAGGGACATGCAGCAAAAAACAAAACCCCAGGCTGCTCCCTCATCCCATCCTTTAACAATGAGGCTTCTCTGGATCAGGGCTACCGCAGAGCCGCCCTTTCCTGCCTCTCACTGAAGTGGGTGCTCACCAATCCACGTGTAGCAAGTGTGAAAAGCACTGTGTGTATTTCTGTTGAAGCCATGGTGGAGGAGCAACCCCAGGAAGCCAGAGGTAGGATCATGCAACTCTCATCCACAGCCCCCACTGATTTCAGTAGACAGACAGACAGACAGACAGACACACACACACACACACACCTCTCTTCAACCCCATTCTTGGCTGGGACCGATGTGGTTCAGAGACAGCTTCATTTCATGGGATCGTGAGAACTGTAAGCCAGGCCTGTCCTACTCCTGAGGGGACTAAGGTAGGAGCACCACTTTCAGAAGAGAGAATCAGAGAGGTAGCCGTGTTAGTCTGGAATAGCAGAGGTAACAAAGTCCTCTTTAAGGTGCCACAGGACTTTGTTATTTCAGAAGAGAGGTTTCCCTCATCAGAAAGCAGCTTTCTTCGTAGCGTGCTTCCAGTACTTCTTCCCACCTCCTGTTAGTGATGAGGGAGATATCTTGTTCCCTACACTGCTAAACCACTAGATTGTAATGTAAATCAAGCCATGAGACATCATCATTTCTCAGGTGTGTGGGTGGGGGATGTTGGGGGGTGTTACTTTCGTTCATGGCTGAATTCAGCCCAAAATGCTATTCATCACTATTCCCTTCCATGGAGTTACAGGGGGCCTGAATTTACCTCTTCAGCCTTTAGAGATACACAACCAAGACATACATAGGAAGAAGTCGGCAATTCAGAAGTCTGCTGGTGAAGGAAGGCACTTTCCAACCCTTGAAACTATCTACATGCTGCCTTCCTAGGACTTTTCCCCCAGGAAAGGAAGCAGGGCAGGATTGTTACCAGAGTAGTAAGGAGGGGAGGAAGTGGCTTTCCTGTCTAATCCAGGAGCTGGGTAAGCGGTGGAAGGCTGCAGAGACGTTTTCATCCATAACAAACAGGATTGCTGCTGCCACAGCTTTGGCACAGCTGAAGTGGATATTCTGAGGACAACATTTCACATTGCTCACAACACACACAGGGATCCAGTATGAAACTAACGGGCCCTTAACGTGTCAAGAGATCGCTGGCAGGGCCTCTGCTCAGGGCAGTTCACATGGTCATTCTCAGCCACATTGCACAGAGGCGGTGGCTGCAAAGCAGTGCTGAGAGCAGCAGGTTTAACTAGGTGAGCTCTCCTGAGAGAGCTTTAATGGACTGCTCTGAACACACCGTTTCTTCCTTTTGGTAATAGGGCCAACTCCATTATTTAGGACCAGCGCTTCCCCAGCACGGTCGAGGGGGCAGGAGAACGGCTCGCACACGTTCGGAGGGAAACAGCTTTGCAATGTTCTCCGGAGAGAGAACATCTCTACACTGGACCCAGCATTAGTGCACTAAGTACAAATATTTCTCAAGGTGGCCAAGGTGCTTTTCCAGGGTGTTTCCCTTGCCAGAACACAAAACCAGCTCAATGGCAGTGGAAGGAGTCAGGCAAGCACCCCCATAAGACCTGGAGCAGTTGTGCTGTGCACTGCTTATTCCTGCAAACACAGGTGGCCATTTAAGAAGAGTTCCATGCCTAAGAGGGGCTATTTTACTACTAGGAAGAGTTCTTTTCCTCCCCGGGTGGAAATAACAGCTCGGTTCCTTCAGTCTTCTTGCTGTGCCCCCAAAGGCAGGCCATGGGGCAGCTGAGCTCCCCTTTCCCTGAAGATCTCTCTTGTAAAGAGACATGTAAACTAAGATCATCCCACATCCTTACACAAGGCAATCGCACTGGCAGGTCCGTTTGCCTCCTCTACTGACTGCCCTGGGCAGCCCATCTACTCCAAACCCCACAAGGATATTTTTGACAGGACTTCTGGAGTTAAGTGTAGGCAGGAGGCTTCCGTTCCCAAGGTCAGATGCACCCCTGACTGCACGACAGCAACAGTCCTTCCCCCCACTACTGGGGCAGTCAAAGTCCGTACTACCTCCATGGAGGACGACTGAAAATAGTCACTAGCAGCAGGTCTCTAAAAGCTTCTTGTATAGACACCCCTGCAGCCCCCTCTCACTGCACTGAGTTTGCATAAGCCTGCACACCCTAATCAGTGTATTTAATAATCATCCTTCCCCTCATCTGATTCTTTCCCCTTCCTAGCCAAGCACACTCGGTGGTGGGGAGATTGGGGCAGCACAATCCTCGGAACAAATGACACCAAAGAGAACTAGAACAAAGAACTGTTTAATTGCTTAACCCTTTCTCTTCCAGGGACCAGAGAAACAGAAATATTCTGCTCCTGTTAAAGACAGTAAGGCTTGTGTGTTATCTCTACGATTGCAGGGGCAGGGGCTAGGAGGCTGTCCTCTTTATGTTTAAAAGCTAGGAGCAGTTGTCTTCGCAACATCCAAAGGAATCTTAGAGGCTCCAAGAAGATTCTCACTGCTAAAATACAAAAATAAAGGAGTAATCTCTGCCTATCCTCGGTTAGAAAGAGTTAATCAAAAAAGGGAGGGGCTTCTCTTCAAGGAGAAGGGCAGAAGAAAACAGCAGAGGTAAATAAAGCAACATCTCTTCCCCAGCATGTTTTTCCTTCACCAATAAATATGGAATTGCTCATGAAGAAGCAGTAAAGGAGACAATCTGTCCAAAATGAGGGGGTGGGGCCAGAGAGACTCCTCCCTTCAACCCCACTATTATTTTTTCCTTCTTTTTAATGAAAACAGCCATAAAACACAAAGCTATCCACTTCAGCGGCAGGAAGTCTTGCAGCTTTCCCACTGCAGCTGGCAGGTAGGAGAGCTACATGGCGCTCAGAGAAACAGCTGCCATGGCATAAGCTGAGTGGAAAGAGAAACTCCAGGGGAGCATGTGGTTCTGTTCTTTTCAGGGTCTTTCATCAGTAGATTGGAGAGTTAAAAAGTCATTCCAGCAAAAGCTTGCAAAGTTTAAGGAGAGGGAGGAGAAATCTATTGGAAAACTTTAGGCAAAAAAAACCACGTCCACCCCAGGCCACTTTAAAAAAAACCAAACGAGTCATTTTCTGTTGCCATTGGATTTTAAACACTGAGCACCTGGGAATTTTGGCACACTGCTGCCAGAAGTAGCCTGTGCACAGCTGTGTGAAGAGTCACATGTACCACATTGGTGGCATGTTAAAAGGTTAACTCGGCAAGACTGGGACAGGCATAGGCACCCTCACCCACCAAGAGATGGCCTGTCCCAGGAAAGTCTTCTCTGGATGGAAGAGCCGCCGAGGTTACATTTGCTTGGACTATCTGTGCTAGGCGGCTGAGGCTCTGAAGAGCACAGGAGCACTCGGTCTTCAAAGGGTGCCTCTCCAAGTTACCCAGAGCACATCTGGGCTGAGCCTCACCTGTGTAAGATGGAGGACACATTGGCTGCCTGTGTGTCAAAGGCAGAGGTGCAGCAGGGAGAGACCAAATGGTCCCAGCTAGCGCCACTTGGATTGCAGCTGGTGGAAGGTTGGGCACTGCTTGCTAGGGGTCTGCTGAACACTGCAGGGTAGAGCATGAACTACAAAGGGGCAGGCCCTGGGGCACATCACAGACCTCTTTAGAGAATACTTGGCTCACCCTGGTTGTACAGAAAAGCAGGGGGAGTGCATTGCGGTGGTGGGAGGGAAGCCAGCCACAATGATCAGCCAACACCCAGCCAATCCTCCCGTCAATGCATGGCAGCCCACAGCCGCCAGAGAAGGAAGGATGGGCCACTCACCCTTCCACAACAGGGACAGGAAGACCAGGGATTCCGCCATGTGGGGAAATAGCCCTAATGCAGCATGCCCAGACACACAACCCCCACACTCCTGGGACCAATGGTGGCATATTTAGATCCTCAGCAGCAAAAGGTAAAGAGTGCAAGAAAGTAGTAAGATCTCCAGGGGCTCTTTGGTTTTAGTTGATAGTCATAAAAAAACACCGTTCTACGTAGGCTGGAGCATGGTTGTGTGAGATCAACTGGATGTTTACTGTTTGGCAAGTGGAAGAGGGGACACGGGGCAGCAGATTACCTGGGAGAAGAGTGGAAATACAGTGATATGAAGCGCCAGTCCTGGCTTTGCAGACAGTTAGCAGGGGGAAGCACAAACTGCTCCTGAGAGGATCACTAACCCACAGTACCTCCTCTACTTGTTGCACAGGAGGGAGGTCACCATGGTGATGAGGCAGGGAGACATCACCTCAGCAGAAGCCAGTGGTGGAGATTCGGAGTAGTTGACTGCACTAAAATTTCACCTTCTAGAAGCTTAAACTCCAGATACAATAGTGCGTGGCAGTAGCATTCCCAACACCGGGGCATGGGTGCTAGGAAAGGAGAGGGTAAAGAGGTCTAAAAAAGTATTTTGGGTGAAGGAGATGGAAGCTTTGGAAGAGTACTATTAGCCATTTTCCTTGGTAGCTCTGCCCGCTATAGTCATCCACGCCTCATACCCCAGGCCAAAGTCTCCTCCCATTACTGCATTTTTACTCTACAGGTTCACAAGCCCCAGAGGAAAATAATTGATATTAAAAGCTGGGAAGGCAGTTTCCCCCCTCCAATTGCATGTATTCAACGTCTCCATTGACTCATCAACTAAGGTAGATGCCCAGAGACAAGGATTGGCCACTACCCATTTTTAAACACAACACACAGCCCCCTTCAATGGCCACACGGTAAGAGATGGAGACCAGATGAACTCTAGTGAGATGTTCAGTGGGCCAAAGAGATTTTCCATTATAACCAATGGCCCCAGCCCAGGGACCCAGGTAGTAGAGCAGCTAAGCCAAGCTTCAGAGACCAAGATCACTGCAGTAAAGTCATTCCATAATCCCTGCCCTAGATTTACATTTTATTTAGGACATTAAGAATCCTCTGCAAATGCATGAATGTAGCCAATGCCCCTTCCTCCAGCTCATGCTGGAGAAGGTCACCAGTTTATACTGCTCACAGACAACTCAAAATCCCTGCAGGGACTAAATTCCACTAAAGGCAAAACCCCGGCTGCATTGCCATGCTGCTCAGTAGTGTGACGAGGAGGAGGGGGAGAGGTGGTGGCGGTGGTCTAATGAGAAGGCCACTCCTGCCCCTGCCAGCTTGTCCTACTCTGTGCATAGTGTAAAACGGTGCAGTCAGAGAACGTTTAGAACCAAGGAAACCAGGTTCCCCTTCAACAAAACAATTACAGGAAGGACAAGCAGTTCTGTTTTAGCTGGGCCGGCACTGGACTTGCCCCTCTGAGCTGTCTTCATCATCCGAGCCTCCAGCCCCCCCACTGGTCAGTCCTGTGATACGGTAGCCCATGTTCAGCAACATCACCTCCAGGGGGTCTGCGTTCATTCGTCTCTGGTTAGCTTGGGAAGCGCTTTCCATGTCTTCCACTACACGGCCATTGAGGGTGTCACTCTGCAAACAAGAAAGGAGACAGCTTTGGGATGGCAGTCGCACAAAGGGACACCACAGAGGGATGCATCATCTCCACTGCCCCTTCTGGAGCCTTAAGATCAGGTCTTCTGGACTGAAAAATGGGTGAAAGCCGTGTCAAATGACACCACAGACTAGCGGGCTGGTCCAGTCCCTAATGTTCACATCACAAACCCAGCAGCATGTTACTAGACATCCTCTAGTCTGTAGGCCTGTGCTGGGGGAAGATTGTATTTAGCTAGAATTTCAGCAGGGGTCGGACACAATGACTTAAAGACCAAGCCCCTGGCCATCCTTAAAATTCTTTGCCCAGCTCCTTGCACTTGGTCCTGCTGCACTGCCCGCCGGCCAACTAGGCGGTGCAAGCTGGGGCCTGGGACTGTGAGTCTTCGATGCAAGATGCTCCGTGCAGCACCGAGGGGCAGCAGGGATTTTTTTATTTGAGAAGGGTGGAAAAGCAGAGAAAAGCGAAGGCTCAGGTGCCCGTTGTGACAAGTTCCCAGAGTTCCCACTATGCTGTGCGACCACCTATTAAGCACTGCTCAGGCTGTGGGAGAGGCGCTCCTCCCCTGGCCCCAATCGAGCTCCGGCCCAGCCGCGGCCAGGGGAGAGGTACCTATCCCATCGCCATGGTCCCAGCCCTGCCGTGGCAGGGAGAGGTGGCACTCTCCCCCCTCCAGCCCAGGTGCTGCTGCAGTAGGGAGAGCTGGGGGGGTTCCTCTCTCCTTGCTGTAGCCCCGGGGCAGCCTGCACCCCAAACCCCTCATCCTCAGCCCCACCCTAGAGCCTGCACTCCCAGCCAGAGCCCTAACCCCCTCCACACACCCCAACCCTGAGCCTCCGCCCACACGCCGAACCCCTCGGCCCCAGCCCTGCCAGATGAATTTTGTTATGTGCACCAGTATGGAGGTGTTGTGTGACATCACCACCACCACATTGGTGCACATAAAATTCATTCTGCACATGGGAGGGAAAAATTAGAGGGAACTCTAAGTGCCCCCTCCCCTCCTGGGGAATCCCTTGACATCATCCTTCCTTTGGAAGCAGTAATAAAGGAGGCTTGGCTTTTAAAAAAACCCATCCCATGAGTGCTGAAAAAGCAAGACTTCATCCAGGTCAGGAGAGGTGCACTGGTAAAGTCTGGCAAAAAGGAGTCCGGACACCTTGGAGAGCCAGGCCTGTGTTATGCTATGCCTGGTTCTAGTTAGACCTCAGTCTCACTTATGAGCAAAAGCATCTTCCCTCTGTTCCAAGCCTCCCTTCAAATACCAGGCCTTCCCCAGCCTCTTGCATGATCAGCCATACCAGACCAAGAACAAAACCCAGAAGTCTCACTCAATCCATCCAACTATCCTGGCACCCCGTAATCAGTCTTCATCTTCTGCTTGCACAAGGACAATGGCTTCTGGCATGGAGTCCTAAAACCCATCATCCAGGCCCTACCTCTTTCTAGATGCTGTTACTGCTCTTACCTCTGGCCTCGGATTCCAGAGCCGTACGACTGGATCAATGCCACTGGTGGCCAGGAAGCAGTAACTCGGGTGGGGCTGGAGACAGTTCACAATAGACTCATCCCCCTGCAGCACCCGCACCAGGTTGGTAGTTTCTTTCTCCCAGATGAAGAAAGACCCGTCGTCTGAGCCGCTGACTATGTACTGGGCATTGCTAGGAAGGGAAGAACAAAGGGCTCCGTTGAGATCACAGGTCATTAGAGAAGCCAGCAGACATGCCTTGAAGAAGAGCTCTATTACACTGCACACTCATAGAAGAGGTGGCTATTCCGATGGGTTTGAAGGAGGAAGGTGGGAGCAGGTTAAGTCCATTAGGCTGAGAGGTAGGGAAGCCACTGCCTGGTTAGCCTTATTTTCACCAACACACAAAACTGGCTCAAGGAATCAGCTAGTGACAAAACTCTGAGATCCAGCACTTGGAAGGCCCATCAGCACCTTTCCCAGCACTGTACCAAGCAGGGAAATCTCACAAAACCAGACGGACCTTCAGCACCTCCAGATTCAGACAGCATTGTCCAAGCGCCTGTCACGTTACAGGAATTATATAGATCATCGGAGCAACCAAGGTCCTATGGTAACACCAAATCTTATGTGAAGGGGGTCATAACAGGTGTCTATGACCAGGTTGTGTAGGGCTAATTATGAATATGCCATTAATGTGTGTGTATCTTTTTAAAACGAAAGTTATGAATATTGGATATATGGGGCCTGTACTTCAAACTGATGCTTGGCTGCTGAGTGAAATCTCAGACAAGCTGTTGTTAACTTGGCTGGCCTGGCTGATGGGCCATTAAGGGACATCAACCACACAATGGACTTTGTATCTGCCTGTCCACACCTGAGCTGCTCTAGGAATGTCAACTGCCTGGTCAGAAACTAAATCCTGGAGAGTCTGGTGATTGGACCTTGTGACTATGAACCTCCATTTTGCAACCGGACTCTGCAACAGAAGGAGGAGGGTCTTGGCCCAGAAGAGAGTGTCTATAAAAGCTGGAAGAAGCATCCTCCATTTTGTCTTCTACCTTCAGCTTGCAGCCTGTCTTGCTTCCAGCTCTGAATGGACTTTGCTACACAGGTGAACTCTGGACTAAGGTGCTGACCCATCCCTAAATGGGATGCTTTCTAAAGACTTTGATTTAAACCTGCAGTTACTCTACCTTTGCTGCAAGCCTGAACCAAGATATTTGCCATTACGGCATGTAATTGATTTCTTTTAACCTTTCCTAACCCTCACCTATACCTTTTTCCTTGTGTAATAAACCTTTAGATTTTAGATTCTAAAGGATTGGCAACAGCGTGATTTGTGGGAAGATCCGATTGGTATATTGACCTGGGTCTGGGGCCTGATTCTTTGGAATTGGGGAGAACCGTTTTCTTTATTTGGGGGATTGGTTTTCATAACCATTGGTCCCCAGGACAGGTGGCTGCTGGTGGTGACACTGGGAACCTGGAGTGTCTAAGGGAATTGCTTGTGTGACTTGTGGTTAGCCAGTGGGGCGAAACCAAAGTCTTTTCTGTTTGGCTGGTTTGGTTGCCTTAGTGTGGAAAAACCCCAGCTTTGGGCTGTAGTTGCCCCTTTGGAAGCGATCTGTCCTGATCTGACACTCACAGTTGGATCCCACCAGGAACAGCACCGTCACAGCACCCCAAGGAAAACGTAGTCTTGTGTTATTTCCCTCCATCCTCAGAACCCATATGGTTGGGCACTAAAAGATTGCCATGGTCATCTCTACGCTGACCTACCATTTCACCAGTGATCCGTGGAGGAGCACCACTTCTGCTGTTCCTGCAACGTCAAAACCCCCCGCAGACCAGAAGCAACATCATCTTCTCATTGTCACTCATGCTAGGGCTGCATGTCATGACATCTCCACTGGACAGCAGCACTCTGCTGTTCTGTACACCTGAAATTCTGCACCTTTATCTTGCAAAGTCAACATACCTGCCAAAGAAATTGGCCTCCTTGATGTCTGTGGTGGTGTTACAGTGGCCACAGTACCGGAATTTGTAGTCATAGCTGCGTTCCCTCAGCACCATCTCATCATCCGAGATGGAGTCTTTGCGCCCAGTTGCTCGCAGCCGAATTGGCCCACCCCCTTTTTTGTCTTCAGCTGGAAGGATAAAGAGAACAGAGATATTTTCTCACACATCACATGCTAGAGCAGAGAATTCTCCAGCAAGTTTAGTACTTGCGAGAGGTACTCAGCTGACCGCTGTAGTTGAGAATTAAGGCCAGTTTATCCCGACGACACGTACTTAGAGTGCACACTTCCTTCTCACGGTCCCACCTCTCTACTTCAGTCCTCTTCTTGCAATACCAATTCTAGCGCTCATATGCAGCTTAAAACCAAAAGTGATTACGACTCTTCAGATCAAGCTCGGTCCCATTTCTGAGGGCAGATGTCCATCTCATAATTACCCCCCTTGGTGGTGGGAGCCTCCAAAAACAGAGCGTCAAATAAACCATTGGGGGAGCTTTTCCCTTGAGATGCCTTCTGGCCAAGAGGTGAATGATATTGGCAGGAAGCTTGCGCTGAAACTGCCCATACTGTACCTGTTCTGTGGCATAGGACCTTCCTCCAGAGCTGTGAAACCAACACTTTACGTAAAGCACCAATTCATCGTTTGGGACCCTGCAACCTGTAGCCTCAGGAACACAACCTTCAGGAACCTCCTTTTTAAAAGGAAGGGGATAATTTTCAGCAAGAAGGGACAGACCATAAAACTATGGAACTTAGAACCACCAATTAACGGCTGCAAGTCACAAGATGCTGGTGCAGTTATGGAGACAGCTTTCAGCCAGGAGATCAAATCAACCTACAGACAAACCAAATCTCTGTGAGCCTCACTTTGTAGAAGGGTTGTAATTTAGGGCGAGACTTCCTTCCTGGGTTTTATGGGAATCCAACCCAAAGGGCTGAGCGTTGGCACCCACCGTTATCACTTTTAGAGAAGAGGGCCGCATTGATGTCTCGGTCCAGTGCATCACAAGCGCTGCTATGCGCCTGTTCTGGGAACTTCCCTTTGAAGTCATCCAGACACTCCAGCGCTTCTGCCACGTACTTCAGTTCAAAGAGACAGCGGGCCAGGCGGAAGTGGGCTTTCAGGTGGCCTGGGTTCAGGGAGATGGCCTTCAAGCAGTCTCTTAAAGCATCATAGTGATCCCCGTCCCTGCAGAGAGAAGAACAGACCTGAAGGGACCTAAATATCCACTTCCAGGCGTTGGGCAACACGAGAGCTTATAATCTACTTCTCAGCTCTCACTGTACCTGTGGGCTTCCCATTGCCTCAAGTATCTCCAGCAGCACTTCCTTTCTCAGGAGACCTCTCCTTTAATCTCCCAGTCTCGGTTGATGGGAAGGGGTCTCCAAACAGGAGGGGGTCCCTCTTCTGCATGAAGACCAGGTCTCTGCCTCCCACCCTAGTGTGGCAGCACAACAGTTTCCTGTGCTACTATTTTAAGTCCTACAGTTCAAGTCTCATTGCTACAAGCTAGTCAGTGGTGAGGATTCCCCCATCCCCAAAAGGAGCAAGTCCCCAGGCCAAGCCTGCAGAAAGGAGCCCTAGGGCACAGATACCTTTCCACGAGCACAGTAGCTCAAGCGTTCCCTCTTGTGGGGAAACAGCGTAGCAACACATTTCCCTTTCCAACGGCCAAGTCAGATGCCCAGCAGGGGGATACAAAACCATCAGGATTTTATATTCCTGATGGACATTTCTCTCAAGTGGCATTCTCCTCCCGCAATTCATGTTCATCCGGAGGTCTGGATTTATTTAAAAAATGTCTTCTATAACCCTGATTGGTACCTATTGATCCAAATCATAACATCCAACTGGTTATGTTGAAAACTATTTAGGCTAAGCATGCTTACTCTCCCCGTACCCCAAGTTTATCGGGGAAGTGGAAGACAAGGCGAACCTGTCTCAGCATGCATCCCAGAAGCATGACAAACCTTTCGCTTTGGTACTTAGTTATATTAGATGTGGGCTGAAGGAGGGGATGGAAGGCAGGGTTCTGATTGGGCTGGCAGGCAGCAGTATTAGCTCCTCTCCCAAGCTGCCCTCCAGTACCAGTCACGGAATTTTAAAAAATGAAGTCGAGAGGCTTTTCTTCACGTATGGTGCTATAGCGGCACAGATGCGCTGCTGTAGCACTTTGGCTCAGGAGCATTGTACTAATGGGAGAGCTTCTCCCATTGGCCCTTAATCCACCTCCCCGACAGACAGCTTATCTACGCTGCGGGTTAGGTCAATATACAGTAAACCCTCGATTTAACGGACCCCGATTTAACGGACTTCGGATGCAACGGATAAAATTTCCGATGCATCCGAAATCCGTTATTGGGGGCTGCCGGCTCCCGCCCCAGGGAGCCGGCTGGGTTGACAGCTCCCGCCGGGCTCCCCGCAGCAGGGACCCCTGCGGGAGCTGTCAAACCCCCCCGCCCCCCCGCCCGGCTCCCCGCAACCGGGAGCCGGGCGGGGGGAGGCGTTTGAGAGCTCCCGCCCGGCTCCCCGCAGCGGGAAGCCGGGCGGGGGGTTTGACAGCTCCCGCCGGGCTCCCCCCAGCAGGAAGCCCGGCGGGAGCTGTCAACCCCCCCGCCCGGCTCCCCGCAACGGGGAGCCGGGCGGGGGGGGTTTTTGAGAGCTCCCGCCCGGCTCCCCGCTGGGGGGGGCAGAGCGGGAGCTGTCAACCCCCCCGCCCGGCTCCCCGCAACGGGGAGCCGGGCGGGGGGGCGTTTGAGAGCCTCCGCTCGGCTCCCCGCAGCGGGAAGCCGGGCGGGGGGTTTGACAGCTCCCGCCGGGCTTCCCGCTGGGGGGAGCCAAGCGGGAGCTGTCAACCCCCCCGCCCGGCTCCTCGCAGCGGGGAGACGGACGGACGGGGGGGTTTTGAGCCGGGCAGGAGCTGTCAACCCGGCTGCCCGGCTCCCCGCAGAAGGGAGCCGGGCGGCCGGGTTGACAGCTCCTGCCCGGCTCCCCGCAGCGGAGGGCCGGGCAGAAGCTGTCAAACCCCCCCCCCCCCCGCAGCGGAGAGCCGGGCGGGAGCTGTCAAACCCCCCCCGCTCCCCGCAGCGGGGAGCCGGGCGGGGGGGGGGGGGGGTGTTTGACAGCTCCCGGCGGGGGGTTGACAGTGAGCTGGGCGGGCGGGCTGAAAGTTCCCGCCGGGCTCCCCGCTGCGGGGAGCCGGGCGAGTTGACAGCTCCCGCCGGGCTCCCCGCTGCGGGGAGCCGGGCGGGCGGCCTGACAGTTCCCGCCTGGCTCCCCGCAGCGGGAGCTGGGCGGGCGGCCTGACAGTTCCCGCCTGGCTCCCCGCAGCGGGAGCTGGGCGGGCGGGCTGACAGTTCCCGCCTGGCTCCCCGCAGCGGGAGCTGGGCGGGCGGGCTGACAGTTCCCGCCGGGCTCCCCGCAGCGGGGAGCCCGGCGGGAGCTCTCAGCCCACCCGCCTGGCTCCCCGTTGCGGGGAGCCAGGCAGGTGGGGGGGGGGGGGTTGACAGCTCCTAAAACCTCTATATAAGGGACTAATTCGGGTGAGGGGGTGTCCATTAAAGCCAAAAGTCCTGTTATTTAATGATTTTTAAAAATTATTAAATAACGGACTTTTGGCTTTAACGGACACCCCCTCGCCCCAATTAGTCCGTTAAATCGAGGTTTCACTGTAACTGCATAGCTCAGGGATATGGATTTTTCACACCCCTGAGGAATGTAGTTACACAGATATAGGTCTCTAGTGTGGATCTGGTCTAAGGCTTTGTCTGCACTGGCACTTTCATCACTCAGGGGTGTGAACCCCCCTTCCCCCATATCCACACGAACTGGGTTGCAACAAAATCTCAAAACTGAACAGAGCGTACTGATCTGCCAGAGCCTGGAACAATCTCAGAGAAGCGTGAGCCGTCCCTTCTAGCTCAGTGACGTGGTAACTCAGGTGCCCAATTGGATATTTTAGAACATTAACATTGTTTGCTTTCACTGCTCATGAAAGCACATAAGAAAAGAGGGGGGACTCTGAGGCCAGCTCTACACTCCAGACCTCTGTTGGTCGAACTACATCCCTCAGGGCTGTGAAAAATCCACCCCGAGTGCTGTGGTTATACCAACCTACCGCTCCATGTAGACAGTGCTAAGATCTAGCTACCCCCTCTCCAGGAGGTGGATAAATTATGCCGATGGGAGAAACTCTTCTGTTGGCATCGGAGCATCTTCACTTAAGCTCCACAGTGGTGCAGATGCCCCAGTGCAGTGTTTAAAGCATAGAACTGCCCTGAGCAATTCCCCATTTTGGCACCATGGGGGAGGCCATCATTTGGTTTTCCCCTCCACTATCAGTGAGTCACGCAGGCCATCTGGGCCCCAATGAATGGAGTCACGCCAACGGAGCACATGCACATTAATTTTTTGTACCCCTGCGCAGTCTGCAAGCAAGGGGGATGAATGTCTACAAGTCCTTCCGCTGGAATACTCCCTGTACCAGATTTAACACCATCTCATGGCCAGACACCATCTGTAACCAGTCTCCAACAGACGCAACTCTGATTAACCCATTCGATGTTCCACAGTATCCTTCAGAAGGTTTTATACAATTCCATGAGCCCCACTCTGCACAAATGTGGCTAGGAGCCCTGTTGTGAGTTATGGGGCTCATGAGAAAGGAACTTGGTGGGGGTCACACCCAAGTCTGGAGCCCATAACGTCCTCTCTCTAGTAGTACTGATGCCCAAGCCCTGAGTACGCTGTTTGACATTTCATTAGCCTTCCAGCTTACTTACCACTTGCGCTTCATGTAGGCAGCAGCTCGGTTTCCATACAGCATGGCATTGCTGGGGGCTTTCTGAACTGCTCTGCTATACAACTGGATGGCTTGAGTCCACTGCTGGCATGCAAACGCCTCATTGGCTTGCTGCTTAATTTTTTCCAGATATGGAGGCAGCTCGATCTGCGGACTGCAGGGACAGACAGGTGTGTCAAGACGCGATAAATCGATTGCCAAAGGCACTCCTGTCAACTCCGGAACTCCAGCTCGCCAAAAGGCGCAAGCTGGAGTCGAAGGGGGAGCCCGCTGCCAACCGCTGCGAGGACGACAGGTAAGTCAGCCTAAGATGCGTCAACTTAAGCTATGTTATTCACGTAGCTGAAGTTGCAGATCTTCGGTCGAAAACCCTCCTGCCTGTAGACCAGGCCTTAGTCCTTTTAAAGAGAAAGACATAGAGCAGATGTTGGTAACGACAAAGAGCCATTCAACCCGGTCACCAGTTCAAATCCAGGCCAAGATGATCACAACCGAGTCAACCATCCAAGGGCAGTTCTGGGATCGGAGGCTGCCAAATCATTTCACAGCAAACAGGTGCCCACATCACAACAAATCCCTTTGCCAGCAAAGGGAAGAAGAGTATCCTGGGCCATAGAGACCGTCATCTTTCTCTCCATATACCCCTCCACAAAGGGGGGAGGAGGGGGTCCCTTCAGGATAGGCAGGCGAGACGGTCACGTGGATAAGTAAAGGTGGTCAGCTCCCATGCGTGACAGGCCAGTTGTGGATTTAATCAGCAATAATTCACCACAACCATAAAAGGAGAAAGATCCTGATGGTCAGGATTTCCCCATCATGCTCTGGTGCATCCAGTGTGCAGCCCATTTAGCCACCAGTAGCTGAGTGAATTCCAGAACAGAGCTCCCTGGGCAATCTTTGCATTAGTGAGGGCTTGGCTACACTTGCAGCTGTAGAGCGCTTTGGGTTAAACCTGCCTTCGGAGAGCACTCCAGGGAAAGCTCTCCAGTGAGTCCACACTGAGGTGGCCACATCTGCAGCACTTACAGCGGCACCGGGAGTGATGCATTATGGGCAGCTATCCCAGCATTCAACTGGCTGCAACGTGCTTTTCAAACGAGGTGGGTGGAGTGGAGTGTGTATGTGGAGGGAGAGTGTGTCACACGCTATCTTGTAAGTTCAGTCTCCTGTAGCCCCCCTGCTTCTCACTCACCCAGTAAAGGTTTGCTTTGTTGATTTTCCCAGCTGCAGATAAGCTCTGAAAAAGTACTTCCCTTTGTTTTGAACTCGGCTGGAGGAATGTGGAAGAGAGGCCATTTGACTTAAGGAGATCAGGGGGCGTTCCCGGAGGTCACTCAAAGCACAGTATTGTTACTACCTGTTCACACTGCTGCTGAAGCATCTCACCCAATATGCAACAGCTGTTAATCCTCCGGCAAGGAGGCGTACCAGGAGTGCTCTAGCCAGGCAGTTAGAGCGCTCTACCTGCCTTGCTAGTGTGGACGGGTAGTAAGGTAGAGCGCTCTGGAAAGCTTTATTGCGGTATAAAGTGCCAGCATAGCCAAGCTCTAAGAAGGAGAATTCCACTTCACACCTCGGTCAGCAGCTTCAGATCGCACTGCGTCACAGGGCAGAACCAGGGGCACCTCATCCAAATGAATGTGTCACCTCACCTGATGTGTGTTCTTCCCTCAGACAATCTGAATCCGTTGCTGTGGAGATGGATGCCGTTTGACACTCCATTGGTTGATGTCTTTCCATTCTGCACTTCTGGGGGGTGGGGGTGGGGGGGGGGTTGTAAAAAAAACCTCAATAAATTGAAGTGTAAAATCCAGCTACCGATTACACAGACTCTCCTCTGTGGGCTTGGGCTTTCTATTCCACCAACACCAAGTCAGGCTAGCAGGAGCCCAATTCAGACCAGAGGTAAGCAACTACAACTCCACTGACTTCAGTGAGTCTGGTTCCTACCTCAAAGTATATGAAAGTAGAAGCATTTGGCAGGGTTGGCTGACCCCCTTGGACATCAGCTCTAAATACTCAGCAGGATCCATCACAACAGATCTCCCCAACAAGAAAGCTCAATACACCTAGAGCTTCTCCAATCTTCCCCCGCCCCATAGAAAATGGAAGACAATTTGAAGGGCATTCAGCATCACCTTCAACAGGCTGGGTCCAGGCACAAGCCATGACCCACTGTATTTTCCTCAGATTAGCAGAGGTTTTAAGTTTATAGAATGGCTACATCAGCTACTCGCTGCACTCCATCTCTTCTCCCCCCGCCAACATTCTTATGTTTTCAAAAGTGACTAGGACACACTGAAATTAAGTTAAAGCAAAATGTTGTAGAGCTAAGGAAGGTGGATGTGGAGCGAGACGTAATAGAAGAAAGCCAGGTGATTGGACTCCTACATGGGCTCCAGTCTAGGGATGTTAGCTTTTAGATCTTTTTAAGGCATGAGATCTTATCTCCATTAATCCTTTGGAAGCAAACAGCCACTACCACCACACCTGATGCTTAACTCTTCACCTTCCCATTTTAGATGTTAACTGGAACACAAATGTGGAAAGAAGAATGCTTGCCTCACACCAGAGGCAGGGAAAATGGCCTAGGAAGGGACATCACTAAAGTCACAGCGGGGAATTTATGTCTGATCTTGGACTGACACTATCTCCTGGCTCCCAGTCCTGCACTCACTTCTAGCAGTCCTCTCCCCAGACATTCTTCACTGGTCTAGCAGTCCTAAGGGTTAACTTAGTACTAAAGGATTCTCTTCATTTCTGCTCCCTGGCCAACTTGCCCGAGTAGTTTAGTTACATATGTGAGCAGCAACCAACTGATGTCTCAGGAGTGAGGGTAAGGTGACCAACCAACACTCCTAATAGCACGGAGGCTAAACAAAGCTGTGAAGGAAAGGGCTGGGAAGGCTGTGGGCCACAGTACAGACTGCCCCATGGAGAGAGAGACGGGTATTTCCCCACATGTATAGTTGCCCTCTCCTGGCAGTCTGCCACAGCAGAGCCTTTGCCTCCATTTTCTGTTCCCGGATAGGGTGGAGTTGGTTTGTTACAAGTGCAGCAGCGGACGCAGTGCTAAGGAATGAGGCAATTCAGTCTCTCCACTCCCCTGGCACCACAGCTCAGTTGTTTGAGGTACCTCTGGGTAGGGAAGCACAAGGAAGACCAGCAGTCTGATACGGATATTGTTTGAAGTCGTTAAGTCCTCCCTTACTCCTTTTGCCCAGTTTTAAGAACCCTCTTCCCCACACACCTTTTGGTATTTGGTTCCTTCCCATTAGACACCTGTTTTATTGCCCTGTAGAAGGATTTTGGAAGTCAGAGCATTAAGAGCACTGCAGAAATAGCCTTGCTACTGTGCTGCCCTAATTCGCTTTTCTAGTTCTTGCTCAGATTTCACGCTGGGCTTCACTCTCACTTTCCATTCAGCACCACACTTACCCCCTGAAGAGTGGCACTTCTTTGGCAGGAGAAAAGTGTACGGCCGCTGTTTGTAAGTCAGGTCAAACAAGTAGACCTATAAGGCAATGGGGGAGATAGAGAGAGAGAGAGAGAGATACACCAAGGACTGAACACACAGTCAGTGACACCATGGTGATGAGTAGGATAGAACACCCACCCAGCCAACTGTTTTGCTTTCCATCTATTACAGAGTTTGGTTTAGACACACATACTGCAAGGAGACCAAGGTAAGAGAGGTTCAGAAAGAACTGTGCTGAGAAATGAGGCACCTTTCCTACTAAACTAATGGCAATAAAGTCCCCTTGAAATCAAACATATTACATAAACTGACCAGTGGCTGAATGGTTAGTAAAGGCAAAAAAGTTCCAGCTATAATGTTATTAGGGTGTTAAAAAAACCCACACAAACACACCACCAACCAACCTACAAAATTAACTTCAGCCTACACAAACAGTTACTGAACCATTTTTGTCCTTGGGTTCATGACCCTGATAGTAAACAATTAGCAGATGAGAATGGGAAGGAAGTGGGTCACACTAGACTGAGAGAAAAACAAAGACAGACTCCCTTCTTCTAGAGAAGCCCAGAAACCTGTCCTGCAAAGCCCCTGAGCAAGAGTGCACCAGCGTAAGAACTGCCAGGGCAGATCAGACTCAAGGGCCATCTAGCTCAATACACTTTCTCAAAGTGGCATTATCAGACCCTTCAGAGAATAGCTATGGAATAACCTGCCCACAAGGGATGTTCCCTCCCTAACCCTTAGAAGTTGCTCTGCCAGCAGGATTTACTTGTCTTGCTGCCATCTAAACCTGCCCTCTATTAGCAGTTGATTTCTACCAGGAAGAGATTCCCAATAGGCTTTACAAAGACAAGAATGTCATCAAATGCTTAGAATGAAACCTGTCAAACATCCCAGGTGCAAGCTATTGTCTTTAGAGGAAGAAACAGCTCTTCCTCCACTAGAGGCTACTACAGAACTAGCAAGAGGGGGTAGTATAGGAATTAGTGCAGGTTTCCTAAAGCAGCTCTTTCCTAGGACAGTCATGAAACAATTTCTGCAGCTCTTCCAGATTGGTTTTGCAGTTGACATTTGTCGGAGTGAAAATGATACTCAAATCTAACATTACACTGGCCTCTGATGTAACAGAGTAACAGTTAAATCCCAGACACATTACAGACACACAAATTGCTCAAGGCATGATAACTCGGTAGAACAATATCAGGGGGAGTCAAGACACCATGACCCAACAAATAGAGTCTTATGTAAAACTCTTATTCCTGAACTGCAGTTATCCTACCTGTTCCCCTCCCATATTGACCAACAGCTCCGTGCCATCAGGACTGAAGGTGACATATGTGGCAACTAGAACTCTCAGTCGGTTGTTGTAGTCTGGTAGCTTCACTGGAAGGTGCCCTGTAGAGAAGAAAGAAACTCTAGCATAGTTTTATTTGCTTAATTGGTAGCCCGCAACATCTTCTGCTCCACACTGGCCACCATGTGTTGTAACCTCTTTCAGAAGTCTCCCACATGAATGAAATGCAGGTCACATTCCAAGCCATTTCCCAGTCTTCTACTGCTGTACATAATAAGTCTTTACATCAATCTCTTAGGGGCTCTAACCCAAGATAGGAAGACTTGCCCTCAAACTTACATGGCCATCTTTTAAGGACCTCTTAAAGAAGCAGTTTTGCATGGCTATGCCCAAGTGCAAAGGAATCATTCCCTGAAGACTGGTGTTTGCAATCCAACTAGGACCCAAAGGCAGCCAAACACTGCTTCAGTGAGAATATCCTGAAGCTCCAGCAATTCACTGGAGTCAGCCACTGTCTGATTCATGGAGACTCCATTTGACCTTCATTATTTTTTAGCTCTAATAAGGTTTCTGTGTCTTGGCTCATTACCACAGCAGAATATGGGCTTCTTGAAAAATTGCTCAGCCCACACATGGGTTCTCTTGCTTCAGATAGACCAGGGCAGCATTGAATGGCCAACACAGAAGGATTAAGGGACTCTATGGTGGGACCTTATTACAAGTCAGGCTTTCCAGGGGCACAATTCTGACCCTTTTTAATGGATCCCTTTCCCAGTCGGACTTGTAGTATTCACTCTGTTTCTGTGCAGTGGTTCAGGCCAATCCATATTGGGGGCTTTGGGGGGGAAAAGAGTGATCAGTGCTGGTGAGGGCTCAGAGAAAACAGGTGCCCATTTCTCCGCAAGAGAGGGATTGAATATGGACAAGTTTCCCCTCACATTGCTTCCCCCCCCCCCCGAGAAAAGTTCACAGTCTTTGTGCTTCATTCAGTTCTTGACTTGCAATTAAGCTGACCAAATGGGGGAACAACAGTGATGTAGCAGAGTGGCAAGAGAAGATTGTTCATGTAGGCTGGCCAACATACATCAGCAGACAAAGTTCATTAGCAATCTACATCAGGTGTAAACTCAACCCAGAAATGAGAGGAAATCTATAGCTATCCAGTCCCTTCCCAGGTTAATTAATGCATCCGTATTTTGTAGCCTTGCAGGATAGCAGAGCAGGACAGTCCTGGTTTTCATCACATAATAGCCAGTGAGGCCTGGAGATTGTAAGCTCTCTTGGGCAGGGCCTGGGGTGGTTTTTTTTGGTGCTGCATCTGACCACTGACCTTAGCTCCTAGGCACTGCCAGACAGAAATAACGGTCATATCAGGACAGTAGTTTACCTGCCACGTAGTACTGCGCCGCACCATCGGGAAGGGGTTTCTGCCGGTCACAGAACGTGTGGACTCCCGCCGAGGGATTCTGCTTCATGCTTTTTCTAGCCAGAAAGGAAAGTGGTTTTACGATTGCGAACACTGAACTGCCCGAGTTCCACCTGCCCGGAGACACATTCCTTCTTTGCAAGGAGGAACGCGTGCGACAGTTAAGCAGTTGCAAACCTGCCCCAAGCCACCACACGATTACTAGGCAGTTCCACTTACCTGTGTGTAAAGGATGCTGGGGGAGGAAAACTTAGTACCATTGCACAGCTGAGAAGGATGATCGCCAGCTCCTCGGGATGCCCCATTCCCACCATGCAAGGCCTCTCTCAGGTCTCGTGTTACTCACTTCCCTGTGGAGAAAGTCCTACGAGTGACGGTGGCCATTACCTGTGGTTGTGGATCATGCGTATGTCATAGAGCCGTACGAAGGGCCCACTGGCTCCCACCGCTAGGTAATTGTTATCCTGGGGGTTGACAGTGAGGCACTTGGCCTCCACCAGCTGCCCACAGTATTCGGTCAGGTCTATTAGGACTTCTGAGCGTTTGCTGTTCTCTCGCAGGTCATACTGTCTACAAGGCAGAAGGGAGAGAGTGTTAGTTAACTGGTGCCCAGGAAGGACCAACATAGCAACAGAAGGGAGTTTAGCTCCATCCCCATGGAAAGCAGAGGAAGAATTCAGATACTACCATGAGGTTATTGCTAAATAGTGACCTAGCTTTTACAGAGGACTGGATGGTGTCTGAGGGGGAAGAGGACACTCTTCCCCCTCCAAGTCTGATATTGCACAATGGTCACACTAATGCTTCTAGTGTACCAGGTTACTGGGAGCTCCTTTATTTGAGGGGCTAAGCCTTGACACCAGGATAGCCAACATTTACTACTGACAAGTCTGTATTCAGTGGGAATTTAGCACCTCCGAGAACTCAGTCTTGCCCTACCACACTCCCAGGGTCGTATTAAACCTGGAAGTAGTAAAATCTTTGAGTGTGGTATCTTTAGTTGTTCTAGAGGCTTAATGAAGGTTCTGCAGGGAGCTCTCACAGGATATTGCATCTGCCTTCCTCGGCTCCCCCTGACGGAGATAGGACTGTTCTTTTCTCACCACTCACTTTCTGTAACAGGAAATATCTTCCCCATTTCCTCTATTTATGAAAAGTGTGGCAGGGTGGGCTTGACCCAGCCCTGCCACCCCTTTAAGAGGGAGAAAAGCCCTCTGCAAACCTCCCTGGCAGGAAGGCTAATTAGCCACCTGAGGTGCAGGCCAATCAGCCTGCAGGAGTTGCACCTGGCAGCCGCCTCTGGGGGATATAAGGCTGCCAGGAACAAAGCCCAGTGTGGTGGTGGTGGTGGCAGCATGAGCTATCCAGAGCTGTGTGTGGTTGTGAGCTATCCAGAGCTGTATATTAATGAGCTGTATATATTGGAGGTGGGGTCCTGCACTGTAAATTAAAGAGCACTGTTTGGAGCAAAGAAGGGGTTCCTGCCTGTTCCTGACAAGGGGTGAGAGAGCGGTCTGTCACAAAAGATATTCTTTATTTCAAGCTGAACCATTCAGATTAGGGGAAGGAGGGGAGGGAGACTAAACCAAGCTCTTTGGGGCAGGGGTTCTCTCACTACCTATGTGTACAGCTCCTAGCACAACGGGGCCCTAATCTGTTGGCCTCTAGGCACTACAGGAATATAAATACTAATCTCAGATATGGCCTCTCATCCATAGCTAAAACTACTCCAAGCGCTCATCCTTCTTGCTGCCTTTGACTACTGCAACCTTGCTACACTCCTATCCATTCAGGATGCTGCTCAAAGATAATTTTCCTAGCCAAATCATATCACCCCCTCTGCCTCCCCTTTCTCTAACTCAAAACACAAGCTAAGGGCATGTCTTCACTGGCAACGTTAGCACTTTAACGTGGCTTGTGTAGTCACCGCACAGCACTGGGAGAGAGCTCTATAACAAAAAAACCACACACCTCCATGAGGGGCGTGGCTCCCAGCACTGGTGTACTGTCTATATGGGCATGTTACAGTGCTGAAACGTGCATCGCTCGGGGGGGGGGGGGGGGGGGGGGTTCACACCCCCGAGCGAGAAAGTTGCAGCACTGTAGAGTGCCAGTGTGAACAAGCCCTGAGTATCTTCACTTTCAAGGTTCTTCGCAATCAATCGCCACCCTAGGTCTCTCTCATTCACCAGTGAGACGTTAACACCCACCACTAACTGGCCCACAATACAGCCTCCATTGCCCAGCTGTTAACTTTTCAAACAAGCAACTTTTCAGACTCCCATCCCAGGCTGCCCCTTATGTTTGGGAGGAGCTCCCTGGAAACATCCAAGAAGCTATCTCATTAGCCACTCTTCAAATCCCTTTTCAAAACTCTCCTTTGCCACGAGGCCTACCAAAAACCTGACAACCATTAGGTGGCTGGTGTGCTGAGACCACTGCCCTATCACCAATATTGCCTCATTGCTCCCTCCGTCCCCGTCTGTATCTATCTGTCCTCGGTCTTATTCTTCGATTGTAATCTCCGTGGGGCAGTGTCAACTTTTTGTTCCGAGCACAACGAGGTCCTGGCCAGTGACTAGGGCTCCTAGGTGCTATGGCAGTACAAATAACGAATCAAGTCACAAGATGCAGACAGACCATGTCTGAAATAGTCAAACCAGTTAACCAAAGCTCCCCTTCATTTATTAACTGAACTGTGCCAACCCAACAGGAAGGGGCAGGGAATTGAGTGAACTAAGGGTATCAGTGACCACTCAGCAAGACTACTCTGATAAAGGTCTTTCTCAGCACCAAGAGCTACTCCCCAGAACAGGCACCAGAGGTTTTTTTTTTTACCTGATTAACCCATCCTCTGCTGCGCTCCAGAAGGTGTTGGGCCACATAGGAGCCGTGGCAATACGCTTGACCCTGTTAGTGTGGTCACCAAACATGTGGATGGTTTCCTTGACAGTCAAGTCATGAACATGCACCTTGGAGTCTGCAGCTCCTGTGATGAGGATCCGATCCCCTGAATGTGGCAAGAACTGTAGAAGGAAGAACAGAGATATTCAAACCTGGAAGAGCTTCAGACATTTCAACCGCAGTCATCCACCCGTAGTCCGTTATAGCCTAGCCCCTGCTGCATCTCCCTTTGTGACACGCTGCTGTAGCTACAGTTACAACCTGAAAGAGCTTGGATCACAACAGGCAACAATGCATAGAACAGGAGCTCCCGGCTGGGAAATGAAAGCTTGTCTGATAGCAGGTCATTCTTATTTGCAACTCGCAAAGCAACTCTTGCCTTCTCTGTAAATGCTGCAAGAAGGCAAGACTAAGGCTAGATTGTCTGACTCTGTATGTGGTCCCAACTGTGGCTACCATTGCTTCTGCTCAGCAGGACACAAGTGACCAGTCTCCAGTTCTCTTTCCATAAGGAGGGATGGTTTGAAAACAAAATTCTTCCTCCCTTTAAAGACTTTGGTTACATTTCACAGGGAGATGTAAGCCACTCCCAACTGCAGCAGAGAAGCGAACAAAGCCACGTGGCCCAAGATCCATGTAAGGTTTTTATATGGTGCTCATTCATGTAATAATGGAGTACCTCAATCTTTTTAATCCTCACAGCACCCAGGCGGAGGCAAGGAAATCCTATTATCCCCATCTGGTAAATGAAGAAATTGAGGCACACTCGAGAGACTAAATGATTTGCCCAAGGCCCCACAGAATGTCTGTGCTGCAGTGGGGAACTGAACATAGGCCTCCTGAGTCCCAGGTAGCACCCTAACCACTGGATCATCCTTTCTCTGTGCACCCTCTGAAATTATGTATGTTCCTTGCATATGCTTGCTGTATGAGTCTCTAACGATGGGACAGACAATGCAGTTTTCTCTTTACCCCATTTTTCTTCCCCTGGACTGATATAACCACCACTGCCAGTATTTCTATAGCTATGTGGCCAAGCTCAGAGGACGACACAGACCGAGATGCGCAATACTACATCTAATAGAACTTTTCCGAATACTGGAAGTCTTTGAAGTATACTGGAAGTACGTTTCGGAGAACTGGCCTATGGAAAAATATTCCCCAGCAACATTTAACAAACAAGTTATTTTCATGCAACTCAAAACAAACAGAGCCCCATCTGTCAGTGCTCTCTTTCCACCGCTAGTTTTCAAACCCACGCACCTTGACAGAGAAGATATTTGCAGTATGCCCTGTGTGCATAGAAAGGAGCTTCTTGTGATGCAGGGGATCCCAGACGATGGTGTGCTGGTCATCAGAGCCAGACGCCAGCAAGCTGAAAACACCAAGAGAGGAGAGTGCTACAAGCATTGCTCCATTCCCAGCTGTGATTAGCTGCTCAGCCACCCATCCTGTGAGCCCCTATCCTGTCCTTCACATCTGATCCTCAAATGTGCCCCACTCCAGAATCCATGCAGTGATTCATAAGCACGTATGCATATGGTGTGTGTGTGTCAGGAGAAGCAGTCACAAGAGGCTGAACTGGTCAACTTCAGCGGAAGAGGCATGGAACAGGTGATCAGACAATGATTCCAACAGATGCCATGGACCTTCAGCCTGAGAACTACTCTGCGTTGGAGCCAAATTTCTCCCTCAAGCACATGGAGCTCCCATTGACTTCTGGATTTGGGTGAGGACCAGAGTACAGAATGTAGGTCATGGTGATTGGCTCAAACACAGTAGACTCTCCCTTACACTTGTGTCCCAGGTGGAGATGGTTTACTTCACTTGTGCTAGCTCTTAAACACAAATGCTTTAGTGTAGGATAGTGCTGAGAAGTAGATTATTAGACAAAGAGGGACTCTCCCATGCTCTAGCCCTACACTCTGCTTCCCCAGAGAAGCACTCAGACTATAGCATAGGGACAGGAGAAAAATCCACCACCTCAGCCCCTGAAGATCCACTGTGCCACAACCATAGTTAAGTGGATGGTACTCTAGCCTTCTATGGAAGAGGGTCCTTCACTTGCCATCCAGCCCCCGTTTCCTTTACAAACTCAGCAGAGGAACATTTCCAGATGTAGCCAACAACATAAGCCTCATTTCCAAAACCTGGATTTCTAGTTCAAAACCTTTAGCCTGGACCCTCGTTTACTTCATTGGGAAGAGGAAGTGGCCCTTATGAGAAGGTGATTGTCAGCCCACTCGCGGGAGAGCTTGGGCTATCACTGTGTTCATCCCGGAATCGAGAAACATACTTACTCTCCTTTCTCATTCCATTCTAGACAGTTGACGCAGCCAGAGTGACCCTGAGCAAAGAAGGGAAGAGAATGTTACAAACTGCAGACTTATCAAGGACTATTAGGAGACAAGGACGTAGCAAGCACCCCACATAACTTTTTCTGATACAATCAGCTTTGTATTTCAGACACCCCTATCCACACCTCAGATAGGCACCTCCAGGAAAGAAAGACACGCTCTAGCTTGTTGGGAAAAATAATAATTTACAACTGGATACAATAGCAGCTCAGTCTTGGAGGCGAATGCAGAGATACTGCTGCACACAAGGAAAGGTGACTGTTTCAAAAAGCTCTTGGCTAGGCTGAGAATTGTGTACACAGATCCCTGTGGGATTCAGGGAAGATGCACTTTCATTACCTCTCTTTGAGAAGCATCTTACATTTGGGTGAATGTGCAATATACTTTCAGTTTAACTAACAAAAGATTACAAAGGGAACCGCTAGAGTGCCTAGTCAGCATTTCGGGAGCTTGCGGGGAGGAAGGGGCAGAGGAAGACAGCATTGAAGAGGGGTGTAGGAGGGGGAAAAAACCTGAATTTGTACCAATGGGAAGACAGACTCTCAAAGATTTGTAATCTGTTTCAGGAGCATCAGACTGCAGTGTGACAATTGATTAGTTTTAAGGAACTTACTGCGGTCACAGATATCACAGGAAGAAGTCAGGCCATGAGACTTAACTAGGAGGTTTGCCTATGTCAAAACCAACTAGGACTAGGATTAGTGCCCATCTTGGGTACAAGACAGCCGATGTTGTAAGATGCATTAGTCGAGTCATATACATTCTAATTTACTACAGTGTTCCTGGCCCTACCATAGTGCTAGAAGTGCCTCATGTTGAGGAGACAAACCAGTACCCTTAAGACTTTAGAAATCTATGGAGCTCAGACAGGTGTGTTATGCACTTTAAAGTGGAACAGGTAGATAGTTTTGTTTTTCTTGCTCTGCTCACTTACCTGCAGTTCTGCTTCTAGGCCCAGGCGTTGGATGAATGGGTCAGTGACATGATAATGCCGCTCAAAGCCCAGGGCGCCATTCTCCTAGGTGAAGGGAAACCATCACACTTAGTACAGAACACTCCCTTATCCCAAGCAGAAGAGTCAAATCAGTGAACCCACACAAACCCTCTCCCAAAATGGGCCATGGCACCAGCCAGATGCTTTGTCCTCTGGCAAAGACACAGTTTTCTTATCAACTTTAAGAACACTCACGAACAGGGTACTTTGTACTCTCCAGTGAAAGAAAGAAAAAAGAAAGAAAAAGAACACCCATAATTTCACTCCTCTTAGTGAGAAAACCCCAATTGCCAGGCACAGGTCCAACACCTGAAACAAGAATCAGGGTGACCCAAGAAAAACAAAACAAAACAGAGTTGCCTGTTGTAGCTTTTTGGCAAAGAAATATAAACCCAAGAGTTTGAAGCAGTAAGTTTTATCTTTTGGCAAGAACAGGCTGAAAGCCAGAAGCTTCAAGTCACAGCTGAAGGACAAATTCAAGCCCTAGATTAGAGCTATTCAGAAAAACTACCATGATACATATAATCCTCTGTCCTGAGGAAGCAAGTGTCATTTTACAACAAAACCTACACTTGCATTATCACTGTTCCAAGGCTAGTCTCACTCTTTCAAAGACCTTTAACCACTAGACAGGAGATAATTGGGCTATTGAACTGGACAGCATTCTCTGACACACAGAGGAACAGAACAGACATACAACTGCAGTACTACCAGCACAGGCTGATCCACAGAGAAGAGAACAGTTACCCACAATGCTGTGCCAACACAAATGAAGGGGAGGAAAATGCAGGACGGTTGTTTCCCTTAATGAGATCATCTATATGTTAGTAGCTGGCTTGGATGAAGGGAGGCTAACTGCAGAGGCAGCATATTCCTAGTTACATCATATATCACCCCAACTCTTTAGTCATGAAATAGAGCCTCTCTGCATACTATTAAGCTTCTTATATAGACCTTGTCACCATAGTATCCAAGCTCCTTCTAGAAGTCTGTTAAGCAAGAAGAGTCACATCAGTCATGTATAGTTCTTTCTATGCCACAAGGATAAATGTATTTAATTTAATATACTACACCTATACTGTTTATATTTGCAGTAAGATTGAAAGCATTCACCTTGCACTTGGAGCAGAAAATTGCAGGATCTGGTGGTTAATTCCTGCGAAAGTTCACGCCATGTTTTGGATCGGCCCTTGAGAAAGCTCCACCCCATGTCTAAATGGGTTTATCCTGGTTGTACATAGTTCCGTTGTGCTTGAAGAGCAGAACTATGCAGACAGGTTGCCAACACGCATTCAAAAATACAGGAGAAACCCAGAGATCCAGGGGCTGCTTAGACATGATTGAGGGGTAGGTGGCCAAAGTTGAGTAGCACGGTGACCCTGTGCACCGGATCAAGATGCCAACCAGTAGCACTACCCTGGTTGAAATAGGGGATAAAAGGGGTCTCTCCCCATCTAAATCAGCACACAACAGTATTTTGTTTAAAAAAAAAAGGGAGATTCCTTCTAATACAGGACTGTTGGAAAGTCTACTTGCAGTCCTTGCCCTGAAGCTTTAGAAACATTTTAGGTATCCTGAGCACCTAACACTTTAGTCTAGAGAGTGTGGCAGAGCAGCACGCGTTTACTTTAGTGAAGTGGTTTCAAATTGCGGGTCGCAACCCAGTACTAGTTGCGAAATGGAAGGTGCTGGGTCAGGGCAGATCTGGTCAACACTGCTGACCGGGGTGTTGAAAGTCCCATTGGCGGTGCTGCACTGCTAAGGCAGGCTAGCCCCTACCTTTTCTGACACCGCATTGCGCTCTGGAAGCAGGCGGCAGTGGGTCCAACTCCTAGGCAGGGGGCCCACGGGGCTCCACACTCTGCCCCCCGCCCCACCCCAAGCACTGGCTCTGCACTCCCATTGGCCAGTTCCGGTGCAGCGCAACCCACGGTGCCAGGACAGGCAGGAAGCCTGCCTTAGCACCCCCACTGCACTGACTGGGAGCTGCCTGAGGTAAGCCCATGACCCAACCCTGCACCCCAAATGAAGTGTCCAAATGACCAACTGAAATGGCTCAAGAAGTTAAAGAATAGAATTGCCACAGCTGAAACGTGGCCAGGACTTGGAGGTTAACACCTCTAATCTACTAAATTGGTATGGCAACACCCATCTTTTCGTGTTCGATATATAATCTTCCCATGTATTTTCCATTCCATGCATCTGATGAAGTGGGTTTTAGCCCACGAAAGTTTATGCCCAAATAAATTTGTTAGTCTCTAAGGTGCCACAAGGATTCCTTGTTTTTTCTGCGGAAACAGACGAACACGGCTACCACTGTGAAATCCATCAGTACAGTATCCCCCACACTAAGCTGGGCACTAGTTCATTATCTACACTGAAGGAAACTGTCCCCTACCTAATCCACAGCACAACTTCCTGCAGCAAAGTCTCCCAGCCCTGTGTCAATCCTTCTCAGAGCTAACAAGATCACAGCAAGATGGGGGTACGGCAGATATTAGTTCTGTGAAGAGTAATATCTCCACAGAAACTGCTCCAGCATGAACATTAAGCTCTCCTTACCCATCCACCAACCACAAATAAGAGTCTTGGATGCCACATACCTTGATCTGCCTGTGGATGAGGTCTCGAGTAATGTTTACTTTTGCCATCTTCTCACAATGAGGCAGACAAAAGAAAGCTATTGGAGGAGCTGCAGTGCATCCAAGCATTCCAACAAAGCAGAGATCCACAGTAAAGACATTTAATTACCTACAAACAGAGAAAGAAAAATTTAACAGGTCATTTATACACATGGCTAATTGAGCGTTGTCTCCAACTAATGGCAGTGCTGAGCTCCCTTCATAAAAAGAACTAGTGAACCTTGTGCATGGCTCCTCCATGGAGCTCAGGAGTGAGAAGCAGTGACTCAGAAGGGCAAAGGGAGATGGCTGACAGCAAGAGGACAGAACAATTGTTTCTAGGAAAGCCTTGTCAGCAGCAGAGACCTTGGAAGTACAGAGGCTGTCAACGATGCAAGTCTTGGGTCTCTCCTACCCCCAACCTAATCAGCGTAATAAGAGTATTTAGACTTTTGGGGCTAGTCTACACCAGAAGCACTACAGTGGCACAGCTGCACCAATGCAGTGCATCTGGTGAAGACACTCCATGCTGATCGGAGGGAGCTCTCCCGTCGGCATAATAAAACCACCTCCGAGAAGCAGGAGGAAAAGCTCACGCTGACACTTAGGTCAGTGTAACTTACATCACTTGAGGGGTGGCTTATTCACACCCCTGAGCCACAGACATAAGTGATAGTGTGTACAAGCTCTTTCATATGTATGCTTTCTAGCCTTTTGCTTCTAGCCAGAAGACTCCATTTTAAAAGAGAAACAAATTGCAACTGAATGCAACCCATAATCAAATGCAGTGATAATCAACAACAGTAAATAACTATAATTAAGTTTCTTTTCACAGGTTCTTATCAACTGTCAGACACAGATCCACTTGATTTTTCACTACAAAAGGTTTTTTTCCTCCTGCTGATAATGGCTCATCCAAATTAAATAGCCTCTTAGAATTGATATGGTAATTTCCAACTTTTCCTGCTTTCTGTGTATATAAATGCATCTTAGTTCTGTGTGTTCCATTCTATGCATCCGATGAAGTGGGCTATAGCCCACGAAAGCTTATGCTGAAATAAACTGGTTAGTCTCTAAGGTGCCAAAAGTATTCCTCGTTTTCTTTACGGATACAGACTAACCTGGCTGCTAATCTTAAATTTAGAAGAGTGTAAGTGTCCCTTCAATATGATAAAGGCTAGTGATCAGACATCATTGCCATCTTGACAGTCCAGATCAGCAAATGGTGACTTTTTTTGAATGCAAGGGGGGATCCGTTTTGAACAAACTAAACAAGAGACAAGCCAGTCGGTCGCTATTTTTGTGAGGGTGGCTGGCTTTTGGGACTGGTAATTCCAGGGCATGATTAAGGAATATTAATGGGACAGGGAACTTAAAAGCCCCACTGATTCCCATGCTGTACCTGTTCTGCAGCTATATGAAGAATTTCTGTCTTCAGGTCTGCCAATCCTGTGTATCATCAACACTAAATGTTTAAAAAAAGGGAGAAAAGAGTTAGTCTTACAAGATGTGTCTTTGTTAAGGACTGTCCCAACTTAAAGTCATTACCACCACTGCACAAGTCTATAACCAAACAATTCGCAGTTCTGTTAAATCCCACCCCTATCCCCCTGGAAAGGACATTTGTACATTTATTTTTAAGCATTTGGTTGATACAAGAGTAAGAGGTGAATGACTTGGGACAAAATGGTTATGCTGGAAAGCATGAGAGTAAGCCATTTACTTTTGCCTAGTAAGAATTTGGTCTTGATTCTGAAATTTGTAAGATTTTAAACACTTGTCTGGAAGATTTTTGCAAGTCTGTGTGCCTTGGTGGTTTGGAAAGAAAGTTTGAAATATTGCTTTTTTGCTTTCTTAATCAACCCCTTCATTGCTCAACCCCTTCGTTGCTCAACAGGTCTTCAGAACCAAGCCTGCAAGATCCTAAATCCTTCTTCAAGAGAACTTATTTTAAACTTAACACCTCTCCAGTTGGACTGCAGGCCCTGAATTATCACCTAGTGGTTTGAGTAGGGGCCTGGGAACCAGGAACTCTAACTTCTAATCTTAGATCAGGCTTGGTCTGTAATCCTGGGAAAGTTCAAAGAAAAGACTGGAAGAGGCTTCAAAAGGTCATCTAGTCCAGCCTCCTGTACTGAAGCAGAATCAAGGACATCTAGATCATCTCTCAAAAGGTGTTTGTCTAACCCAGGGGTCTCAAACTCAAATGACCACGAGGGCCGCATGAGGACTAGTGCACTGACTCGAGGGCCGCACCACTGACACACACACACCCTCGCTGCCCCGATTGTGCCCCCACTCGACCCCTTCCATGAGGACTAGTGCACTGGCCCGAGGGCCGCACCACGGACACCCCCCCCGCCCTTGCTGCCCCGGCTCCGCCCCCACTCCACCCCTTCCAAGAGGTCCCACCCCTGCCCCACCTCCTCCTCTGAGCACGCAGCTCCCCATTCCCCCCTGGAAAGTGCTAGGCACCACCAACAGCTGTTTGGCAAACAAAGCAAGAGCAATCTAGGAAGTCCAGAGCTAGAAACACACGCGGCCCAGCCAGGCAGCAGAGAAGCCTCCACTTCTGGCCCCTCCGTCCTGCAAACTGCTATGGGGAGACCGGGGGGAGGGGGGGGAGGAGAGAGAGGGGGCGCCAGGAAGCTTGGCGGGCCGCAGGGAAGGGCTTTGCGGGCCGCATGTGGCCCCCGGGCCGCATGTTTGAGACCCCTGGTCTAACCTGTTCTTAAAAACTCTGGGGATTCCACAACTCCGCTTGGAAGCCTACTCCAAAGCTTAAAACTACCATTATAGTTCAAAAGTTTTTCCTAACATCTAACCTAAATTTCCCTTGCTACAGATTAAGCCAATTACTTCTTGTCCTATCTTCAGTGGACATGGAGGACAGTTGACCAACATGTAACAGTTCTTAACATATTTGAAGACTTATCAGGTTCCCCTATCTTTTTCCAAGGCTAAACATGCCTATTTTTTTCAACCTTTCTTCATAGGTCAGGTTCTCTAAACCTTTTATCATTTTTGTTCCTCTCTTCTGGACTCCCTCCAATTTGTCCACATCTTTCTGCAAGGGTGGTAGCATTCAGAATCGGACAAAATATTCCAGTTGAGGCCTCACCAGTGCCAATAAAGCAGGACAATTACCTACCCGGTCTTCCATACAACATTCCTTTTAATACAACCTACAATATTAGCCTTTTCCACAACTGCATCATTGTTGAGTCATTTGATTTGTGAGCCACTATAGCCCCCATATCCTTTATAGCACTACTATTGCCTCGCTGGCTATTCCCATTTAGTAATTGGCAATTTGATTCTTTCCTTCCTAAGCACAGTACTTTGCACTTGTCTTTATTACATGTCAGATTTGTTGATTTCAGACCACTCCTCCATTTGTTCAGGTAGTTTTTAATTTTGTTCCTCTCCTCCAAAGTAAAAGCAATCCTCCACTCCCCTCTATTTGACATCATCTGCAAATCACAATCTCTGCCTCGCTTTCGCCATATGTTTGATGCTTACCTAACCCACAAGAGCGTTGCATGGGCTAGTTAATCTTTAAAGTGCTTTGCAGATAATGAGCTCTATAAGTGCTCATTATTAATAAACCAGAGTGCCACTCTGCTAGCCATGCTATCTTACTCTTAAGAGTTAAAGATAATAGTCCCTGATTAATTTAGAAACAGATCCCAAAATAAAGTTTCTATTAAGGCTCTTCAACATTATGGATCTCCTGGGAAGTACGTCTAAGGGCTTCTAATTATTCTTGGCCAAATGGTTACTAGATGTCCCACAAAAGGGCATGCAGATTTGTTACCCCTAACAGAAAGAATCAGCCAATGTATGTTTCTCTAGCAGCAGGTCTCTCAGCCTACTTTGCTCATTTTTAGATATTTCCTAGTGAAGCATGTTTTAAGCCACTCTGGCTGGAATTGATTGAAGAGTCAGCTGGTTTAATTGAGTTTATTTACCTATAGTTCTGTACCATAGAGCTGGGAGTATTTGGTCAGGGTGCTCCTAGAATGTCCCTGGCATAATAATGTCCCACCGCAGTCTATAGCTATAGCACCTCCAGCTCAAGCTAAAAACTCAGATGGGACAGAGATGTTGCAGGAAAAACCAACCTGCTCCAGGAAGTACAGTAGGACCCAATACCTTATGGAAGAACCCCGGGCCACGTCTTGGAAGTCAGCTAACATGCAGAACTATAAGGGGCATATGACCTACTTTTACAAGGCTTGGTTTAATACAACCACATTTCTCTTCAGCCCACCTGTGACTCCAACTAGTTTCTACCATTTTCTCTCCTTTACTAGGAATCCTTTTGCATTCCCATCTCTTCATTCACTTTGTTACTTTCCCTGCACACCATATAGCATCCTCCACCAAGGGGAAGCAGTAATTGAATTATTACTTTGTTACCTTAAGGTTCAGCATCTCAAATCAGAGACAAGATCAGAAAGTCTGATATCTTCCATTTTCCTGATCTCTCCCCTCTAAAATAAGAGATATTTTTCTGCTATGTCAAGGGATTAGTAGGGAGACAGAGCTTCCCCACCTCCAGGACCTGGGCTGGATTCAAACCAGTGACAAAAAGAGAATTAGTCATCTTTGGCTTTTCTATGGTTTGTGCAAATCAATTGGGTGTGTTTCAGATCTGTTCCTAGTAGAGTATCCATGTCATAAAATCATCATCAGAATCTTCCCTCCCACTTGGTAGTCTCTGAGAGGCAAAGGGGCAAATGCATTTGGAACCCCACCCCCATCCCAAGCAGGCATTGGCATCTCTTGGGAAGAAAGGACTGCTCACAGCCACTGTGCCACAATCTAGGGTAAACTTACACTATTACTACTAGTGCAATATCTGTGCTTGTGGGGACGTCATCCTGGGTACATGCAACATTGAACTCTTATACTATTGAAAAACTAAAGCAATATAACCAGGTAGGGTATTAGGCCACATTGGAACATATTTCCCATACAAACCTCATGCCGTTGTCCTTATGATTAACTCTGTTAATCCAGAACAGATTTTTCCTTTAATTACCTGTTGATCACCATTCCACAAAGTCTGGAGATACTGCAGATGGGATTTCATCCTTACATTCTTCTCACACTCTTCCCTACCCACAACCCAACTTCCCCATCCTCTGTAGCACTTTTTCATCATTCAGAACAGAACAATCCCGTGCAGGTGATGGTAGGAACAGACAAGGCAGCCAACACCTTGCAATGTTTGATCTCTTAAAGTTTGCAGCCAAAAGTTAATGATCTGCAGAATTCTACAGGCTTTGGCCTCACCAGCCCGCCAGTTAATGTTTGTGGAATTACAATACTTTAGGAGCACAGACAGCATCAGTTTCCTGGAAACACACTCCCAAAGCACTCCACAAAAGAGTTACAAGATTTGCCAGACTAGTTCACCCAGTGGTCCTGCTAATTGGGCAAGAAAACTCTATGCCTTCTTGGTCAACTGCAACTACTCCCAGCAGCAGGAATTAAGTCATGACAGTCAAAATGCAGCTGATCGGTTTTGTATCTCAGAGTCCTGCTAGATTTTTGTATGAAGAACAGATTTAGTTTAACGCACTAACTAGCTTTCCTCCCCAAAAATCATCCCACACACCTCTCTTATACATTTAGTAATGTACACATGTATACAAAAGTTCCTTGTGAGCTTGATAGTTTTTGTATTTCAGAGTTAAAATCTGGTAAATTACTCTTCACAAAAGTTCTGCCAATGCCAAGTGAATAGGAGTCCTCTAGGAAACCACAGAGGTGGTCATTAAATGAACGATCTAATCCCAAACCTTTTGGGCATAATTACAGTTCTCGACTGTAAATCCAAAGCCACCAAAAACAATCGTTTTTTGATTTCTCTCTCTCTCTCCTATGGTCCTTTCAGAAATAGGATTTATCTCAAGGAAAAAACTTCCATGACCTTCCCCCTCAACACACAAATGATTTTCACCCATCCAACCCAAACTACTCCTCACCAATGCACTAGCTCCACCCACCTCTTTCCCCCATGCCTTCATTGCCCTTTGATAAGATTCCCTTTTTATGAGACTTCAAAAGGTAGGGGAAATAAGCTCGTGGGGGGCAGAAACACAGCACGAGGTGCTAGCAGCAGCAGTCAACCCGGAGGGACAAGGGGAAAGTGCGAACAGGGACAGAGCTGCTAACACTTCAGCCCTCTGAGCCATCAGAAACGAAGCTGGTTAGAATGGTATGAGGCAGGTGGGAAAGCAGCTAGGGATTTGGCAGCACCAGCTCACAACATGGAGGGGTTCTTAGCTTTCTGTCACAGGGGAGCTTGGATGGGCCCAGAATGAAGTCAACCCACACAACATATACAGCATGGGCAGCAATACTGCAAACTGATTCTAAACTGCACCTTTTCCATGGCCAATCATCCCCGATCTGGCATAATCACCCTCTTGCGATGAGAAAGGAAAAGAAGCACAACAGCCTGTAGGTGCAAGTGGCTCCTTTGCCTGACAGAGGAAGGGGTCCAACAGTAGGAGCAACAAAGGCCTGGCAACTGCCAGGCAGAGTTATCAATTCCAAGGCCAGGAGGAACCATTGCATCCATCTAGTCTGACATCCTGCAGAACACAGGCCACAGAACTCCCTCCAAGTAATTCCTTTGGAGCTAGAACACAGATCTTTTAAGGAGACATCCAGTCTTGGTTTAAAAGTTGCCTGTGACCGAGAATCCACCACAGCCAGTGGTAAATTGCTCCAATGGTCAATTACTCTCCCTGTTAAAATGTATGCCGCCTTTCCTAGCTGAATTTGTCTAACGTCACCTTCCAGCTCTTGGCTCTTGCTATACCTTTGTCGGATAGACTGTAGAGCCCATGATCAATACTTGTCCCCCATGCAGGTACTTCTAGACAGATCGAACCCGCTCTTAGTTTAAAGGGAAAGTTAACTAGATGGAGCATCCTGAGCCTGTCACTACAAAGCATGTTTTCCAATCCTTTAATCATGTTGGTAGCTCTTCTCTGAATCCTCTAACTGACCAGCATCCTTCTTGAACTGTGGACATCAGAACTCACAAACAGGATTCCAGCAGCAGTCCCGTCAGTGCCAAACACAGAAGTAAAATAACGTCTCTACTAGAAAGCTGCTCAGGTCTAATTTTTAGGCCCAACCCAAGCCAGAGAAGGTCAGGTAATTTTTTGACCCTACCTATCAAAGGTGAGCCCATGCCACAGCTGCCATTACCCTCTCTTGCTGATGGGGTCAGCATGACAGCTATACATGCCCTATTCCTGCCATCCACCACTGCCTGCTATGTGTGCACTGCAGAGTGAGAGGCACTGCCACTCCTTGGCACATTTGACCCGCAGCACACACAGTGCAGAGGGGGACAGTGGACAGCAGAAAGGCTGTCAGCGGTGCAGGAGGAAGAGACCAAATCTAACCCAAACCCGGTCTCATTCTTTTCCCACTTGACCTCCGCACTTGCAGTTGGGTCCCATTGAGTTCAGTCATGTTGTAGGGCTCCACTCCCTACGCCTAAAATCCTGCATATGACACCCGCAAAGGATCCTCTTGGTTGGGGTAGTGTTTGTGGAGGGTCTTTGTTACCTGGCCGTGGGGGGAGGGAACATGGGTGTAGTGGTGGCAGGGGACACGGCCTGCGTCAGGGTGTAGTGGTGGAGGAGGAACAGTTACCTGGCTGGTGGGGGGGGGGGGGCGGACAGTGTAGTGTCAGAGGAGGGGGCGTTACCTGGCCATGGGGGGACATGTGGGTGTAGTGGCAGGGGGACAGGGCCTGGGTGTAGTGGTGGGGGGGGATGACACACATGGGTGTAGTGGTGGAGAAGGGGCAATTACCTGGCTGGCGGGGGGGGGCAGGGCCTGGGTCAGGGTGTAGTGGCAGGGGAGGGGCAGTTACCTGGCTGGGGGGGGCAGGGCCTGGGCACAGTGGTGGGGGAGGGGCAGTTGCCTGGCCCAGTGGGGCAGGGCCTGGAGCAGGGGGCAGGGGTGGGGCAGTTACCAGGCTGGGAGGGGGAGGGGGGCAGGGCCTGGGTGCAGTGGCGGGGGGAGGGGCAGTTACTGGTTGGGGGGAGGGGGGCAGTGCCTGGGTGCAGGGGAGGGGCAGTTACCTACCCGGGGCGGAAGGGGGGACAGGGCCTGGGGAGGGGCAGTTACCTGGCCGGGGGGGAGGGGGGGACAGGGCCTGGGGAGGGGCAGTTACCTGGCCGGAGGGGGCAGGGCCTGGGACGGGGGGAGGGGCAGTTACCTGCCCGGGGGGGGGGGAAACAGGGCCTGAGGAGGGGCAGTTACCTGGCCGGGGGGGCAGGGCCTGGGACGGGGGGAGGGGCAGTTACCTGCCCGGGGGGGGGGGAAACAGGGCCTGAGGAGGGGCAGTTACCTGGCCGGGGGGGGAGGGGGGAGGGGGGGGGACAGGGCCTGAGGAGGGGCAGTTACCTGGCCGGGGGGGAGGGGACAGGGCCTGGGACGGGGGGAGGGGCAGTTACCTGGCCGGGGGGGGAGGGGACAGGGCCTGAGGAGGGGCAGTTACCTGTCGGGGGGGGCAGGGCCTGGGGTGGGGGGAGGGGCAGTTACCTGGCCGGGGGGGGCAGGGCCTGGGGTGGGGGGAGGGACAGTTACCTGCCCGGGGGGGGGGGAAACAGGGCCTGAGGAGGGGCAGTTACCTGGCCGGGGGGGGGAGGGGGGAGGGGGGGGGACAGGGCCTGAGGAGGGGCAGTTACCTGGCCGGGGGGGAGGGGACAGGGCCTGGGACGGGGGGAGGGGCAGTTACCTGGCCGGGGGGGGAGGGGACAGGGCCTGAGGAGGGGCAGTTACCTGTCGGGGGGGGCAGGGCCTGGGGCGGGGGGAGGGGCAGTTACCTGGCCGGGGGGGGGCAGGGCCTGGGGTGGGGGGAGGGGCAGTTACCTGGCCGGGGGGGGCAGGGCCTGGGGCGGGGGGAGGGGCAGTTACCTGGCCGGGGGGGGAGAGGGGGGGCAGGGCCTGGGGCGGGGGGAGGGGCAGTTACCTGGCCGGGGGGGGCAGGGCCTGGGGTGGGGGGAGGGGCAGTTACCTGCCCGGGGGGGGGGCAGGGCCTGGGGTGGGGGGAGGGGCAGTTACCTGGCCGGGGGGGGCAGGGCCTGGGGCGGGGGGAGGGGCAGTTACCTGCCCGGGGGGGGGTTACCTGTCAGGCCTCCTCAGCGCGCACGCTCCGCAGCGAGTGGAAGTTGAGAGGCTCCATCCATGCAGGGGACAGCCCGGCTCCTGGGCCGGGCCAGGGGGATCCCTCGGCGGGCGGCGCTGGCCACCCTAGCCCCTGGCCATGCTCCGCGGCCCCAGGCTGGCCGGGACTCGGCCCCTCCCCAGCCCCCTCCTCTGTTTATCTCCTCCAGCTGTCTGGGGCTCAGTAAACTCCCCCCGCAGTGCGCCTGCGCCACGCTAACTGCGCCACCACTCCTTCCCCGCGGCAGCCCTTACGCCACGCAAATGGCGCGGATTCGCTTCTAGAATCCCCCTTCCCTCGCCTGTAGCGTCTATCGGCCCGCGCTCAGAGTGACAGCAGCCCTGGCCAAAGGGATTCCCAGCTCGGCGGGCGGTTGGAGCCAATCCGCCCGCAGGTGCGTCAGGGAGGGCGGGTCCGGAGCGCCGCTGCGCCTGCTGGGGGTTGTAGTTTGTTCAAGGAGGGCGGTCCATGCTGGACTATAAGAGGAGTTGATAGGCGGGCGCCCCCTGGGTGTAAACCCGTCTCCCTTCCTGCGCGCTCTCCTCTAGCCAGGCTCCTGGGCAGCCCCAGCACGTCCTCTGAGCCCATGGGCCTGTCAGCTCCCTAAACCATGCTGAGCTTAGCCTCTCCACCCCACCCCAACCCCCAGGCCAAGCTAAGCCAAGCCCCAGTCTCCCTTTCACCCACCTCCCCATCAGGGCCCGTAGGCTTCCCTGAGTCCTGGCTTCTGCCTCCCCTTAGACGTGCTTCCTTCGGCCCTCCCCTGTCCTGCTGCGTGCCCCACAGCAGCCAGGTAGCTCCAAATCCCCCCATCTCAGCCTCTACTTCGCCATGGCACCTGGTCTGCTTAGAACCCAGCCTCCCAGGCCAGTATCCTGCTCCAACCCATTGGGGTTTCCAAGGGTCCCGAAAACCCTGTCTCAACTGTTGACCTGTTACAGCGTCATTCTCCTTCTGAGCCCCAACCTTGCATTTCAGCCCACCAGGGCTGTGTCCTGTCTCCCCTTCAGTCTGCTCTAGAGCACAGGCTGTTCTTGCAGTGTGCACTATATCCACCTTCTGCTGTAACATCTCAAGGAGTAACCACCAATCACCTAGAGTCAGGTGAGGTAAGTGGATGTGTCTGAGTCTTGTCAAGAAAACCCAAATGCCTAAGGTTGACTATCTGGTCTGCATACCAAACTGTCCTAGAAATCACATGAGGAACCTGCTCTTATCTTAGGACACGCCAGGCTTGGACCTTGCTGTGTTAAGGTATTTTTTTTCCAGGTGGTGGCACTGTTTGCAAAAATGCTCCCTTGCATCACCATTCAAGTGCCGATCCCTGCAGGTCTGAGAGAACTAAACATTGCTCTTTGTTTTACCAACTACAGATATTTTTTGTGTCCCACTTTTCAGGTCAGAGTTATGGGGTGGGAAGTACAATGCTGATTAGGGCTTGTCATGGCAAGTGAGGAGTTAAGTCACAATCAACTAATTAGAAAAATGCAAAGATTTATAGTTAAAAATTCCAAGAATTGCAAAACTCCATTTAAAATCAAAATAGCCTTTTTGAAATTAAATATTTTAAACCATTTACTAATATTTAATTGTTTAAGGTGCATTTAAAACCACAATCCCATACTTCCAGGTTCAGCCCTGGCAGCACTGCAGGAGAAAACTGCTTCTGCCTTCTCCAACTTCTGTAGATAGAGCAGCAGCCTCTTAAAACAGCTAATATATGTTAGCTCCATGAGTCCCATCCTGCCACACACACACTAAAACCAGAGTAGCTGTAGAACCAATGACCAGCCACTGCCTCTAACTGTGAAATCTCTCATTATCTTTTTTTAGCTTCCTCCTGTGGTATTTCTCCGTGACAATGGTGATACTATCACATCTATCCAGTTTCTTGAGACCGTCCCACATGATACAACTGATTTTCTCCAGAAACTCTGCAAGATTAACAACCTCCCTCAGAACACTGTCCTTGTCACGATGGATGTCACCTCCCTATACACCAACATCCCTCACAATGGCAGCATCGCTGCCTGCCTCACATTTCTACAAGACAATGGACAATACTCATGTCCACCCCAGTTGCCACACTCATCCATGTCATCCTCATCCATAATAATTTTACATTCAACAACAAATACTGCCCAAACCATTGGACGGATGGCTCCCCAATGTACCAACTTCCTTGTGGCTACCTTGAGGAAGAATTTCTGGACAAATGCACCACGAAACCAATGATATACCTGAGATACATCAATGACATTTTCATCCTCTGGACAGATGACCTAAACTCCCTCATAGACTTCAACAACCACCTCCCATCCATCAAACTCCCTGTAGAACAGTGTTTCTCAATGAGTGTTTTGTGGACAGGAGCAGGTCCCTGAGATCTCTCTGACACAGCTAGAAAGGCAGCAAGCCAGTCCCTGGTATCAAAAACATTGAGAAACACTGCTCTAGAAGACTCCTACACCAGCATCAACTTCCTGGACATCACAATTAGTTTCAACAATGGAACCCTCCAGACAACTATATAAAGAAACCTGTTGATCCTCACAGATCCAGTAACTACCCCAAATGCACCAAGAAATCTGTTGTCTACAGCTAGTGTAGAGAGAGAGAGAGAGAGAGGTGAGGTGATTTGTTTGCAGAGCTTGGACTAGAACATGCATTCACAGGTGCTAAATGTTAGCCTATGCCAATTATGACATGCAAGATTAAATAGTATATTATTTACTTCCCTTATTTTTTTGCTGCACACATCAGCCATTAAGAAGAGAAAACCCACACCATTCCAGACTTCTTTGGGTTTGGTTCACAAGGAGATATGGCAGAGAATCAAGTAGGGAAGGAGGGTAGCATCTCATCTTCTTTGTAAGTTTTATGATCAGCTGAGCAATCAGCTGGGAGAAATGGGGAGAGGATCTAAAACATATCTTTAAAGGAGAGAAGCAGGCATGCTAGGATATTCTACATGAATGAAAAAAGCAGTAGGAACTGAGAAAGAAATGGGTCAAATCTAGGGATAGACTGTAGTAGAGGTACAAAAACATTAATAGCTGTGTGGTCTAAAGTCAGGATTTCTAGTTCTGTTTTTCAGATCTGCCACTGTCTCATGTGATTTAGGACAATGTAGTCTCCCATTTACCCCATCTGTGCAATGGCTATAAATAATGCTTACCTCTTAATTAATGTTTGTGAAACACTTTTAGATCCTCTGATCAAGGATGCCATAGAAGGGCAAGTTATGTTATAAATTCCTCCAATATGGCTCCAGTGGAGCTGAAATCTGCATGGACAATGTGCAAATATAATTGAGAAGGGGCTTTTGGAACTTGCTTAATGAAAGGCTATTGGCTGCTCCCATGAGTTCTAGGTTGTGGAATATTAAGAGCATCTTTGTTTGGGATGCTGTGGGAGGGTCTGGTCTTTACTTTCTGAAAAGGAAGTTAGAAGGATGACCGGCCCTAGCTTCATTACAGGCTGCTCAAAGGAAAGAAAGAGGCACCAGGAGAAACAAAGCATTTCCAGAATCTAGGGAAGACAATGGTAACCTTAGATATAGAGGTGACTATATTCATGACACTTGCTTCTTTTGTCCAGAATACAGCAGAATAAGCTCTAGTATGTTATGACTGATGGTATTTGCTTGATTGGATACTTTTAAAGGCCTGTTTGCTTGCTCCAGAGTGGACATTTGTGTTTCTTGATTATTGCAGATCAAGAAGCTTAATTAGGCTTCCTCCTGGTGTGAAGGTTAAATGTATGTTCTGAAATCCATAGAGGGTATCTCCGGTAGGTAGTTTGACTCTCCCATGACGTGAGTTGTGAATAACTAGTAATCTGCGCCGGAACTGTTGCTGGGCCTTGATGAATGGAAGAGTATGTTTCTGCTCTGTAGGGGTAGCCCTATGTTGATCAAATCATCATGGGCAATAGAACTCTTAGACTTAACTGGATGTACCCGTAACAGAGGGGTAGCCGTGTTAGTCTGGATCTGCAAAAGCGACAAAGAATCTTGTAGCACCTTTTAGAGACTAACAGATGTTTTGGATCATAAGCTTTTGTGGGCTAAGACCCACTTCATCAGATGAATGTTGTGGAAATCTCCAGAGGCAGGTATAAATATGCAGGCAAGATTGAACTTACCTTGCTATCAGGGAGGGTGTCATGATGTCTGCCAGAGGGATTGTGGGCAACAGGGAACATAATAGTGCGAATTCCAGAGATTGTAGAAAGTTACAACTATTTTAGAAAGCTAGATTATTCAGCATAGTGAATAGACTCCCGGAAATATTGCCCAGCTACAGTTACTTTGTCAGTAGTTCTCAAACTTTTACACTGGTGACCCCTTTCACATAGCAAACCTCTGAGTGTGACCTCCCCCTTATAAATTAAAAACACTTTTTAAAATCTATTTAACACCATTATAAATGCTGGAGGCAAAGCGGGGTTTGGGGTAGAGGCTGAGAGCTCACAACCCGCCATGTAGTAACCTTGTGACCCCTCTGAGAGGTCCCAACCCCCAGTTTGAGAACCCCTGCTTTAAGTCAAGCTGATTGTGAAACATCTGATCAAACTAGCAAAAAAATAATTTGGAGCCTATGTCCTAATTGGCAAACATCCTATTCTCCGCATCTAGGGAATTTGCACCTACTTACCACTATTACTGAGTGATCATTCTAGATAAAGTCTGTCACCCTTGTGGAGATGGAAAGATTTGACCTAGTTATTTTGGGCACTATTTCTGGAAGAGAACCAGCCCAGGTGAGTGCCCTGGGCAAGTTTTTATTTGCCTGAATGATCCTAGGAATTGTAACTTCTTTTGAAGTGAAAGGGAGTTTTACCATTGATTTCTGTGGGAGGAGAATTGTTTCTGCTCCTTCTGTAATCAATGGCAAAAGTCTCATCACGGTTAATAGTTCAGGAATAGGCCCCAACTCAGGAGCATGTGACAAAGCTCTTCCTATGGTACATGTAAAGCCCAGGACTTCCTTGTTGAAGAATTTGCTTGTCCAGAATGTATCCAAGCAGAAGTGAGATATTAACACATTTGGCAGTTCCTGTTGAGACTTGTTATGCATTTGAATGTTCTCTTCTTTCTAGTCATAGATTAGTCAGGTTTGTTCTTCGTTGGTTCTCTGGGGTAACTGCCAGAACATTCGTTAGCTCCCCTACTCTGGAGGAAGGATCTATTGAGCAATGTATCCTTCAGTGATACTCAATCTGCGGTTCCTGTAGCCTAGTATTCAACTCTCCTCTTCTATCTAAACCAGGGTTGGCAGCCTTTCAGAAGTGGTGTGCCGAGTCTTCATTTATTCACTCTAATTTAAGGTTTTGCATGCCAGTAATACATTTAAACGTTTTCAGAAGGTCTCTTTCTGTGTCTTCAATATATAACTAAACTATTGTTGTATGTAAAGTAAATAAGGTTTTAAAAATGTTTAAGAACCTTCACTTAAAATTACATTAAAATGCAGAGCCCCCCGAATCAGTGGCCAGGGCCCAGGTAGTGTGAGTGCCACTGAAAATGAGCTTGTGTGCCGCCTTTGGCACCCGTGCCATAGATTGCCTACCCCTGATCTAAACTGTATCATGGCATCCTGGGAGACAAAGACTATTTAAAACAAGACCCACTCCAGGGAAATCCAAGGTCCCTGCTAGGCATGGGACTCTGGTTTGCTTCAGTGGGAGTGTTGCAAGCTGAGAGTTTGCGTTATCCCCATAGTATCTGAGTGCCTCACAGTCATGAATTTCTCCTTACCACACTCCTGTGAGGTAGGGACTTATCATTCTCCCCATTTTACATTTGGCAGATCAACAGGTGTCTAGTTTTGCCACTAGAACAATGCAAAATTCCCACTGATTTCAATGGAGCAGGCCCTGTGTGTTGTGCCCCGGAGTGCCAGGCGGCCGACACAACCCCAGCCGAAGCTGGAGGCCACAGCACTGGGGAAGACGAGCGGCAGAGCTGGGACAGGAGTGGGACTGGGGGAGCGGAGTGTGGACGGAGTCCGGCCTGGCTGTTTGGGGAGGTTCCGCCTCCCCCAGCCTAGGATACCCGCCACCAGTGTTCCCTCTAATTTTATACGTACGTGTGTGGAATGAAATGTGTTATGTGCACCAATGTGGAGGTGATGTGGGGTGGGGCTGGGGGATTTGGAGTGTGGGAGGGGGCTCAGGGCTGGGGCAGAAGGTTGGGGTGTGGTGGGGTGAGGGCTCTGGCTGAGGGTGTGGGTTCTGGGGCGGGGTCAGGGAGGAGATGACTGTGGAGGGGGCTCAAGGGTAGGGAATGAGGGGTGAGGGCTCTGGGGTAGGGCTGGGGATGAGGGGGGCCCAGGGCTGCAGTGGGAGAGAGGACCCCCCAATCCCTTTCACCACAGCAGCTGGATGAGAGGCGCCTCTCCCAGGCCATGGCAGCTCTGGCTGGCCTGGGCTGGGGGGGGTGCACCTCTCCCCGCCTGCATGGCTGTGCAGCTTACAGGGACCTACGCCTGCCACCCATGGGAGTTAGGTGCTTTGCAAATCCTATGAGGCACCTATCTTCATCCTTAGGCACCTAAATACCTTTAAAAATCTGGTCCCCAGAAGCTGTGTAGGTCTTAAGGTTTGGCCAGGTCTGGTACATTGGCTGTATCCTCCATTCCACTTGTATACAGGCATACAAAGGAAATGAAAACAGGCTGTAGGGGCTCTGGGTTTGCTTCCCCAATGTCCAGTGTTCCTGGCTAGGCCTTGCTGCATGAATTGCCTTGCTGTGTTTATTTGATAGCCTGTACGTGCTGGAGCCTGGATTCCAGGGAGCTTGTGGGGTGCAGAAGTTGGAAGGAGACCCTGTCTGAGTTCCTGGATGTTCTCTGGGGGGCCAGTCTCTGGCTGGAGGCTCATCACCCTCCAGCAAAGATCCCAGGGCACTTTTTGAAGAGCTGGATTTCGTCCCCCTGCCCTTGGCTCCCAACTCCCCCACCTCCTTCCTTGCTGCTCCTGCGAAGGGGCTGATCCCTAGGCCCCAGAGGTGGCCGCATTTTCATAGCTGGGATTGTGACGACTTTAGGGGGCTGGGTCCTGTCTCCTAAGGGCCCCCTGAAAGCTGGCCAGGGCCCGCCCTCGCCCTGAGTGTTGGGGGTGCCCCGTAAGAGCTGCAGGCCCCCTGGGTAGGACTCGGGCCAGCCCAGCCCTCCCTTCCTGCGGCCCGGCGGCAGCGGGACCCTGTGCACTGCTGCTCCCGGTCGGTGGGTGCTGCTGTGGCTGCGGCTGCGCCTCGGCCGCCGCCCGCCTCTCCCCGCGCCCGGGTCTCGGCGGCTATAAGGCGGGGAGCCGGCCGGCGGGCAGGAGCTCCGGGTGCGCCGCGCCGCGGGGACGCCCCGATCCCCTCTGCCCGCAGCGCCCGGGACCCGGGCGAGCCCTTCTCCGGCAGAGAGGAACCGGCTTCTCCGGGGCGCGTCTCCGCCGGCGGCCCCCGCTGCTTCTGCCCCTTCCCCCCGCCGGCCCGGGGCTCCCCCTGCGCCCCCGCCGCGGTCCCCGGCCCGGGGAGGAGGCTGGCGGGTGTCGTGCGCCGCCCCGGGGCTGGTCCCGGGAGTTGTTCTTATTGAAACCCGCTGTCCGGGGGGGCTGGCGCTGTCTGCTCCGCCCGCGTCCCCCGCAGCGCTCCCCATGCAGCCCTCCGGGACAGACTTCCTCTGAGCTAGCCGGGCTGCAGGGCAGGATGCAGGCGAAAGGCTCCCGCGGTGCCCCTTCCCTCCGCGCCTTGCCCTTTCTGTTCATCGTGGCCGCCCTCCTAGGGCTGCTGCCCTTGCTCCACAGCCATGGCTTGCAGCCCGAGCCGATCCTGACCTCCGAGTCCCCCCACCCCTACCCCGCGGTCATCAGTGGAGGGGAGCCCGGGGATGTCACTGCAGCCCCTCTGGATGTCTCGCAGAAGATCATACCTCTGACCAACCACACCAGCCCTGGGCATGCCAAGCACCGGAAAGCCTTCCCTGTCCTGAGCATTGACTACACCCATGTGCGGATACCGTTCGAGATCGCCCTCTGGATACTGCTGGCATGCCTCATGAAACTGGGTAGGTTGGGACCGCTTCTCTGCCTGCGGGGTGATTGGAGGGTATGTGCTGTCTCCAGTGCCCAAGCTTGCAGGTGTAGGGTTCTCTTCCTGATGAGAATCCCTGTGATCTCGGGGAAATTGCTCAACCTTTCTGCTGGGTAAAATGGGCATACAATTTGCTTCACTTGTTGTCAGATTTGTTGGTAAAGGTCTCCGAGATCCTTGGATGAAATATGGGCTAGAAGTAGCAACTGTGGACCATTCTGCTAAGAAGAAATTCAGATGGATCAGTTAACAGTCATGTCTGTTTCCTTTTACAGCTGACCCTCCCTATTGAGAAAGCATGGTCCAGTGGTTAGGGCGCTAGCCTGCAACTTGGGAGATCTGGGTTGGGTTCCTTGTTCTACTACAGGCCACCTATGAGACCTTGAGCAAGGCACTTAGTTTCTCAGTGCCTAAGTTCCCCACCTGGGCGATAGGGATATTTGCTCTTCCTCTCTCAGGTGTGTTGCAAGATAAATATATTAATGATGGTGAGATACTCTAAAAGTTGGGGTGTATAAATGCCTAGCTACCCTGGAGAGATGACTATCCCAAACAGCGTCTGACAGAAAATCGCTCAGAACTTCTGCAGCAGGATTAATCCCAGTTGAATTCTCCAGAATGTGAGCGCACACTTGCTCCTATCACATGCCTAGGTTTCAAAGCTGGGTTTTGATTCTCAGTGCAGAGGTCAAACTGGCCACTCTCCAACTGGTGACGTCTCTGTTTATATTCTGTTGTAAAGCCAAGAGTGCAGATGAAGTGTCGGCCTGTTCCTGTTTTCGATGGTCATGGGGCAGGGGAAGGAGATTTGCATTTCCTTTCTTTCATTCCTGACTCTCACCATCAATTATTTTAAACCAAAGGCTGCTAGAGGCTCTTCTGCAGTGCTCTGTAACTTGCTGAATCAGGCTCCTATCAGACTCTGAGAGCTAAAAGAAAGATTGATACTTGTGCTGTGAAATCTCAGGGCTGGCTATAGATTCTGGTGTAATAGACCCCAAGCACTGGGCTGGTAATTCAGGGCAACCTGCTAATCGCTGCCTGAGATTACAGAAATGTTTCCCCCCCTCCCCCCCCCAATGTTGGTGTGGATGGGGAGTGCATGTGTAGATATGAACAACTTTTATACTTTTCTGTGGGCCTCTCAACCTTTTATTTGAATCTAGGGATAAGTGTTGATCTTTAGCCCCGGAAGACTTCCATGTGTCTGTGTAAGATCTAGTGGTTAGAGTAGGTATTGAATCAGGACTCCTGGGTTCTGTCTTCCCCCCTAGCTCTGACACAAGCTGGGCAAGTCTTTTTAAGTGCTCTTAAATCGCCTTAGAAGAAGGTGCCAGACAAATAAGCAGTACTGTTGCCTTTCTCTATAAAGCCAGAGTCCCCCCTCAGCACGTGTTCCATATGTTAAGTAACTTGTAGTAACTGATTCCAGTTACTTCACTGCATATGCTGTCTTCCTTAACTCTATTGGGTGGAATAACGAGGAGTCTGGTGGTACCTTAAAGGCTAATAGATTTATTTGGGGATGAGCTTTTGTGGGTAAAATACCCATTTTTTCAGTTGCATCTGAAGAAATGGGTTTTTTACCCACGAAAGCTTATGCCCAAATAAATCTGTTAGCCCAGGTATACACTGGGGCAGGGTGTATGTGTTGACCTAAGATACGCAACTTCGGCTACGCAAACGTCGAAGCTGAAGTCAAGGTATCTTAGGTCGACTTACCTGGCCATCCACACAGCGGCAAGTGGACCGCTGCTGCTCCCTGTCCATTCCGCTTCCGGAGGTGGAGTTACGGAGTCCAGGGGGAGAGTGCTCAGGGATCGATTTATCATGTTTACACTAGATGCGATAAATCGATCCCCGATAGATCGATCACTACCTGCCGATCCACCAGGTAGTGTAGACGTACCCTTAGTCTTTAAGGTGCCACGAGACACCTCAGTCTGTATCCACAAGAACAACAATACAGGCCACCCCTCTGATACTCTGTTGGGTGGGGAAATCAGAAACCTCGGTGTGCTGGTAGAAGTAGGGGTTTATTTATGTTTATTATGGCCGTTAGCCACACGGAATGCGGATTTAGTCTTGTTAGTGTGTCTCAAGGCCTGCTTTGTGGCTGGTGTGCAAGATGTGAAACTGGTGTGTGCAGGTGAAAAGCACCAGGACAAGCAGCAGAAATACCCTCTAAGGAAATATGATGTTGTGAGGGCGGGAAATGGGGTTAGGGAATTTCTAATTTCCAGTAGGTTGCTGGCTGCCGGCGTTTGTGAGCATCTCCACTGATCAGTGTGATCTGTAGCGTCTATGCAGCGGCTGCCACACGGCAGTTTTTGCAGAACTCAACATGGTGGGTTAGGGCTGTTTGTGCTGTTCTCGGGTTGTTTTTAGTCAATTGCAGAGCCTGTTGCTTCTTACACATTGAAGGAATTCTGGGTGTTTGGGAGACATGTTTTAGGAGGCCCAGTCTCCGCTTTCTGGGATGTGTGGGAACCCATTGCAGGTGACTGAGGTGTTCTGTGTAGTGCTGGGCTGGGGACACAGCCTAGGTTGCCTTACTCCTGTTAGGAGTTCTGGCTGTAGATCGACGCTGGAACATGCTCTTTCCTTGGCCTTATTTCCAAGGGTTTTGATGCTGGGTCAGATCAGCATGGATGAGAATAACTGTCGTAGCATGTTTCTGGGTCTTAGCTCATAGTTCCCGATTCTACCCCTTACACTAGTGGTTTAACTGTATAATCCAGTGTCTTCCAAATGACTATGAGTTGTTAAGATCATTGCCGTGGTTGTACCTGTTGGAGCTGTGGTTCTCAACCTGGCATCCGGGGGCCCCTGTGGGGCCCCGAGCAGGTTCCAGGGGGTCCACCAAGCAGGACAAGTGTTCAGCTTTCTGTCCTGGGCCCCAGCAAGTCTAAGTCCCACTGCATGGAGCTGAAGCCTGAGGCCCTGAGCAACTTAGCTTCACGGTGCCCCCGGTGGCATGGGGCCTTTGGCAATTGCCCTGCTTGCTTACCCTTAACGCTGGCCCTGGCTTTCACAGGCAGAAAACCGGTTATTGTGGTACAGGTGGGCCGTGGAGTTTTTATAGCGTGTTTGGCGGGGCTCAGAAAGTTAAAGGTTGAGAACCCCCATGTTAGAGATTTTGTCCCTGCTTCTGGGAGGAGCACACTCCCTGGCAGGAGCAGACTCAGGCACTCCTAGCCCTGCCCCTAGAGCTCATGGTGTTCTGGCTGTGTCATTCCATCTTCAGACAGATAGGCAAGTCTGTAACTGTGGATGCTGATACAGATCAATGCAGTGGGATCTAAAATCACAGGACTTGGGAGTTCCAGGTTTGATTAACCAGACCAAGGATTTCATGGTTACTCTCCCCACAGGGCCTCCTATGAAGTGAAGGCAGGATTAGAATGGCTAATGGCAGTGATGCTTAACACTGGATATAGTTCTCTTTATTTTCAAAGCCCTTTGCAAACTTTGACTTGTATGTGTGAGAGCCCTGGGGGGTGGGTAAAAACGTGACAATAGGGAAACCGGTACAGTGCCCACAACCACGCAGGGCCGCGGTCCTGGAGCTGGGATTACAACTCAGGAGCTTCTGTTTTCTAGTTCTGGGTTTAGTCCACTGACCCAGGCTGCTCTCAGCTGAGGTCGGGGTTGGTGATTGGACAACTAGTCTGAATCGTGATGCCTGAGCTATTGCAGAGCCCCAGGGGACAGGATTAAAATCCTGGGAAGGGCTGTTCTGGATATCTATAACTGGTGGCAATATGGACGGACTGAAGAACTTGGGGTAATGGGCCGTTATCATAATCACCTGACCCCAGCTGTACTCTGTCATATTCCTCAATTTCTCCCCTCCTTCCTGATTTTAAAAATGCCTTTCCTCTCTTAAAGGAGTCCCTTGAGGTATAATCTGTGCCAAGCCGGCACTGCAAGAACCTTAACGTCCTAGTTGCTTGGTCTACCAGTCCAGTCCTGAGGCACCTGATTCCTTGGGATCGCGGGCACGTGCATGCTGGCTGACCTTGTCATGCTCTTCTTGTGCCGTGCTTCAACCAGCAGCTATCTTGCAAATTTCAGTTACCTGCCGGCTTGTAAGAATGTAACCGGCATGAGAAGTGAGCACTAGTGTAACACAAACACACTTGTGGCTGTGATCTCCACCAGCCATGGAGACTAGGAGTGTTGCTGGCTCACCTTGTCCCAGCACCTGAGGTTAGGATTGAAGCTGATTTATTAATTAATTAATTAAGAGGCATTTTAAGATGGAATGCTCAGTGAAATGCACCAGAATGGGCTATGGGGACGTAAGATGAAACACCTTCTAGGCCCCATCTAACATGCAGTAACTGTTGTAACAGTTTCGCCTCACTTGTCTAGATGAAACCATACCATGGTATAACCATAATAGATTATGGAAGCATTACACCCCTACTTTTCACTTGGGAACTTGGTTATCTGGAATCTGGTGCCAGCTGTGGTTGTGGTTACTGAATTATTGTAACCTTATTCGCTATGTGGTGCATTTAGTTGTGTAGATGGGCCCTGGATCACCACCCACGGAGGTGGAGATGGTGGTAGCAAAGCTTCTAACCAGTGATTCTGCAGTGCAAAGAATCATCCGTCTGTGTGAAGTAGACACAGATTATTTCCCCTGGCTTCGGCACTGGTAGGACATTTGGCATAGAAATGTTAAAACCGTTTCTCACATGGCTTCACTGAAGACAAAAATGGATTTTTGTGCTGTTGATTCACCTTCTCTCTCACCCACCCTTTTTTTTTTATTCTTTCAAGTTTCTCCTAGGTCTTGCTTTACCCCCTGCCTGCTTATGGTGTAGTTAGCTAATTTTCTCTTAGTGCAATGTCAGTTGGTAGTACTAGAATTGCCTGTGACTTCAGAACTCAAGGTTAGAGAGGGGGAGCTGACCTTCAGTGCCAATGCTCCAGGAGACAGGGGTGTAGTTCAGACATAACTATGGAAAGAATGAGCAAGGAATGCAAATAAAGGCTTACTAACGAATTGCAGGAATAGTATCTGTCATGGTGTCTCTTTTCAGTGCCAGTCTAGAGCAGAATAGCCCAGGGACTGGCAGTCAGGGTTCTCCTCTACCACAGATTTGCTGTTTGGCCTTGGGTAAGTCACTTCACCTATGTGCCTCACTTTCTCCACCTGTGAAGTAAAAATACATAGCAGGAGTGTTGAGGTTTAACTGTGTCAATCAAGCACTCGGAGACCCCCAATCTGTTTTATAGCTGTGCAAAATATTATTTCCCCCTATTGGGAACTGGCTGGGTTCAAGGTGCAGCAGCATACCAGATCCTTTCTCTCTCAGCCTTCCAATATTGCACTGAAGGAGGCTTTGGAGGTGAGCATAAAATATTTTTGGTCCTGCTCCTGGGAGCAGATTTGTCCTAGTCATCTTGCAGGTCTAGACGGCAGCAGGAGTTACTGCCTTCACTCTTCTTCTAAGACTTAGCTCAATGACAGTGGAGCTGTACTCTGATTGTGCGGTGATGCTTAGATGTCTCCATGCTGAGTCTCCCTGGGAGGCAGTCCCTATTGGTGGGGACGCTCTTCCACCTTGTTTTTCTCCCTCTAGCGTGTGAGACATTAAATCACCAGCTGATGGAGCCCTCCTGTGTAGGTGGAATCTGTTCTAATTACTGATCATTGCTGGTTTTTCTTTGCAGCACTTAGTCTTTCTGAATGTCTGGGTCAGGGTTGTCTGGTCTACAGCAACCGCTACACCGACCGGTCTCTTCAGAGCAGCAGACGTCAACCAATACTTCAAAAATATCAGTGTAATTGTTAGCTGCGTTAAATTCTCTGTAAAGTGATCTGAGCTGAGCATCTGTTATTTGGAAGAATAACACTTTGCAGGCTTTCCTCCTGTTTCACGTAGACACACAGACCCTGTGTTGAGGATCATAATCGGGCTGTAGTGGAGTTAAAGTTTCTGATGTCTGCTATGACCCATTTACAATATGCAGGACGAGATCTATTTCAGTAGTCCTATGTTACTGTCTCAGAAATAATAAGGACTCCTCGTTGTTCTTGCTGATGCAGACTACCACTACCACTCTGAAACCTGTCTCGGAAATGTCACTAACTTCAGCAGCCAGCTTTCTGCAATGGTATTGGATTCCTGCAGCCAAATATTCAGTGTGCTTTTTAATTCCTTTTCAAAGTGCCCCACGCACACCTATGACACTGTAACAGTGAATAAAAAGGAAGGAGGTTCCTGCCCCAAAGAAGGTGCAATTTGAGCTAGAAAAAAGACAACAAAGTGACAAGACGTAAGTGGAGTTAGAGGGGGATAGGGTAAAAGATTACAGGATAGTTTTGTTAGAGCAACCAACAAGACAGGTATATATTTCTAATGGATGGGCTTTTCAAAAGTACCTAAATCCCAATGTCAGTGATTCTAAGGCTCCTAAGTCACATAGGTGCTCTTGAAGATTTTTACCCTTTGGTTCCTACATGCCTAAGCCACTTCTGGAAATGAGACTTCAGCACTTTTGAAAAGCTCACCCATTATAAAGGGAGAACCAACAAGACGTGTGGATTGGGGTTTGTTGTATGGTAGGATTTTTAAGTATCTAAGGTTTGAGGATGAGATACCATAGTGAGGACCGTGGTAGATCCTTACCATGGCATGTGAGGCTGGAATAGAAACCAATGTGGGGAAAGTTTGACTGCAAGACCTGACTCAAGAGAGGAATGAGGTAGTGAGGAAGGTATTCTGGACTTGAGGGCAGGCGTGCCAGAACGCACCGACTCCTAGATGGGAGGAGACCTGGGACATTCTGAGGCATGGCCGAGCCTTACGCCGTGCAGGCATGGGGAGCTTTCACTGTTAAACCAAAGATCCAAGAAATGCATCAAGTGATCAGTTTGCTGTCTTCAGATGAGCTCGCCTTATGTCAGTAACACAGGTTTCTTTAAGACGGTATCAGTCTTATTCCTAGAAGAATTTAAGAATAGCGGGAGCTTCTCTGAATGACACAAAAAACTTCTCATAGAATCGTAGAATATCAGAGTTGGAAGGGACCTCAGGAGATCATCTCTAGTCCAACCCCCTGCTCAAAGCAGGACCAACCCCATATCCCTAAATGGCCCCCTCAAGGATTGAAAGCCAGGTTGGAAGCAAAGCTGGTTTGAATGTCAGTGGCATGGTGAGCAAGAAAAGAAAAGAATGGAAACACAAATTGTTCTCATGTTGTATTAGCTGAAGCCTCTGTAACCAATAAGAACATCCAGAAAGGAGACAGGAAATGTGACCAATGGACAACAAGCCAGATTCTGCCATTATACCTATAAGGGACCTGCCAACTCCCAGCGATTTGAAAGAAAAGCAGTTGGAGACAGTGATACTTAATTGTATGTTAATCTCTATCCTCCATTTTTGTTTGCTCTGTTAGAGTGTAAACTCCTCGAGGCAAGGACTGTGTTCTCTGTATGTGGAAAGCAGGTAGCGCACCACAGGCTCTAATGTCATGGAAATTCTAGAGTAGCAATAAGGCTAGTTGCCAGAGTGGAAAGGTGTCTGAACTGCTCACCAGGGCTCTTGCCCATGCACTGTTTGGTTAATGAGGCTGATTCCCTACTCTTGCTGCCTGTTTCCCCACCTGGACAATCAGGATAATATATTCTCTGCCTGGGTATTGAGGCTTGATTCATGAGCATGAGTAAATGATTCTGAGGTTCTTGTCTGGCTGGTGCTATAGAAGTGCAAATTATTCTTAATTATAATAAACACTCTTTTCAGAAGCAGCAGTGTTGGTCTTTCTCACTTCCTTATCTGTGAGTGATCCTAATGCATACAGCTATTTCTTTCCTGCCTTTTCATACAGTTTGCCCCTGCGACTGAGGCTTGGGAAGGAGATTGGCAGTGGCCTTTTCTCTCTCGCTGGCCTGTCTGCTGCTGGAGCCTCACCAGAAGAACGATCCAAATTGTTTCCTCCCGGGAACTGAGGAACGTGCTAATGTAATTCAGGCATGAGCAGTGAAAAATTCCTCACATGAAATAGGGGTTATTTACAGAGTGGAAAGAACATGTGTATGTAGGTGCAGCCTGTACCCCCTTGGGGAGCACTCCCCAGTGAGCCCTAGTGTCTGCCAAAATACAATCAGTATCAAGCTACACCTCAAGACCACTCAGAAACTGAAGCTAGTGTGGAATGTCCCAGCCTCAAGTCTCCTCTTCATGAACAGATTGAGGGCACATCACAAAACTGTCCAAGGATCTACACTCTTTCCCAGTAAGTTTCTGGGTGGAATTCAAGGTGTTGGTATTAACCTATAAAGCTGTAAATGGTTCAGGGTTGTGGTTGCTAGGGTCACAATGAAGATAATTAACCGTTGGACCAACTTACCTTGGGACATGCCAGATTCTCTGTCACTTGCAGTCTTTAAACCAAGATGAGATCTCTTCAGATATGCTATCGCTCAAACAGAAGTGCCGGGTTTGAAGCAGAAATTATTGGATGGGGTTCTTTGGCTTGTGTTATGCAGGAGGCCAAACAAGATGATCATAACGATCTCTTCTGGCTTTAAAAACTATAAATCGGAGATATTCTGCCCTACTGCCACAACTGTGATCATCAAAGGCACTTGAGCTAACATTCCCTAGCAAGTTAACCACAGGTTGAGTGCTAATAGGTACACTCCAGATAGCATCTCTAAACATAGTGGGTCAGGGTGCAAAGGCCAGATCAAGTAGAGAATGGAGCAGAGGGGAAACGTGAGCTAGATATTGGCACCAGTACTGAGGGAGGTAATCCTGTTCACTGGATTGTAAGAGGTAGAGATCTTGGATCCTGAAAAAAAATAACTTTTTTTTTTCTTATGGGGGACCCACTTTTTTAATTTAGGCAAAACAGAATTGTAGCAAGCATTTTGTTACTGTGTTGAAAAATAAGCTTGCCTTACTGCAACCCATTCTCCCCTCAAGAACATCCCTTCGCGGTGTTCAGCCGTAGACTTCTCCATAGGAGAGTGCCCCTAAAATATGTTTGGTAATGTGGTAAGTTCTGAATTTTCTTAACGTCGCTGGTCCAGTGGCTCGGTGAATGGATTGTGGGTACCAAGGGAGGAAACTTTAGAAGCAAACAGTAATGAGGAATGAATCACTGCAGCAGTGTTGTAAACATTGGATTCCTTCACTCCCAAAGGCTTAATTTGTTCACATAAAAACTGGAATCCATCAGGAATATACTGCGAGAATGCAGCCTTGCTGAGCCTACTTCAAGTGGCATGAGTGAAGGAAGTACTTTCCTTACCGCCTCACCTGTTGCCATAAAAAGGCCGTAAGCACTTTTCTTGTCTCGTAGGGCAGGGGTGGCCAACCCATGGCTCCGGACAACTCCGGGGCTGGAACTACAGGTGCCAACTTTCCAATGTGCCAGGGGGTGCTCCTGGCTTAACCCCTGGCTCTGCCCCAGCCCCCCCACTTCTTCCAGTACCCTTGCTCCTCCCCCTTCCACCCAGAGCCTCCTGCACACCGAAAAACAGCTGATAGTGGTGGGCAGGAGGTGTGGGAAGGGAGGGGGCGGCACTGATCAGCAGGGCCACCAGTGGGCGGGAGGCTCTGTGTGGGGGAGCTAACGGGGGGCTGCTGACTTGTTACTGTGGATCTTTGGTAAGATTCTGGCTCCTTCTCAGGCTCAGGTTGGCCAAGCCTGTCTTAGGGCCTGAATCTGCTTCTGTTGATTTCAAAGGGGTCATGGGGAAAGGCTCCCAACAAACCCACTTGAGGTAAAACCAAAGTGAGGAAAGCACCCCTTAAAGGAGCAGGGAGGTCTTGACTTTCGAAGCCCAGTGTGTGGTCTGTGCCAGGCTGTCTACATTAGGCGTGTTCCTTATCCTCCATGCCTATACTACTGTATGCCCTACTGTGCTCCTGTTCGCCTCTGAATGCCTGTCAGTACTGTAGTAACCACTGTGATTAGCATCGTCGTGTCTAAACACACACAGCTATATGTTGGAGAAGGCATGGCAAAGAAATGCACCTTGTCCTTAAAGCAGAGAGGATGGTAAGGTTCGTGATGGTGCTTCGTTCCGATGGGAGTTCCACAGTCTTGGGCTGGCTCCTGAGGAAATTCTATCTAGTGCCTCCTTTTCCTGCTCTGAAAGAGGGACATATTATTTACAGGGCCTTTGGGGCACTTGATATTCGTCAAGTGCTTTGAGATCCTCAGGCGGAAAGTCCAATAAATGCCAAGTATTATTCGTAACTAGAAGAGAACAAGCACACGTCCCTCAATTAGGAGTGACTCACCGGCATTGCAGCATCCACTTTTGTGTGGCACCGGTAGACGGTGAAAGTTGCAGTACAATAAGCTCCTGGGGACAGTTCTTGTATTCAGCTTAATGGTGGAAAAAATAATTTCCCTAGCTTTACCCAGCCCGCGAGGGACGTGTTTGCAAGAGCAGAATCCGTTCTGCTAATCTGCAGTGGGGTTTTTTTTCCGTTCTCAGAAATATTCCCAGGTTGGGGGTCACTTTCATGCAGACCCAGGTGAGGTGTCAGTTTCTGAGCCTGAAGCATGAGGTTTCAGTGCACAAACCTCATTAGCATACTCATGCATAATAAGCCCTTAAAGAGAGAGGCCTTAATTTCCTCTTGGGAGGCCTCTTTCCATTGCAGTCTGGGTTTGAAACATACTTAATTCTCCTTTGCATAACCCAGAGTGTAAATGAATGGAGCCGGTAGTGATTCTGCAGGTCACCTGCAGTGTGTGAAACTGAACTGGCGAGATCTTAGGGTGTGTGTGTGTGTGTGTACTGCAATCATGGTGTGTAAATGGACGCACCTTGAGTCAACATACTCAAGTTAATCTAGCTGGCTCCGGTCCTAAAACAGTGAAGACGTCAGCGCACGCGTCAGTGCGGGCTAGCCCTGCAAGAAAGCATCCAAGGTTCCCGGCAGGCAAATTGTACAGCTCATGCAGCTGCAGTATCGATGTTCCAGGCCCCAGGCTAGCTCAGGTATGTCCCTTCGAGCTGCAGCCGTACCCTGTGATTGCAGTATAGACCTGTTGCAGGGGGCTTATCTCGTTGCCAGGAGAAACGAGGCCTCACACAGGTGGCTAGTTGGAAAGTGGTGAGTTTATTGGAGGGGGCGGCATTTCGTGCTGGGGGGCTTATCTGCCAGCACGGCCGCAATACAAGATGACTGACACACTTAGGGCGGTGTTCAGAGTGCCCAAAGAGGAAGCCGAACCCAAAGAGGTGTGTCAGCACAGATATACCCATGCTCATTTGCATCTCATACATACTCATCTCATTAATAGCAACAACAAACTGATTGGTTACACACTTGTTGGTTATGCAGTCCTGCCTTAGTTTCCCCATTTGGTTTCCCACGCATTCATTCTCACACAGAGAGGGTAAACACTCATGCAGCTGGGAACTGGTACCCAAACACACAGATAACAGCAAGGTCATTCTCAGATAATACCACCATTATGCGCTCTCCTGGAGTTGACTTAGAAGCGTAACTGCACTTCCTAGTGATTGCCCGTCACAATGTCTTCCGGTCCTAACAAGACCCATCCTCCGGTGTGTGCTGCTGGGGATGACTGCAGGGGTCTGGTTCTGTAAACAGTACATTTGTTTGTATTATTGGAAGTAACAGAGTCCTGTGGCACCTTAACAACTAACTAAAGTATTGAAGCATAAGCTTTCGTGGGCTAATACCCACTTCGTCCGATGCAAGCTGCATTATTATTGTAGCTCCTAGGAGCCCCAGTCATGGACCAGAACCCTGTTGTGCTAGGCGCTGTACAAACACAGAACAAAAAGACGGTCCCTGACCCAAACAACTTACCATCTACGATAAGAAATAACAGAGGGGTACCGACTGCCGGATGGGGAGGAAACAATGAGACAGTATTCGTCTGCAAGACGGCAGTTAATTCTGTGTCTGAATGCAGCTCTAAAGACTGACCACTGCATGGCCCCATACACCTCCCCAGTGGGGGGGATAGTGGGGGGGGGGATTTCTGTAGGTGTAGCCTGCGAAACTGCATCTCTTGCCATTACTGTAAATGGCGCTAGAAGCGGCAAGTGATATTAGAGGCTGACGTGGAATTTAGTGGCTCATGTCTTTGCAGAAAGCCAAGGAGTGGGGGGCATTGCCAATTGTGCTATTTGGCTTGTGTCTGGGAAGCTACAGGAATATTTCCACTCTGATTCCCACCATCCCTACTCCGAGGGTAGCAGTGTGGAGTGGTGGGGAGACCAACAAACTATTTCCCTAGAAGCCTTGTTGTCCACTCCGTCCCCCGCCTCCATCCACCCCCCGCCCTCCCTCCGGACTTGCTAAATATGTCTTTCTAATCTGAGAGGAGCAGTTGTGCTCTTTTACTTGGTGAGTTTATTTATGGCCCATTAATATGACCGATGCAAGTCTTATGATCGTATTAACCCTTTATGAGGTTTCACTAAGGCGCAACAGGCAGTGCCTTTCCACGCCATTGTAACCTGTGTCGTGTGATAGACAAGAGGCCAGGAACTGTAATAATTCCTTTAAAAGGAGGAATAATTGGACCACCTTATTCTGGAATGGCCTGTGGAATGGTGCCGCTCAGAAATCAGCCTTGGCATCCAGCATTCCATAGCTCTTTCAGGATTGTGTTCAAAGCTGCATTGTGGTGACCATGTACATCTATAAAGGATGGTAACTTGCACAGTTTTTATTATAAAACTTCCACAACTGCAGCCAACTATTCTAAATGATCCCTCCTACCTGGGTTATTTGTGGCATTCAGCATATGTTGCTACAGTTGAAATCTGGGAAAAATGTGTAGGTCACATCTAAGACCTTTGCTGTTCCATCGTGTTTACTAATCCAGCCCTTCCCCCTTAGAGTATGAACAGCTCTTGACTAGAGTATTTTGATTAGGACTTGTCTATATGCGCACATTGTACTGCTTTAACTATACCGGTATACTTAAAGCACCCATGCCATGGATGCTCTTATACCAGTATAAACATGCTTACACTGGGATAGCTTATTCCTATACGGGAAGGGGAATAAGTTATATTGATGATGGGAACCATTATACTGGATCCACTATGTCAACATTAGGAGTTAACCAGTATAAACCCCCTGTTCCATATAGACCCAGTGCAAAAACTGTGTGCAGAGCATGCCTTAGGTTTTAAGCAGGTTTGCTAATCTCAATTTGTGTGTCTAATGTAAATATAGTTTAGCGAGGGCTCTGACTTTACAGTATTTGCTATAGGAGCATAAGTCCGCTTGGGTCTGACTCCTATGTCCTGTCCACCCAGTGCCCTGTCTCCAGCAGTGGATAGAACTAGAAGCTTCAAACAAAGGTTCCAGGAACCCCATTGTGGAGCGTTCTGTGATAAGGTGGCTATGGGAGAAGTTTCTTCTGAACACCAGACAGTTGGTCAGGGGCTTATGACTTGAAGCATCAAGTATCTGCATTTCCCACCCCACCATCAGCTGTGATCCTCTCCAAATTAAGTGGAAATGTTCTTCTCCCTGTCTGGCCAGAGCACGTCTCTGGGTGACAATTGACTGTCCTGATAAGGTTTTAGTTCCTTACTGGCAAGTGGACACTGCCTAGTATCTTTTTCCCTCCAGAGGTGGGTTCCCACTGGTTGAAGGTGAGGCATTATGTAGACATCAGATCGGGGCCAAGAACGGCTGATTTCTAATGCTGGCTCTGATGCCAGCTCACTCTGTGGCCCTGGGTGAGTCACTTAACCTCTCTGTTTCATTTCCCCTTCTGTTAAAAGGGAATTAATATTTACTCCACAGGGGAGTCACAACTGATTTGTTAATGTCTATCAAGTGCTCTGAAGATGAGATGTGTGTTAATGCCTCTTCTTGCTTTAGTTCTCCCTGCCCTGAAAAATGAACAGAATTGTCCTGCGGCTTCTCCTGTTCACAGATTGTTTTATGGTGACCTAGGGTAACTCCTGGAAATGTCTTCTCTTCTGTAGGCTGATCCTGGACTCTGTGGGCAGCCCGACTTGTTGAACTCACTCACTCAATGCTGTTGAAACAAAGGTGCTATTGAAATAGTGGCCAGGGCTTGCTTTGCATCCGTGGGGGTGGCCAATATCCCAGCTGCACTGACAGAGGTGGTATAGGATCCTCTCTTGGCGTTCGAACACTGTAGGCCTGGCTAATGAGAGCCCTGTACCAACTCGCAGCTGTCCCGCTAGTTCAGAAGGGGCCTGGTTTTTCAGGTAGGGTCAGAGTGGCTGTTCCTGTGACTCAAGGCGTAAGTGCTGACTGCCTCCTCTGTGTACCTCTGTGCAAGATGACAGCCACGTGTTCCATCGTCTACACACGCGGCTTATGTTTATCTCCTTCCTCCCTCTGCTTTATCAGCCCCCTCCAGAGTCTGTTCCCCTGCCCCAAGAAGGGGTTAGCAAGGGGCTGAAAGGAATGGGTCCACTTGGCTTGTACTGTAGCTTATTTGCCAAAGCATAAGAGGCTAATCTGGGGAGGATTTAATGTTAAGCCTTGACCAAGTCCATCCTGTCTGGGAGGCAGTAAGGAAGGCCCCAGTAATGAGCCTTCCTCCTGGCCAAGGAGACAAACAGCATGTTTTCTCTTTGAAGCTACTTCTGAAATGGTTTTATGTGGCTAGATCAGGCCTATGTCATGGCTCTTGTAAACATTGCTCGGGTAGAGACTCAGCAGAGAGGTGCAGTCATCGCCCACAGTGTGGACTTGGGTTAGCTGAAATCCATTCCACACCGTTTTAAGCTAAAATAATTTAAGACCCTTTTAAAAACTGTCTAGCTGAGCTGGTAAGTAAACAAGTCAGGATCTTTGTGGTCTCCTGCAAGAGACTGAGGCACGGTTCTGTGAGCTGCTCACCTCTGGAGCCCTCGGAGCAGTGTTTGAATAACTGAGCCATCCACAGTCATTCATTTATTTGGGAGGCAGGGGAACAAGGAAGCAGTCAGACTGTCCCTGCCTGTTTAGAGACATTACGCAGCTGCCTAGGTCAGGATAATAAAATTAATTGGTGGAAACTTAGGTGCCTGTTTAGTGCTGGCCTGGAAATTTGTAGGCTTGTAACAACAAACCACAAGTAAGATGTACTGTCTGGTTTCCAGTGTGGGTGGAAATGTGTGTGTGTGTGTGTGTGTTGTCTGCTATACTCTGCAGTTACCTAACTTCAGCCAATGCTTTATAGATGGCAGGGACAGCAGTCAATCAGAAGAACTCACTCTCACTTTATTTCTAAACAGGCAATCGGTTCACGTATTGTGCTTTTTGACCTAGTAGTCACTAGATATAAGATTTGATGGAGGAAAGGAAGTGAGGCGCTTGGACACTCAAATGTTTCATTATTGCGCTGGTCTCTAGTAGCAGATCCATTTCTGAAATACCCTTAACGTTGCTGAGTAGCTAGAACAGCAGACTAGACATCCTAACTCTTGGATTCTGTTTCTGTCCTTGCCATTGACTCGCATTACGCTGCGTCAGTCACTGATGCTCTTTGTGACTCAGTTTCCCCATAGCTTTAGATGGATATCCTCAGTGTTAGACTTAATTAACATTCGCTAGCCACTGAGCGCTCTTTGTCTATTTTCAGCCCCTTCTGTCTGAGGATCTCCGTGTCCTTGACAAACATCAAAAACTCCAGTCTTGGAGATTGGCAAGTATTAGCTCCATTTCCCGATGAGGCACAGAGAGTCTCAAACTAGGTGGCATCGTTGGAATAAGAACCCCAAGCTCCTGTCTCAGAGTCCTGTGCTTTAACCACAAGACCATCGTGCTCATCTGGATGAAGGTTGCTGTATATTGTGGTTGGATCCTGGAAAGCGGCCAAGTATTATTCTATCTCATCTGGGCACAAGAGCCAGCTAATCCGTAGTTGGCTTTAGAAACAGAAATACAGTCTCTCTACTGTGTCAAGCACTTGTACTGCACTCATCACCATGGTACCTGAGTGCCTTTTACCCTCCCTTCAGCTGGAGGGATAGCTGCACCGAGGGGTTACTGGAGAGGGCTGGAAAGCAAATCTCTCTTGGTTTGACTTTTGCCGGCTCTAGAGACTAAGGCGGTGTATCCACTTGGCACGGGAGGAGCTAGAGTTGATGGTGTTTGTGAATTGGATGGCGAGTGGGAATAGTTGACTCTGCCTGCTAGTCCTAGCACCTCTTGGTGCTGGAAAAGGTCACAGCCACCATATGTGCTGAAAGGGACTGATGACAAGTTACAAAAGAAACATTGTCTCCCCCCCTCCCCCCAACCCCTGATCCTCCCCAGCTTCTGGCTTTCCATTTGCGGGGAGGCTCCTTAGCTTGTGGCTATTCAGCAGAAGGCCTCTCTGGCCTATACCCAAAGTAGCTTATCTACATGAACGTCTTTTGTTCCATTCGCCCAGCAGGAGAGCCTTCCAGGGCATCTGTCTGTTGCTGGTTGGGATTTCTTTCTTGGCTGGTTGACTGGCCTGGTCTGCAGCGTTCTTCTATCAGCCTCTGTTCTCTGACCAGGTTGCGAGACTTAAGTAATCACAGATGAAATGGAGCCTCTCACCCAGACTCGGAGGCCAAACACTAAACGAATGACTCCTGGGCTCACAAAAGTTCTGTTCAGCATCCAGACCTCTCCAGCCCTCTCTCAAATGCCATAATCTCTCAGCCTTTTAAGGAAGAGATCAGAGGACCTTGTTTAATTGTCCTTTTTTTCTGCCGTTACATCATTGTTTTCACCCTAAAGGATTCCCACGTCCTGTACAAAATATACGCAGTGCCATTGAAATTCGGCTACTTCTGGGGGGGGAGGGCTGCTGCTGGGCAGCCAAGCCGTATGCACCAATCTGAGTTGAGAATGGGGGGGGGGGGGATTTTGGTCCTGGATACATGGGTAAACCTCTACCAGTGGATCGTTAGTATCCACCGATAGCACATACTGCTTCTAAGATTTCATCTATTCTAATAGACCAGCTCACAGAAATTGCCTACATCTCCGTTTATCTCCCTCAGAAGAACTGGCTGATTCCCCCTGCTGAGATTGGAGCCTATTCCTCCAGGGAATAAAGAGATTTTGGAACTGATGCTGGGCGCTCTAAAGGCTTGGCTGCACTAGAGTTGGTGTCGCAAGCCCCTGCAGTATCTGTAGCACCTCTCCTATCTGTGCTCAGCCCTGGTTAAATTGCATTTGCTCTGAGCGAGGTTCCTCATTGCACTCTTTGATGGGTTGCTGGGCCATTGCAGTGTCCCTGTGGATATTTTGTTCAGCTGCATCGCTGCAATTGGTCCTCCCAACACCATTCCTGACTGCCTCTCCCATGCATAGGCGCCGACTCGGGGGTGCTCCGGGGCTGCAGCCCCCCACCCAGCTCACCTTCTCCTCCTCCCCTGAGTGCGCCGCGTGCCCGCTTTTCCCCCCAGCTCCCAGGGCTTTCACCTCGAAACACCTGTTTTGTGCAGCTGGGGGGGAGTCCGGGAGGAGTCAGGGCTAGGGCGGGGATTTGGGGAAGGAGTCCGACGGGGCAGGGAGGGGGTGGAGTTGGGGCGGGGACTTTGGGGAAGGGTTTGGAATGTGGGTGGGGAACGGGTGAAGTTGGGGTGGGGCTGGGAGCGGAGGGAGCACGAGCATCCACCAGCACTGGGGAAAGTTGGTGCCTATGCTCCCGTGACCTCTGATCATGATCGGATGCTCCAGAAGATAGTAGATATTTCCCTTGCAAAAGATGAGCCTTAATTCTATACACGTATTCCTAGACATATACATTTGGTAGGTATGAAACTTGAGAGTTTGCCTTTTACCAGGAGAAATCTGGACAAAGCAGTGGATCGGGGTCTTGTGCTGGGAACTGTGTGGTAAGTACCCATCATGCAGAGCAGTCGGGATGCTGCGTATGGACAGAGTCAACCTGAACCGGTCTGAGCGCTGTGGACACCTCACGATGTTGCAGCTTGCAGGCTGAAATGGGCAGTTTCCCAGGCTCTTCCCATCCTCTTAAGCTTTGCATGGTCCTGTGCTAGAATTTTTCTGCTAAAATTATCCACCAGCAATTGCTGGTGGGAGTGATGTAATAGACAGGACTCCACAGCTGGGAGTGGCTGCCTGCTATAGAACTACTCTGAGCAGTGTTAAACTACATGGTGCTTAAAATGCCCAGCAGCTGCCTTCAAGCCCCATGTGCGCCAGTGCTCTCAGTGGTGGAGCTGCACCCAGTGATAAGTCAGGAAATCTGAGCAAAAAATTGTGACCGAGATGTGGCCCAGATGCAGGCTGCCCTGAAGCTGTAGTAGGAAGTGACTTGCAGCAATAGGGATACCTCGTCCTATGACTCCTCACGCGATTATTGTGCCAACTTTAATGTGAAGCAACAGACACTCTCATCTGATTGACTCAGCCTGGTCCCGCAGGCTTTTCACTCTCAGAAAATGGCAAGGAGCTCGGCACTCCTCCTAGGGGGCTTGTGTTGCTCGGAAAGGGGAGGGTCGGCAGCCTGTACCCGTTTCCGTCTGTAGATGACTTGACTTTCCTCAATGCCCAGTGAGATCCAGCTGTTTAAAGTTGCAATCCGCCTGTTCCCGCTATTGCTGGGCCCTGTGGCTTTTTCTCATCCTGGCAGCTGGAATTCGTCAAAAGCTCTGATGATCTTTTACGTGCCTTGGGGGTGGCGAGTATGTTTCTTTGAGTGGCTGGGTGACAGTAATCTACGTGAGTTCTCTCCTGTTCTGTGGTAACTCGAAAGTTTGGACTCATTTGTAGCATGAGGAGGTGGCCTGATATGATTAGCATTGTTCTTTATCTTCTGCAAAGTGACTGGTCCGGGTAGGTCGCTTACTCATGTGGGTTTGGTTTCTTGTATGCGGTAAGACTGTATGTGAGGTTCAGCAAACAGTACCAGGCACCTCTTAATCTGCTAATAATGGAAACTCCACCTCCTTTCATCCATTAGCAGTTTTGTTTGCAGTAATAGGTGTGAAAAGCAAGGGAACATTTTATTGCTATACGGTGGGGTCTCTAGGCTTCATTACACTGGTACTTTATAGCGCTATAACTCACTACCTGTCCAGACGGGCGAGGCACGTAGAGCGCTATAAATCCACAGTTATACCGGTCCTGGTAATCCTCCCTTCCCCGTGGATTAACAGCTATAGCGTATGCAGTGCTCCGTATTATCTCCAGTGTGAATGAGTATTAACAGTCCAGCTCTTTGAGTGATCTCTGGAGACGCCTCTAGTCTAAGTCATTTACGGCAATTGATGTCTCTTCCCTTTGTTTTGAACTTGGCTGGAGGAATGCGGAAGTAGGTTTTCAGAGTTTATCTCTTAACTCGGCACATAAGCAATGCAAATGTTTATGGAGTGAGCTTGTGTGAAAGAGAAGACTAGCAGGCTTTGTATTTCAAAGGGAATTTGCTGACACACTCTCAGCATGCCAAAAATCCACTTGCTCTCTCCGTCCACATACACACAACACGCTCCCCCTGGGGAACATGTTGCACCCAGCTGAATGCTGGCATAGCTGCCCATAATGTACCACTCCCCGTGCCGCTGCAAGTACCACAAATGTCACCACGCTATACCACTGCGGGTCTCAGCGTGGACACGCTCTAGCGCAATCCCTATAGCTGTATATGAGGGCAGGTATAACCAAAACCGGTATAAAGCTGTAAGTGTAACAAAGCCCTCTGTGTGAGCACATTTGTGAACCTTTTTTTTTTATTATTATTGCGGGAAGGAGTGGTGAGAGATCTGAATGAGAGAGAGGAAAGCTCGTACTTCGGGGAGCTGGCAACAAATCTTCATGGCTGTTAAAAAAAACAGACCATTGCACCCTCCTTTGTTGGTACCTTCCAGAGACCGTCTTTGGAATTCAGTGCAAATGCAAGGCATGCCTGGTAGCTTTGGTCACTACAAAGCATTTGGACATTTAACATGGCCTGGGTGGGTTTCCACTCTGTATTCAGTGTTGTGGGCTCAGCGCTCAGCCCGTGTAAATCAGCCGAGGATCTGGCTCTGTGAGGAAAGAGCCCAAGGTCTGTACGTGAGCTAAATGGGAACATTTCAGGAAGGTCCTCTCCTAGAGGTCTCAGTCCAGATCTAAGTTACACAGGCCAATGTGTCTTTCCTAGACTTCAATCCGGTGCCCTATTCCAGTATTACGAGCTCCTTAATGAAGAGCAGCAGGCAGTGATTCTGAAGACATAGCTAGAGCCCTGTATTTTTCCCTGCACCCACGCAAATCTGTTGGTCTCAATGTCAGCAAATGGGGCTGATGTATTCAATGTCCACCATCTGCAGGCTGCAATGAACTAAGAAACCACAAACCAGGAAGTTGATGCTAGTAGATCTTATCTGGCTCCTGAATGGAGGTGGTTCAGTGAACTTACACTTCATTTAGCTGATTGAATCTGGCTGAAATAACAATGTTTGCTGCTTAGCAGTTGAGGTCAAAGTCCAAGGGCATTGGGGGAAGTTCATCCTTCTCTCTGAGGTAGCCCTGGGACTTTTTTCTTCTTTCCCTTTCCTCCTCCTTCCATGCCCCCTCAACAAGGCTTTTTGGGTGGATTCTGGCTCCAGAGCCCTTGACTAGTTGAGGGGCAAGAGAAAGTACCAGTGTCGGGGTTTGGGGAGGAGGAAGCAGCCTGGCACCAGCCCTCACATACATCGCTCTGCAGGAGGAGAGGCCAGGAAGCTTGGAGGTGGGGGAAAGAGAGTGTATGTGATGGCTTCCCAGCATGATGTGGTTTGGGGCTCATCCCTCTTTAAATAAGGGTTTGGGGGATGGGGCAGGTGATTGAGTGACTTTGTGTGATTTAACGAATATAATTTAAGTGCTAAGGTCTCGACTGCAGGCAAGACGTGAGCACTGGTTTTGGTCTTCAGGGATGGCCAAACTGAGCTTGAGAAGGAGCCAGAATTTGCCAATCTACATTGCCAAAGAGCCACAGGAATACATCAGCAGCCCCACCATCAGCTCATCTTCTCCCCCCCCCCACTCCCAGTGCCTCCCGTCCATCAATCAGCACCTCCCCCTCCCTCTGCACCTCCAGCTGTTTCCTGGGGTGCTGGAGGCTCGGGGGAGAGGGAGGAATGAGGGCACGGCAGGCTCGGGGGAGGGTGGGAAGGGGTGCAGTGGGGGCAGAGCCAGGGGTTGAGCAGGGAGCACCCCCCAACACATTGGAAAGTTGGCGCCTGCAATTCCAGCCCCAGAATCGGTGCTTATACGAGGGAGCCGCACATTAACTGCCGAAGAGCCGCATGTGGCTCCAGAGCCGCAGGTTGGCCGGTCCTGGTCTATGGTGAGGTGTAAACCACTAGCCCTTTAGTTCCCTCAGGGCAAGTCCAATCTGCCTCTACCCCAGAGCATCTGGGTCACTGCTGTCCACCCGGTGCTGCTGTGATTGCATGAGCCCTAGGTCTGTCTTTGCCTTTTATTTTTCCTATGGATGGGCTGGTTGGCCCCATTTGCCCCCCTGCCTCGTGGAGGCTCCGGGAGGGGTGTGGAGTTTTGAGGTAGAGCTCTGGCAAAGCAGCTCGGTATAACCTTCCCTAATGTCAAAGGAAGCACTTTTGAATTCCTAGCCATGCCTGGCTCTGGGGGAGATTAGCTGGGGGCGGGGGATGCCTGTCAGCTGACATCTGCCAGGATCCTCTCCCCAGAGTGAAGGAGGACACTGGAAATTCACTATCTGGAGAAATGAGTGAGTGGAGGGAGGGGTTAGGGAATCCTTCTCCACCTAGCCAGGAGGTGAAGTAGTTGGGGAAATAGCTAACTAGGAATCAGCATGGCAGGGGAGTTGGGGGATGGACTTTCCCTCCTTCACATGATGATCCGATGCTAGCCACCAGCTAGCAGATTAGTCCTAAATGTTTATTCCACAAACCCTCACTCCAAAATGCACAGAGATGCAGGATTTTAATTAAGAGTAATCTCTTGCATTTCTGTGGATCTCAGGGCACTCGTAAACACTAATTAAGCTCTGGGAGGTGGCAGTATTCTAATGGTAATACATGGGGAAACAGGTGAAGTCACTGTACCCTGGAAGCAGTCAGTCAGTGGTGGAGATGGGAATAGTACTCAGGAATCCTGACTCCCAGACTTGGACTCCCCCTGCCAAAGAACATTCCCTCCCCCACTGTATGCCAGGTTGCTCCATAGGAGTAAAGAAATGTGTGTGATCAGAGACATCGCCCTGCTTAATCCTTAAGAGTCCTGCCTAGCCCAGAAACCCTGCGTTCTCCTAGTCAGTTCAGACAAGGAAGGTACCAATCTAGTGGTTCTTCCCCACCTTTTTAAGTTCATAGCTTCAGTCTGGTGGAAATTGTCCTTTCCTAATGCTGGGCAAATAATGTGGTTGTCAAGGTCTTCGGGAAAACAGGTGCACTGGTTAGTTCATCAGGACGGGCCCCTTTCATCAAGCTGGTATAGAAGTGGTAGGTGGAGTTTAAATGGGCGTGGGGTACAGTGGTCTTCAAGGGCCCGCAGAAGGATGAGAGGGAGGGTGCTGGGATTCATAGGTGGTGGTGTAGCAGGATAGCAGTGGGATTGGGTACATGGTTACTGTGGCAACAGGGGCTGGCCCTACAAGTACCAAGATTAGGATAACTGTATTAGGAGGGGATCATGCTTGCTCCCTGTTAAACAGCCACCAGCTTTGAGCGACTGGATAGTAGTTTATTCACCTCCTAGAGTGACTCTGGCTGCAATGCAGCCAATTGTGTAGCTGGCTGATCCTTTTTGTATAGGGGAGCAAAAGCCTGTCAATCCCGCTGGAAGTGGTAAATAACACTGGGGAGGGTGTTCCGTCTGGTTGCTGAAATGCACATAGATTGCAGCACTTCTCCCCTCTGAGTCTAGGGAGAGCAACATCCTTGTTCGTAGTCTCTTACTGCTGCCTCTTCTGTTGATGGTGTTAACCTGCCAGCTGCAGCCTCCTAAAGAGTTGCGTGCTAGCCCTGTTGCAGACTCTTGTGTTGCACAGAAACTGAGGTGTGTGCAGCTGTTTGTCTTCCTGGAGCAAGCTATCTGCAGTGTCCTTCAGAAGGGCAGCCCCAACTGAGCATGCTCCACTCCCCTCCTGTGTTAATCCGTTTTCCAGCTGTTTGTGACTTTCCCCCCAGTGCTGTGTTTGGAACCAGTGGTGGGTTTAGTTCCAGGGTGTATCTCTGGGGAGGGTTTTGTTGAGAGCATGGCTGCCTTGGAAGTGGCTGAGCTGCTCTAGGATCTGCAGTTTAGCTGCAGACGTAACTTTTTGCTCTTCGTTCTGTGCTATCTGCATCAGCCGACTGAGCAGAGAACCGTGTTTCTCCTTTAAATCAGCATCCAGACTACCCTCCTGTCAGGGGACTAAGGGCTGTACAATCCTAGTTATAACAGCAAAAGAATAACCACAGTTAATAATTGGGGGGGGGGGGGGTCTTCTCTTTGACATGTGTACATAGTCAGTAAACTCTCTGACCTGGGGATTTTATTCTTCATCATGTCTGGCACCTGGTGTCGCCGAGAAGTCACACACAAGAGCAACATCTTCCTGTCCGTGGTATTCAGCCCTCTCTAAATGGGGCAATTGCTGTAAAATCGGATCTACTGAAAAGCAGCATGGGCTGGTGGGCTGAGCGTCAGGATTTCCTGGGTTCTAGTCCCAGCTCTGACCCGGAGTCATTGCATGGCCCTGGGCAAGAAACTGCCCCTCTCTGTGCCTCAGTTTCTCCCATTCTGGGAAAGTGGAATGGGAACTCGTAAGATGTGTATAGCGATGGAAGTGCGTTCCCTGCAATAATAGTGGGGCTTGTTATTGTATTGTTGTCTGTGAGCACTTGGGAGCTTGAGATAGAAAAGGGAGAGTTACAAGGTACCTAACAGGTTCCATCTGAGACTCTCTATTGGACTTGTCTGGAGTTTGCAGGCTCTTGGAAACTCTAGGGCTGAAGCCGTGTGCCGGCTGAAGCCCCATTGCTATGTGGTGTGGAGGGCAGTCATCAGAGCTGTCTGATTTGCAGGATCCTTGTGGTGCTGGGGATGAGCTGTCTTGCTTGCAGTCATCCTTCCCAATGCAGAGAGGCAATCTGGCTCCGGCTCTGTTCCGGTTCAGTTGGGCAGCAATCCATGTAAATGCAAATGTTATCATGGGAACTTGGCATGCTCTGGCTCCTGTCCCATCCCTCCCCGGTTAAGAACAATGTTTCTCCCGCCTCCTAGTAAACTTTGGAACTTTTTGTGCTCCAGCCATCATAATTCGCTTCCAGACCCTTTTGCAACCTTAGTCTGTTGCCAAATCTGACCTGTTCCGAGGCACCGGGTGGATTCTTTTAGATTTGATGAGCAGCTATGATCCAGGCTATCGCTGTCAGCACCCCCAAGAGACAGCATATGTCCTATTAGCTCAGAATCCTAATGCTGCGTCTGACTGTGGCTGACAAGCTGTTCATGCATCAGTGGGTGGTGGGGGAAAAACAACAACAAATGTTTCAAATGCTGCCCAGGGATGGGGTAGGAAGTGCACAAAGAATACCTTCCAGACCGCCTCTCCATGGGCAACTATGTACAGTCAGATTTCCTGTAGAGAGGGGAAGCCTGGCCCAGTGGTTAGGCCTAGGACTCAGGAGATCTGGGTTCAATTCCCTGTTCTATCGTAGAGTTCCTGTGTGACCTTGGGCAAGTCACCCAGGTCTAGATCCATCAAGGTCTTCCACTGAATTCAGAAGTGAGGTAACCTAACAGCTGTTTGGCGGCGGGCTTAGAGGTTTCCAGGAGGGAGGAGCGGGAAGCCGCATGCACAGGGGAGGAGGGGGAGAAGAGATGGGGATTTGGGCAAGGGGTTAGAATAAGGGTGGAGTTGGGGTGGGGACTTTGGGGAAGGGGTTGGAATGGGGGCAGGGAAAGTGTGGGAAGGGGAGGGGCGTCATGGAAGGGTCGAGTGGGGGCGGTGCCGGGGGCAGCAGGGGTGGGGGCGTCAGTGATATGGCCTTTGGGCCAATGTACTTGTCCTCACGTGGCCCTCCTGATGATTCGAGTTTGAGATCCCTGCTCTAGTTAAAAGATCACCTCCCATCACTCTCCTCCTGCCATAGGGAGGGGCCAGTTTACAATGGTGTCCACTGTTAACAAACATGACTAAAAAGCGTGAGATCTATTTTTCATTCTTCACCCCCCATTTCTTCTCTTGTCACCTGGGGCGTTCCCTTTCCAGGTTTGGACTTGGCCCGAATGTGAGTTCTTAAGTCTGAGGAAAATCCGCCTAAGTTTTCAGAGTTATTAGCGAGTAAAGAAAGCGGCGCTGGCTGACCTCACGCAGCTGCATAACGCGGCCGTTCCTAGCTGCAGCCATTGAACATGACTTGCTTAACCTAATTCTCAGTGCCAGAGGGAAAACGCCCCATGAGAAAGTTCTGTCGAAAAGCAGGTCCGTCTCGCTAAAGTTCCTTTATTACTATTTAAACGGCACTCCACCTTCAAATGTCAGAGCGCTTTACCGGGGGGTGGGCTGCATTCCTGCAGTGGGTAGCACACAAGTGGGCTTCTCCAGTGGACCTTTGCATGAGCCCTCGGTGCTAGTCTGCCCACTTGTGATCAAATGTAGGTGCAAGGCCTTAGTCATAAACATTTTCAAATTCAGTGCTTGGACTTGCTCTGTGGAGCCGCTTCTGTTTGCCTTTCAGTGGCAGGCTGACATGAAATCTGTTCGAACATGGGGCGTCTATTGAAACACGTCGTCGTGGGCTATGTAGGTAGGTGAGCTCTTACCCTGAGCTGGGTATCCCAATGCAAAATCCTAGTGCAGACGAGGCCCGGCTAATTTATGACTTTGACTCGTTGCATCGAGGCAAGTGCCAGGTTGAGAATGACGGGCTGACCTTGACTAGCCACACAGGTGAAAACGGCCTGCCCCTGGCCTCCACTAAGGTTTTACATTGAGAAGGATCTTGAGTTACCACCTCAGTGTAAAATCCACCTTTTTGACGTACAGCCTCTGAGGCATCCTTAACTGCGTCCTTTAAAGATCATAAATTGTAGGTGTGAGGCATTAAGGGCAAGAGGAGATTGTGCTGCATTCAATTTCCCTGAGGTGAATGTTAAGAACTCTGGTCGGAAACTTGAAAAAACTAGTGTCTGCCTTAACACTTACCTGACCACATTGCATAGGGTAATCGTTTCTGTGTCTGCCTCCTTAAATGTACCTGTAACTGCCGTTTGTCCCAGATGTGCTGGAACACACCCAGGATGTAACATGGCCAAGTCAGTGTTTTGACAGAAGCCACTTATCTTGTGGATCTCCTTTTCCTTGATTGTTTGATTCTCAGCACTAATGTTGACTCAGCTTTCTCGCAGTTGATAGTTTTTATGGCATTTGACATATCTGGTAGCAAGAGTCCTTAGCCCCAGAGATTTCTCTCACTCACACTCACACCCCCCCTAAATGAGCTTCCTACAGATCTCTCTCTCTCTCTCTCTCTCTCTCTCTCTCTCTCTCTCTCTCTCTCTCTCTCTCTCTCACACACACACACACACACACACACACACACACACACACACACACACACACACACACACACACACACACACACACACACACACACACACACACACCAGGCTTCCTACACTCCTGTGTAAGCTGACTTGCTGTTAATGCTCCTAGCTCATTAGCAAGGGAAGGCTGTTTACTCTTTGCTGGCATCCAGTGTGAGTCACTTTGTAATAACCCTGCCCTGCCTGAGGAGATCCTTCCCATCTGGGATTTTTCCTGTGGGGACTTTAATACAAAAATAAAATCTGGCTTCTGCCTGATGCTGCAGTGGGAAATGATCGACTCCTGAAATCAGGCCGGTAAGGAGCAGCCACGGTCTCCGGTGCCAGGTGTGTTTATTTGAAATGGGCTGCTGGAATGCAGGTTCTTTGGGGCTGGGCCCGTCTTTCTGGTCTGGTTTGTACAGTGCCTGTCCTCATGGGGTTCTGGTCCTACCGCAGTACAGATAATCAGTGTTTAATTTGTGCGAGGGCTTGGCAGTGCGTAGCCCCAGCATCACTTGGCCTGCCGCATCTGTTCTGAAGGTTAGAAAGAAATACGGCCTGAGCGCTGTAATCTCGTTAGAAGTGAAGCACTGCAAATAATGAATCTTTTACTGAGGTAGATCTGCCCGGTTCTGGATGCTGACCATCCGTGCGCATCATACATCTAGATTTGCCTGAGATCAGCGATAACCGGGACCAGGGATTAAACCGGGATCATTACAATAAATAGAGCCCTGACTCGATTTGTTATGTGGCATTATGTGGTTCCATGTCTTTTTCTCTTACCCTATTTTGTGCTTACATTGCACCTCCCATCCCAAATTCCCCAAACATTGTCCAGACAGGAATTGCTTTGCTAGGCTCCCGAACACAGAGGGGCGGAAGAGCACAGCACACAACGGTTTAGGGCAGGAAGTGAAGAACACACAATTGGTTTGGACTTGCAGGAGGACTGGAGAGCAGCAAAACAGAGCATCTGTATCCCCAAGTGAACCCATACGGGGTTCAGCCTGAGAGGACACATAGCTTGTATAACCCTTATGCAACACCTTCAGCCGTGGACCACACCCATACAGTCTGTAAATATCCCATAGGGAAACTACCAGCCCATCCATGCAATGCTAGACCGCTCCTGTTCTCCTGAAGGGAGCAGAGACCTAAATGGTTGGTCAGTCCTGGGAGGCCAGAAGAGAGCTGGCGTTGAAGCCCAGAGCTGTGTTCTGGACAGAAGCTGTAGGTAGCAGAGCAGGTTCGGCAGTCAAGGTAGAGCCTCTGCCTCTTACAGGAGCGTGGAGAATGAGCTTCGCCGGACAAAGCAGCTGGAGTTGGTGGCCTCTGTCCTTTGTCTGTGGCAGATGCGTCCCACTCCCACCTGGGAGGTACAGCAGGCAGAGAGCGTGCGTGGAGAGGAGAGTTTCTAATGAGCAGAGGAATGTTCCCTTGGTAACAGCAATGAGCTAATGATGTGAATGGGGGCTGGGGAGCCTTCACTCGGGTGTCCTGTGCCTGCCCCCCTTAATGGGGGGGAAGATGTTCATACTTTTCGCTCCCCACCCAGCTGGGAGCGGAGGATGCTGCAAGCTTTTAGAAAGCCTAGTTTTAATATTGGATTCTCCTCTGCCTCTCCGAGGGTGGCAGTCCCTAGACTGGGGGTCGTGTTCCAGTGGGGTGATCATCAGGAGGCCAGTTGTCACCTTTCGCCTCCTGCCCACAAAATACCTTGACGCTCCTCACTGACCGAACGAGGCCCCATCCTCCTAGGGAAACGATCCCTGCATGCTTTGCAATGCTTCCCTGGTGAGCTTGGCACATGTTGTAGTTTGGGTAAACGCAACCAGAAAGCTGCCTTGTCCCAGCTGATATGGCTACTTAGCCCTTGAGGAGCAATCGGCCACTGCAGACTTTCCCTGGAATAAATCCGCCAGGGAGGTAAATACCATCCTCAGATGACAGAGGGGGAAACTGAGGCACACAGACAGGTGACTTGCCCAGAGTCTCTCAGGAAGTCGGGGTCGGAGATGGGGTTAGATGTCAGGTGGTGTTTAGGGCTTTTGGCCTTGCTTGTGTGCCACAAGCCTGCACTGCAAGGGCCATCCTATCCCACTCCCTGCCCTGCCTCCTGTTTCTCACATCAGGCCTGGTGCAGTAGGGGAGGGGATATGCAAATGGGTACACTGCTACCATTACAGTCTGTTTTTACCCCTCCCGGGTCGTCCGCGCCTCACGATGAGCTGGTCTAATGCTCCTTGCTTTCCCATCCTTGGTGGGCTGAGGCTGGTAATTGTCTCTATGGGGTCACAGCAGCAGCCGGTAGCAATAAGCTTTCCTGTGCTCCTTAAAGGAGAGAAGGTGGGGAGGGAATGCGTTGAAATTCAGCAGGATCAAAGGCATAATTAATGCACAGCCCATGTAAGTTTATTTTTAGGGCTTCCCAGAAAGGCTGTAGGTGTTTAATTCACACTGGCGCATGGATGCTCCAGATTAATGGAATCCTGAGAGCGGCAGGGACAAAGCGACAGACACTGAACTGTTGCGGGGAGAGGGGATTATTCAATGCTCCAACATTTTTAGCAAGTGACACCCGACTGACTCACTGCAGATATCTTGCAATGCATGTAGCTCTAGCTCTGATCTGGCTCCTGCTGATGTGCCCTAGATCCGTGTTTCTCAACGAAGGTCTACGGACCAGTGCCGGTCCGTGGCAGCCTCCTGCTGGCCCCTGAGATTTTCCTGGCACAGTTTAGGAAGGCAGCAAGCTGGTCCCTGGTATCAAAAAGGCTGAGAAACACTAATACCCTATGTAGTGGAAGAACAGACCTTTTCAATCCTCTGCTGTAACGCCTCTCCTGGGAGACGCGGGTATTCAAGAGCACCATCTCGACACGACTTAGGCAAGTGTGTCTGGTAGTGGCAACGGAAGTGGTCCAGCGTGTCCTGTAACGAGCAGGATCGGGGACCCGGGTACGCTCCACTGCCACCCCTGCTTTTTGTGCAAGGCAGAAACCAGGTGGGGTTTTTAGCCTTGAAGCCCCAGGGCCTGGTTTGCAAAGGTACCGATCACCCACAGCTCCAGTCTGTTCCCTCTTCGATTGTATGTGGCAATGGCAGGTCTGGGGCATGGAGATTAACTGCAGCTGTCTAACAGTCATTCCACTGGATGGGCCTTCTTGACAGCTGGTGCCAGAGGTAACCACATGCTTTGGGGTTAAGAGCCGATGTCCTCCAGGTCTCTGCTTAAAAGCCAACCCAGGGCTGTAGTGACCAGATGACTATCTGGCCTGTGTGGCATGAACTGGACAATGGCCCAGTGTCCGCCTCATGCAGAGCCCGGTGGGGGGACTGGCTGCAGTTTGGAGGTGGTGGAAGCTAATTAATTTTGTCTATTTCTGTCCGTTAGGCCTGTTCATCGTAAATGCTGTAAACCTGGGGGTACGGGATCCAGTCTAGTGATCAGAGCAAACTGCTGATTCACTGCTTGACTGTCAGCCATGCGCTCGAATGTGTGCCTGGGCCGTCCAGCTCTCAATGGGGTGAAAGCAGCCGGGATGTCCCTGTGCAGCAGGGGCTGGGTCTGAGCTCTGCATTCCCACTTGCCATCCAGATTGCGTTTGCTCACGCTGCAAGATGCTTGTGTTGCACAGTCAGCTTGGGACGCAGGAAACTGCAGACGTCCCCTTCCCTGCGCCTGAATTGCTGGCTCACTAGTTTACCTTGCAGCTAGGGCACCTGCAGAGGTGAAGCTGGGATGGGTTTTGTTTCCTTCCCTAAAGCAGGTGTTAAAAATGTTACTAGTCTCTCTCAGCTTCCGTAATTATTACCTTGAAAAGCCTATCAGAAGTCTGCTAGCCAGAGAACTAAATCTGCTAGCCAGAAGCCATTGCGGGGCGGGGGGAGACTTGGGATCTCCATTGAGCTCCAGCAGCCATGCTCCGGTGAGCAGCTCCGCTCCCCCTAAGCTCCTGGAGAGGAGAAGGGTCCTGAGATCCATGACAGATGTCGGTCCGAGGCTCCAGCTCTCATCTGTCTCTGACTGGTAGGTGGTGGATAAATTTCAAGTTCCTCCCTGTAGCCACCTGTAGTTTCACCCATTTTGACCCCAGAGGGAACAACGTATTCTGTGGTCCGTTAGCCCAAAAGGCTCCTGCATAGCAGAGATGCTATTTTTTTCTTGAAACTTTAGGTGATGAGGTGGGGAGAAGGGAGGGATGGGGGTCGTCCTCCCCCATGATAAGCCTCAGGGCCTATCTGTGCTGCTGCTTCCTTTTTCCAAGCAGTCAGCAGGAAAAACAAACCTGATTCTTATCACTTCAACTCCTGCCTGCTGGGCTCTGAATAGAACGGGACTGACCAGAGCCTTGTTAGCCGCAAGGTGAAACCATGGGCAGCACCAGAGGCACTGGGGCTGCATGTCTGCAGATTCAGGAGGAAAGCGTTGTGCTAGTTCTCATTTGGAAAGTTATCTTTGCAGCCATGTAAGGGCTGCAACTTCATGTGTGTGTGTGTGTGTGTGTTTTATTTGTAGTGCATGGGCCAGGACCCCATTGTGTTAGGCACTGTACAAACACACAACCCAAAGATGTCCCCTGTTCCAAAGAGCTTTCAATCCGTGTAGAAAATCTTAGGTTCGACGACTGATAACTCAAACCCCTTCCCTCACTGGGGAGAGCTTCCCGTTTGCCACGTCACCAAGAACAGATGGTACAGCCACGAGCTCGGAAGAATGAAATGGGCAAGCTGCTAACAAAAGCATGGGATTTCTCATTTAAAATCCGCCCCTGTGCCAGGAAACCAGAGGGCAGCATATGTGCCTCACGTCTTAGAAATGAAGCACTGGGTAAAATCCAGGGAGCAGCATCAGTCTCCGGGAAGTTGGTTGAAATGCTGGTTTAAAGAGGGTTATCAAACGCCTCTCTGGAGCGCGGTTGGATCTGGTGTAACGATTCCCGGGGGCTGGCTCTAGGGGTACAGTGAGCTCGCGTCCTGCCCTCCTTTTCCCCACGGGGCGTGTGAGTTTGCAAGTTAAAAACGAGTCCCCAGCTTGGCTCCCAAAACAAGGGTGCGACTCTGGTCCACGAGGATGTCTTCCCCAGTTCTTCACGCCGAGCGACCCTCCCGTCTCCGGACGTTTCTGCTGCAGAGGGAGGGGTCAGGAGCAGCTCTGACTGGCCTCAAAAGAGCGGAGGGTCTGCCTCTGTGTCGGTGCTAGAGGTGCTGGGCTCCTTGGTAGAAGACCGGGCAGCCAGGGCGTGTTGCAAAACCAGCGTGTGCTGGCCTAGTGTCCTTTGTAGCAGCATTGTGTGGGCAGCGAGCTCTCCACCAGGGACGTATTTGGATCTAGGCTTTGTGGGTCTGAGCAGAGCCGTCGAGCCCTTCAGACAAGCAGTGGTGGAGTTTGGGGTGGCGGTAGAGCCGCGCCATTAAAGTGACCGCTACCGCCTGGGGACGTTGTAACAGGGTGGGCACTCACCCCTGCGGCGCCTCCTGCTGATCTTGTCTGGGAATTAGCTCTCCAGCGTCTGGAGCGCCCTCTGCAGGCTGATGTCCCGCTCCTGTCCTGGCCCCGTGTCCCTCCCGGACCCCGGTGCCCTCCTACCAAGGGTGCTGCGCCCCCACAGGTCTTAGGGTCTCCCCTCCCCAGGGAACCCTCCACCCACTATCCCCACCTTGCCTCAGACTTGCCCACTGCCAGTCACCATTTGCCCCCGCTCACTGAGGCAGACTGCAGTATCATGGCCTCTCATCACCGGCAAGGGGGGTTGGCCTGCTGCTTCTAATACTAGCCCCGGGCGGCCCCCTGCCACCCCAGTACCCCTGGGTCGGGCCTTCTGCCAGGCCCTACACTCTGGGGTCCTCTCCAGCTCCCACTGCCTTGCCCCAGCCCTGCACCAACCTAGGTACCTTGCTCAGCCCCAGCAGCCAGGCCTGTCTCCCTCTGGGTACAGAGGACACTCTCCGGTTTCCCTGCCTCACTGCCGTTATACAGGCCTGCAAGTGTTTGGGGCGTGGCCACCCAGCTGAGCCTACTCCCCGATCAGGCTGGGAGTTTGCTGGCTCCCGGCCACAACCCTCTCCCGGGCTATCACCAGCCCCTTCTGGCCCCACCACAATGTTCATCGCTTCATTTCCCGGCCCGGGAACAAAAGAACAACAGAGATCCGCCGGGTCATCTTAGTGCATCGCCCTCCTATCTGAGCTGCTTGTCTGCAGCTGCACGGTAGGGCAGGGCTAATATCCCCATTTTACGGCTAAGGCACAGAGATGAAGTGACATGCCCGAGGCGGCCCAGTCGGTGGCAGAGCAGGGAATAGACGCGTGTCTCAGTTGTTTGATGCTCACCGCCATGAGGACTGGGTGGCTTGTTCTAACGGGACTGCAACTGTGTTTTCTCACCTAGGTTTCCATGTGATTCCCTCTGTGTCCAACATCGTGCCGGAGAGCTGCCTCCTCATCGTAGTGGGGCTGCTGGTTGGGGGACTCATCAAGGGGGTCGGGGAGAGCCCCCCGATCCTGAAGTCGGACATCTTCTTCCTCTTCCTCCTCCCGCCCATCATCTTGGATGCCGGCTACTTCCTGCCCCTGCGCCAGTTCACGGAGAACCTGGGCACCATCTTGATCTTTGCCGTGGTGGGGACGCTCTGGAACGCCTTTTTCCTGGGCGGGCTGATGTACGCCGTGTGCCAGATGAGTGGCCCCGGCTTGAATCACATCGGCCTGCTAGCCAACCTGCTCTTCGGCAGCATCATCTCGGCAGTGGACCCGGTGGCGGTGCTGGCGGTTTTTGAGGAGATCCACATCAATGAGCTCCTGCACATCCTGGTGTTTGGGGAATCCTTGCTGAACGACGCCGTCACTGTGGTGAGTGAAGCACGGGTCAAGCGGCTTGGGGGCAGAGCTCCCTTGAGAGCAGAGAGTCTAGATTGGAGGGCAGGGTGGATCTGATCGGACTAGATCAGTGGCTCCCAAACTGGGGTTCGTGAACCCCGCTGGGTTCGCAAAATGTTACAGGGGGTTCTTAGGAAAAAAATCCCTAATGGCGGACAGAGCTGTCCCTAGGGACCCCGGGCAGCACAGGGCCAGCAGCCCGGAGCCCCTGGACTTCCAAGAGCGAAGCAGATCAAAGCAAGTATCTCTATCCCACCGAGGAGATTTAACCGTCAAGATTCCTCATCAGAAATGGAAAGGGGGGTGGATATTTTTTGCTGTTTTTAAAATTAAATAGGCAGCTGGAATTGTTTTTTAAAATGATTATGAAGAGCAAGTTTAAGCTTTGTTGTAACGTGCGTCATTTGCCTGGACTGCTCCAGACCTGAATGCTTGTGTAGGAGGAACTCTGAGCTGGGTCTTAAATAGCTTCCTGCTACTCCACGTCTGCTACTCTTTGATGAAACACAGGAGCCTTGAACAGGCTTATTCAAAGTGCTACAAGCTCAGAGTGAGCTCTCGTTGTGAGCTCAACGAAAGTGAGAGCGTTGCCGTTTTCATAATGTAATAACAATCCTGTGATGATCAGTAGTAATAGTGTGGAACGTGCATGTCATAAAAACAAATTGAATATTTCCAAGATCACGGCTTTTATCATTTATACTCCGGTAAAGGAGAAAATTCCTGCAAATATTCATTTTTTGGCGGGGGTTTGCGAGACTTGATATTTTAGTGAAAGGGGTTCACAGGTGGTTAAAGTTTGGGAACTACTGGATTAGATGCTTTGCTTGCTAACCCTGGTGTATGAGTTGCATTGATTTAGGTCTCCCCTTAGACTCTGATTTGGAAGTGGAGGGGGGGGGGGGGATTTACCATCAACACGGCCACCTGGAAGGCCTGCAAGTGCACGGTGCCTAGCCCAGCCCTGACCCACAGCTGGGGCTCCTTGGTGCTGTGACAATAATAATTAATAGTGTCCCCCCCACTCCTCTCTGGGCTGGTCGGGGTGAGTGGGCAGTGCATGGGGATGGCTGGGTTGCTGGGACCTTCTGCTGTGTAGTGGAAGTGATGCATCCGTCCCTCTCTGTGGGCTGGAGAGAAACCAGACAGGAAACAGCCTCTGATGCATGCGCTGTCACTTGGTAATGAAGCAACCCACTTATGCTTCCCCCCTCCCCGCTCCCCCCCCCTCAGGTTCCTCAGGCTGGAGTTTTCTTGACTATTTTTAACTCTTTCTTTGCATCAAGTTGTACAGTTCCTCCCTGGCCAGGGGTCTGAGCAGAGCCTGATGTGAGCCTCTCACTGCCCACCGGGCAGTGGCCTCTTCTCTCCTTTCCTATCCCCGTCCTGCACCCGCTCCGACCTCTCCATTTGGATAGATCAGTGCTGCCTGGCACCGGTTTACACTTGAGAGAGGACGTGCCCCGTTCAGAGCGCTCAGCCGAGCCTCTCATTCCTCCCTCCCGCGCCGCCAGAGGATTTATTTAATGTCTAGAGAAAACGCGGCCGAGCGAACCGATAAGGGCAAAACTGCAAGCTTGGCTAAACTCTCCCGCAAGGGCAAGGGGTGACCTGCTTTGCTGTGTGCTGCTGCCTGGGTAGGCAGCCCTGGGAAAACCTCTCCCAGGGCTGGGCTCAGAGGCCCAGTTTAGCTGGTGCAGGTTTATTCTCACCCACCTAGCAAGAGTTCCCCGTCTGATTCCCGTGCACTCCCTGCCCCAGGGGATAGGCTGGGCTTGCTGGTGGGAGAGGAGCACAGAGCTCACCTGCAGTCCAGGGGGCAGTGGCAGGAGAGCTTAGTGCCGGTTGACCACCGGAGCGAAGGGAAGGGCGAGGGGATGTGTTACGCTGCCCGAAGCAGGTAGCAGTTTGCTACATGTATTGGCATCAAAGCTCCCCTGGAACCCAGCATTCTGGGACCGGACAGTCCCTCCGCCTCATCTAGACGTGAATAGTGGTTTGTGAGGCTCATTCAGGGGAGCACCAGGCTGGAGAATGAAGGAATCTCCAAGTCCCTTCAAACAGGGTATTCTGGGACCCTGGTCGGAGTCCCGTCTGACACCTGCCATCACTAGCTAACGGGTGTAAGAGCTCCTGGCTGCGGAGATCAGTCTCCGGTCAGCGTACCCGTGTCTGTGGCAATGTGGGTGCTGATCTTGGAGTGAAATCAGTGTCTGAAATTTGTCATATTCTGGAAGGGAACAAGCTGGGCTCAGCTGCTACTTGCGCATGGGGCATGGTTCTGTAAATATGTGAGAATGTGCTGCCTTGCTGAGCCCTAGAAATCTGGGTCTGCTCTAGCTCTGGACAGCAGAAAGCCCTGACTGCCCCGCCCACGCACGCTCCCTCCTTTGCTAGGGGGTGCAGGCAAAGGAACATCTCCGGGGCCCTCAGTTCTGTGGCGGACGCATGGCACCCGAGCGTGGCCGGCGCATGGGGCTTTCCGTCGGAATGTGACGTCTGCCGGAGCCTTTGGAACGGCTGGGAATCTGGGGAGACTCTTGCCTTCCGATTGCAGGAGCATTCGAACGACCGCTTGACTCAGTGTTTCCAAGAGCGCTGTCCGCGGCGGCTCCGAGCAATACAGAACCCAGTGGCTGCATCCTTTCTGGGGGGCTCTCAGGAGGAGCCGGCGGTTAGGCCTGTTACAGGCGACTTCGCTTTCACATTGAACATTTAGCTTTACGCAGAGCCCCTTACGAGCTTCCATAGCTCTGGCAGTCTGCTTGTCCTGTGCACACGCCCAGGGAGCCTGCCTGCCCAGCCCTTCCCTGCAGCCTGGGCAAAGTCTGGACCTGGGGCAGTCAAGGGATCTAGTGCCAGTTGTCGGCTGGGCCTGGGTTGTGTGTTTTTTGCAGTGCTGGTCATTGTCTTTGTTCTCTTGTGGCCCGGCCCTGCAGAGGCACCTGGGAAAGGAGTGGGGTTGGCCGACCCGCCCTGGGCTAGGCTGGATCTATGAAGTTTCTGGCCCTTCCTGTATTGGGAAGGGCCTCCAGCTCTGCAGATAGCAACTTGTCGAACAGGTTTATCCCTTGCTTGGGTGCCCGGGTGTGGCTGACTGAAGGGCGGGGTCATGGCTCTCTTCCCCACCCGGTCTATGCAGGACAGGACCAGTTCCTCCCAGGGGCACCTGATCTGCTGCTGCAAATCAAGACGCCTTCCCTCCCGAAAGTTTTGCTTTAGGATCCCCGGGCTGCTCGAGAGCACTGAGCAATGGGTCGGCTAGAGAAGAGTGACTGCGGGGGAAGGCTCTTGGGGGCAGGGTTAAGGCCCCGGCCGGTCCCGTGGGGGTCGTGTAGCTAGAGCCCCGAAGAGGAAGAGAATCTTTGGGGCAATAGTCTCTTCTGGGGAGGTGCGGACTCTTCCCCGTACGGATATTGGGAGCAGCGCCCCAGGGAATGACGGAGGGCGCTGGGTCTGGGTGTTCCCATGGGAAATCCTGGCCCAGGTGCAGGTCTTGGCTTGCCTCTGTGTCTAGAGGTTCGTGCTACAGACAGCAGAACCCCTCCCCCTTTCTTCTAGTCTTCCGTGCTGCCTGTGGGTACATCTTAGTGAACGTCCCTCCTGTCCGCTTCGTCAGTGAGGAGGAAACCGATGTGCAAGCGACTGTCCCGCTGTCTGCCCTGCCCCGCCCCACGGGCTCTTAACTCCTCTTGCTAGGCCTCGGGGACGGTACCAGCTCTTTGCACTCACGGCGGCTGGTTGCAAAGTGCTGTTCCGGGGCTAACCCTGCAGCGGACAGGACTTGGCCCATTGCTCTGCTGCGGCTGACCCAGCACTCTCGGCTGCGCTGGGTTTGGCTCACGGATCAGCCCCATTGCGCAATGAACTAACCGGGCAGCTGCGTGGCTCAGCCGAGATGGCCGAACTTGAGCAGGGATTCTTGGAGTTTGACCGTCTTCTCCCCCTTGCGGTTACACTGTGCAGCCCAGGGGAGCTTTTCAGTCTCCGTAGCCCGGGGGGACCCCACCTTTAATTGTCCATTTTAGACTACAAATTCCTGGGAGAGCTGTGCAGATACAATGAGGCCTGGGTCGCAGAAGGGGCAATCCGAGCTGCCAGGCTTTCTTTGCAGAGCAGTGCTCCCTGCAGGCAGGTGGTGAGATCCAGTGAAGCACCAGTGATCCAGAAGGGAAGGTGGCCCAGAGGGCTGGTCCCCATCCTCCCTCCTCCCAGCTGCTGCATCCCTGGGGTGTTGGTGTGTCCCATGCAGCCGAGCACCGCTGGCTTGTGCAGTAGATTTGATTGAACAGATATTCCAGGGCAGGGTTTGCACACGGCAGGGCAGGGCCTGGCTCTGGAACCAGAGGTTTTGCTGCGCGTTTCCTTGCCACGTTGGAGACTAACGCTGAGTCCCTTTGATGTACCTCTGGTCGGCAGCCTCTGATCTGGGCTGCCCCCAAGGGAGAGCCCATCCTCCCCCTGCTTCACAGGAGTGTGGCTGGCTGCTTGAAATAGCCCCGTCTCTCTCGCCCCCCCCCCCCCCGTCCAGGTGCTCTACCACCTCTTCGAAGAGTTCGCCAACTTCGAGCAGGTGACGGTGACCGACATCATCCTGGGCTTCCTCAGCTTCTTCGTGGTGTCCCTGGGCGGCGTCTTCGTGGGCGTGATCTATGGAGTCATCGCCGCCTTCACCTCCCGCTTCACCTCCCACATCCGCGTCATCGAGCCCCTCTTCGTCTTCCTCTACAGCTACATGGCGTACCTGTCGGCCGAGCTCTTCCACCTCTCCGGCATCATGGCGTGAGTACGGCCGCTCAGCGCGTTGATAGACTGTCAGCCCGGGCGAGTTATCCGGGTGGAGCTGCGTTTCTGCACTAGAAATCTAGGTCGGCATAACTAAGTCACTCAGGAGTGTGAAAAATCCACCCCCCGAGCAGTAATCTTAGTCCCTGGGTCAACAGTAGAGTTTTTCCATCGGCCTAGCTACTGCCTCTCAGGGGTGCGGGCTATTGACACCGCCGGGAGCATCCCTCGCGAGGGTGACCAGACAGGAAGTGTGAAATCAGGACGGGGTGGGGGAGGGTAATAGGCACCTATCTAAGACACAATATCGGGACTGTCCCTATAAAACTGGGACATCTGGTCACCCTAGTCCCTCCTTCCAGCATAGGTAGTGTCTACACTAGAGCGGTCCAGCTGGGCCACTGGAGCCTTTTGAGTGTAGACGCACCCTAGTGACATAACTAGGGTTCAGAGTAGTCGCTGTGTTAGTTTGTATCTGCAAAAAGAACGAGGAGTAACATTGGCCACACTGGATCAGACCCCTGATCCATCTAAGCCAGTATCCGTTTGCCGACGGCTTCACAGGAAGGTGGAAGAAACCCTGCAGTAGGCAGCTACGGGATACTCTGCCCCTGGGGAAATCTCCTGACCCAGCAGGTTCCGATCCCTCAGAGTGCTCTAGTGTTTCCTGCAAGAGCTCCAGAGAGTCTCGTTCTCCAGAGAAACCTCCAGTCCCTGTGTTCTTGGCCCCGGCGATATCTGCTGTGGGCTTGCCCCAGGTGAATTCCATTGATTTTGCTAGTGCAGGGCCCTAGCATAGACTTGCTGAGCTGGGGGAAGCCCGTGTTATGCAAGCGCAGTGCACCTACCGCCGGGATTTGCACCAGAACAACAGTTCTCACACTGTGGGTCGGGCCCCCATTTGAATGGGGTCACCGGGTCTCGCTTAGGCTTGCTGGGGCTCGGGGCTGATGCCTAAGAGACTCAACCCTGGACGGCGGGGCTCAGGTTACAGGCCCCTGGCTGGGGCTGAAGCACTTGGGCTTCGGCTTTGACCCCTTCCCCTCCCAGGACAGTGGGGCTCTGGCTCCCCCACCCGGGCAGTGGGAATCGGGGAGTCCTGGGGTCGGGGAGGCCTTTTCATTGTCAGAAGGGGGTTGCAGTGCAGTGAAGTTTGAGAACCCCTGACCTAGCGGAACTGAGCTGGGAATAGGGCGTGATGGTAGTTAACGTATTAGAGCAACTTCCGGATCCTCCCTCACTGGGAATTCACAATTCACGTCAAGATTGGGGGTTTCTCTAAGGCCTGCTCCGGTTGAAACAGGAAGTAATTCAGGGAAGTCAGACTGGTGACTGTAGCCTTCCCTTGTGCCTTCAGGCCTTGGAATCAATGAATTGCATCACCGTGGTTACCCGAGCGCAAATTTCCTGATCTTCAGCCAGGCCTGAGGGGGTCGCCAGCAAGAGCCAAGAGGCCTTTTTGGGGTTTTAAATTGGATGGGGACAGGAACTCAAATGTCCATCGTGTGTGTTCCAGAAGTGGAAGTAGAGTGAGCTGCGGGGTGGGCCACTATTACTGCTGAGAAGGGATAAACTGTTCTGCACTCGGGTAGCGCAGTCATCCAGCGGCCTCCAGGCATGTGAGATGGGGAAACGGAGGCATAAGCGAAGTCTTTCAAGCTCCCACCAATCAGAGCTAGCGATAGAACCCAGTCTCCTGCTCCGGTGGCTCGTGGTCTGTGGTCTGGCAGGCCGGTAGCAGTAAGTCTGCTCCATTCCCACCCTTGGATGGGCGCGATGCCCCTTAGGGTACGTTTACCCTGCGAGCCCGCGGCAGCGAATCTCCGAGCCCAGGTCCGTCCACTCGGGCTTGTAGGGCTAAAAATAGCAGTGTAGAGCTTTGGTCTGGGGCTGGAGCCCAGACCCTGACATCCTGTGAGCGGGGCGGGTCTCGGAGCCCAGGGTCCTGCCCGAAAGTCTCCGGTGCAGTTTTACAGCCCAGTGCCCCAGAGTCAGCCGACTCGGGCTAGCTGTGGCTGCACTGTGGGTCTTATAGCAGCGCAGCCGTGAGCCGGCGCTCAGTCCGCCCAGGGGAGAGCACCAGGCGGGGGGAACAAACTCTTCAGGTTTGCTTCACTGCCGGTGGCTTGAGCTCTCCTTGTGTTACTCACACTCAGGTTGCTTCTGCCACCTCTCCTGCCCTGCCCTTGGGGCTAGAGCGAGGCCTTGCTGCCTCCTTCACTCCCGCTGTGAATGGCGCCGTGTCAGCTGCATTGCGGGCCTGGTGAGTCACTGCCGTGCTTTGTTGCCAGAGAGGCCAGCGGGCCAGTGCCGGACGCAGCATGCTGGGCCCTTCGTTAACAAAGCACCCAGTGCCCCAGCACTGTTAAGTCCTCTCCCCCCTCCTCCTCCCTGCAGGCTCATCGCCTCCGGCGTGGTCATGCGCCCTTACGTGGAGGCGAACATCTCCCACAAGTCCCACACCACCATCAAGTACTTCCTGAAGATGTGGAGCAGCGTGAGTGAGACCCTGATCTTCATCTTCCTGGGGGTCTCCACCGTGGCCGGCCGGCACTACTGGAATTGGACCTTCATCATCAGCACGCTGATCTTCTGCCTCATCGCCAGGGTGCTAGGTGAGGCGCCGGGGCCCCGGGGACGGCCCCTTCTGGGGGTCGCTCTCGTGCCCTCGCTGAGCACGCAGACTCCCCTGGAGAGCTGGCTCCTCTCGCTCCCCTTTCAGAGCCCTGGACAGGGGCTGTTGCCATTCTCGTCCTCGCTAGGTAGAGCACCGAGCTGGGAGGCTGCAGTCGCCTGGTTTCTAGGGAGCATGCAGCACTGGGGGGGCTGGGAGGAGCGTCTGTCGGGGATTCTGGCCGTGCCAGGCTGCATTGGTGCCCCAGCACTTTGCCTCTGGAGGGCTGGGTCCCAGGCTGCCTTGGCTCCCAGGCTGCTATGGTGCTAAAGACGCCGCTTTCCCCCCCGTTAGGAAGATCCCGCCCGGTGTTCTCCCGTGGGCAGACTGAGCACCGGATTGACTCCCCTAGAGCCCAAAGGCCTCTGCTTATCCACAGAGCAGGAGCCCACGCGCCCTGGGCGTTCCCTTCTCTTATCTGGGCTGCAGCACCCTCCAGGGGAGGCTGCTCAACCTGCGAGGCCCCTTTGAGCCCTCGGGCAAGCGACAGCTGGGATGTTCCTTTGTAGACACCTGTCCATTGGAACTGGCCTGAGACCTGCCCTGGGGGTATCTGGGGCTGGGCGCAGACCAGCGAGAGGCTCTGGCCGAGGCTGTACCAGACAATATGCTGTGTGTAGAGGCCAGGGATAGGACCGTTAGAACTGGGGGTTGCAAGGCAGGGACAGGGGAGAGGGAGCCCCCCAGAGAGCATGGGGGTCCTAGCATTGCCAGCCGTCGGCTGTCACTGGAGCGCTCTGTGTTTCACCCCTTTCCCCAGTGGGAATGCTTTATGCTGCATGTGGCTGGTGCTGCTGATGGAATAACATGGCTGGTATCTGTCGGGGGGCTGAGCTTAGCCGGGGGGCGGGGCGTGTGTGGATGTGAATGTGACTCTGCTTGTGTAACCCGGAGGGTCTGTCCTGTCCTCCCTGCTCACTCTCCAGGCGTCCTGGGCCTCACCTGGTTCATCAACAGATTCCGCATTGTGAAACTGACCCCAAAGGACCAGTTCATCATTGCCTACGGTGGCCTGAGAGGGGCCATTGCTTTCTCGCTGGGTTACCTCCTGGATTACAAGCACTTTGGCATGAGAGACATGTTCCTCACAGCCATCATCACAGTCATCTTCTTCACGGTCTTCGTGCAGGTAGGTGGGAACTCCTCTTCTGGACCCTCTGCCTGGCTTCACCTCTGTGCCTCAGTGTCTGTTATAGGGCAGGGTCCCTCTAATGTCAGCCTCATGGATTCCCATGGCCCAAAGGCACAGGAGGGTGACTTGCACCTCACAAGCAGAGGGGTACGACCCAGCTAGAAAATCCACAGCCTGGTTCCTGTCTCCAGCTGTGGCGGTGCTAGGCCTTGGAGGAGGTAGGAGGGACCCTGGCGTCATGTAACAGGACTGACTTCGGGAGGGCAGGATAAGGATGGTGCCACCGCCAGGGTTGGTGCTTCGCTCTCTCCACCGGGCCAGGGCTCTCACGGGGCTATAATCTCCTCCTAGGGGATGACCATCCGCCCCCTGGTGGACCTGCTGGCAGTGAAGAAGAAGCAAGAGACGAAACGCTCCATCAACGAAGAGATTCACACCCAGGTAATGCCTCTCCCCACCCGGTACCCGTCCCTCCCTGGCGCTGCTTTCCTGCACTTCTCTGCCTTAGTCCTCTTCTGTTTCTGCCCCAAAGGCTGTCCCCCAAGTAGGTGTGCAGAGCGGGCGCTGCCTGTGAGCTGGTATCTGGTCTAAGGGGCAGGCCGGGCTGTGCCGGTCTGTGTCGTTTTTAGTGGGTTTTAGTGCACGTTCTCTTACCAAGACCTTCCTGTTGGGACTAGTAGCGGAGCAGCCAATCAGGATAGGCCTGCGCTGCCTCCCACAGGCCAGTCCTCCCGGAGCTGCACCTGACATGCGGGACAGCCCTGGGTTAACGGGGAGGGGTGGGGAGAGCACCTGGCACGCTCCCGAGGCTGAGCACCCGCTTTTTGCTTTGCGCCCTCTCCAGTTCCTGGATCATCTCCTGACTGGCATCGAGGACATCTGTGGTCACTACGGCCACCACCACTGGAAAGACAAGTGAGTGCGGTTCCCGGGGGGGTGGGTTTTCCGCCAGCGGGAGGCAGGCGTGCAGGGGTCCGGAGAAGCTGGGCAAGAAGCAAGAATTTTAGCGGCAGCCTAGCAAGCTCAGGTCCCCCAGTTTGTGCGATGCCCTGAAAGCCCGCTCGGCTCCGGCTCGTTCCAGGAACCCGTGGGGAGAAGCGGAGGGCGAGGCTGTGCCAGAGGCCTGCATTCCCTTGTCCTCTGTCCCCACCAGCCAGGGTGCCCTCTGCTTCCACCCAGGACACATTCCAGAACTGCCTTCCCCTGCCTGGGAAGTTCAGCTTTGGCTCCGCCTCCTGGCTGCCTGCTTGGTGGAGGGGGGTTGCCAGAGAGTCGGGGGGGGATCAGCACCAGCTCCTTGGTGGAGCGGGGGCAGCAGGAGGCATCTCTGCCTTTTCTTCACTGCGTGACCCTCTGCCGTGCTCACTGGATCCGATGCCAACGCTGCAGGAGCTGGGCTCACCGGTCCCGGGTGTCCCATTGGCCTCTGTCACCGGTCGCTGATGGGCGCGTGCAGCTCTCCGGTCTCTGGGGCGTACTGGGGCCCTACGTGTCGGGGCAGCGTGTCTGACCCCCGGGCCCAGACTCCTCTGCCCCCAGAGGAGCTGAACTCGAGCCATCTGCTGGGCTCGCTGGCTCTAAGCAGAGGCGCGAGGACGCTGGGCATGAGGCTGGTCAAATGGGGTGGGGGACTTTAGCGTCACTTCCTGACACGTCCCCTTCCCTCTCCCCCTCCCCCACCCGGGCAGGCTGAATCGCTTCAACAAGAAGTACGTGAAGAAGTGTCTGATCGCGGGCGAGCGGTCCAAGGAGCCGCAGCTGATCGCCTTCTACCACAAGATGGAGATGAAGCAGGCCATCGAACTGGTGGAGAGCGGGGGGCTGGGCAAGATCCCCTCTGCCATCTCCACGGTCTCTATGCAGTGAGTACATCCTGCTCTGTGGGTCGCTGACTCCCCCCCCCACACACACACTCGAAATCCCTCCTTCCAGCCGCCTCTCCCTGCTCCCTTCCTCCCTTATCTTCGCTGTCTGTCCGTCCAGGAACATCAACCCCAAAGCCCTGCCCGTGAAGCGTATGTTGCCAGCACTGTCCAAAGACAAAGAGGAGGAGATCCGGAAAATCCTGCGCAACAACCTCCAGAAAACCAGGCAGAGGGTAACGGCCCGAATCCACCCCTGGGGGGGATGGGGAGGAAGGAGAGCATTTCTGACCCGGGGTGTGTGTCCTACCCCTCCATTAGTGTGCTGACCCGCCTCGGCCCCAGTGTCTGCCTTCATAATGCCTAGGCCTTTCCCCCCTTCCTGTGTTAGGCTGTACGGAGCCTGAAGTGGGACCTCCGCTGGCCTGGCGAGCCACACAGCTGGGCTGACGGGGTGTGGGGAGGAAAGCTGGCCTGGTGGTTTAGGCCCTGGTTTGGAACGCAGGAGATCTGGGTTCAATTCTCCAGCTCTGCCAAACGGTCCGTGATTTGGATCGAGTCGTGTCTTGTGCTGTGGTTCACCGGCTGTAGAATGGGGGAAATCATCCTGCCCTTGGTGTGTAAACTCCTGGGGGCAGGAACTGTGTGTTTGTGCAGCGGGGCCTGATCGGGGGGTAAGGGGGGGTGTCCCAGAGAGCCTCTCGGCTGTGCAGTAGGGGCCAAATCTCTTGTGCTGCCTTGCCCAGCCGGAAGGGGGTGGAGGAGGGAAGCTGTTGTAAGAGGGGCATTGTTGAGCTCTGATCATGGCTGTGCTATTGTAGCCAGCCAGGAGGGTGAGTGGGGGGTCATTCCTTAGGGGCCCCTCCCTGAGCTAGGAGCACAAGTCTCATTGGTTTGGGTGATGAACTCTGCTGCTAGCTCAGGAGTCCTGTGGCAACGCCATGCTGGGAAACCTGCCGACAGCCCTGTCCCCGTGCTGGCTTCTCGCATGGCAGGACCAGGGCTCTGTGTCCCAGAGTGGGTGCGCTGCATCTTTCCCATGTGTCTTACCCGGATCCCTTTTGGGTCCCTTCTCAGTTGCGATCGTACAACCGGCACACGCTGGTGGCCGACCCTTACGAGGAAGCATGGAACCAGATGCTGCTGAGGAGGCAAAAGGCGCTGCAGCTGGAGCAGAAGGTGCGCTGGGGAGGTGGGCGCTGGCGGCTGGCTGAGGGGCGGGGGGTGTTCGCCCAGAGAGTTTCTCACTTCTGCTGAAGGAGACTTTAAAAGCTGGGCCCAAGTGGCAGGCAGTGAAATGTGGTGACCCTCCGTGGTCCCCCTTCCAGATCACGGTGGGGTTTAGGGCATTTAAAGTAACCCCACTGGCTGGGCCTAAAGTTGGAGCGAGCTCCTGTCTGCTGTCCATACAGCTGGGGATGGTGCATCTGTTTCCTGTGAATCCACTGGGAATCTCAGTACTTCTGTTCATCCCATCCCCAGCGGGGCGCTGCCCCCGCCCCGCCCCCGATCCTGGCCCTTTAGAAATGTGAGTTCTCACGCCCACTTTGCCTTCTCATTTCAGATGAACAATTACTTGACAGTCCCAGCTCACAAGCTCGACTCTCCCACAATGTCCAGAGCGCGCATCGGCTCAGGTACATGGGGCTGCCAGAGGTGGAGGTAAAGGGTGGCTTGGGATAACTCAGGTGATGATGGGAAGTTGCTTACAACACCTGTTCTGATGACCCTTTGGCTCTTCACACTTCCCTTTTCAAGGCCCGCTGTGGTCATGACAACGCACTCCCCTGCAGTTTCCTGTTCCTCCTGCTTCCAGACCAGCCTTGCTCCGTTCCCAGAGTGACAAACTCCTCCTGAAATCCAGCTAAACTCCTGCCGCCCCTCGCTTCGGCCCAGCCACATTAACAGGACAGCGCTGGGGAAACTCCCAGGGCCCCTCCAGCTAGTCCTGTGTGTCGTTTCCCCCTCTTCCTCCCCAACCTTCCCTCCTCCCGCCCCAAAGCATGTCCCACACTTGAGGAACGCTGTATTGGCAAGGTCTGAATCCAGCACCCAGGGAATAGAAAGAAACCCACCGTGCCGGCACGTTTGGAGCGAGAATGTTCAGTCTAGAGGAAATTGTCAGGAACTCTGACAGGTCCCACCCATGGCCTCCAGGGGGCAGCCTTTCCAGGTGTCTGGCATGAGCCATTCCTGGCAAGGTGCAGTTGCTGCTGCTTACCTGACCCACAGCTGTTCAGGACCCAGTTCCCAGGGGTGCTGAGCTCCCACTGACGTCTGTTAGGGGGGGTGCTCAGCACCCTGGAGATCAGGCCCTGGTCTGCAGCTGAGCCTCCTGCTCGGGGAGCGTGTCATGCATGCACCTGTGGGCAGGGACCATACACTGATTCCCATACGCTGTCCCGAGCCCCAGGCAAAGCAGATATTCTTGGGGCACTTGAAAAGGTGCGTGCAGCCCAGGCCATCCGTGCAGAGCTAGCCGTGTCCTCTCGCCTGGGCTTCCTAGCTGGCCGGGTAAGAGGGGCTGCCTGAGTCCAGTCTCGTCAGTGGTTTGGTTTTGAAGTCTTGAGGGTTTGCTCTTTAGAAAGTGAACTGCCCTTGCTCTGGGCGTGAGTCATGATGGTTTATTGCCATGTATAAGAACCTAAGAACGGCCGCACTGGGTCAGACCGAAGTTCCCTCCAGCTCAGTGTCCTGTCTACCGACCGTGGCCAATGCCAGGTGCCCCGGAGCGAGTGAACCTAACAGGTGATGATCAAGTGATCTCTCTCCTGCCGTCCATCACCCCCCTCTGACAGACAGAGGCCAGGGACACCATTCCTTACCCAGCCTGGCTAATAGCCATTAATGGACTTAACCTCCATGAATTTATCCAGTTCTCTTTTAAACCCTGGTATAGTCCTACCTTTCTCAACCTCCTCAGGCAAATCCCCAGGTTGACTGTGCGCTGTGTGAAGAAGAACTTCCTTTTATTTGTTTTAAACCTGCTGCCCACTAATTTCATTGGGTAGCCCCTAGTTCTTATATTATGGGAACAAGTAAATAACTTTTCCTTAGTCACTTTCTCTACATCACTCATGATTTTATAGACCTCGATCACATCCCCCCCATAGTCTCCTCCTTTTCCTTGTAAAGCCATCACTTCAAAGCATTTTGGACATTGACTGATGCCTCAGACTTGCCCACGTGGTTGGTCAGCGGTATTGTGAACTCTTTTGACGTACAAGTTAACCGAGGCCTGGAATGGGTTAAGTGACATGCCCAGGAATGAACCCAGGAGTCTTGACTCCCATTTCCCCAGGCCTCCATCCCGGCTTCCCAACTACTAGCTCACACTCCCAGCAGTAGGAACAGATCCCAAGAGTCTTTACTCAGAGCCCCCGCCCCGATTACTAGATCATATTCTCCTCAAGAGCTGGGAATAGAACCCAGGAGTCCTGACTCCCATCCCCCCTGCCCTAACCACTAGACTCCACTTCCCTCTCACTATTTTTACTAAGACGACTCCACCGGGCCCTCTGGGGCAGCTGCGTTTGGTGCTGAGTTGGTGACTCTTTGCCCCGCTCCCTCTCTGCAGACCCGCAGGCGTATGAGCCCAAGTCGGACTCCGAGAACCTGCCGATTATCACGATTGACCCGGCCTCGCCCCAGACGCCGGAGTCCGTCGACCTGGTGAACGAGGAGCTGAAGGGCCCGAGCCGCCTCCCCCCGTCGCCCGAGGAGGACGAGGAAGGGCTGGTGATGCACATCAAGGAGTCTTCCTCCCCCGGCACTGACGACGTCTTCACCCCGGAGGCCGGCGACAGCCCGAGCAGCCAGCGAATGATGCGGTGCCTGAGTGACCCCGGGCCCCAGCCCGAACCCGAGGAAGGGGAGCCGTTCATCCCCAAAGGGCAGTAGCAGCGGATGCGTTGCCGGATCTGGCCTGCGGGGGGAGCTGCTTGCACGCACATGGATTCTTTTATTTCCTATTGGTTCCCCGGAACTGCACTCTGGGTTGGGGGGGGGAATGGGGCTGCTGCCGAGGGAGCCGTGGCTGTGAACCCCTCGCCCAGCGGGGGCGAAGACCCCAGCGATGCTCCGTGAGATGGGGAGCCCCTGCATTCCCGCCTGGTTCTTCAGCTTTCATGCGCTGCCCTGGGCCGCTTTCCCTTGGCAGTGCCGCGATGCTGGAGGAATGGGTGGGGGTCCCAACGGAGCCCTGCTCTGCGGGTGCCTCTTTACCAGCACAGTTGGCTGACACTGGGCAGATCTGTGCTGTTTACCCTGCCTCAGAGACAACCCTCATCCTTGCCAACTCAGGGACTGTTGCAATGTGACTGTGGGTTCCTCCCCAGACGGCCTGCGGGAGGGAAACGGACTCTGGGCTCAGCCCGCCCCGCTTGGTGACCTGTTGTAAGTGAGCGTCCCTGTCCCAGGCTGCCTCGCCTCTGAGGCTGTTGTAACCAGAGGGTCCCTTAGCAGAGGAGCTGGAAACCCTCCGCTGTCCTGCCCAGCCCTTCTCCTTCCAGGAGCCGCCGTGGTGCGCGGCTCCCCCTCTCCCCCAGCTCAGCACCGCAGAGCCAGGGCTGAGGCCGCTGTCGCCTTGCGTTGTCTGGTGCCTCCAGCGGTGCCCCCCATCCTCTCCCCCACGGCAGCCAGGTTTTGAAATGTCTTTGTTCAGGGTTCCCAATAGCCATAGGGGGCCACTGGCGTTCCATGCCGGCTTTGGCCTGCCCAGGCAGGCTGCTTTCCCTGCGGTCTCTCTCTCGTAAAAGCCATCGCTAGAAATATCTGGCCGGGGAGCTGCTGCAAGCCGGGAGGGAGACCCTGAGCCGCAGGGGGGCTCCGAGCAGGAGTGGATGAGCCCCTCCCCACCCCCCATCATCCCCTCCAGCGTCCGCCCCTTGTGCTGCTCCCTTCTCTGTTCTGGGCACGGTCCCCGTGTGATACCCTGACCCCCCCACATCCCACTTGGTCGGGGACTTTCTGATCTGATGATCTAGGTGCCTCTTTTAAAGCCACCCGGATCTAGGAGCGTTTCTGAACCAAAGATGGTTGGCTGGGTTTACTGTACATAGGGAACAAGGCTTTTAAAAAAACAACCCGGCCTATGTTTTTCTTACCTGGTGACTGACTGAAGGTGGGCTGGGCCTGGGGATTTCCACGCCGCTCGCCCTGCCTGGCTGGGGATGCCGCCTCACTGCACATTCCTCAATGTAAAGCTTTAATGGCCTCTGACGGGCAGGGCAGTGTCTCCCCCAGGGAGAGTCCAGGGGAAGGGGTCTATGGCCTCACGGGCTCCAGGAGTTGGGGTTCACCCGTGTTTCTGGGTTGGGGTCTGTCCGGTTCCCAGAGCTGGTATCCCTCCTCCACCCTCCCCCGCTGATGGACCCATTCTGGGGCATCTCTGATTGCTTCCTGGCATGTCGTACAGCCCCCTGCTCCCGACTCCCTCTGGGCCGCTTTCCTCCCAGGCTGGGGGAGAATTTCCTGGAACCGGCTCTTGCTCTGCTTCCTCCCCCACCTCCCGTCCTGGGAGTCTGGGTCTAGTTCTCCTGGGCTGCAAAGCTTTGCTGCCCCCTTTGTATTCAGGGAGGGGCTCCTAGGTTGTTAGCGGCCGGGGGGATCCTCGGGGCTGCCCATCAAGGGGCTGTCGCATAGAACAGCTGCTGCTTTGGCGCCGTGTGTAAAATGGGGCCGGGGAGGGCGGCAGGGCTGTAGGCACGAGGGAGAGGATGAAGGCCCGGGCTGTCCATTCCGTTCCCGAGACCCCGTGGGTGCTGCCTCTCCTCTTGAGGGCGCTCCAGGGCGTGTGGCGAGCATGGCTTTAAGGACACCTGCCGCCAGGCCAGCCCGTCTGGTGTCCACCTTCCTCTGGTAGCACTTAGCCCCCCCGCTGTGCCTTTTAGCCACCCGTCTGCCTGTGCAAACAGCGGCCTCCTAGCTCGTCTGCCTTCAGTAAATGCTCTCTGTGTGTGTCCAGTGACTGGGGGGGCCCGGCTGGGGCGCCTGCCTCAACCCAGCCTGCTCCAGATGTGAATCCGTCCCACTGTCCCACTCGCGGGGGCGGGCGGGGTGGTTTTCCTCTGATGTGCAATAGCTGTCTGACGCAGCTCCCGCCTTCAGGAGCCCGGGGAGTCCCCAGGAACGCGGCTGTCTCGGGGGGCGTGCGCCAGGCTCTGGAATAATTAAGCAATGAAAATTCTCTCTTGTATAAAACACCTGTAAAGATCTTTTTTCATGACTATTCTAATAAATTAATGTTAATTTTTAGTGGTTTTCATTCACCTTGGACCCTTCCGCCCGCTTCTCTAGAAGCTTCCAGTCAAAGACCTCAAAGCCGCGCTTATAAGCGGCCCCACCCACCGCCTTGCAGGTAGGTAAGTACTATCCTCCTCCTGCAGATGGGGAAACCGAGTCACCCTGGCTACGCTTTGCAAATGCCAACATGGTGAGTCAGCAACGGGGCTGGCACTAGGACCTCCTCATTCCTCTTCTGTGCTCTAGCCACTGCATGCCGCCTTCCCTGTAATAGCCACAGCCAGGCGGTCGGCCTGGGGCCTGCAGCTTTTCTCTTGCTCCTTCCTTGCCTCCAGAATCCGAGCACCACTCTGAGCTACGCCACCAAAGACTTTGGAGGCACCTCAGATGAGCAGGAACCTAGAGCATCCGTGTCCTGCTGCAGCTGAACCGAGTACGGTCTGGGGTCCTTCGGCTTGGCCCTCCCAGGCTCGCTGGTGCTACTGCTGTTCCTTGCGGAGCGTCCTGAGCCCAGGAGGCAGGACTCTCTTGTCAAGGGTCAGGGGACACTGATGCTCAGGGCAGCTGGCCTGGAGGCAGCTGGAGTTCCAGCCGGCAGATGGCAGTGCACATCCACATACAGTCTCTCAAATGCTACCTGAGCAGAGACTAGGGGCCGTCTGCACCCTCCCTACACTGGGCTTAGGAGGACAGAACGTGTTTTAGCAGGACCCTTAATTTTCCCTGCAGGCAGCCCCACCTCTCCGAAGGATCCAGACAAGCTCTTTGGAGTCTGACTCCAATCACCTGGGCGCCGGATCCCATCCTGGGTGTAGAAAGCTGCCTACGGAGCACGTGGGGAGTCGGGCAGGCGCGGCAGAGGGTTATTGCCTGTGATCCAGCAGCCTCAACCGAGCACGTGGCCCCATTGCGCTAGGCGCTGTACTCATCTGGAAGTGACCCCCAAGCTGTTGCCAGGCTGAACGCCCAAGACCGAACGGCTGGGAGAGGAGAGAATCGTTCTCGCTTTACCGGGGGCAGCTGAGGCGCAGAGAGGTTCAGCCACCTGCCCAGGCTCACATGCGGGGAATCAGCAGCAGAGCCAAGAAATTAACCCAGATCTGCACCCTGAGCCTCCCTTAGCCATGGCACCGTCATCCTGGAGAGTGAAATCCCCTCGCCTCTCCCCCCGGACAGCTCGACTCTGCGGCAGGGGACAGATAGCGGCAACTCCAGCTTCACGGGGCTATTCCGTCTAGAACTCAACCCCCGCTGGGTGCTGGCCAGCAGTGTCCCAGGGCATATCCCCCCCGCCTGCTGCCCTGTCTCGTTCTGCTGTCGGGTGTGCCAATGCCGACCTGGCCTGCTCCAAGCGGGGAAAGGGACCTGCCCTCCCGGTGGGGCTCAGTGGAGTGGAGGCGTTCAAACGGAAGAGCCAGCGTGTTCCTAGAGGCCTCTCCTAGGCAGGGGCTGTCGTTCTGAGGACGTGCTCCGTCTCAGCTGTCCAGTACTAGAACGCAGGGCTTCTCCGTCCCGCTCCCGTGGCCCGTCCCCACGCATCACTCTGACCCTGATTCTATGGGGGGAGGGGGGCCTACGTGGAGTTGTCTGCAGGAGATTCCACTACAGTGGCGTTACGTAAATCGATCATCTGCCATACCGGGGAAAACAAAGATCAGGGCCTGGCACCAGGCCCGTGTTTTAATGCACCCGGGTCGTGGGTTCCAAGCCTTGGATATTGCTGGAGCGGTCGTAGCAATAACCTCTCTCTGCTGCGAGTCTCTTTTGGGGCCTGTAGCAGTTGACTAGAGGAGAATGGGGTTGTCTCTAGTTCTCTCAAAGCTTGTTTTAAGATGTTAATCTAAGCTTCTCGGTGCCTCTGACAGAGGAACAACACAAGGGGAAACTGAGGCACAGAAGGGCAATGACCAGTTCATTCAGTGCATCAGTGGGAATGGAGCGCAGGAGGCCTGACTCCTAGTTCTGTGCTTAGCCAGAGCCTGAAAGGAAGAGTGGGCCCAACTGAGCAACGAAGGACCAGGCCGCTGTAGTCCGGGGAGTCCTGCCAGGGGGAGTCCTGCCAGAGCAGGTCCTTGATCCTTCCCGGGAGCTATGGTGACTGTCCTCGGGAGTGGCACAAAGCCAGCTGGGACCCTGCTCTGGGGGCTGGACTATTTCTTCTCTCTCCCCCGTCCTCCGGCAGCCTTCTGGCTCCTCTCTCCCGGTTTGGTTTGGTTCACAGCGCTGGGGCTTTGGTTACTCCACCGGTTTCCCAGGCGTGGTGCCCTGACTCATACACGCCGGGGTGGGGTGGGGTGGAGCGGGGTTGGGGATCCTTCTGGAATCTGCAAGCAGCCAGGCCTGGCTGTTTTTGGGGGGAAGCTGCTTGCCTCTCACTGGCTTAGCAGGAGGGCTGGGGGGCTGGCCAGCCCTGGCACAACAGCTTGCTGGCTCCAGGCCCGGCTACAGCCGCAGATAAGCTAGCTCCCGACTGTGCAATATTCGCTGCCCGAGCCCTGTGCCCCACCCAGCTGCCTGCGTGGTCATGTCTCCCCCAATTTGCACAATGGAGGGGAAGGGCAGCCCCTCGTTCAGTCCCGTGTTAAAGGAGAGGGCGCCGGCTCCCTCAAGAATGAGCAACTTGCCCAAGTGCACTTAATATTCAAGGATCTGCTGCGTTGGAAGCAGGTGGCTTCTCCGAAGCCTGGACGGGACCCGCAAGATGGAGGAGCCTGGTTCTGGGTAGATCGCTGCACAGCCATTGTACAGTCGTTACCCTTCCCCCCCCCCCCCCCCCAGCTTAACTGCACAGGCCTTCTGCCCCCCCCCTCCCCCGAGTGTGGATCCATGAGAACTACGGTAGCTCTTCCTAAGGAGCGTCGAGGCTGTTCTCTGCCACCCGCTACGGGCCCCAGCAGACGCCCACTGGCTTCGTTTGTATGGAGCAGGGGATGCTTGGGCCGATGCTAATGGGGGTGTAGAGAAGCAGTGTCAGCGTGCTTGTGTATTTACATAGCACCTTTCAGCCAGGGGGCTGCAGTCTCTGGCTCAGCACTCCTGCAACGCCGCAGCACGGCTGAAATGCACCCACTTCTGGGGGGTACCGGGCAGCTGTTTAACAGCACACAGCAACACTGCCCAACAATTTAGGATGGGGAGTGAAACGGCTACGCTTCAACTCTGCAAGCAGATGCCTCTGTCGGCATGAGGGCCCACAGCACTGGTTTGGAGAAAGCAGCCCAGCCCCCAACCCAAGGAATATCCCCACCGTAAGTGGGGCTGGTGGTCTCCCATTCAAATAGTTACCCAGCCTGCCCCAGGTTAGCTGATGGAGCCCACGATCTCCCAGCAGGCGTTGGCATAGTTACAGGTGCAAGCAGCTCTCCTCCTAGCAACACTACAAGCCCTGGGCGAGGCCTTCAACACTGCACGGGAGGATGCTGACACCGGCTGACTTATTAAAATAATTAGCTTTAATTGCCGAGGCGCTGACGAATGTTGGGCTTCCCTGTTGGAGGTCGCTGGCATGGCTTTGATTGAATCTCCTCTGTGACATGAGCCCTCTGACAGGAGGCAGCATGCCCTGGGGAGGAGCAGCTGTGGAAAGCTGGCCTAGAAATAGCTGGTTTGTTTGTGGGACTCAGGATGGATCCTGACCCCTGGGTTCCAGGAGCCTTCCTTCCATGTCCCTGTGCCTTTACCCCTCCTCCCACATAACGCCTCTGTCCCGTGCTAGGCACTGTACAAGCACAACAAAAAGTCCTTTCCCCAAAGAGCTTACAACCTGAGTAAGACACTTGTGGGTCATAGGCCCTATACTGCTGAATGTCTGGGGGAGATTCTCCTTTGGGTCAAGTGGAGGACCCACCTGCTCCAAATATGTGTGGCTCCATGAGGTTTCATGCTGAGAGCAGGGCCCCTTTGGAGCAGCTGTGGTGGGCGGCAGAGAAAATGAGGAGTTTCCTAGCTGGCTCCAGGCTCGTTACGATGGCTTTGGAGCAAAGGGATGAGAAGTTGCGATGTCTAGAGGCCCAGGCTCTATGGAGGTCGGGGCCTCCCTCCTCTGCTCCTGGGGACCCCCACGTTGCCTCTGGGGGACAGAAGCAGAGACCTGCACAGTGAGTAGAATATGGGAGCTCCAGCTGTCAGACCCGGGCCAGTCCTGCTGGGCTCCTGGTTGAACGGGCCCCGGGAGCAGGTGGCTAAGGTAGGGGCGAGGTGGCTCATTGCCGGAGCAGTCCCAGGAGCCTCCATTCAGTCTGTGTTCCCGTCTCCCCTTCGCTTGGGCCTGGCCTTTCTAAAATGGCTGCTAGTTTGGGCTCCCTCAGCCTTTGGGGGCCCAATGTGAGCGGCGCAGGGCCTGATTCTCGGTGGTGCTGAGGCCCGTATTCGGGGCAGCCCCTCCCATGGTGGCTCAAGCAGAGAGCCAGGAAATGAGACTTCCCCCAACTTGGTGGCCAGACTTAGAAAATTCCACGTCTAGTCTCTAAGCAGCCACCGACCCGGTTGTGGGGCCCATGGGCCCTGGGGTGCTCCGACCCCGCAGCTCCGGGAAGCAGGAGGCAGGGATGCTGTGCTGGGTGGACGTGCGCTCTTGCAGGACAGTGGGTGCACGGGGGAGGGGGCAGTCCATCACTGTCCCTACAAGTCTCTGCCCCCTGGATGGCTGGTCCCGTGCCAGCAGGCCCCGCTGCCAGGGGTGGAAGTGAGGGGGTGGGTTTGGGCCGCGTGAGCACCTAGTTTCCCCCTCCCTGGAAAGTCTCTCCAGCCCTTGGGAAGAACCGCACCGGGTGGGCATGTGGCGGATGGAAACACACACAACCCCGGGCTGTTTGCTCTGCCGGGGCAGGCTGAGCGTGTTTGCTGGCACTTCTAATCTCCTGCCCTCCGCAACTTTATTTTCCATCCTTTGCAGGTTAAAGGGCCAGCAGCCGCTTGGCCTGGGTTTCCAATTCAAGGCGCAGCCTGATTTTTCTTTTCCACCTTGCAGACCCATGCCGCGTGGCTTGCAGGGGTGGTGCAAGCCAGGGGTACCGGGAGGATGCTAGCACAGGGACTGATTGCCAGGGAGGTCTCCCGCCCCCAGCTGATCAGACCTCAGTGCTCTATGGGGAAAGCTCTCCTGCTACAGAGGAAAATCTGGGGGCCGAGGTTGGTCCATTGCTCAGCCCCATCCTCCCTCCAGCCCGTAGGGGTCTGGTGTGTTAACTGTACTCAAGCACTAGGCCAAGGAAGCCCGTGGTGGCCGCGGGAGCTCCTGGCTCGGTGCTTGGGAGTGGTGCGGTGACTGGTTGAGCCAGCCAGGCAGCCCACGCTGGGGAGCGAGAGGCGCGGGTGACCTGTTGCAATGAAGGGGGCAGAGCGGGGTGGTACAGTTAGAGCATTGCACGCCGAGTTCCTACCACGCCAGCCTGCCCCGCTGCGGAGAGAGGGGTGTCCTGGCCCCTGGGGAGTGCAGCTCGAAAGGCTGGCTTTGACCCCCTGCTCCCTCTGCTGAGACGTGTGGGGGCAGGAACCTGGTTCCTCCTTCCCTTGGCCGAGTGTAGCCGGGTCCAGACAAGTCAATAAAATGCCCAGTGCCAGAAGTGCAGGCCAGGAGCCCTGGGCTCTGCCCGTCTGCTGCCATCGCCCACACAGCCACCAGCAGGAGGGTGAAAGGCCGGCGCTAGAGCCTGATGCTTAACTATGACCTGGCGCTGGAGAGCACTGCGGCCAGCTCTGGGCTTTGAAAGGGACCCTGCCAACAGGAGGGGGCCCAGCCGGCGCAGCCTCCCCCCCCCCCCCCCCACGGGACTAAGCAGCTTGTCGAGCATTTTACTTTTCATTGCGAAGATTCTGGTTCGTGGGAGATTAAAAATTCTGGGGTGCGAGAAGCTGAAACTTAACGGCAAACCAATGGGGAGGCCGACGGCTCTGAGTGTAGAGATTAAGGCCGGGGGGGAACCATGAGCTCCTGGTGTCTGACCTCCGGCAGGGCGCAGACCATCGTATTTAATCCAGTTCGCCTGGGTTTGACTAACGCAGACTTCGAGTGCGGGAGACCCCCCGCCTCTCTGAGAAAAAGGGCACGTCAACAAGCCAGACAGCAGCCACGCGCTGGACCGCGGTCCGCTCTCAAGAGCCTTTCTGCTTAGCCACTTGATCAGCGTTGGCCTTGAGTAGCATCCAGACCAGGACCAGGGGCGGCACCGTGCTGGGAGCTGCACCGACACCTGGTGAGATGGGGCCTGCCCCAGTGAAATTACTGTCTGAATAGACTGAGCAGAGAAAGGTTGGGAGGGGAAACCGAGGCAGAGGCAGGGCAGTGACTTGCTCAAGATCACAAAGCAGGTCAGTGCCGGAGCTGGGACTAGAAACCAGGGCTCATGGCTTTCAGTCCTGGTCTCTGCCCACCCCGCCTCTCTGAGTGTTCGAGCAGGTTAGTCAGGCGGAGGGGATTTACAGGATGTCGCTGACTTAACACTGTGCCTTTAAAACCTGTACATGTGATTGGCAGGTTCCTTCTGCAGCTAGCGGGGTGTGGGAGCGGGGCTCGTAGGGGCATGGATGAGAGAGGCTCTGGTGTGTGTGTAGAAGTGGGGGGGTCGAGCACCTTCTCAAAAAGAGGAGGAGATGCGGATTCTAGATCTAGTAGACCTCCGTCCAGCATGACCAAGGAAATACACCGGGAGCACAGTTTTCAGAATTGGCCAGTGATTTTAGGTGCCCAAGGTGCTAGCGTGGATGGTATTTTTCAGGCTGAAAATCAGGGCTCCCCGCTCTCCCCCCCCCCCCCCCCCGACGGGACCAGATTCTCCCAAGTGCTCTGCATGTTGAGTGCTGACCTCTACCGCGCACCTGGCTGCAGGTGTCACAGAAGAAGCAGCTGGGTGCTGAGTTTAGTTAGGTGCCCACGTGGGTGCTGAACACTTGAAAATCTGGACCTAATTTGGGGTGCTGAGGGCGTGGGTCAGATTTTCAACATGGGCACCCCAAATTTGTGGCCACCTGGGCTTCCATCTCTGCATAGAAATATGCTCCAGTGGTGGACGCATAGGACTGGAAACTGGACAGATCTGATTTCTAATCCTTCCCACCCCCCCTCCAGCGGGGCTTGGAGAAAGTTCCTCCACTTCTGTTTCCCTGGGTGTGAAGCGATCTTTTCTCCCAAGCCCTGTCCCAGCCTGGTGACAGTGAGACAGGGTTGGGGGATGTGGCAAGCAGGGGCGGGCCTCAGGGCAGGGGGCGGGGCAGGGGTGTTCAGTTTTGTGCCATTAGAAAGTTGGCAGCCCTCCTGGCCGCTGGCAAAACTCCGAGGCACTTCAGTCCGGGGGATCCCTGCTCTGAACTGCCGGAGACGAGCCCGATGCTGGCTGGGGGCTAGGAGACTGGGCCTGGGCAAAGTCCAGCTCAGAGCGAGCAGCCGTTCCCTGGTGCAAGGAGACGAGCAGCCAGCAGTGACGCAGGTGCGGCACTGGCTTGGCCTGCAGGCGGAGGGGTGTGCCGGCCCAGGAAGCTAGTGTGTTTACCGCGGCGTGGCAGAGTTGCCACGGGAGAGAGTCAAAGGAGGGCACAGACGGGGCTGTTCACCTTGGCCGAGCGCTGCGGGGTGAGAGGGGTAGAGCCGTCTCCGGGTGCCCCTTAGGACAGGCCCCCGTTGATCCTGGGGCTTCTCGCTTGTTCTGCAGAGGTGGCGTCTGATCCTGTTCCCACCAGGATAAGAGTTGGGCCCTTGGATTTCTCCACATGCCTGCACGGTCCCTCCCATGGATACCTGCATGTCCTCTTGCACATCCACTCCGTGCACAGACCCACTGGTGTGGTGCACCTGCCGTCACCGGAGGAACAAAAGGAAACCGGCTTTCCAGGAATCTGAGTGAAACTGGAGAGGCCTGCACCCTACCTGCTGGCTGCTAGTGACTCCCCTGCGCAGTGGGGTCTCCGATGAGTCACCAGCCCCTCATTTATGGAACATCCCCCCCCCCCACCACCACCAAAGGCCCCATGTGCTAGAAGCAGCAGCCACCAATGGCTGGGACCCTCCCCCCCCCCCCCCTTCGCTCTTCCCATGGCACTTTTCAGCCCCAGTGACACATGAATACGGTAATGATAGACATGGAGAGAACGTCTACACTGCAAAGTAAAACACCCCAGAGCCCAGGTCAGCTGCCCGGCAGGGCTGATGTCCCCACTCAGGGTGAAGCCCGAGCTCTGAGACCCGCTCCCTTGCTGGTTTCAGAACCCAACTGGGAACATCTACACCCCCATGTTTCACCCTGTAGCATGAGCCCCAGTCAGTTGACCCAGACTCTGAGACTCGCTGCTGTGGGGTTTTGTTTCTGCTGTGTAGAGGTACCCGGAGCACCCCTCCCCATTCACTGAAATGCAGCTGATTCTGGGGTGGAACCGAGCAGCAGTTGAACAGCTTACAGCACGGCTGTAAAACATTTTAGGAGAGGAAATGATGAATGCCAACTGTGTCCAACTGAAATTGCAAGAGGAAGAGAATTGTCTCAACTGGAATTTGTCCAGGCCACTGGAGTTAATGTGGCTGTGACCTCAAAAAGTTTCAGGATCTTTCATGCTCAGGAATCAATTTTAACACCCAGTGTGCAAGAGACGAGCTCTGAAGAGCAGCACCGCAGCCTAGTGCCCAGAACGAGAGAGGAAATGAACCGCCCGCCAGAGGGCTCAGGCATGTCATTTAATGCACGGCTGGAAGGTGCTCAGGTCCTGCCGTGAAGCGAGCAGGCTAAGAACCTCCACAGACTAGACTTCCCATCCGCTCAGCCTCCAAGACTGCGCTGGGGGAGCCAGGGCAGAGAACATGCTGCTCTAGGCTCTGGGTCCCAAGAAGCGCCCATCAGCTTAGTGGGGTTTCTGGGTTTGGCCTTCCCCTTGATGAGCTCCAAGCGGAGTACGGAAGAGGATGAAAGCCCCCCCACCCCACCCCCCCCACTTAGACACGCAGGGCCAGCCTTGCTGTGGGTCCTCCTGGGAGCCACAATCCACCCCCAGGGCCAGTCGGACGGAGAAGAGACGGTTTCTGAGCTGGGGCTGAGTTGGTGGCTAGTCCCCTCCCGTTCCCTGCCGGCGGCTGAGCAGACCCAGCGCACGGGCCACCCGGCGAGAAGGACAATTCCTGGGCAGCACGACCCAGCTGACAGCCCTGGAGACTGAAGCCTTCTGTCTACACGGTCCCCCCGACCTGCTCACTGCCCAGCCCAGCCCTGGTCTTGAGTAATGGCCTCTTCAGGGAGGACAGCGACATTCTAGGCTCCCTGCGGCCCTTTGCATCCTGGGTCTGTGGGCTGAGACTAGAGGGACAGTCTGCTCCCCAGGCCGAGATCCCCCCTTCACATGCACTTTGAGGAAGGAGGAGAATCTGTGACCAGCTTTCTGCAGCCCTGCCCTGGCCCAGGACACGCACAACAATTCTGGCACACGCAGGGCTTGCACTGCTCCTGGGCCCCAGCGGGAATGACCTGGTTGGAGCACAGAAGCCAGGCAAGAAATGAAAAAAACACATTAAAATTCTCTGGACTTCCAGGCCGGGGGCTGAGATGAGGCTTCGTCTGCAGGAGGGGAGCAGATGTGACCTGGATCTTGCCGGGTGGAAGTGTGGTCTTGTGGCTAAGGCGGGAGGGGGGAGTCTGCTCTCCTGGGCTCTATTCCTGGCTCTGTGCTTGACGGGTATCCATTTCCTCGGCTGTAAACGAGGGATCATAAACACCTACCTCTTCGAAGGGCTGGGATGCTAGATGAAGGGCCCACTGAGAGCCCCATTCCCCTGGGATTGCTAGAATGACACTTTGGCAGCTGAGAGCTCTGCATAAATTTGTCCTTTGCCGTTCATGCAACTTGTTATTTCATTGCTAATCGCTGGGTTTGGGCTTCAGCAATTAAGTTACATCCCAGTGCGTGGGCATGAGCCAAGGTGACACCATCCGCCCCAGCATCTACTGAGAGGCTTTATTTTATAACAGGAGACTGTGTATCAAACTGGTTGTATTGGTAACTAGCAAACATAGGACCGGCATGCAGAGCGCTAAACCAGCCTATGTATGTTACGGGCACTCATCTAACAATGAACTGGGTCGTGCTTGTGTGCACTGCTGAGCTCTACTGGATGGAATCAGAACTGTCTGGCTGTGTGTCATAGGCCCTATAGTGCTGACACTTAAAGGGGATTGCCTTTTAAAGTTCAAATGGCAGGAGCATCTGCTTTGGGAGCGGGGGGAATCTGAGCTCTGCCCTCTGTCAACATGAATTGTGGTATGCAGCAGAGTGACAGCAGTGACACATTCAGGGGCCATGTCTATTTTACAGAAGTACCATTTTAATCCTCTTGTTAATTGTTGCCAATTAAGGCCCTGATTCAGCCAGGTACTTAAGCACTTGCTTGACTTGAAGCATGTAACTAGTCCATGTTCATGATTATTATGTACCTAAAATTAAACACATGCTTAAATACCCTGCTGAACTGGGCCTGGATGTTGCTAGTGTGTGTGATTTGGCTGCCTGCATGTTTAACCCAGTAGAGAATCAGAGAGGTAGCCGTGTTAGTCTGGAATAGCAGAGGTAACAAAGAGTCCTGTGGCACCTTAAAGACTAACTAAAGTATTGAAACATAAGCTTTCGTGGGCTAATACCCATGACGAAGTGAGTATTAGCCCACGAAAGCTTAGGTTAGTCTTTAAGGTGCCACAGGACTCTGTTACCTAACCCAGTAGAGTTGACACAGAGACAAGTAGAGTTGACATATTCTTCAGGACTCCAAATTCCTAGTAATTCCCCCTCCCCCCCCTTTGCAAAGAAATCTCTGGACGGAACAAACCATCCATCCACTGACTTGGGCTTTTCCACTCGGCACCCTCTGCCTGTTGATTGAATGACGCTCTTAGCACTGATTTCATGGCTTTACGCTTCGCCCCCCGAACAGGGCCTGCGCCATTGTTTGTCCATTTAACTGGCATTTGAATCCTCCCCTGCCTAGCTCTCCCTCATTTCTCTGAGCGTCTGACTGGACAAGGCTCAGCTAAGCCACAGGTGGTTGGGGAGGGAGAGGCTGCCTCGTTAACTGGATCAGGGGTACCAGGAATTCGGGGCTTTGCAGGTAAGTCGGAGCCAGACCCTGTAACCTTTCCTTACCCGAGTCATCTCCCTGACAATGTTGCCAATGGCAAATGTCCACAAAGCTGGAGGCTGGCCTGCCAAAAATATGAGATTTGCTTAAAAATCATCATTTGTGTAAGTTGGGTTCCTTTGATTTGCCTTCCTTCCCCCCCCCCCCCCCCCGCTCTTTCAAGTCACACTTGCTTCCCGTCTGAGGATGGGCCCACTTTCTCGCTGCTTTAAAAGAGCTGCCCAATGGCCCAAACGAGCTGTCAATCAAAGAACTGCCTAGAGCCCTTTCCATGGTTCAGCTTGTCCCAGCACTGGTGAATGGCTGCAGCTTGAGACAACGGCCGGTGACGAGCCAACAGTTGATCACCCCGCTCTTCCGAAATCATCCTCTGCACTTCCCAAGCACCTTCAGCGAGAGGCCTTTTCCCTCAAAGGTGGGTCGGTGTCGTTAACCCTGGTCTACAGGCAGGGTAAGTGGGACAGAAAGTGACGTGCCCATGGTTGTACAGCAAATCAGTGGCAGAGTCAGGCCTTCTGACTCCTTATTCTCTGCCCCAGCCATACTCCCTCCCCGAGCAGGGAGTAGAACATTCATTCCTTGGGTTCCTAATGATTGGGATGCATCCGATGAAGTGGGTATTAGCCCATGGATGCTTATGCTTCAATACTTTAGTTAGTCTTTAAGGTGCCACAGGACTCTGTCACTTCTGCAATTCCAGACTAACACGGCTACCTCTCGGATTCTTAACTGCTGGGTGTGTTACACCAACTTCGTTCGTGAACATTGGCCAGGTACAACCAAGCAGCCCGAGGCACAGAGAGTTTCCCCGGCCTGGGGTCTTGCATGCGGCATCGCCCTTCGCAAATGAGTTGTGAAGGCCATTGCCTTGCTTTCCTCTGGACACTGTCACTTGTCTTCTCCTCGGGGTGAGTGGGAGGAGACGGGATTCCTTGCAAGGGACCAAGTTGTTGGATGTTGCAATGGTACATTCTGTTTTAATGGCAGGGTGTCTTTCCCTGGGCTGTGCTAATGGTGGCTTCCAGGCGCTAAGCCAGAGCCGGTACTATCTGCCCACCTTGCTGCTTTCATTGTCAGAGCCCCAGACAAGAGCAGCCGAGTCCCTTGTCTTCATAGATAAGTGTTAAGAGTGAAACACCAGCGTTTCTTAAGGGATCCTGCTGAAATGTTGCCTAACCGCTCAGCTTCCCCGGCCAGACACGCAGCATAGCATGTTGGTTCTTTTCCTTGAGAAATGAGCAAGGATTCTCCGAAAGTTCAAGTACTTCCCTGTCCAGCTGGGGCTTCCAACAGCCCCCGTCACCAGCATATCGAGCATACCACGACCACGAATGAAATCTGTCCTTGCAGCACCTCAGGGAGGTAGGGAACTGCTACTTATCCCCATTTTATAGACGGGAAACTGAGTCCTGGTGAGCCAAGGTTGCACAGTGAGTCTGTGGCAGGACTGGCCACTGAACTGAGTTCAAAGCGCCATGCCGGGGGTGAGCACTGGGGAGCCGAGGAGCCGGTCTGCTCAGGGAGCTGTGGGCCGTGGGACATGCACAGTAGTCACTGCGCTGTTTCACCGAACCTGTGAGAGCTTGTAGGGCCGAGGCGGGCCCAGCCCCTGTCCTCGGTTAACAGCGTAAGGCCAGTCCTTGGGCTGTCAGTGCCGCCGGGAGCTCCCCATGGTGACGGAACCCCCAGCAGAACGACTCGGGGCCGCGGCGGAAGGTTAGCCGGGGTGAAGCAGTGAGTGAGGCTACCAGCCTCGGGCTCAAAACAAACACAGAGTGGCAGGTTCAGGGCCCAGTGATCCTGCTGGCTACTAGCCAACGAGCATTACCAGCCGGTGTCCCCCCGAGACCGAGAGAAGGGGCAGTAACTGCCCAGCCACTTAGCAGCCACTTCAGCAGAACCTCTTGAACTGGCCAGCAGGGCAGGCGCTGACGAATCGCTGCCGCGAGTGCCGCAGTGACCTGTCACTCCAGTCACCACGGCCTTCCAGAGCGTCGCGGCTTGCCCAGAGCGCCCGGGACCGCAGAGGTACCTTTCCATAGAGAAAACAGCCATGGGCCTGTGAGAGCCAGACGGCTGCGCCCCTCCGGTGCCCGGCACCGCGTGCGGCATGTCCCGCCAGTGCAGCGCCAGGGGGACGGGCTGCCCCGGCCGCATGGCAGCGCTTTGGACCTCGCCGGCGCACTCATTCGGCACGGGTGCAAACGACCAACGCGGTGCAGGGCAACGGAGGATTGGGCCCAGGGTTCACTCAGCCCCTTTAAAGCCCTGGAGGGAGGGTTGGGCCCGGGGTTACCTGCGCCGCTTGTCTCCCTGCCCGCAATGCATCAACGCCCAGGGGCAAAGTCCCTGGTGAACTAACTGCAGCGCTTATACCCTGCCACAGCCAGCCCTGCCATGGAGACTCCTGGTCTCAGGGCCTGCACCCCGGGCCCACAGGAGCTGTGGTAGGAGCAGGCACCAGAGGTTTTGGGGCAGAAGGGAAAGCGGCCGAGGGTGTCACTGCCCCGGCTGCTCTGGGTCCCTCTGGGAGGTCTTGGGGGCTGTTTCAAGAGGAGTGCAAGTTGGGCTGACCCGGCCCCCACATGGGGCACGTTGCCCCTTCATTGCCAGCCCCGCGCCAGCCATAGCTGGGTCTCACCCTCTGCAGTGACTGTATAGGGCGGGGCTGCCCCAAAGACCTGCCCACCTGTCAAATACAGGCCATACAATCCCCCCCAGGCCCTGCAGTCATGCAGCCCCCGCGGCTCTCTGGGGTTTGCTTAACACAGAAGAGGGAGCTAAGGGCGGATTCACCTGCCTGAGGGGAGCAGGACTCTGCCCAAGGCCGGGGAAACTGTTCCATTCAATGGCGGCATGGGGGGGCTGGAGGAAGGTGTGAAGAGGAGGGTAGCAGAAGGGGAATAAAATGGGCAGCAGAGTGGACAGGGCAGGAGCAGCTGACCCAGAGGCAGCGTCAGGGTTTAGAGGAGAAAGCCAGACGCTGTGGAGGGCGAGGGAGCCAGGGAAGGGGCCTGGCTGGAGCGGAGGGAGAGGAAGGGCCTTTGTGCCCCAGGGTTTGCGCTGGCCCTGCTAGCCCAGCCCTGACGTGAGCCCCATCCTGGGAGATGCGGAGCACCTGTATCTCCCACTGGCCCGGGGCCAGCTCCGGAGGGCAAGTCAGGCTGGTAGCCAGTGCCAAGGCCAAGTGCTCCCAGCACAAACGAGCTCCAGGTTTGCTGCCTAATTGGTGTCACTGTGACCAATGGGCAGAGATTGTATCAGTTAGCTAATTAAGCATGTCTGGCAAATATTTACTGGCCAGACCCCAGTCGCTTGCTGCCTTCATTAGCTATTGGGCTCATTTATTCAGCTTAGGTCAATGCTTGAAAAACAAACGGATTATTAACGGCTCCAGAAGCGCATCTGGAATTGGTGCTGACGTCTCGGGCAGGTCTACTAGAGTCGCTGCAGGCATGGAAAGGACGTTACAGGTGGGACCAGGATGTACCTGGCCCTAAATCCTCCAGAGCTGCTCACCCCTTAATTCAGGGCTGGGAGGGAGCCAAATCCCAAACTGGCACCAAATCCAGGTTCGGTGGTTTAGAGGGTAGGAATTGGGGCCTATTCCACAGTGCTAGGAGCCCTCTAGCTCAGGGGTTCTCCGACTACATTTTTTGGTGGCCTCCAAGTGGCCACTCCCACACTTTTTTCTAGAATATTTAGTTCGCTTTACGAAAAACAAACCAATGTGAACATTGACACATCCCAATCCCTGTGATTTGTGTATTGCTGCTAGTCAGTCCATTGTGAAAAGTGAAACTAACAACCACACAAGTATCACTTTTCACAGCGGACTTACTCAGCACTGCCAAGCCTGGGGACAAATTACACCCTGGATGGGGGGTCGGGGTAGGCAGAAGGGGCCAGGGGTGACCAAGTTGGGGAGCGGAGCAGGGGAGACAGCGGGGGCCAGAGCCCAAAGCCCCATGGCTGGGGGATCAGGAGGAAGTCTGAAGCCAGGTGGCCGGAGCTATGTGGCCAGTGGGGAAGTCACCAGGCTCCTCCAGCGTTGTGCCCCAGCTGTCTCCAGAGGGGGGCAGGGCCCAACCCCTGCTTGCAGCCCCAGCAACCAACACCCAAGGTGGTGTATCCAGGATCACCAGGGAGGGGGAGAGGCTGCTGCTTTGCCCCCGCCCCATATCACAGCCCAGGAGGCTGGCAGGCCTCTCTCTCTCCCTGTCGTCTGTTGCAGGAGGGGTCAGAATGGTGCCCGGTTAGCAGCGTAGGTGGGAGGCTGGGCTCCTGTATTTGTGAATGAACGGGGCTCTTCGGCAGCGAGCTGCCAGCGTGCTTTTCCCCTAGTCTTCATGCTGCGTAGAGAGCAGGGAGCCAAGACTGGCCTAAGTGTGGGACCCTGAGTGAAAAGCAGGGACCGCAGAGCTGAGGGAAGGCACCAGCCTGCCCCAAAGCTGCGCTCACAGGCCTCCGGCCTAGCCCCGCTCCCCCGAAAGCGATCCAGAGCCCTGAACTAAGAACCGAGCGTGCAGACGTGTATGCGTGCACGGGGCTTTGTTTACACCCATCGCCCCTCCGCAGTGACTGGAGTCAGCGCTGCCGTGTGTGGCTGCCCTTGCAGGAGCGGGGCCGGACTGGCGTCAGCGGGCGCAGGACTTCCTGCTGGCTGACGCTTGGGGCCAGTTAAAGTGGCTGGTTCTTGTCCCCCGTCAGACTCCTTCATTCATGCCCTGGGGAGGGTCAGTCTGTGCAGCTGCCTTCAGGGAATAATCAGGGAGGGGCTTTCTGAACGGCCCCCGGGAGACTTGCTCCCCCAGAGCTCTGCCTGGGGTTGGCCGAGGCAGGAAACGAACTGCCCGGCGCAGGGAATGCGGTACCCCCGGAGGACACCGGTGAGGAGCTGGGCGTGTGTCTAACTCTACAGCTGGAGCTGTAACGTGCATCTGGACAGGGTCCCCTGTACCCCACTTTACTGCCTGCTTGTTCGCTTCAGTCTCTGGACCCGGCCGCCGGGGGATCGAACATGGTCTGGGAGCCACCAGCTCCCTGTCCCTTGGCATCTGCTCCAGCCGCGTTCAGCCAGCCTGGCCCAGGGGGCAGGCGGATCCCCCCCCAAGCTGGCTCGGAGCTTCGGCTGAAGCTGCTCCGACGTGCGGAGGAGCGGTGTGCCCGCTGTGCGCCTGTGCAGAGCTGGGTCCCTGGGCACATGGCGACGGTGCAGCCCAGCGCCGAGGGAAGGAACGTGGAACGGAGGGTCAGTGATGACCCCCAGAAGGGCTGTTGGGCTCCCAGCAGTCTGCAGCGCTGTCTCTTAACAGCAGGGGGCTCTGGAAGACGGAGGGCAACTGGGGATCCCAATTCCCCCCAGAAGCATCCTGCAGGTGCCCACACGCCAGTCCCCAAGAGATACATCGATACGTGGACCCCACCTTCATCGGGGGGTTGCCAATTCCTAAACAGTCAGCGGAGGTGTTCGGTGTCATTCCGTGACCTGGCCTCACGGCTCATGCTTTCGTAATAACACCTTGCCCGTCGGTAGCACCTTTCATCTTAGGCTCTCAAAGCCCATTACAGGCACTCATTAAGCCTCACAGCAGCCCTGTAAGTATTCTCATCATGGTGATTATTATAATTTCCATTGTGCAGAGAGGTAAACTGAGGAACAGAGAGTTTAAATGACTTGCCTAAGATCACAGAGGAAGTTGGTGCCAGAACTTGTAATACTCAGGAACTCAGAAGCTGTCTCGCCCTTACCCGCCACAGTAAACATGCTGCTGCAGCCCAGAACAAGTTGTGTGCGCTCACCATAAACCACCATGGTCTATTTGCTCTTGTCACACCATGGTAAAGTCTGCAGTGTCCCGTCGCTAGTGGGACAGAGTTGGTGTCGTACATTAGGCCTCTTTGCTCTGAAATATTCTCCCTTCCAAAATTAGTCCCATCCCTCCCCCCCCCCAATCTAAGCAGGCACTATAATGTCAGTCAGTGGGAATTCACCCAGTATGGGGGGGGGAGCCCCTGGTAGCACTGTAGGACAGTAGTATTTCAAGGCCCCAGCCAAGATCAAGGTCCCCATTGTGCTGGGAGCTGTATATATAGTGATAGTCCCTGCCTGCAAGAGCTCACAGTCAAAACAGGCGAGAAGTGTGTTGTTATCCCCATTTTACAGATGGTGAAATGAGGCCCAGAGTGATCAAGTGACTTGCCCAAGTTCACACAGGGAGTCAGTGGCACAGCTGAGAACTGAGCCAGATGAATCCCTTAGGCACAAGCCCATCCTCCTCCTCTGTGAGAGCAGCTGTCTCATTCTGGTGAGGTGGGGTCTCGCGGTCCCAGGCGGGGGCAAAGCACAGCTGCTGTCCGCTTACACGGGCTGGTGGAAGGTGCTGAAATAAGCATTTTTGGTACAATTTGGACAATCCCCTCTGAAGCAGGACCGTGGCCAGTTATGTGAAACCGCTTTGCTGATGCTCTGCCGAAGTGCTGACGGGGTATCTCCCTTTGTCCTGCATGGGCAGGTGGGACCATGATGGGAGTCGAACCCAGCACAGCCGGTGTGGATTGGGAGAGGTTTAGCCGTCTGAGCACAGGCGTGGGGGTCAAGTCCTTGGGACAGGGGCCGAGTCTCATCTCAGATCTGGCACTCACTCCCCGTGGGCACATACTCTCTCTGCACCTCAGTTTCCCCACCTGTACAATGGGGGCACACACTGGCCTATTTTACAGTGCTGTGAGTCTTTAATTAGTTCAGCTTTGAGAAATTAGGCCCCAGAGACCAAACTGGAGAAACTCTTTGCACAGAGGGAGAGATAAAGGAGCCTGGTGAGAAACCAGCAAAGGGTTTTCCTTGGGGGCACTTTTGTTCTTGCCTCCATAAAAAACATCTGCAAGGAGAAGGGAATTGTGGAGACTTGCAGGAATCGGAGAGGAGGGCGCAGGGATGGCTAGTGTCAATCTGCAGCGCTCGCAGAGGTGGGAATGCTGCCACAGGCCGGGTGAGCTGATCGCACGTCGGAGGCTGTCATAAGAAACTCTGCCCTCAAATCAGCTCCTTCGGCAAATGAACACACAAATACCATGGGAAGCAGCAACATTCTGACTTTACCTTCTCCTCCCAGGCACAAGTATTTGCAAGGCTTCTGCAAGGAAGGAGGAAGGAAGGGGTCAGTTGCTAAAGATGACAGTCAGGTGGCTTGTTACCGTGGTCCCAAAAGACCCACCCCGCATGCCTAGGGGGAGCTGAATTCCGGTGAGTGGCTCGTGGGCCAGCGGAATCCTGGTGTGCTGCTTAACAACAACCTCACACCAACAACACAGGTCCACAAGCCACAAGAAGGCACGAGTCTCCTCCAGCGAAAGGAATTCACGTGTCACCCGTAGGCCACTCTATGTGGGTTGGATGGATCTTTACCAGCTACCAGAATAAGAGAGACGGCTCGCGACCCATGAACGTTCAACAGCAGATGGGCTGCCTGTCCAGAGAGGTACGGCGTATTTTCACGTCTCCCCAGCACGTTAAGAGCCAAAGGTTGAATAGTCGAATGCAGCAAATGTCCAGCCAATTTTTTGGGGGGAGGGAGGGTGAGGGAGAGCGGCTTTGTTCCAATCCTGAGCTATAATAGTCATTAAATTATGGGACGCTTCAGGTCCTATGCAGATACACTCCCACCCGGCTTAATGTCCTCCCCTTGCAAATCACCTCTCCCCATTCTGCCGTGGCAAGATCTTGTCAGCATCACTGTATGGGAAGAAGGCCCCGAAGTTCACTGAGCATGAAATTCACCCCTGTGCCAGCAGCAGAGAAACCATTCAAGTCCTTAGCAGTAAGCAGTGTAGACAGGACTTGTGCTGGCTGAGTTTTTCCCTCTGTGGCCTCTAGGACTTTTCTGTAGCTGACTTTGACACTAGGGAGGGGAGCTCCGAGGTCCCACCTCATTTACTCCACCCAGCGGAGCTCTAACCCACTCTGAGGCCGAGGTATCCTGGTCAGAGTGGATCACAGAATCCTCATCAAGCCCAGGTGAAAATCCGGCACAGCTCATCTCAGCAGCACCTTTGGAACCAGCTAATGGGAGTTCTGAGCCCAGGGCCTGCTCCAAAGTCTACCAAAATCACGGGAACGTGTCCCATTGACTTCAATGGCTCAGCCCCCCCCGTTTCCCTGTAGAACAACCTTTAGAACTTAATGATACTAGCACCTTCCAAAGTGCTTTATAGCCACTAATTAACCAGACCTCACAACACCTCGGTGAGGAATTTGAGTGTTATTATCGTTCATCTCCCAGCCGAAGCTCAAGGTTACATCGTGAGTCAGTGACAGAGCTAGCAACAGCAGCTAGGCCCTGCCCTAACCACTAGGCCACACTCCCTCCCCAAGTCATGCTGTGCCTCTCACGGCCCAGTTTGTGACTAATGGTAACTCAGATGCTTTATTGGTCTGGGGGCTTGGGATATGACTGGCAATTGCAAGGCACCTGTCTCTGCTGGCCCCTTGTCCTCACCCACCTGTCATCCCTACCCCATCTCAGGCGGCTTATTCACAAATTGTCCCAATCCCAGCTTGTGAGCTCTCGGGAGCAGGGGCTGGTTGTACCGTGCCCAGCGCAATGGGGCCCAGATTTCCTTCTGGGGCACAGGAATCACTATAATTATCCTCCTTTGATGCTTTCAGGAGCCAGTGGAGGGTCAGTTGTTTAGGCTGGTAAAGCAGCACTAAGTACCGATCCCACTCTGGGCTCTTGGCCTTGGTTTTAAAAAATATCACAGCTGAATTCAAAAAGAATCCAAAGGCTCATTTTCAGGGGCTTGCGGGTCCCTTCTTCCAGTGATTTTTGCCCCTTTGTTTTTGGGGTGTCTTAGATTTATGGAGTCCCTGGCTCCTTTCGTCAAGGCACTGAACCTCAACAGGGAGGTACTTGGCTAATGGGCTTTACTGACTGTGTCTGCCCTCTGGTGAAATCCACCCCAGCACAGAGGTCCCAGGGTTGTGCTGAAGTGGAGCGTAAGTGACGCAGTCTCTTGTGTGCATAGCTGCCTATCCGCCCGTATGAGCTGCATCATTATCCTATGCACTATCGGCAGTATATCTGGGAACCTCCATAAAGGCCTTGATGCCTTTGGAAACATGATCCGCGTTCACTGTGAATAAACAGGAGCTATCTAAAGAGATCGGTTTGTTAAGGGAGGTTTCTGACACAGAAGGGAGAGAGCACTCCACCTCCTAAATCCACAGCCACCACCTCAAAGACAGCTGTGTTTATACAGAGGGTGCCCTGGGCTTAGCCTCAGCTCTTGGGAAGTCACTCCCAACTATGTGTTTGGGGAGGACCAGCTGGGGTCTGGACAGTGTGGTCAAGTGACAGAAGGGCCCAGGGGATCATGGGACGGAGTGAAGAGACATCCCCCCAAGTGGTAGGATAACTGTACATGAGCCCCTGGGTTTATTCTGGAGTGACACTGGTGTGAATGAGATCGGAACATGGCCCCAGTTCTCTCGGATTCCATCTGAGTAACAGCAGCTCTGTCTTTAATGTCTGAGCCCTGGCAGCAGGAGCAACGGTGTTTAATGATGTCCTGCTAGAGCTGGAGAGGCCCTGACACCTTCTTTTCCTCCCAGACTCTTTATGGATTTGGTCAGATCTTATTTTCTCCCAGCCCTCCCCTGCCTGCTAGCCTCAAGTCCACTTCCTTGTCTCCTGCTGCCCTGCATTGTTGCCTCAGCCTCTCTTCCCCCAGTGTACCTTGATAAGAGACCCACTGAGGGAATTTGAGGCTGGTAAAAGGTGCCAGACCATGGCTCAGATGCCCACATCCTCTTTTCATTGGAAGAGGCGATACAACATGGGCAGTAGCAGTGCGAGCTTCCCACATGCAACCCAGCTTCTAGGCCCTGGCCCTGGTCTGCAGGAATCGCTTCCAAGAGTGAGAGGGTAACACAGTTATCTTTGCGGCCCATTCAATCTCTGACCTTTGCTGTGACTGCCCTGGAGGCATCGGTATTGGTGATTTTAGCAATGTAGACCCCTGTGCACTAAGAACTGAACTGAGACCCACCCTCCTCCTCCTTCTGCCTCCTTCTGTGGCACCGTCCCACAGAAACTTTCCTCCTCCTACCTCTAGTTTCATCCTCTACTCCATCACCCAGTCCCTGATTTGGAGGTTTCCCTGCTGCCTTCTGCCTCCAGCACCTCGAGGAATCCATGGTTGCTTGTTTGGGTAGCACCTTAGATGGGACAAAGCCACTGTCTTGACTAAACCTTTTAACATCCCTAAAAAGGGGCCACCACCTCTTCCACCCCATTCTAACCCTCTGAACAAGCCAGTGTCAGCCAGTCCACCTCGAACAAAGCCCCATTTAGGAAAACCCCAAAGAGGCCTCCAGCTCCCCCACCCACTGGGATCCCAAAAGCCGCTCAGTACCTATCCAGATGATCCCCTGCCATGCCAGTGGTACCTCAGCATCCCTCCTGACCTTGTGGTCAAACCTCCCACTCCTACTGAGGGAAGCAGGAGGCATCCTAGTCGGATCTTCCCTCCATGAACCCATCCCTTGGAAACCACTAGACCTGCTGGGGCGTGTTGCTGGCTCCATCCCGGACTGTTTCCAGCAAGACCCATAATAGTGAAGCGAGTGTGGCTGCTCACTGCACTTCCTGGTGGGAGCAGGTTTAAAGGCAAGGGAGCTGACCGCTGCTTTAGCTTTTGGGGCAGCGTTTAAGACTGTAAGACTAGTAAACCTCGTCTCCACTAGCCTCTCCTCACTAAAACTACCCACTGTCACTACAGATGACACAGATCCACCTGTGATAGACCCAGGTGCCATAAGCCACTGGCCTTTTAACTACGATGACGTCAGCATCTGTTCTAAGCACATAAACACTAGCCGGGTCATGGCAGTCTCAGTGTTCCAGGACGATTCATAATTTTACTGCATGCTGCCCAGCACGCAACTCAATCACAGCTCTCGGCGTCAGCTCCGCCGGCTGGATGCATTTACTATAAATCAGGGGTCTCAAACTCAAATGACCATGAGGGCCGCATGAGGACTAGTGCACTGGCTCGAGGGCCGCACCACTGACACATACACACACACACCCTCGTTGCCCCGACTGTGCCCCCACTCCACCCCTTCCATGAGGACTAGTGCACTGGCCCGAGGGCCGCACCACGGACACCCCCCCCCCGCCCTTGCTGCCCCGGCTCCGCCCCCACTCCACCCCTTCCAAGAGGTCCCACCCCTGCCCCACCTCCTCCTCTGAGCACGCAGCTCCCCATTCCCCCCTGGAAAGCACTAGGCACCACCAACAGCTGTTTGGCAAACAAAGCAAGAGCAATCTAGGAAGTCCAGAGCTAGAAACACACGCGGCCCAGCCAGGCAGCAGAGAAGCCTCCACTTCTGGCCCCTCCATCCTGCAAACTGCTATGGGGAGACCGGGGGGGAGAGGGGGCGCCAGGAAGCTTGGCGGGCCGCAGGGAAGGGCTTTGCGGGCCGCATGTGGCCCCCGGGCCGCATGTTTGAGACCCCTGCTATAAATAGTAGCAAAGATGGGCTCCCAGTTCCATTTACACTCACCAGACTCCACTAACTTTAGGAGGGTCAAAAATCGACACATTTGAGGCTCATTTATTAAAATGGGACAACTAGTACTCAAAAGGTGACTGGTCCAATCTTCACTGAGCAAGAAGGAAATGAGCCCTGACCTATTTTTCTTCCTCCTGAGTTTTCCTCTCTGGCTCTTTTGCCAGTTCTAAACACTAACTCTGGAGCTGTGTATTCCAGGCTGTTTACTTTGCTCATTCGATCAGCCAGTGTTATTTTCCTCGGTTCCCAGAGCTCCTTGCTCTCCTCGGAAGCCAGTGGCAATGTGCATCTCTTACGTAATCAACCGGACATTTCCTTTCTTCCAGAAATCTGCACCACCTTTTTTCTTCTTGTCAATATTCCAACCCTCCGTCACCTGCGCCGCTGTCCGACATGTTCGCTGGTCTCATCTCATCATGTCTTGGAGACCTGATTCTGCTCTGCATGAGTGCAATGCCCAGTCAGCAGGAAACATGGGAGCTGAATCTCTCCACTGGCTCGCCTTTCCCACCACATCCAGCACAAACTACTCGTCTTCATTTTTAGGGCCGATCTCCACCTTAGCTATCATCTCATACACGTGACGGAGCTGCGAGCTCTGCCTCCACTCCCCCAACAATGCCGGCTTGGAGTGCTCATTGGTCTGGTTTGTGGTCTTTCTCCCATGCCACCTTTTAGGTGTGGGAAGAGCTCCCCGTAAAAATGTGCCAGGCCACCTCATTGTGTTCCATACCCTGCTTGAAACCCCTCTGGGTTGTGATGCCCACAAAACATGCAACAATAGCTGGGCAGGGGGCACCGTGGCTGCTATTGGTTCCACTGATCATAACTATTTCCCTATTAGCACATGTTCCTTCCTGTCTCCTCTTGCTGTTCATCGGATCCACCTGTTGACTCTTGTCCTGTAGTTTGATTGTAAGTTAAATGGGGGAAGGATTGTCTTTTTGGTATGTATGTGAGCAAGGTCTAGCACAAGGGACCCTGACTGGGCCTTGCGGGTGTTACCTCAATACAAAGAGTACAAATAATTTTGGTGTGTAGATGGGAACTTAGCCACATCCCTGATCCATGATAGAGCTTTGGGAAGTCCAATGAGCTCCACATAGCCAGACTCCAAGGGAGCCCCTGACAGGCACAGGGAACTTATTGCAAGATGGCGTAAGGCTTTAGCACAGATCAGAGGCACAGTTATCTGCACTGTAAAGTGGACCAGCGCTTTCATCACCTTGGGTGTCACCTGCGTCGTGAGCAGGTTCCTGGAATGTCTGAAGCTGCAGAGTAGATGGACATTTAGATTGTATGTTCCCCCAGCTAGTGAACGTGTCTGACTTTCTGTATAATCCAATGCTGCACGCATCTGCAGAGCCACCCCATCATATAAATCACCAGCTATAATAATAACCATTATGATGAAAGGAGTTTCAAAAGCACCAAAGAAAATTAAGAGCACAAGTCCCAATTATTTCCAATGCAATCTGTGCTCCTCAATCCCTTACGTGCTTTAGAAAAGCTTCCCCATTATTCTTTCAGGCTCAGATATTCAAAGGCACTTTCAGGGACACGGTGGTGCTTAGCTGATTTGTTCCAGAATTTTGAAGCCTTCTTCCTTTACTCTTTTGAATGTTTCCTGGGGTAGCTTTCTCACACAGCAGCTTGTCTCTTAGATCCCACTAGAAGGCCTCCTGAGTCCACCGCAACCACGTCCCACCATCTCCCCGCCTCTCACACACAGCCCTCTTCAATTCTCGCTCAGAACGTGACTAAAGCCCCGTTTAATAAATCCAGAGTCTGAAACGGTACAGTGGAGTTGGCTGCCTGCCAAGACTTTATCATACGATAACAGCTTTTGTGGAAGGACCGTGCCAGACTAGACAGAGCTTTAAATGAAAACTAATATGGCTTAATAGCACCAGGGCCAGCGTCACATACTCTGCCTCTTGAGCAGCAGCCTGGGCTGATGGCACAACTGAAGGGGTGGAAGTGAATAAACAGAGGTGCTTCTCTGTGCAAAGGTCTTATTCTCACCTCACCTTTCCTTTCGTTTCAGGTGGTGATGACTTCTCATAAAGCACCATGAAACACAGGGCCCCATCCTGCCCTGAATTACACCCCGGCAACTCCACCGAAGTCAATGGATGGATTGCATGGGTGTAACTAAGGGCAGGATTTAATCCACGGAGACAAATGTATCCCCGATGTAGCAATGGAATGCCCCGGGGCTGCGGCTGACCCACAGCCCGTCTGAAGTTAATCACTCTGAAGCAGGTATACTTGGGCTCATAAGCAAAAGGCAGTAACTGTCATCCCTGTTCCCAGTGCTAAGAGAGTTTCTTGGCTGGACGGGAATGATCAATCCCACCACTCCATCTGAGCTGAGCTGAATCCCCCAGGGAGTCCAGGACACTGCTGGTTCTTTCCCTCTCCCTAGAGAGAGCCATATGACCCCTCGGTCTTTCTCCTCTCTGGGGCTGGGTGTCATCTGTGCTGTGAGGTGTGCAGACATCATGGGCAGATAAGCAATATTTTGAACTGCACCCAAGAACTAGCATTTGGAGTATCACAGCAGCATCTCAAGGTATATTTAATCCTGCCTCAGTGGGGGGTGAGGACTGGGGGGGGGGGAGGGATGTACTGGGCGATCTCTTGTGGTCACTTCCCTCCCTACACATCTATGACTATCTTCTTCCATGAGCAGATGAGCCATTTCTCATATCGACCCATCTGCCAGAATAGTCTCCCAGGTTCTCTGCGCCACACGGTCTCTTCCTTCGTATCCCTTCTTCTCCAGCCAAGACCTTGCTCTGGATGCTGCCCTCAAACCTTAATATATTGTAGTAAGCTGCGTAAATAACGCTAAGGACATCACAATCTTTTACTGTTGCAACCTTCGTTCTTCCATTCCCTCTTCCTCCACGCTTTACTGCTTCTCACTGAGGAAACTCCAGTTTCCATTGTAAAATCCCTGGGACAGATCTTCCTTTGCTATTTAGCTATAAATTCCACCACTTGCAATTCTGGGGCTGCATAAATGGTCATTTTGAAATGTGAACCCTCTAGAATCCAGAGGGAAAATGTACACGTTAAAAAAGGTTCTGAGATGAGCCAATTCCGAAAAGAGAGAAAAACATTATTTTCTGTGTTAAAGCAGGGCCTAGAGGTCCCAACCAAGTTTGAGGACATTGTGCTAGGGGCTGTACAGACAGAGTTAAAAGTGTTCTCTGCCCTGAAGAGCTTACAGTTCAAGTTGCTAAAACTTACACATGTTAACTTCCAAGAGACTAATCCAACATGGATTCCAGCTCATGCCAATCATTATAACATCCCCCTAAGAACAACACAGATCCACCCCCACATTCTTGTAGATTCAGAGATTTTAAAACCAGAAGGAATTATCATGCTCATCTAGTGTGACCTCCTGCATAACACAGACCATAGATTGCACCCACTGATTCCTGCACCTAATTCAACAACTTGGGGGTGAACTAGAGCATGTCTTTTAGAAAGACCCCTGGGGGTTGATTTCAGGACTCCAAGCAATGGAGAATGTACCACATCCCTTGGTAAAAACGGTTTGACGGTTAATTAACCTCACTTTGAAAAATGTGCACCTTATTTTCATTTTGAATTTCAGTTACCTCTGCTTCCTGAGAATGGATTGTGTTATTCCTTGGTCTACTAGATTAAAGAACCTTCTTGTATCGGATATCTTTCCCCTGTCTAGGTAATTGTAGACTGTAATCAAGTTGCCTGTTAACCTTCTCTTGATAAACTAAATAGATTGAGCTCCTTTAATCTCTTCCCATGAGGTATGTTTAACTCCTCACGACCAGCACTGTAGATGGCTCAGGTAGAGGCTTATTCACAAAATTCCTAGTTGGGGCGGGAAGCTATGCAAAAGCCTTGAGGCCATGAACTGAAGTAAACAGCGCATCGCAATATATTTAGCAAATGTCATAAAAATGCCAGGTATTACTATGACAGTGCAAACCACAGAAATTCAGCGGAGAGGGGAAAATATACTTCCTGGACCAGGAAGCTGCTGAATGTGTAGACATAAGAACATAAGAACGGCCATACTGGGTCAGACCAAAGGTCCATCTAGCCCAGCATCCTGTCTACCGACAGTGGCCAATGCCAGGTGCCCCGGAGTGAGTGAACCTAACAGGTATGATCGAGCGATCTCTCTCCTGCCATCCATCACCCCCCTCTGACAGACAGAGGCTAGGGACACCATTCATTACCCACCCCGGCTAATAGCCATTTATGGACTTAGCCTCCATGAATTTATCCAGCTCTCTTTTAAACCCTGTTATAGTCCTAGCCTTCACAGCCTCCTCAGGTAAGGAGTTCCACAGGTTGACTGTGCGCTGTGTGAAGAAGAACTTCCTTTTATTTGTTTTAAACCTGCTGCATGCCAATTTCATTGAGTGGCCCCTAGTTCTTCTATTTTGGGAACAAGTAAATAATTTTTCCTTATTTACTTCCTCCACACCACTCATAATTTTATATACCTCTATCATATCCCCCCTTAGTCTCCTCTTTTCCAAGCTAAAAAGTCCTAGCCTCTTTAATCTCTCTTCATATGGGACCCGTTCCAAGCCCCTAATAATTTTAGTTGCCCTTCTCTGAACCTTTTCTAGTGCCAGTATATCCTTTTTGAGATGAGGAGACCACATTTGTACGCAGTATTCTAGATGTGGGCGCACCATGGATTTGTATAAGGGCAATAAGATGTTCTCCGACTTATTCTCTATCCCTTTTTAGACCTAGGGGACAGATGGTTTAGAGGAGGGTGTTGCTGACTCCCCCCTCTGCGGATAAATCACCACAGAACTAGGACCTTGCAGGGTGATTTGAGTGGGGGAAAGAGCGACTATCCCTAGCATCTGTACAAATAAATCGCTGGGCCCTATACACTCTGACAAAGTCCTTGGTGGCTCTGTTGTTCCCAGCTGCTGTTGGTGTCCCCCTGAGAGCACCACCCCAGTCCCAAGATTCACATACGCCCCCAGTCCCAACTTCGTCCCCTCAGATCCCCCCTCCATTTGCATTCACCCAAAGGCTAGGGTGACCAGATGTCCCAATTTTATAGGGCCAGTCCAGATTTTGGGGTTTCTTTCTTATATAGCCTTCTATTAGCCCCCACCCCCTGTCCTGATTTTTCACATTTGCTATGGGGTCACCCTACCCAAAGCCCCCTCCTCCAAAGCCCTCCCCCTCCAGCTCATCCCCTCCCCCTCTAGATCCCCTACCATTCCAAAGCAGTTCTAGCTCTTTCGGCCGCTGCCTATCCCTTTAAATCCCAGGCTTCTTGCGCTGACCAATCACAGACGGGATCCCCATCCAGCGAAGGGGACAAGCCTGGCCTCGAGCCAGCGCCTTCCCCCCTTGGCTCCGCCCCGTTCCCTGATTGGCGAATCTGGAAAGCAGCTCCTCCTCCCACCCCTCCCTGCGGCCAATGAAAACGCTGGAAGGATTCGGAGTGCTGCGGGGATTGGTGGCTGGGACAGGCCAATGGGGACGCGGCGAGTCGGGGTTATAAAGCGACTCCGGGGAGCCGGCCGCCCGCAGTGTTCAGCGTAGCCGACGCGCAGCGGAGGGGAGCGGGGACACGGCGCCGGCTCACACGAGTTCTCCTCAGCCTCCCCTCAGGACCCCCCCCCCTCTTTTTTTGTTAAGCCCCTCACTTCCGGTTGATTTCTTGTCCGCTTCCGGGTGACTTCGGCTCGGCTTCCGGCGGCGTTTCCCAGCGGCGGGGGGCGGGTTGCGATGCGCTCAGCGGGGGCGCCCGGGGCTGGCGGCCGGTTCAGCGGGCTGAGCTGGGAGCAGGTGCAGCGGCTGGACCAGATCCTGGGCGAGGCTGTCCCCATCCACGGCCGGGGCAACTTCCCCACCCTGTCCGTGCGGCCCCGCAGGATCGTGCAGGTGAGGGGGGGGGGGTGTCGTGTCGTGTCTCTCAGTGCCGGGGGGGGGGGGGGCGTGTCGTGTCCCTCAGTGCCCGGGCCGGGGGGGGGGGGGGCGTGTCGTGTCCCTCAGTGCCCGGCCGGGGGGGGGGGTCTCTCCCCATGCACGACCTGGGGAGGAGGGTGGGGGACCCCTGGCTCCCCACTGCCCTCAACACTGAGGGGTGCCTGGTGCCCCGTGGGGACCCCTCACTGGCTCCCCACCATGCACAAGGGGAGGAAGGGGGTAGGGGGGTGCCCGGCTCCCCACCATGCACAATACTGGGGGAGGGGTGCCTGGTTCCCCTGCCCACTCCTGACTGGCTCCCCACTATGTATGGGGGAGGAGGGAGGTGCCTGGCTCCCCGCTGGGCATGGTATGGTGTGGAGGTGCCACTGGTTCCCCACTGTGTGACAAATGGGGGGGGGGGGGCTTATGTATGGTGGTGGCAAAGGAGAGGGCCTTGTTGGCCCTCCTGCAACCCACTTCTCTGTTAAAGGTCACCCCATCCCATAGAAGTGTGCACTGGCTCCTGCCCAGTATTGCTCATGGGCTAAAGCGGATCTGCTGCAATCCTGTGTGCTGGGCTGTTGGAAGCCAGCAGATCAGCTAGCAACGCTGGGCTCAAAGGGTCCCCTGTACATGAGCATCGAGACTTGGCAAAGGCAGTGCTTCCAATGGGAGCTGTTCTGACCCGCTTCTGTTTGCGAAAGTGCCATGGGGATGGGAGGGAGCTGTGATATGCAGAGACCTGGTATTTTCTGCCAAAGGGTGTCTCCCTCTCCCGAACAACTTGTGTTTAAATCCCCCTGCTTGATGGGAGACAGAATGCATGTTTGGGCAAGGGCCGCTCCTCCGTAGCTGAGCATGTTACCAGTTTTTCTGAACCCTGCATAGGAAAAGGAGGTCACCAGAAACCTAAGAGGCCACTTCTGACTCACTGACTTTTCATAAGCAGTTTGTGCAGAAGTGTTGGACTCTGCCCTGATGAGGCTGCACTTAGGCTAGTCCTGTGCTTGCTCTTGCTGTCTGCTTATATGGGGCTTGAAATCTGCTAGCAGAAAATAAAACTGCTGAGACAGTGAGATCCAGTCTCTCACCCTTGGCATCTTGCCACCCAGGCTCAGGAATGCTCCAGCTGAAGCAAATACTTCTTAGCCGAAGCTAAGATGGTAGATTTTTTTTTTCACTCTCCAGCATCTCTTACTAGGCAAGAGGCCTCTAGTTCTTGCTGCTACCTCACGCAGACTGAAGCACATGATGTACAGGAAACTGAGGGGTCATCACAGGCAAAGTCATTCAGAATTGCCTTGGGATTAGATTCCCTGTGTCTATTGACATTCTACTGCATCTTGGCCTGCCCCTTGCTGTCTTGTTGACATTTTCCTGTTAACCTAAACACTCCGTCTTGGATCCACGACAACATGTATTAACCGAATACCTCATTTGTGTAAATGGCCTATAGCACAGTTCATTTAGAACTGCCACCTTGGTAGAGGACAGTGTGGGACTACTTTACCGTGCATATTAACACCCTGTTTGTAATAACTGAATTCAGACTCCATCAGCCCAGGCTGGCTTCTGTAACAGGAAGGCTGTGAGAAGCTTTCCATTAGGATAGATGTACTAATGGCCACTTCAACTAGTTTGACTTATTTTAGCCTTTTTTTGTACAGCTTAAAGCCGCACAGTTCAGCCTCAGTTGTGTGAATGTCAAGGGGATGTTAAATGACTGGATTTGTCAATGTCAATTAATGCTGGGACCTGCTGATCCCATTTCAGACTTCTGAGGTCTGAATAATGAAAGCTAAGCTGTAGCTGTATAGGGACAAACTGATGCAATTAGTATTGCTTGCACAGTTACACACCACTTGTATTGCAGTGTCAGTAGGCATTTAAGAGAATGTGTTTGATTCCTATTTATTGGTGGATTTAGGACCACTAGGGACTTAATCTATAGTTTGCTCCATTGGAAACTAACAAAAGTAATACTTAATGTAAAAGGATCACTGTTTAAAAACAAGTTGGAAACTGGCTTGTTTACGAACACATTAGATTAAAAATGAATTGTAAATATAAGTTCCTTCTCACTTAGGGCAGAGTAAATAGTGTATCTGCTTGTCCAGTGATTCAAGTCATGCCAACTGGCATTTCCCAGAGCTGCAAAATCTGGGTGGCAAAGATTGAAGGGGAGTAGATATTTAAACTTTCCATAAAATGTATTAGGCCTGTTGGAAACAAGGCTTTGTATTTTGTAAACACTTCCTTAAAGGTTGCATCAAATTTTGTGTGTCCTTCAATTCTTGTCAAATGACTCTAAACTGTACTGTATGCCAGTGGTCTTCAAAATGTGGGTCACAACCCAGTGCTGGGTTGCTCTAGTCAGCACTGCCAACTGGGCTGTTAAAAGTACTATTAGCAGTGCTGCCCAGCTAAGACAGAAGAGTCCCTACCTGTTCTGACCCCGGAAGTGACCAGCAGCAGATCTGGCTCCTAGGCAGGGGAGCCATGGGACTCCATGCACTGCTCTGCCCCAGTCATTGCAGGCGAGAACTGCATGGAGCCACTTGCATGCCTCTGCCTAGGAGCCGGACCTGCTGCTGGTTGCTTCCGGGGCACAGCACGGTCCGTGGTGCCAGGACAGGCAGGAATTCTGCCTTAGCACTGCCGCTGACTGGGAGCTGCCCAAGGTAACCCAGTGCCCCAATCCCCTTCCCTAGCCCTGAGCTCCTCCAAACCCAGAACCCCTTCCTGCACCCCAACCCCTTCATTCCCAGTCCCACCTTGCAGCCCTCACCTAAGCCCCTCCCAAACCCCTCATCCACAGCTCCACTGGGTCTCCGGCATCTGCAGTTTTCTTCAGATGAGTTGCCAGAAAAAAGTTTGAAAATCACTGCTCTGTGCCATAATCTAATCTTCTCAAATTAACATGGTTAACCAATCCCTAAAGTAATAACTATTGTGTTTCAATCTTACACATCTTCCCTGTGGAAATAGCAACATTAACTGCTTAGTAGAAAGGCTTGACATTCATTTGAGGGCTTCAGGAGATGCAGAATACTAGATCTCCTAGAAATGAAGATTGAACAAGTGCGCCATGTCTTGATGGTCTCTGCATTTGCACTGTGGTGGATCCTTGAGTCTCCATCTATGTATCAGGTGCATATATCTTCCACAACATCCTAATATGGTTGCTGGTTGTCTGTAGTTCAAATACGCTGCTGCATATTCACTGAAGGGAGGCTTCTTCATTCCTTAGTAATGACTCCTCAAATATAAAATCAAGCATGTTGGCTTCTAATTAAAAAGCCTATTCACAAACCAAACTGGCTTTTACAAGAAACTAATCTAGGATTTCAAGCTCTCTACTTCTTGGAGTACTTCACTTAAGTTTGGAAATTGATCAAGTGGCATTTGAAAATGCCTTTTTTTTTTTTTTTATACAAAGGAATGTGACTTCAGCTAATGTAGGTCACGCTAACTCAGTTGGACCTCCAAATTTTGCTGATGTGCCTAGGGTATTGAGAGATTTAATGAAGCAAGTGGTAGGAAGCTACTATTAGAGTTCTACCCTTGATTTGTCTAGGATAGTGGAAAGCTGCCATTGGGCAGAAGCCAGCTATCTAGCATCAAATGTTCCACCAATTGTGAAACCTAATGCCCAGAACAGTCACTAAACTAGAGTGAAGCTTTCTTCCTTTAGTCTCTGCTGTGGAATGGCTGAGTAAAGGATGTTTACAATCTTGCCACTAGCAACTTAATGTAAATACAGAGGACAGTAATTTTGACCAGGCACTTTGGCAGTCTGGGAGTTTAGTTCTGAGTCATCTGAAACAAGTAACCTAAAAAGGCAGTCACTTTGTAATGCTTGGTTATATATAACCAGCTAATCAAATGTTGTAGAGAAGACCAAGCCAAAATGGAGGCAGGTTTTGTTAGTTCCTGCCACCTGATTGTCAGAATTGCTCAGCTGTACCATATATAGTGCGGTACTCTGTACTACTGACCTGCTTCTGATGAAACAGTCCTCTTAGGAACACTGGTCTGTTCTCCTGTGAGCTTTATCCTAGTGCTAGCAGCGAGTAATATATTTCAAATGCTCTTCTCCCTCTACAGTTGGGACAACAGATCCTACTACTTATATCCAGCCTTCTGCGTGGGCAGGTATCATTTGGAACAGTGTGGTGTGATCCATGGGAGAACACTGACTCTCCAGACATTTGAATCCTCCTACAAGGCTTGGTTAAAAAAGAACTAGATTCATTATTGGGTGACCGGATGGATCACTTGGTGATTCCCTGGTCTGTTCATTCCCTCTGGGGCACCTGGCATTGGCCACTGTTGGAAGACAGGATACTGGGCTAGATGGACCTTTGGTCTGACCCAATATGGCTATTATGTCTGGTTTGTGCCTGATCCCGTTGCTATTCAATACCAATTGGAATTTCTCATTGACTTCTGTTGGAGCAGGATTGTATTAGGCCATAGCCACAGTACTACCTTCATGGCCACGGGCATTCGGACTATTCAGAGAACTGCAGCCATAAACGCCACTGGATTTCAGAGAGCGAGGATGTTGAATCGTGGATCCAAAACCTGTCTGCTAGGTCTTGGGATGACTCTTAGCCCAACTGGGGGTCTGCGTTCCTATTACTTGTATGCGGCAAAGATCTCCGGTTTGAGACTTTAATGTTAATTTGATGCAGAATCAGGACACGTTTGAATTAATCTTCGTGACCTCTATCTAATGCTAGATTGACTACAGTTTCATCTGATGAAGTGGGTCTTAGCCCACAAAAGCTTATGATCCCAAACATCTATTAGTCTATAAGGTGCTACAGGACTTTGTCGCTACTACAAAACTGTAGTTCCCACATCATATTCAAAATAATATGCATGTGGGCAAAGATATACAATTTTGTAATTCTGGTATAACATGCGTTCACTGTGATTGACCGTAATTGGTATGAGGTTTCTTACTTCGTACTCTGAACTTACTTGAATGGATTATAAACAGTTCATAAATAGAAAGCATTCTTTGCCTGTTGAATAGGAGATGGTAGTGTCTAGGTCGCTTACTCCTAATTACTAAATTGGACCTGAAACTAATCTACCTGACAAGTTGGTAAGGTACTAGTGAGTGTTCTACATCTCTAATAGTAGATGGCTTACTCGTTCCCTGTGGCTTGAAAAGTGACTCTTACAGTTTGGCAGTGAGTCCAGGCAAATGTCCAAGTTCAGCTGCAGTAACTCCTGCCAGAGAGTAACTAGGAAATGTCAACATAAGAACTGCATCTTGTAAAAATCACAAGTGTAAAAAGTTGTTAAATTCCATGTCTTCCAACATTCACAGTTTTCAGCACAATACCCTCAACTTACTTGGAAGTGAAGTTTCAAACTTGCAGCTCAGTGATACGAGCCTTCACGAAACTAGCTGATATAAATTAGTGTAGTTTTGATACCATTAACCTTCCAGTAAGTATTGGGAGGGCTCCTTAACAGGAAGTTAGACTTGACCCAAAATGGAATTCTAAAAGTCTCTAGTTCATGGGCCTTGACACGTATTAGTTAGTAGAATACCATCACCGTCAGAACTAGGGACTAGAATTGCAGTGCAGCATAGCTTAAATTGTTAGGATTAGTTGAAACACTATAGTTTTCCACTTTACTAGACCAGAGCTGGTTCCAGTTACATTCAAAGTTGTGCTGAACTATTTGTCCTGGAATTAGTCCCCTTGTCTGTTGGGCCCAAGCACTTCAATAATTTTAGGAGCATGTAAGGCAAAGCTGAGGGCTTTCTTGATGTTGGTTTCACAGCCTTCATTTTCAACTTTGTCTGGATATCCTGATCTTAAAGGAAGATGAAGAATGAATCTGTGCCAAAGTTCTCAGTTTGAGGTCCTGATTGTGTTTAATATAGAGCTCAAATGTTTTGGTAAGGAAATTACCATCCTCCATTGCTAGCTGATGTCTGGAATAGGTAGTTCATATTTTATGATCTTAGGGTTATTTCAGCCTAATGCACATTTAAGTCATCAGGAAAGTGATTCTGCTTCATATTAAATGAACAAATCCATATTGAAGAGGCAGGATTAAAATTGCTCAGGGTAACACCTGTTAGATTAAAAACTGCCTCTTAAACCTGGCGAGATGTCAAATGCAAAACACTGACACACTGGAAATTATTAGGAGACACTTGCTAGTTAAGACATGAACTTGTGTACTCATGGCAAGTGCATTCCAGCGACTCTAGCTTTTTAGTTTGCCTTTAATGAGTCTTGGCAAGGTTAGGAGAACTTCTAAAATATGTACAAATACAGCTATTCCAATCAAATAAACTGGGACTTCACTGTTTTTCCTTATGGGCACTTCTCCCTGGAGCAGTTGCAGCTCCAGATTAATGAACTAAAACTGTTACATAAGACTCCTGTTTGATAAGAATCAAGAGACTTGAGGAAACAGATCGTGCAATGAACCTGCTCAGACAGTTGCTGCCTGGAGATAATGGGGTGGGAGCAGTTAACAGCTGTGGAACAGAAGCAGGAGTACAGATGTTCACTTTCTGCCAGGAGCACTCTAATGTAAGAACAAGCAGCTGAGGCCCCTTTTAAATCCAGTGACTGGTGCAAACAGTAGCCTTTGAAGTGTACTGTTCTCTGTAGCCTTTCTCTCGAGTACCTCCAAACTTCCCGGTTTGTAATAGGAATGATAGCCCATCTCCTTTTTGTTCTGCCAGCATGACCTACGCCAGCATGCAAGCCCAGTTTCAGTTCTAAGACTTAGTACTATATCAATGACAGTATGTCTTTCTCTCTCTATCTAAGGTGGTCCGCAGCCGTCTGGAAAAGAAGGGAATTACAGTCCATAATGTCAGGCTGAATGGCTCAGCAGCCAGCCATGTCCTACATCAAGATAGTGGCTTGGGGTACAAAGACCTGGACCTCATTTTTTGTGTGGATCTGAAGAGTGAGGATTCTTTCCAGCTAGTTAAAGATGTGGTCATGGACTGTCTCCTGGACTTCCTCCCAGCAGGAGTAAACAAAGACAAGATCACCCCCATGACTCTGAAGGAGGCCTATGTGCAGAAGCTAGTGAAAGTATGTAATGAAACAGACCGCTGGAGCCTTATATCGCTGTCCAATAACAGTGGGAAAAATGTGGAACTCAAATTTGTGGACTCTCTCCGACGGCAGTTTGAGTTCAGCGTGGACTCCTTCCAGATTATATTGGATTCGCTGTTACTATTCAGAGAGTGTTCAGAGAACCCCATGTCTCAGAACTTCCACCCCACAGTCACTGGGGAAAGCATGTATGGGGACTTTGGGGAAGCAATGGACCATCTCAGGAACCGAATCATCGCCACCAGGAACCCAGAAGAAATCAGAGGTGGTGGGCTTCTGAAGTACTGCAACCTCCTGGTGAGGGGGTTTAAGCCCAAGTCGGAAGTGGATATGAAGGCGCTACAGCGATATATGTGCTCCAGGTTTTTCATAGACTTTTCTGACACCGGAGAGCAGCAGCGGAAGCTCGAGTGTTACCTTCAGAGTCACTTTGTTGGGATGGAGAGCAAAAGATACGACTGTCTAATGACTTTACACCGGGTGGTGAATGAAAGTACGGTGTGCCTGATGGGACATGAAAGGAGGCAAACGCTGAACCTCATTGCCATGCTGGCTGTGAGGGTCTTGGCTGAGCAGAACATCATCCCCACAGTAACCAATGTGACCTGCTACTATCAGCCAGCACCGTACGTCAGCGAAATGAACTTCAACTACTATGTCACCCATGTGCAACCTCTTCTGCCTTGCAGTCACTCCTACCCAACATGGCTTCCTTGTAACTGAGCATGGACAGCACTCTCCAGGATCTGTATTCCAGGGTGCTTCCTGGTCCTGGCAGCCTTCTGGAAGAACTGCTTCAAAGGGCGATACTGGACTCTGAAGAGTTTCTTGTTCCACGTTGGTTGGAACTGTGTCTGCTGTACACTGTGGAGATTGGATGTGCGGTGTTATGGAAACTGTAGATGATTGGAGATGTTTACAGGAAGACGTATGAATTCTGTAGGCAACGGGGAGTTAGGGGGATTGTAGGGTTAGACTAAAGGTAGCGCTGCACTGCCCTGAAATGCAAATCAGTCTGAATTTCCTTTGCGTGCAGGAGGTGTTAAGGATTGTGCAGACTCATGGTTTCTGAAGATAGAAGCCAGAGTGGCTGATTCCTTTGAAGGACCAAAGAATCCTGTTAAGTGCCTGTAACAATATAAACACAATTGTACTGTAAATCTTCATTATTATTTTTTTTGGCAGGGCCTAAGGTCCCTAAGTGCTTGTGTGGGAATGTCAAGATGAAAATGTGTTTTTGTTTTGGATGGGTGGGGGTCACTTGATCATTTCTAGTAACATAACAAACAGATGTTGGATTGCAGGTTACATATTGCGAAGGCTTTTGGCATGGCTTGCTGCCCATGAAGGACCAGCTAATAGTATCTAATAGTAGTCAAAGCTGAGTCCCACAGAGGTGGAGGTTGGTGTTGAATGCAGCATGGGACACTGGGTTTGGGGAAGAATTGCACTGCGGGGAATGCTGTGCAGAGCTTTATGGAGAAGGGAAGCAGTAGAGGTCTACCCAAGTATTCAGCTCCCAAATCTGCAGTGCCAATTTTTAACTAACTTGTGTCCATAAACAGTAAAGCAAAGGATGTGTTTGGGAGTCTGCCCTAGCATACACCAGTACAAAGCCAGGTCTTCTGGGAATTTGGGAAAGACCAGGCTTGTCCTGAATCACAAACCAACGATTGGCTAGTCAAACCATTAACTGGTGCTTTTCTGTAGGCTGGAGCCAGCTTTAGGTCAAATGCTTAGAGCCCTGTCCCTCAAGTATTGGATTCAGTCAGAGTTCTAGCAGGTTCTCTTGATACTAGCCTGCCTTTGCTAGAGAAGAAATCTTCCTTTCTGTGCCCTTGGTCCTTTTTTGTCAAAAGCAGTCTGTTTTTTTTTAGCAACACAATTCCACATCTGAGCAACAGATCACATTTTACGTTTGTAATCTCATGAGAAATGAAACTACTTCTTTTGTGCAAAAAAACCCCCCTAAGTTTGGCTTTAGGGAAAGGTATGTCCTTTTTAAAAAACAAAACAAACCTTTATGCCTGAGAGCGTTTTGGTGTGTCTTAGGCAAATGTTCTGCCTTTGAAGTTGTGGTGTGTGTGGATAGAGTACAAACAGTCCTGCCCTGAGATGTCTGGATTGCTTACCCATTCTTTTGCAACATCACATTTGAGATTTAACTCTGCATGGGTTTGTAAAGCTGGTAAGACTGAGACCTCCCACATCTTCTCTTCAAAAAGATAAGTGTGCCGCTCTAGGAGGACACAATACTAGTCACTTCATGGTGCTTCCTCAAAGGCTGCTAATATACTTGAGTATTTTTACTAACTTGTTTTCTGGTTGTTATAAAACTGTACCGTGGCTGGGCAGACTGAACAATCTAATAAAGATTAGATACTTGGAATATGTATAACCAGAATTTTACCTTCTTGGGGGTGGGGTGGGAGTTTGCGGGGGAAGGGAGGGTTGGCGCTTGTGTGCGCACTTTTCCGAATACTAACAAGCTTAAACAAATCTGCTCCAACTTGGCTCCTTTCATCTTTATCCAGTAGGAACTGTGAAGAACAGGGCCCTGCCACTACCTGTAAGAGTTGGTAGGTTTCACCATGACCTCATGCTCTCCGACCGTACAAGTTTATTTACAAGAGTTATCAGGATGCAGCTTTTGGGGTAAACTCTGCTACATACGGTGTAAGTTCTTGATGCCCAGAGCCCGCTTCCTGCTGCAATGCCTGACCTAGAGGGGCTTCAAATGAGTTTCTCCTTGTGCTGAAAAACTGGTTTAAAGGCTGTTTTTTTGAAAACTAACTAGGATCTCTAGACATGCATCCCTCACTTTAAGGGGAAACCTGGCTTTGCACTTTTTACTAAACTTTACTATTAACACAGCTGATCTGTAGCATGCTGCACTCTTCTGTTTTTTGGGGGGGGCTAGGGAAGCTTCTCTCATACTCTTCACTACAAAGTGTGGCGGTGGATGCACTAAACTATGATCTTTCCAGGGCAGTGACCGAACTCCCTCTTCCTCTAGCGGAATGTAAAGTTTCCCTACGACTAAAGGCTTGATGGGGGGTGGGGTAAAACTTAAAAGAAGGTTGCACTTTTGATTTGTGGAGTGAGTGGGGTATGCCGTTCTTGGGACTCGGAGTGGTTGATTCCTTGCGGTGTGAGATGCTGCCATGTGTAGGAAATCTGAAGATTCGGATTGTCTGGCACTCTCGTTTCAAATGTGCATATATTTTTTTTTCCTGCATCTGTATCACTTGTCATGCAATGGGCTTGACATAGACTCACTAGATTCTTTAGAATCTGTTACAAATAAATACAGTGTATTAAATTCAACAGATTTGTTGTTTACTTCACACAAAGGGTAGGGTAGTTCTAATATTTCAGCCCCTGCCCCCACTAAAAATGCTTGATCAATCTACAAATTGGATGATTTGGCATGAGATTAGAAGAATCTGAATTCCAAGATGTAAAATCAGTCCTTCAATCTGTCTAAATGCTCCCGGGTTGCACTTCAGGCAGGTTCGTCTAAAACAGAGGCTTGAGTACAGGGTGGTAGGAAGAGAAGCATGCCAGCACCCATGGTTTGTTTTTTCCTACTTGAGTATGGTGCACATTTCTGTCCCTAGCTGCTTGTCAAATTACTGGTGAGGGGAGGGTGTTAACTGGCTAGCAGTGGTTGATAGGGACTAGCTTATCCCACAAAGTTGTCCTCTGTGAAAATTGGGGGGAAGGGGAGGCTTACTAAGTTACAGAAATGGTGTGTGACAGGCTGAGTGAGGCTCAAGTGGGTAAAAAAGGCTCAGCTGCTACAACTAGATATGTGAACACAGTCCTATGGGGTGGTGGGGTGCAAACTTAGAGAAGTGGATAGCTCCCCTAGGGTCACTCCCGTGTTTAGCTGTCAATACTGAACTCTCCTGGTGGGTGTGAGCTGTTCTGAAGATTCGGGCAGTAATCACCATGCCTAGCCAGCCATGATACTTCCTTGTTATGGGAAATCCAGCTCAAACTGCTGGAGGTTCAGTTACAAGATGGCATCGCCAGCAGTAAGGAACAGACGCATGTTCCTAGACAAAGGCCTTGAGGCCAAATCCCCCTTGGGGGTTGCTGTCATTGGGCTGGCCTCAACCTAGCCCAGGCAAGAGTGTGCCCATGGCTTTCTTTTCCCAAAGCATGGGGGAGGGGTTTTCCCTCCTACAGCTGTTGGCTTCTACTGAAACCCACCCCTAGCCCTGTCTGCTAGCATACTTCCTTACAGCTGGGGCATCTTGTTGGTATGTAACTTATGCACTAAAACTTCATACCCAGGTCAAAACTCTGTTGACCCACCCCCCGTGTGCCTTAAATGAGCAGGGGCTGGGGGCGACTAGAAAGTAATCTTAAGGGATTCTCTCCAGGTCCTTTTTTAGGTCATCTTCTCTGTGCTACCCTTAGGTCCCACAATGACTGTGCATGAACTAGTGAATGAGCTGCTGCTCTGAATTGGTGTGACCCTGAGTGGAGCAGCAAAACTCCTGACCTGGTCAGGGCCTTTCATTGTTGGAGCAGATCAAACTATACAAAAGGATGGTGGTGGAAAGTACTAGCTATCAGAAAGGAGCTATCAGTGTTTACAACTGAGCTGTGGGTCCCTCTTGTTTTAATCAAATAAAAATTATATATTTTCTCAAAACGTGGGGTCTCTTTCTTGATCTGAACAGAGACGTGTTACAGCTGCTAATGGGAGAGGACTGAGTGTGTTGTATTCACTTTGTGCATTGAATACACTCCTGCAGGGGTGTTAGTCCTAGCTAGGGGGGGGGGGGGGGCGGCACACTAATAAGTCCCAAAACACCTGCTCTGGGCTGAATTTCTCACTTATAAAGAGCTGTCTTTCCTCGTGCAGCACGTAGCCCTAAACTCCCCAGCAAATGCAACCGTGCCTCAGCCTGGAGCTCCGCAGCCAGAGCCCTGGGAGAGCCCGTTTTGCAGGGAGGGGGCTGTAGCAGACACAATCCCGTTTCTTGTGGCCCACATATGCTAGTATCATAAGGCCAGCGGAGGAGGTGTTGGCCATCACGAGCCATGTGGTTTGCAAGGGGTCAGGGGCAGTCCTGGTGGCAGGCCCGTTCTGAAGAATGCATCACTTGACCCTTGTTAAGGGCATTACTCCCAAACTGGCTTTTCCATCAACAGCCGTAGGTGGTACTCAGCACCCCTCGCTGCCTAAAGGAAAAGGACAGCAGTGCAGTGCTGCAGGGCCAATGAGTTTGCCATAAAACATATATATATACACTAGCATAAGGGCCTGGCGCTGCTCAGGTCAGTCGGAGGTGGCAGACAGCTGACACCCCCTGACCAACCCCAACACCCACACCTCACCCCTCACCCACCCTGACACCTTCCCACCCCCCCAAGCAAACCCGACACCCCCACCTCACCCCCCGACCGAACCCAACACCCCCACCTCACTTACTGTCCCACCAAACCCAACTCAGATCCGTCGCAGGGGGGGAGGGGGCCCAGAGCTGAGGGATTCCGGGGACCTTCGCAGGTGGGGGAGCGGCACAGAGCTGATGGATTCTGGGGTTCCGTTTGGAGGGGGAGGGGCAGAGAACTGAGGGATTTCCGGGGTTCCGTTGGAGGAGGGAGGGGCAGTGAGCTGAGCGAGTGCGGTGTCTGTTGGAGGGGGGTATTATGACATCATCACCACCTAACTGCCCAGCTCATGTGATTGGCCCTGAAAGACTTTCACCCCTGGGGGGCGTCAGAGGTGAGATCCGAAATTTTTTCGACCCTTATGACCATCTAGACCCCAAGATCCCTCACTGTACCAAATTTCAAGTCTCTGGCTCAAACGGTGCGGGAGGAGTTCGCAGTCATACATACATACACCACTTGACTTTTATATATATATATATCTCCCTCTCCCTCTCCCTCTCCCCCCATTTGAAGCAATTGCTAAGAGGGCTGTAGGTGTTCCCTCTGCCATCACATCCCTCTAGTTTGGTGAGGCAGGACGGGGCAGTGGTTCCCTGCGGGCTCTGTACTCGCAGGTCTCAAGGAGTGGGGGGTTGCTTGTGACTCAAGCGTGCAGGGTTTGTGTGCCCTTTTGGTGAACACACACCTGGCAATTGCTCTAGGAGCAGCACAGCTGTCAGATTTATAGACCAAGAGCTAACGGCTGATGGGCTGAGCTTGCATCACAGGAGCGCAAAGGAAGGGCCCAGAAGTTCTGAGTTGCTTCTCTTATGGTGGTGTCCCCGCTTTGCAGTGACGGTTGGGGGTGGCTCTGAGCCACCAGAACAGCCTAAGCTGCTGCAGGAACATTTACTGGGTGGCAAATACAAAAACAGATTTGTCACCCCTGCTCAGTGACGTTGGAAGGGAACTCCCTGTCTTTAATGAAATGGGGAAGGCTAACTGAGGCCCAAGAATGAGAGTCGGATCTGGCTTCTCTTCCTAGCTCTGCCACCGATTTTATGTGGCCTTGGCTAAGTCTTTTCACTTGTTTCCCAATCGATCCATGAGGTAGGATTGCCTATGAGGCAGGCCTGTTTTGGCATTCCAGGTCTCCAGTAGAATAGTTAGTCTTTCCCGTGGGTTGGACTGTACAATCAATGTTCATCGAAATGCCTGTGGTTGGAGGGGACAGGTCCCAGGAGGTGATGGTCTGGGCGAGGCATCTCCAAAAATGAACAAACAGGGAAATCTGGGAGTGCAGCGAGGTAAGCCAGCTCTGTGTTTCAAAGACAGCTGCCTCCCAAACCTTGGAGTTCAGAGGGTGTCACCCACTGATATTAATGCCTGCAGTTCAGATGCATTTTGAATGCTGTGACAGGTGGAATTTGTGTAATTAGAGGTGGTAATTAGTTGGTCTTTTACACTGCACTGCAGTTTCCCCTCTACCCACGCTGCCCCTGTTGCTGGTGTGGCACTGGGGGTGTTAAATGTGCTAATGTGAGAGCACAGAACAAGACCGGCTCCTCTTTCCATTTATAGCTGTGTTTAGGCGATCCGACGCACGGAAGCTCTGCAGCCTGCCCCATGCCAAGCACAAGACAAATGTCTCATTGATCTGCAGATATGAGGAAGGCTGTTCGTTCCCAGCGGACCTGGGGCAGCAGGGATAGGAGAGGACGTCACAGAAGTTGTCTGTCCCTTGACTGTGTTCTTGAGAGTGTAGGCAGCTTGCCTGATTAATGCTGTCCAAGCAAAGAGCCTGATTCTCCGAGGTACCAAGCACCACCTTCACTTCAAAAGAGGAGGCTGGAGTAAGACCTACGCAGATGATAACTTGCTCTACTGCTGACTGGAATGAGCACATCTTGTATTCTGGCATCCAGCCATTGGCTGCTCATTTGAGATTATAGGTTAGGCTGAATTCCCACAAATGGGATTGCATTTTGTCCTAGCATGGGCCCTTGGGAACACTTGAGAAACTGAAGGCTTGGCCCGTGGTATCTTCCCATTAAGATCAGCTGTAGAAGCAGTATAGACCAGCACGTGCCCTCTAGAGACTACGTGCCCTGCTTCCTTTGCTCTACTGGGGATGTTTTCTTATGGACCTTGCACCTGCTGCTCAAGGGGGTTTGGGCTCCTAACTTCCCGTTGGTGGGGTTTTTTGATCTCCTTTCTCTGAAGCAACAAAGATAGCCACAACTGGAGATGGGATGCCGCCCAGGGAAGGCTAGGGCACTGATATGTTACTGAGGATGTTCTGTCTCCTGTGCCTAGCTGGCTGGCTCATGCTCCGGGTCTAGCTGATACCCATAGGTGAGATTGTGAAGGAACGTTCCCCCAGGTCACGTTGGCAGTGACCTTGCAGGCTTTTTGTCTTCCTCTGCAGCATGGAGTACAGGTTTATCTGGGTACTTCTCTCTTAGTCAATTACCTGGTACCTCAGGGGCCTCATGTATTCGCTCACTACATCTGTGGCACATAGTAGTGGAGTCTCCTGCGGGCTGATCTAGTTTTGGTTGTTGAGTTTATCGGGTGGGTGTTCATAGAACTATGGGGTTAGAAGGGCCCACAAGGATCATCTAGTCTAGCCCCCTGTGAGTGTCTTATGATATACAGGAGATCAGTCTAGATCAATGGTCCTTTCTGGCCTTAAACACTCTCTAGGCCCTTGTGCTTGGAGACCAGATACAATGCCTGAGAACTAGGAGGACCCAGCCTCACCTACAGGCTTGGGTTGCATGTGGGGGTAGGGCTGGGAATGAGGAGGTTTCTTCTAGGCTGAACTACTGCCTTGCTATGTGAAGATAACCCAGCACTCCTGCTGGGGAGTGTTACTTAAAACAAACCAACAAAGTAAAAAGCCCTAGATCAATTTATCACCTGGGTAACCCAATTACCCCGTAAGTGCTAGCCAGCCGACCTTTCAGCTCGTCCATTGGCTTGGTTTCTGGCCACGGGGCGAGTCTCTTCACGGTGCCGTTCCTCTGCGTCCCCGTTGGGAACATGAGGCCGGTGGTCCTTACAGAGGTGGGGGAAGCGCTCCATGGGGGCTCGGCGTTCTGAGGGAGCCAGGGGTTTGGAAACAGGCACATTGAGGGAGCTGGGCCAAAGGGAAGGTTAGGATGAGATGTGATAAGCTGTCCCCTGCTGGGGTAAGGAGGGGGAGCGTGCGTCTCCACCCCCCTCATGCTTAATTCCCCCTCAACTGCTCCTAACTGCCTATGAAATCCTGTTCTCCAGCTCCGCTCCCGTCTCTCCCTAAAGCGGGATCGCTCTCCGAGAACGCTGCCCTGGCACCATTGCGGTCCAGCTCGTGTTTGTTTCCAGCTGAGCGGTCCTTGTGGCCCCATCCTGGGAGGGTCCGCGGGCTCCTGACGTCTATTGCAGTCAGTGGGGTTTGGGTGCCCTCAGCACTCCCAAAGGATCCATCCCAATGCCCGAGCGCTCTGGTTGATCCTTGCCCTTTGCTGCCACCACGGCATATTTACATTTCTTATCTTGGCAGTGTCAGAATGTGGTTTCGCTGAGAGCAGTGTCACCCTGCCTTGGTAGCAAAGGGAGCAAGTGGCGCACCGAGTGGTGTTTGTGTGGCCTACATTTTGTCTCTGAACATGAGGAGGAGTTGGATGGGTTACACCCCTTCCATTACCCCCCTCTCCCCCATAAAGCTAGCAGGGTGGTGGACTGGAGCTGGAACATCTGATTACTTTAAGCATTCTTCTCTTAATGTGCAATTATAGGTTGCTTTTGCTTGAAGTCCCTGTTAAATCCACATATCCACAGAGTGACTCATGTAACTACTGCTCTCCTAATGAATGCTGAATGAATTCCTTAAAGGCTGGACAGAAGGCTAACATGCTACTTACCAACCTGCCACCCTCCCTTCCCCCCCTTTTCAAATGTCAGTTGTGGAACAAGCTGAGCCAGTCTCCTTGGTTTTCCCACCCCCTACAACCCCCAGTCAATGGCTCATACTGTCGCAATTCCCGTATACTAGCATGGAAAAGGCAAATTGCAAAGCACAGGGCACCAAGGGTATAATTACACTTAGCAGAGGGGTCTTCTCATTACTGCAGCATAGATCTGAAAGCGTCAGCCTCCGCTCCATGAAAGGATAATTGTCTGCCGGAGTCCATTTCTAGTCATTGAACTCTTAGGCCGGGGCTGCAGCCCTGGAAAAAACAACCTCTAATTCTCTGCGTGGCTGGACAACCATAAAGCAAGAGAGTTGCAATGTAATTTGCAGCACTGGATCTACGTGAACGTCTGTGGTAGCTGTGGAAAGTCTGTCCTTCCTTCAAGGCGTAGGGCCCATGTTGCCGCATCTGTCTTGAGGGCTTTGTAATGAACCTGATGGTTCTTTCCTGCAGAATTTGACCTTTGAACCAGAAATACTAACTCTGGGCCAGACTGTGATACCTTGGCATGCACCGAGTAGCGCCTTACTCCACTAGTAATCCCAGTCAGACTACTTGTAGTGCAAGGTGCTATTTAACATGAGTAAGGACATCACAATCTGGCCCTTAATGCCTCTTAGAGCCCAGTCCCAGGGTGGGGCCTCAGCCATTCACATCAATGGAAACTGAGCTAGTCAACATTTGTCAGGAGCAGGCCTGTTGTTACTATTATTTAGTTAATTTACTATCTGTATGATGGTAACACAGAAGGATCCAATCAGATCAACGCTCTGCTACGCTAGGAGCTGTACAAACATATCGTAAAAGACATGCACAAGAGCTTACGATCGGAATACATAAGCAGTGGGAGAAAAGAAGGATTCATTTTGCAAATGAGGACACAAGGCTGAACTGACTTGTCCAAGTGACTCAGGAACCTGCGGCAGAGCAGGCAATTAACCCCCGGTCTTCTGAGTCCTAGGCTGGGGTTTTAGCTACAACCCCAATTTTCATTTCTCCCTGAGCTGTGGAGAACAAAGAGCCAACGAAGTTCAAGGCCCTGCTTGAACAAATAGAAATAAGGCACTTTGAGCTGGTCCGTGAGGATTCGATTTGGGCCCCAGAGCTAACAACTTATCATTTTTGTTTATCCATCTAGTCCATTGTGGGTATTGATCTCACCAGTCACTGAAATGTCCAGCAACCCTCAGCTGCAAATGTAGCTAGAGAACCTCAGCCCTATGAGTGTTGGGAAGCTGCAGAAATAAAGGACTCGAGAAATGATCCGTGAGAAGACGCATGGTTCAGGTCTGCTGATCTGATTCCCCCACATGCTACCCATGGGTAAGCTGAGCGTGCGGCAGGCACTAGCAAAGGATGCAGGAATTTCATCTGTGTGCATTGATGACAATCTAGCCCAGAACCACTCTGGTTTATTCCTGGATAAAAAGCATCGATTAGACTTGAACAATACCCAAGTCTCAGGCATTTGCAAAATCACTAGCAGACTAGATGACACTGGTATCTCTCAGGCCCTAATTGTGGACAGTAGCAATTATAGGCAGTTTGGTCCGTTAGGGATCAGGGTCTATGTGGGGGGTTAGGGTGACCAGATGTCCAGATTTTATAGGGACAGTCCCAATTGTTGGGTCTCTTTCCTATATAGGCTCCTATCACCTCCCACCTCCTGTCCTGATTTTTCACATTTGCTGGCTGGTCACGCTTGTGGGGGTTGTGTTTGTAAACTCGCTCCACAGGCTTTTTGCCAGACTTCTGCTGTTCACCTTTGGGGCCCATGTCGGGTGGTGAGAGCCGACTTCCTACGCTGACTCTAGGTGGTGAAAGCCACACGGTGCTTCGCTCCCTGGCTTCCCATCCCATGCCCTGGAGACCCGGAGCCCTACAACAGGGTGGGCATGCAGAGTTATTGGCTCTTGAAGGCAGAAGAGGCTCTGGCATAGCTGGGGAGGGAGAGGGCTCCTCAACGGCTAAACCAGCTCTAGGGATAATCCGAAAAGGCTGAAGGCAGGGAGCTGACTCAGCTTCTTGAGGCCATGTGCAGTCCGTGTCAGGTCCTGGTCACCTGAATGTGCCATTTCAGTGTTCTGCCTTTCTGGCAGAAATTCCCCACTGCAGGGCATTGACCCCTCCCAGGGTCACAACCAACTGGCTTCGTCGTAAGCAGAGCCAAGCTAGCATCTGGCCGCCTCTCTGGCTCGCCTCCTGGGTCACTAGCCAAACTCCTTGTTTGCATTTGTGGAAAAGCTCCAGCTTACCTGGCTTAGTATTTTACAGGGACAGTCGTCAATTGCACACTCTGTTCCTCCCATTTTTCAAGTACTAAGGCAAAGGCAGCCAAGGCCAGTTCAAGCAGCAGCACAAAACCCTTCGGCTCCGGCATGAGTCTCTCTGCCAAGAAGGATTTCTGCTTCCCTTGGTCCACTAGGTAAGGGGAAAATGTTATCAGAGACGGGGCTATTGCTACCTCTGCGTGGCTACCAAGGCAAGCGACCTGCTCGAGAATAGGACCAGGGATGCTGGTTTCAGTGCCACGCAGACCCGCGGAGGAAGGGGAGATGTTATGTAGTGAGTGACGCAGGCTTTGTTTTTCAAGTCCCGATGTTTTTCTCCTTCACTTCATCACATTGTTCCCCACAGGAAACTTCAAGCAGCAATTTTGTTTTCCTTTTGGAAGTTGAACGTTGGCTATAGAAATTGGTCACTTCCAGCCCCAGATGGTCCATATAAGCTAATAGTCTAAAGTATTGTAACAAATCCACCAGCAGCAGCCAACTGCAGAGCTGTTGCTATCCTGCACCGCGTGGGCAGCGACAGCGGGGAGCGGACATGCAGACCCTCCTGATCCATGTGGCTGTTAAAGAGCATCAGGCCATTTGGGCTGATGTCTAGCATGCGCTTGTTAGCGGTGAGGGGATAGTATAGGCCCCAACTGAGACCAGAGGCCCATTGTGCTGGGAGCTGTACATGCACAGTGAGAGACAGTCCCTGCCCTGAAAGCTGACAATCTGAATAGACAAGGCGGACAAAGGCGAGATGGGAAGAGGTGAAGTGACCCAGCCAGGGTCAAACAGCGGGTACATGACCAAGCCAAGAAGGGAGCCCGCGTGTCCTGTCTCCCAATCATTCAGCCATTCACACTGCCTCCTAACCGTGTGGTGGCTCACTGCTGTGTTTGGGAGACTTTGGCGTTTACTTCAGGCTGTTCTAACAAGAGAGAAGATTTGCCAAAGCAGGAGCTGCATTCAAATTACAAACCTCCCTTCCCCCTCCTGGTGTGGTGGGGTGTTGGGAGCATAGGGTGAGTTGGGTCATGCTCCTCTCTACTTACAAGAGCAGGTCTGTGTGCGTGAGGAGAATGCAGGCCCGGCCCACCTCAGCTGTCACATAAACCTTCGAAGGCTGGAATTACAAACATTATCTGATGATTGAGGAAATCCACCCTCTAATTAGCTGGATAGAAGTTTGCTGTCTTGCTTTCTTTCATCCTTTCTTCTTCAGTTTTGTTTCTCTTTCTGGAACCCCAGGCCTCTTTTCCTACCCCATTTCTGGAATTCCTTTCATGTTTGTTACGTCAGCAGATGCGGCTGCGATTGCCGCAGGGGGACAGATCACCTGGCCTGCTCTGAAATTAAATCTGACCTCCCATTAGGGAACTGGAACTTTGCAGGGAGCTCCATCACTCTGCCAGCATCTCGGCAGGGCTTCTCCTGCCCTGCCAGCCACGCTTTGCCGATGTGTGAAGGAGAGAGTTTAGTGCTGCAGAGAGGTGCCAATGCCAGACCAGCAGCCCTGGTTTCCCTTGCAGCCTTCTGCCAGCGCACTTCCGTCTGGACCTCTACCAGGAAGAGTTCAGTCTCCTTGGTGAGGATTTCAGATAGCCCGGACAAGTATGAACACTAGATAGGGAAACCATTTCTGTATGGAGAGTATTAGTCACAGAATCAGAGGAGTGTGATCCACTTACTCAGTTATGTAGGTCCCTATCAGCATGGTATGTGGACATCTCACAGATATCCAAGGATTTACCTTTCCAACTAGGGAGGAATTGTTATCCCCATTTTACAGATGGGGAAGCTGAGGCACGGATTGATGGAGCGACTTGCCCAGTAAGAATGTGGCAGAGTCAGGAACATAACCCTGAATCCCAAAGCACCTAACTGCACCATTCCCAGTTACTCCCTTTTGGCCTTGGCCTTCCTACACCTGATCTATCCCCACAAGCCCTTAGCTGACACTCTGTGAGTGTCATTGACTCATTACAGCCATGTGACCTCCTCAGCTGTTTCCTTTGTGGGTCTCCACATTTCACTCTAGACCGGCCTCTCATGCGGGCTGCAAGGGGGCTGCTAGGAAGGACACTTGAGCTTTGGGGATCGGAACGCTGGTTCTTCCCTGCAAACGGTTCACAGCAGGAGCCTGAGGGCACACTTTGAGCAGGTCCCACTGGCGTCAGTGAGAGATGGTTGTGTCTCTCTGCAGGCAGGGTGTGGCTCTGACAGCTTGGGCGAAAGGGGATGCCACGACTCTGGCACCAAACTCCAGTTCAGCAGCAGTCCTGGGCTGTCCCAGAGGTTTGTAAGCTGCGGTCGGGGGGGGGGGGGGTGCCCAGAGGGTCTGATAACACCACCCTGAGCCATGGGGCTCAGCCCCGGACATCCCCAGTGTTTGAGAGGGTTCATATCTGGGAATCAGAGAAGCCCAGAAACCTCCCACTCTGGGTGCATTGATTGCAAGCAAAGCTGCCTCAAGTGCCTGCCAGAGCTCCCTTCCTCGGCTCCTGCCTGCCCAGCTCACTGCAGGAGAAGCAAAATCTGCTCCCCGACTTCCGTCTTGCTGGGTATTTCTGTGCTGCCGGCTGCATTTGCTGATGGCCCTACAGTTGGGGGGTGGCTAGCACACAAGAGGGCCTAGGAGAGGAGATGGGAGGATGAGCCCTGTCCTGGTAAAGTGGTTTTACTTCCTTGTCTGAACTGTGTCCCAACATCCTCGTTCCGCAGTGAAGCCCTCCAGCCATTGCAGGGAGGGGAGGGGACCGAGGCAGGAATGTGGTTTTAAGGAATGGGAACACAATGTGGAAAGGCTCAGACCCCCCCAACCTGCCCAAAGGGAGTGTGCATACTTTGGCTGCCACAGTATTCACTTTGTGCCCCGTGGGCCCTAGCTGGCCAACTGAGACTCCCCTGATGTAGGGAGCTTTCAAGGGATGTACAGCAGTATAGCCAGTCCCTAGCCTGCTCCTCCCCATCATGTTGTAGACAGGGAGGTAGAGCGAGTCGGCTCTAGGTCAATTCACAACTGGCAATAGGGTCTCACAGAGACCTCTGCCTGTTGGAGTAAATTAGAGCAGCCCCAAAATTGCTCTAACGTATGCCCCTGGGCCAGGGCCTGCGCCGATTCAATGGGGGCCCCAGAATGGGGTAATTTGCACCCTGGCTTCCCCCCATGGGGTGAGCACAGGGGATAATTTATTTAGAGAGGGACTGTAACCCTGGACGTACCTGGGAGCCGGCATGTGGGCCTTGGCGCGTGCACAGGTAGGTTAGACGTTATGTATGTGCAGATGCTGATGGCCACCTTTTTAGCCGACACACCAGAGACTGAACTGGGGCCCTCAAGACCTGAAAGCTGCGACGGCTGGAGCTGCAGACCCAGGGCTTTGCAGCTGGGGCTGTAACAGACTCGGTTCCTCAGCAGAGGCGGCGCCTGCAGCGTGTACTCCCCAGTGGGTCGCACATATTCTTAACAACGAGCTGTTGTGGGGCTCTCTTCGCAGCCGGGGTTAATGGGCCTCTCTCCCGTTCTGTGACCTAGGAAACAAGCTAGGTGCGGGGAAGGCCTGCGGGTCAGCCGGCCATCTTGGGGCTTCCAAAGAGGAATGGTGTTGATGGAAAAGAGAGTGAAAGCAGAGACGTCCCATGCCCCTGGCAGGGGGTGTCAGGAGATGTTGGTATGAGCAGAGGAGGGGGGGGGGGAGAAGGCTGGAGCCGAAAGCAAAGCTGCAGACAGAATCTTAACCCCCCTCCAGCAGCAAGTCCACCAGGGCGGGCCCTGCCATGTTGTGTTTGGGCTTCTTGGGACTGAGGAGCCAAGTGGGGTGGGTGCTTGGGTGGGATTTTGAGGAAGGGCTCGGCTGCTGCAGGAAATGGAGCTCATGTCTCAGCAGGTGGCGTGCCAGCCTCTCTGGTAATTCTGCCCTAATGCCCCAGCATGGTGGTAGAAGATGTCCAGAGCCGTCGTCTTCCACGTCTTCCACCGCCAGCGGTGACCACTCCTAGCCCTTGGCCGCAAGGACTGTGCCTTTGAATGTCTCTGTACAGCACCTAGCGCCGTGGGTGCGCTGAGGTAAGACTGATAGTAAATAATCATGGCAGAGAGTGGAAGGGCAGAAATGTCAACCCCACGGTCTTAACCAACCGCAGATTTGAATAAAGATGTTCCACTTCCCTAAGTTCCGCCTCTGGTGTTCGTCAGACCTAGTATTTCCCTCCTTTTTGTCCGAAACTCTTGGGGAGTGTTGCTGAATGCTGTTAAAGAGTTGATATGTTCCGCATGAGAGGTAGCTGCACTCTGATACTGGACAAACTGAGTCTTGTTGACACTAGCTAGCAGTGTTATGAAAGTCTCTTGAGCTCCAGTTGGATGGCAGATGCTATATAAATGCAAGATGGATATCTGAGCCTCCTGGTGTTTCACCGTAGGTCATTGATCAAGAAGGCATTCAGCCTCTGGAGCAGTGGTTGTCAACCAGCGGTACCTGTACCCCTGTGGAATACATCAAACCCCCTAGAGAGTTGCCTGCTTTTACAGCCAGTTACGTAAATAGCACCAGCGAAGTCAGTGCAAACTAAAGTTTCCTGCAGACAATGACTAGTTTATATTGTTCTACATATTTACTACACGCTGAAATGTAAGCACAATATTGATATTCCAATCGATTTATTTTCTAATTATATGATAAAAATGAAAAAATCAGCCATTTTTCAGCAACAGTGTGTCTGTGACCGTTTTGTATTTTTAGGTCTGATTTTGTAAGCAAGTAGTTTTGAAGGGAGGTGAAACTTGGGGATACATAAGACAAATCAGATTCCAGGCTGGAAGAGTCAAGAACCACTGCTCTGGAGCATGAAGTCATATCCTAACCCGAGGCTGTGGATTCTGGTTTGACAAATTCTGATCCCGGGTTGTCTCAAGCCCCAGTGCCGTTTCCAATTCCTACTTCAGAGTTAGCACGTTTGCCATCGTTCTGTACTGGGTAATTTCATTCCTGGTGAGCCAGCAGGAAGAGGGTTGATGGCTATTGCCATGTGTTTCTGCCAGAAAGGGAGTATCTGGTTACTTGACATCAGGAATTGCCGGTGAGGGAGTCCTGTATTGCCTGCATAATTAAGACATGAATCTAATCAGAGATCAGCAGGTGGAAAGACAAGTTCTGCTGTAGTGGCATGGGAGTTGGGCATCTGGAAATGACAAAGCCACAAGTCAAAGCAATGGAAGTGGTAAGAAAAAGCAGATCCATCATTTGTTATGTTAAATGTTGCCCAAGCCCCACTTAACCAGCCACTCTGCTCATCTCCTAGCCTCTGTGTTAAGCACATTCTTGTTCCACTTCTCCCTGTGAACAGACTGGGATGGAAAGCTAAGCAGATGACAACAACTCCCATCAGCCCCCTCTCCACAGCACCTCCTGGCCAGGTAAGGGGAATGTTCCATTTGGATGGCAGATGCTAGGTAAATGCAAGATCAATATCTGAGTCTCCTGGTGTTTCACAGCACGGCATTGATCAGGCTCTGCATGGCAAGGAAGGAGCTGGAGAGAAGCAGGCTCCCTAGGAACCGTACGCAGAGCTGGGGGGGAGGGGGGGGGACAGGCTCTGACTGCCAGACCTTACAGCTGGGTGCCGGTCTGTGTGGGGCTTACAGGAGAGCAGCTAGGCAGGGGGCCAGTGTAAAGGGCCCCCGAGAGACACTGAGCCTGGCTTGGAAACTGAACTTGCTTGCGTAGAGCTTGGAGTAGAGAGAGGACACCCCAGGTCCTGGGCTTGAAGAGCCCTGACTCTCGACTGGACTGCCCCAGGAGCATTCACCACTGATGCTCACTCTGGACGGTTACCTCTGTACTGAGAGTATTTGAAACCTTCCCCTTTCCCTCTAGCCCTAGTAAATTCCCCTTTCCCTTAGCCAGGTGTCTGCAAGGCCGGTGTAACCACTAGGCGGCCGCCTAGGGTGCCAAGATTTGGGGGGCACCAAAAACCACTGCCCAATTATACTATTGCTGGAAAATGAATGAATGTGGACAGACTGCGGCGCTTTCCCGAGTGCGCTCTCTGGAGGCTGCTTTAACCCAAAGCCTCTAGAGTAACCAAGCCTTAAGTGTATAAAAGGACCAACAGCTGGAGCACATGCAGCCAAGTCATGGTGCACCTGGCAGGCCACAGGGTTTGGTGTGCTCCATTACTGAGCCGCCTCAATATTTGCAGGATGCCTTGCAGAGAAACCAACGTGCGTTCCCCAGGCTGAAGCAATTCCCCCCAGGCTCCCCGTGTCACCGCAGTGATGATTAAACAAAGCTCTGGAGGTATGTGAAGAATGCAATGATTTCAATACCAGGGACAGCTTGGGCTAGTATAGTATTATTATATATATGAGCTGTTGTAACAAATCTGTACTCACCTTGAAATTTAATAGCAACAGTGGGGCTAGAACTCATCTCGTCCTGCTCCTAAAGGACAGGTTCTACTACTAGGGCTATAAGAGAATCTCCATTAGCAGCTAACAGCGTAGGGCTGATGCTACCCCACTGAGATGTTTGGGTTCCTCCTAGCATAAGGCGCTGGTACCCAGGAACACTACCCAGTTCACTAAAAATACTTCTCCTGTCGACTCTTGCTCGTGGGCCGAGGGCTGCACTAATCAGCAAATTTAAGGCTAAAAAGGAACTTTCCCAATATTAGCCGGGACTTTGTGGGATTCAGCTTCCTCAGAAGCAGAGTGGGAAGTAGCATTAGATGGGTGTATCTGATACCAACTTTCTGCTTTTCCTGCTGGTGGACGAACGAGGTCTTGTCTCTCAGATACAGGCAATGGAGGGGATCTGGGGCAGAGGTAGGGAGTATAATGATTCTGAAGTTTGGGGATGATGGAGACAGCTCCCTCCCAGGGAGGGGCAGGGAGGACTCAAGCCCCGTGTCGTATCTGAGGAGGGACACCTAATTCTCCCAAAGCGGGATTTGGACTGTAATAAGTAGTTCAAATCAAGCTGGGTGGATAATAGAAAGTTGTTTGCTTTGTCCTAATAATCTGCCCTGTCCCCACGTGTTGCTGTTCTACAATATTTGTGAATTAAGCAAGAGCTCTCGCCAGGGTGTGTGCCAGTCCGTGTGCGCTCGTCCCCAGCGGTGTCTAAGCACAAAGCCCATGCAGCAGGCTGTCTCCGCCTGAGGAATGTGCCCCCCCCCCCCATATGGTAAGGTGACATGATTGGCAAGGGGTGAGTTGGTAGCACTTATTACTGTCAAAGGTCATAAGCCGAATCCACCTAGCTGGAAAATAAAACACTGCAGAGGAAGGATTTGCACTGGTGGGTAGATCCGTGTTTCCAAGTGGTTTGGATGTGAATGGTGCTGTGCCCCTAGGATTAGCACTAGTTGGACTCTGTGCTGGTGCTGACGGAGCCGGGATTATGGGATCCAAGCAGAGATAGCTTCCTTCTGTCCTCCAGAGGAGGGCTCTTCAGGCCAGGGTGGTGCACCACAGAGAGTGACGTTTCCGCTGCTATTGCCTGTTCTGAAACTCAATAGGCCAGGCACTAAATTGACACAAAGACATTTCAAAAGAAAAGGAAAACGATAACATGGCTGCTTCGGCTGCCCCCCCCCCCCCAATCCACACCGTGCCCACTGTGTGCGCACGCCCTTTGCCGGGACAGGTGGAGATCTGCCACCCCCAGTGGGCTCTTGTGCACAGCGGCTGAGATTTTCCAACATGGCTAATTTTTTGGGGTGCCCAGCTGAAGACATTTTAGAGGGATTTTAAAGGGGTCTGATGCACCCAGTGTCCGCCCGTCCTCTGATCCACGGGATGCATGTGCCTATCATCACGACACGCAGTGCACCTCATCAGGGGCACTACATGCCAGGGCTGCTGGAACAATTTGTATAGTGGGGTGCTGAGAGCCCCCCAACCAAACCGGCAACCACTTCGATCCAGGGGGCACTGCAGCCCCCACCCAGCACCCCTGTGCCAGCAGCAGCTCTGTGGGTGAGAGCAGACCATCCCGACGCTCGGGAATGAACTCCCACCGGACAGTGACGAAAAAGAAAACCACCACCTCACCGGTGGGTGGACGCTTCTCACAAAGCGATCCCCCGCTTTCTGACCTAGCAGTCCTGCTCCTCAAAGGAAAGCGGCATGAAGATTTCAAAGGACGAACGTGGGAGCTTCAATCCGTCGCTTTGATAGATCCTGAACAGAGAGAGAGGGGATTTATGGCTTCTTCCACCATCTATAACTAAGGCTCCGGTTATCGGAAGTCAGGGAATCTGTGACTTCCAGAGACCTCAGTGACCTTTTCTGCCCTGGGACGGGAACTGTCAGCAGGCTGTCCCCCCTCCCCCCAGGCTCTCAGCCCCCAGCAGCTCCTAGGGGTCGGGCAGCAGGGGGATTCTGCAGTTCCCAGCCCCTGTGGGCGGTGGGAGGGACCCTGCAGCTCCCAGCCACAGTGGGTGGCAAGGGGACCCCAAGCCCACAGCCACTGTGGGAGCTTGACCCTCCTCCCTCCCCATTTTGTCAGGGATAGTTTTAGTAAAAATCCCGGCCAGGTCGCGGGTGTCCCTGAATTTTTGTTTATTGTCCGTGACTTGATCCATGACAAAATCGGAGCCTTATCTATAAGCCGCTAACAATCCCCAAGCTGCTCCCCGCCCCCTTTCCATTCCTGTCCTCCCAATGCCTGGAGAGGTGTTAATGGACATTTCACCATCTGTGTTGACTACTCAGGCTAAACAATCTGGTCCACCTTGTTTTTAGCTGTGACATTCCCAGTAAGTTTCCCAGACCTGAAGAAGAGCTCTGTGTAAGCTCCAAAGCTGGTCTGTCTCACTAGCAGACGTTGGTCTATGTCACAGAGTCCCCGGGGCGATGGTCTGGAACTGCTCCCTAGGAAGCCAGTCAGGACTCCGGGGGGAAGCTTCCTCTCTGGGAACAGCCTGTCTCCAGGGGTAGGAGCTTCACAGCTTACAGCTTCCACCTTCCTGGGTCTGACCTTGGAGCATTCAGCACCTTCTGCCCCTCTGTGCTCTTCCCCCAACGAGCCCGCCCAGGTGGGGTCCTGGGGAAGCCCGTGAGTCCTGCACCCCAAATCCATAGTCAGACATGACTCTCAGCCAGCCAGTAAAACAGAGGTTTATTAGACGACAGGAACATGATCTAAAACAGAGCTTGTAGGTAGAGTGAACACGATCCCTCTGCTGGATCCATTTTGGAGCCCAAAGAGCCAGGCAGCCTGCCTGGAGCTCTCTGCCTGTTCCCAGCCAGATCCCGACTGAAACTCTCCAGCCTCTCCACTGCTTTTCCTTTGTCTCTTTCCCGGGCCAGGAGGTCAGGTGACCTCTTTGTTTTCAACCTTACCTAACACCTTGCAGAGAGGGGGAAGGGCCGGGGTCGGGACAGGGCGTCAGCAACTTACTTACACTGTCTCTCTGCTCTGCACCAACTACACACCCTCATCCTACCACTTAAGAAATCCATAGGGGAAACTGAGGCACCCCCACACTATCCAGAGGAAACATTAAGAGCATTCCTACTCCATCACAGTCCAATAAAAGAGATAACCTAACCCACCTTGTCTCTCTAGGCTCCTCTAAGGCATGTCAAGCTGGGCACCAAAATTCACTAGCTGCTTTTGAAGATCTTGGCCATGTGTGTAAGCACTGACCTGGGTGATTGCTGGGTTTGGTGGCATTCCAAATGGAAAGACACAATGCTGGATCGCTAATCTGTCTAGCCGGGGAGATGGGGGGGGGAGGGGGCTCCGGTGCATTTGAGCTCTGTGTCTGGGCATTGGGGTTGAAGGCCTTTGCAGAGGAAAGATGGCCAATGGCTGGGGAGTTAGTTGGGGACTTAGCAGAACTGGGTTCCATTCCCTACTTTGCTACCGAGAGTCCCCTGGTCTCTGTGTGCCTCAGTTCCCCTTCTTCACATTGGAGATGGTAGCACTGCCCTGCCTTACAGGGGCATGTGAGGCTAAATACCCTACAGATTGTGGGGTGCTCTAATGCTGTGGTAGTGAGGACTGGATAAATAGTTTAGCTAGATAAAAGAGGTTAACCTTAAAGATAGAGGGAGGGAAAAGTGATCCCAAGGAAACACAGAGACTTGAAGTCTAACTGCCCCCCAATCTGCCTTTGACTGTTCTGGTTCTTCCTGGGAGAGGTGAGTAGAAGAGTGCTGGGGGCTGGGGTTTCTGTGCCTGTTGTGCAAAGCTACAGCCTCCCATTATGTTATTTACTTGCTGCATGACTGATGTGAATTTTGCCCTGTCCCCCAGTCCGCCCCTTCTGGGGCAGCAGCTGGGCAGCGCTTAATACATTCACTGCACTGGGCTCTGGCCGTCTGGAGGCCTTTCAGATCTGGCTGTGATATCCCCGTTGTGCCATAAGCAATTACCGTGACTGAGCATTATTTATGTACATAACCCAGAGGTCACCGGGAACGCGGAGGGGAGGGAGATAGCAGCATGAAAATAGCATTGGTCTAGCGTGCAATTCTAGGGCTAAATTAATGTGTTTTTAAAGCACTTAAACCATAAACTGTGCAAATGTTGTGCCCATTAAAGCCGCTGGCCTGGGTAGCCCAGCAGCAGTACAAAGCCCTGCAGCCTATTTTAAGTTTTTAATTGTTGTTAGGGTGCATAAAGCAGCTGTATTATCACTTGGTTTTGATTGGCATGGGGCAGGGCAGGGCAGGGCAGGGCAATAATACAGCTGTTTTCTTTGCTTGGATGGGTTCTTACTGAAGGGAGACCAGCAGACAAGAGGTGGAAGCTAGAGATGGAAAAGGCCAAGTAAGTCCCTTTGAATCCATCCCCCATCGGCGCAAGATTTTTCTATGGTGCTTTGCCCTGTCCAGTTCAGATTGCCCAAGCGATGGGCCTCCCACTGGTTTCCTGATTGTTCCTGTGCACAAAGGAGGAGGGAAGACTGTAAAAAGTCCCTGGAGAAAGAGTTGTTCCAGACCCTCTCTGAAGGGTTATAGGTTTGTTTGGGGAAATGATCTGTGTTAAACAGATGGGACCAGCTGTTCAGATCTGTGCACTGGAAAAACCGTAGCCAAGTCAGGCAACCCCAGTTTCATCTTGTGACTTACACAGAGACGACTCCATGGGATCCTCTGGGACATTTTGGGGTGTAATCTGCATGGGTGTGTGACAGGGGCAATAGACCCACAGTACACACAGCAGGGAGGGGATGACCAAGTGAGCTGTGAGGGGGCTGGCATATTTTTCTGGTTCAAAATGACTTTTCATTTCTAAATAGAACACTAATTAGAGTAAAAAGAGGATTAAGAAATGGTTGAAATCTCAATGAAATGTTTTGCTCAACCTGGACCAGTTTTTTGTTTGATTCTCAGTTTGCAAGAACATTTGAGATTTTTGACGTTTCGCCCCGATTCAGGATAGGAATGTTTTCAAAATCTTGGAAATTTTTAGCAAGGTGAGAAAACAGTTTCCTCACCCGGCTCTAGGTTCCAGCCCTCCTGTTTGTTGAGCAGCTTGAAAATGTGACCCCAAAAGCAGAAGACAAAAGATCAATTTTTGTTTTTAAAGTCTCATTTTCTTAAAGCTGATTTCATGATTTTGGTGGGATTCTGATGAGATGAATTGTGCTATAATTTATGTGCCCACTCACTGTTACCCACAAAGGTTCAAAAATCATGAACTGAACCATGGAAAGTCATGAGACTGACTTAAAAATCACAACACTTTTTTAAAAAATCAACTTTTAACTTCTTTATATTTATCCTCTGGCTTTTGAGCAGGTGGGGTAATATGGTCAGGCTTTTCTCTGCTATGAGGGCTAGAAACTTACTTTACAAAGGAAACAATAAAAAAAAGAACCCCAGAGATTCTGATGTGATCCACTGACTCCAGGAGCTGGAGTGTCAAGAAAAACCACAAAGTATTGTGAGATTTGCAGTGTAGTGTTGCCAGCTCCGGTTTGCCTCTTCTTCCCCCTACTGGATTAGAATTTAATAGTGTAAAAGAAAATCCCTTCTTAAGAAGCTGGTCCGTAGCCCATTAATGTTAATAGGAATCTTTCCGTTTTGGATCAGGCCTTATGGGGAACTGGTCCTGCAGGCAGATAGCGGGCTAAGGGCTTTGCGCTCTCTGGGTTTGTTTAATGTCAATCTGATTGGGAAAGGAGCGTTCCATTGCTATCCACCTCCCAGGCCTCCCTGGTTTGTTTCCATATTTGCTGTTCTAACCTGTGGTATCAGGAGCAAACTGAAATGCCCAGCACTTCTGCTCAGCCCGTCGCGATGCTGTGGGTTTCATTCAAACCTGAGGGTCAATCAGATAACGATTATTAAATATTGACACTCCGAGGGCTTTTCTGATTTAATGCCGTGTACACTGAAGGGGATTCATCGTTCAATAGCGGGGCTAGAAGTTAATGCATTGCAAACAGCTGCTCCGAGATACAAAGTGGTAATAAACAGGCTGTAAGTGTCAACCCAACACGTGGCAAGGAGATGAAGGGAATGGAGTCTCGGCCTGTTATTCTGTGAGGCGATCCTAGCAGTTCAGTAAGGGGGCGCTCTTCCCACTGAGTCAGAACTGGCCTGCTGGACCTGGTGTAGGGTGTCTCGTTTGGCCATGAATAGAAGCCCCCATGCAAGGAGTAGGGGTGTTAGCCCTGGTGTCCTGCTGACATTGTAGCCCCAATGGAAGTTCGCCATTGACTTAAAGAGAGCAAGGATTTCACCCTCAGATTCTGCCTTTTTAAAAGGTCCCTGTAGTTGCAGCTGCGACAGGCAGTCTTCAATTTCTGTGGAACTCTTGTGTAATAAGGAGTGCAAAGGGCCTCTTTTCACCCCAGAGGTGGCTGAATTTCAGGGATGGGAGAATTGAGCCTGTGTAGAGTGTATAAAGCCGTGTAAGTTTGTAAAGCACTCTTGGATCCTTTGGTATGAAAGACTCTGGATGTTTCTCAATTGATCTGACTCACCCGCTCCACTTCCCTAAGGTTTGGCTCCTTGGAGGTGAATCATTGATTAGACCCATTACTTGGACACAGACTGGCTGTGAAGTTTGGGTTTGGACCCAACTTTCTCCAAAGACCTGGGTTGGGCGGGGGAGGGGGGGGTGTTCATGGATGGAAGATGGTTAATTTGGGCCCATCTCTCATATTGTTGGCTCTGAGTTCTGCCGTACTGGAGATGAACCTAATATGGGAAGTGGGAGTGGAGCTTTCTTCCTTCGTAACTTCATGCTAAGTCTTGTGCCTTGAGGTCATTAATGAAATGTGTGGTGACCACCTTGAGGCTCCCACATCTGGTGCTGGGGTAGCTAATGGCTGTTTTCTAAAGTGTTGAAATCTCCATCACTTGAAATCTTCCAATCGAAAGTGGACGTCTTCCTAAAGAGATGCCCTAGTTCAACAGGAGATCCTGGGCTTCTGCAGGAATCACTGGGTGAAATCGATGGCCTGTGTAGGCAACAGGTCAGCCAAGAGGATCACAATCATCCCCTCTGACCTCAAAAGCTGTGACCGATAGACTGCAATGTACAGATCGATGACCTCCTTTCGGGACAGGACACAGGCGCTGGGTTTTTAACTACTTCAAAGCCAGCACTGCTGCAATTATTCTCTTCCTCATTGGATCCTAGACCTGCCTCATTGCTGGTGGTGGGCCCCAGGGATATCGGCAGAGGTCAGCGTATTGTACCGATGCTGCACCGTTTCATGCCGTTGTCCCCGGCCTAAGTGCAGGCTGGTGTCTCTGGGGCACATGCCTTTTATTTTCATAGCAAAATGGGCTGTTGGTGTAACCCGTTTGTATGTTAAAGGTCTTTTCTGGGCCTGACCCACAGCGGGGATGACTGTGTTACACCACCCTGGCTCTTTCAGCCCAGTTGTAGCAGCTTTTCGCTCTGGAGGTCTCTGGTTCTGTTCTCGATGTGTTGGCCACAACAGTCACTGTCACTGGGGTGAATTAAAATAGGAAGGTTTGGTTGGGTGGCTCAGAGTGAGTCTGATGCAGAGCAGGGGGTAGCTCTGTTCTGCCAGCTGAGCCATTGCTGGAGTGGGCTTGGCTGCATGGACTGAGAAGTAGGAAGACAGAGTCCCCCTTGAGGGCGATGGGAATGGGGGGCACTGGGAGGAAGCATCTGCCTTGGGGGAGTGAGATTGGAACAGTCAGGGCTGTGAAATCCCCATTAACCCTCCCTGGGTTAATAATGAGGTCCCAGTTATGCCGGTTACTCTGTTCCAGGGCGCTTCGTCTTCTTCCAGCAGAGCCCCCTACCAGAATCACAGCCTCACACCGTGACGTTGCAAGGACCTAGGCCTGGCCCGGTTCTCTCACGCAGACCGTGAGCACCGCTTGGGGCTGGCGAGTTGCAAGCCGTGCGAGGTGAGCGCTATTGTTTGAGTGGATTGTTTAATATTCCAGGAGCGGGTTTATCGGCACAGGCAGCAGGAAAAACAACTCTGCCCCCTGCTCTGCCTCTGTTTTCTGATACCAGGGGCAGCAAAGTGACCACTGTGCCTGGATCCTCCCTCTGGAAAGACGCTGTTTGCTTTTCTCATTGGGAGACAAAGGCAAAATGCAGATGAAAAATAAAATGAGATGCAGGGTTGAGCCTCCAGTGGCTTCCCCTGCCCTGCTGGCATTGCTTCATTTTCCATGGAAATTGGTCACACTGGGAAATACGCTTTGCCCTTGTGTCTCACCCTGCCTTGGAACAGCATTTTAAAGTGAAAAAACCACCCCCCAATCGACAAAACTTTCACCGACAAAAGCACCAGCGCGTCCAGCGCTATGTAGGCGGGAGACGCTCTCCTGCTGACATAGCAACCGCTGCTCATTCCTTGTGCCGGTGGGAGGGCTCTCTCCCGCCACCCCGGAGAGCTTACAGCGGCACAGCTGGAGTGATACAGGGCCGTAGTGTAGACAGAGCCTAAGAGGGTAACGTGGTCTAGGTGTCCTGGGTTCTGCATTGGAGCCGGGGGTTGGGCTCTTGGGATTTCTTCCAGCCCTACATCTCTACAGCGCTGATGCAGATATCACAGTGCACCTATCTCCGGCACATGAGGCGACAAAGCAACCAACTGCAGGCTTCTCCACGGACTCTTTTAGCTCCTAGCACACGAACCTCTGTCTTCATCCACCAAGCGCCCTGTCCCCTCCTTCAGACCTGCTCCTTCCAGCCTTCCTGGCCTCCCCATTCATTCTTCTGCATCCTCTCCTCTCCCGGTTGGCTGGCTGTTGTGGTCACACAGCACCTGGACTGGGTAAGCTGCTTGTGTCCAGGACCAAGTCTCCCTGTTTGCCACAGACTGCCCTGCAGAAGGGCGTGTCAGTAATAAAGGATATTTCGCTCCATCACCACAAATCCCTTGCTTGGGGTTTTTCAAATGCGCCTAAGGGGATTAGTTGCCTGAGTGCTATTGAAACCCCATGGAGGCTGGGCACGCTCCTCCCTCGGGAAGAGAGACATTAGTGTGTGGCCGGTGCTTCCGCTCTGTGCTTTGAGGTGAGTCTCTCATTCAAGAGGAGTCAGTGCAGAAGAATGGCACTTCCCCTTCACCCTGAGGTGTTGCGGTGGGGCTGTCCCGGACGCAGGTGAGACACAAGTGATATAGTTCCCCTCTCCCTTGACTCAGGGAGATGGGAATTTGCTTCGCAGCTTCTATTCCTGCTTTTGGAATCACCCGCTTAATGAAGCCTGGGGAGGCAGTGTGGTCTAGTAGTTACAGCTGGGCAGTCAGGGCCCCTGGGGTTTATTCCTGACTCTGTCGTTGACACACGGAGTGACCTTGGGCAAGCCACTTCCTCCCTCTGTGCTCCAACCTCTCTGTCTCTATAACAGGGGATGATACGATTCTCCTGCCTTCCAGGGGAATGGGGGAAGGATTAATGTCTGGAAAGTACTGGGAGACCCCATCTAAGCAGTGCTCTAGATTTCTGAACAGCAGGAAATGAAGAGTGAGGGGCGAACCAGCTGATGGGCAGGGTGATGGAGGGGGACAGTCCCTGGTTGTCGGAGTTGGTGTTTGGCCAAGCTAATGCACCTGCCTCGGGGGGGAAATGCCCAGGGATCCTTAATGGCCCAAGGACCAGCACCCCCGAGGGGAATGATTCGGCCCTAACTCAGAGGGGAAGTACAGCCCCTACGCTGCTCCCTCCTAGGGCTCTGGGGTTCTGACTCAGAAGCAAGCAAGTCCCCAGTGCCACCTTTCTGCAGCCGGGGGCTCCTGGCTGGTCTCCCACCCCTAGCGTGACTCAGACCAACGCTGCTTAGGGTGAGATGAGAGCAGATTAACCTTTAAGCAGAACAGAACGTTGTGCTCTGAGTCACAGAGCTCCCCTCCCTGCAAACCCCTCCTCCCCCAATGGGGACAGGAGAGGGAAGGATCCTTATGCTGGAGTGGAGGCCTGATCTCCTTTTACCCTGGATGTTTTAAGTATCATATAAAGTTCATCTCTGACTCACCAAACGCTTGTTAAAAACATTCAGCAGCGAGGAAACTCCTTTCTGTGGCCTCGGTCCGTCCGGCTGCTCCACGCCGGTGCCTTGGTTGTTTAAAGACAAAGGGATTTTTGTCCCTGCTGCCCCCGATGAGAAAAGAAACTTTCAGCCCCAGTCCAAGAAGGTATTTTAAAATGCCTGGGAACTTTGCCGCCTCTCCGCTGACGTGCGTGTGAGATCCCAAGGGAAATTGAGGACCAACTATTTTCATTATAATTCCACTAGGAAACCCTGCCTGGTTGAGAGAGGGAGATAAGATCGGCCGTGCTGGGGCAGACCAATGGTCCCTCTAGCCCGGTATCCGACAGTGGCCAATGCCAGATGCTACAGAGGGAGAGAACAGAGCAGGGTCATTTCTCGAGTGATCCATCCCCTGTCGTCCAGTCCCAGCGTCTAGCAGTCAGATCAGCCATGCTCTCGGGCTCATGGCCAGACAAATGGAGAAGGTGATGGGACTTTCCTCCTGCCTACCTGAATCTCTGCCTGTTTCTCTGCGTTCCCGCCCGGCGCTTCATGAGCCGGCCACCTCGTGTTTCATTATTTCCATCTTTAATTTCTCTTTCCGGAGGCACTTTAAAGAAGTCCTTATTAGTGAATCAGGCATGTTTTCCACTGGATCGAGTGACTGGCAACTCCTTGCTCTCACTGTCCCTTCTTATCCCACAGCTGAGCCCTACGAGTTCCATTGCAAAGTTTCCACTAAGTAACCTGATTACTTGTGAACTTTCTAAACCCCTATTTTATACGTAGCCGTGTCAGTCTGTATCAGCAAACACCAGGAGTCCTTGTGGCACCGTAGAGACTAAGAAATGTATTTGGGCATAAGCTTTCGTGGGCTAGAACCCACTTCATTGGTGATTGTAGGGGGGGGGGGGGGGCTTGCCTGGGTGTCTTTGGAGAGCAGCAATCTCTCTCCAAGGCAGGAAGGAGGGTGTTATGATAAGGCCCTGACTCAGGCGATCTGGATTTGATTCCCAACCTCCCCTGAGCAGTGTTAGATAAATCACTCAGGGCTGGTCCCCACTAGGGCTTAACATCGACTTTAGTGACGTTAAGTCGATATAAACATGTACCCGTCCTCACATGCATGCCATTTGCGTCGATTTAAAGGGACCTTAAAATCGACTTCTGTACTCCTCCCTAACGAGAGGAGTAGCGCTGAAATCGACCTCTCTAGGTCGATTGTGGACTAGTGAGGACGCAAGTGACATTACTAGCCTCCAGAGGCTGTCCCACAATGCTGCATTCTGACCGCTCTGGACTGCTTCACTGCTCCACTGTGACCGCTCTGGACAGCACTCTCAACTCGCTGCTCTGGCCAGGTAGACAGGAAAAGACCCGGGAGCATTTGAATAGCATTTCCTGTTTGGTCAGCGTGGCCAGCTCACCTGCACAGCTCAGTCGCCATTCAGAGCAATCAGCAGCACAAGCCACCATGCAGAGCTCAGCAGCACAGGAGACCAACCAGAGGAAAAGAGCTCCAGCATGGTCCACTCGTGAGGTGTTGGATCTCATCGCTATCTGGGGAGAGGAATCTGTGATGTTGGAACTCCGTAACAACAAACGGAATGCCAACACATTTGCCAGGATCTCCACGGCCATGCTGGAAAGAGGCCACAACAGGGACACCACACAGTGCCGCGTGAAAAGGAGCTGAGGCAAGCGTTCCAGAAAGCCACGGAGGCAAATGGACGCTCGGGAGGCGCGCCACGGACATGCCGGTTCTACAATGAACTAAATCAGATCATGGGGGGCGCCCCCACCACCATCGCACTGGTCTGCGTGGACTCCACCGATGGGATAATCGTCAGGTCTGATGAGGATTCGGATGAGGAGGAGGAGGAGGAGGAGGGAAATATCACGGAGCAGCAGGACCGAAGTGGAGAGAGACCTTTTGCAGACAGCCAGGAGCTGTCACCCCGGAGCCAGTACTGTCCCAACCCTCCCAAGGGGGTACCCCAGCCCACGAAGGATCCTCTGGTGAGTGGTCTTTTTTTTGCACGCCCCCATTCCCCCCCGCCAGTCTGTACAACTGCCCCCCCACTCCCAACAGGTAGCCCGAAGACAGCCCGGTTTTGTTGGTTTTTAAATTTCCCGGTACAGCGCGCCTGGGTTTTCAGCCTGCAATCAAACCACACCACCTCTCCCCACCACGCTGCACCCCCACCCGTCCCCCCCGCCAGTCTGCACAACCGCCCCCCCCCCACTCCCAACAGGTAGCCCGTACACAGCCTGGTTTTGTTTTGAAGTTCGCGGTGAGCCCCACGCGGTGTGCTGGAGGCAGGGCCGGCGACAGAAATTTTGGGGCCCCCTACTCTGATCGTTTGGGCCCCCCCCCAGCCCAGCCAGCGCTTCCCCCCCCAGCTGACAGTGGCTGGGGGGGCCCCCCAGCCCAGCTGGTGCTCCCCCCCCACCGCCCTCTTGCCTGCCCCCCAGCACCCCCCAGCCCCTCCCAGCCACGCCGATGAATGAACCTCCCGAGGCAGGTGTGAACTCACCGCAGAGCCCACCCGCCTGCCCAAAGGCCCCCCCGGAGTCCCCGCCCCCCAAGTGGGGCCGGGCCCCCTGCCCCCTTACCTTGGCGAGGCCGGCTCCCCTTGACCCCTTTTCGGCGCCTCCGCTCCTCCACCGTCATCGCCGCTCACCACCAGGGCGGCCGGGCGCGCTTCCCCGGGCCCCCGCTGTGGTCGGAGTCTGCCGTCTGCCGTCAGCCTCAGCCGTGCGGTGCGTGCGGGCGCTTGCCACGCTACAGCGCAGCGCTGGGGTGGCCGGCGACGCCCGGGATTGCACGCGGTCAGCCGCGGCCGTGTGGCACATGCGCCGCGCCTCTGCAGAGGTCCGAGCATCCGCACTACATCTGGGGCCCCCCTTAAGTCCGGGGCCCGGTACAGTTGTCCCCCTTGCCCCCCCCCTGTCGCCGACCCCGGCTGGAGGAGGGATCCATGTGGCAGGAGGGGGGAAGGGGGGGTTACTCTGGAATATCTGAGTATATCTCCCCCTCCCCAAGTCCCATGGCTTCCCCACCCAAACGCGGGGTGAGAACCCGGGGGGGGGGGAAGCTCCGGGGACCGACCCACTCTACACCACAAGCCAGCACAAGCAGCAGCAGGATGAGTGTATCCAAAAACTTTTAAAAGCTGCTGAGTCTTGGCCACCCTACACCACCCCTAACCCCTTCCCCCCACCCGCTCCTCCACCACTGCGACTGCTGGTTTCCCTCCCCACCCCACCCCGAATTTGTGATGAACCAATAAAGCAACTGTAATTTTTAAAACAGTGTATTTATTTCCTCTGCAAGCATCGGGAGGGAGGAAGGAAAGAGGGTGCAAGGACAGCAGGCTTAGGGCTGAGCAGAGCAAGGGACCGGGTTGTCAAACGTCATCTTGGGCACTCATGAAACTGGTTTTCAAGGCGTCCCTGAGGCGCAGCGCCTCATGGTGCGCTCTTCTACTTTCCCTGCTGTCTGGCTGCTGGTAAGCAGCAGACAGTAAATTTGCCTCTGTCTCCCAGCCCGCCATAAACGTTTCCCCCTTGCTCTCACAGAGATTGTGGAGCACAGAGCAAGCAGCAATAACAATGGGGATATTTCTCTCGCGGATGTCTGAGCGAATCAGTAACGAACGCCATCTCCCCTTCAGACGGCCAAATGCACACTCCACGGCCATTCTGCACTTGCTCAGCCTGTAGTTGAACAGCTCCTGACCCCTGTCCAGGGCCCCAGTGTAGGGCTTCAAAAGCCAGGGCATTAGGGGGTAGGCTGGGTCCCCAATGATAACGATCGGCATTTCCACCCCCACCCACCCCACGGAAATTTTCTGGTTGGGGAAGAAAATCCCTTGCTGCAGCTGTCTAAAAATCCTAGAGTTCCTGAAAACACGAGCGTCATGAAGCTTTCCCGGCCACCCCACGTACAGGTCGGTGAAACGTCCCTTGTGGTCAACCATTGCTTGCATGACCATTGAATAATATCCCTTCCGGTTTCTGTACTCGGCGGCTTCGTGGTCTGGTGCCAGGATAGGGATATGAGTCCCATCTATAGCCCCACCACAGTTAGGGAATCCCATGGCGGCAAAGCCATCTATTGTAGCTTGCAGGTTTCCAAGGTTTATAACCCTGGGTAGCAGCTGCTCGACGATTGCCCTGCTTACTTGCATCACAGCAAAGCCCACTGTTGACCTACCCACCCCAAACTGATTCGCGACTGACCGGTAGCTGTCTGGCATTGCAAGCTTCCAGAGGGCTATCGCCACTCGCTTCTCAACTGTGAGGGCCGCTCTCATTTTGGTATTCTCGCGCCGGAGGGCCGGGGAAAGCAAGTCACAAAGTTCCATGAACGTGCCCTTATGCATGCGAAAGTTTCTGAGCCACTGGGAGTCATCCCAGACCCGCAGCACTATGCGATCCCACCAGTCCGTGCTTGTTTCCCTGGCCCAGAATCGGCGTTCCATGGCATGAGCCTGCCCCATTGCCACCAAATTTGCCAGATTGTCGGTCGCCCTACTTCCAAAAACCGAAGTGTCCCTGTCCCTGCTGTGCACGTCCAGCTCCATGTCCTCCTCCTCACTGTCATCAGCTTCCGGAAAGCGCAGTTGTCTCCGGATCGCATTCCTCTGCAGACGATACAGCATGAAATCCACAACAAGGAGGGAAGTCTTCACAACGGCCAGTGCTGCAGCAATGGCATCAGAGGGCTCCATGCTTGCAGTACTATGGCGTTAGCGCAGCGCGGGGATGGGGCTCGAATAATGAGATGCCTACCCACAGTGAGTGCACAGCTCGAAATGGTGTCGGCGGCGCGAAAAAAAGGGTGCGGAATGATAACATGCCTACCCACCTGAAATTGACCAGGCAGCTGACCCGCTCGCCCAAGCAGCCCCGCGCCTGCTCCCCCCCACCCTTGGGCGGGCGGGGGGGGGTCCGGCGGGGGGGCTGTTCAGGCGGGTGGGGGGGTCCGCGGGGCTGCTTGGGCGGGGGGGGGGGGGGTCCGGCACGCATTGCACTGTGGGCTACCTACCCAAAGTGCAATGCGGGCTATGTCGACCCCTGCAAAAGTTCTAGGACAGTGTCGACCACTGTCGACCTGCTGTCCTGGTGGGGACACACTGATTCGATTTTCTAAAATCGAGTTTAGAAAATTGAATTAAGGGAAATCGACCTAGTCCTGTAGTGAAGACATACCCTAATGCGGTAGTGAAGACATACCCTTACTCTTGTTTGCTTTAGTTTCACAGCGGGGGCCACAGTGCTGTTCTACCTCCCGGGATGCCGAAGGGCCCAGAATGGGGGACAGTCACTCTTCCTTTCTCCCACTCGGCTATGTGTCTTATCTGTTTCAATGGTAAGCTCTCCAGGGCAGGAAGAGTGTGTGTGTGTGTGTGTGTGTGTGTGTGTGTGTGTGTGTGTGTGTGTGTGTGTGTGTGTGTGTGTGTGTGTGTGTGTGTGTGTGTGTGTGTGTGTGTGTGTGTGTGTGTGTGTGTGCGCGCCTCTAGGCACGACCATAATACACGTCACAATGAGCATGTCCATTTCACTTCTTCACAGGAGACCGTTTTGCAGGTGGGGAAAGTGAGGCACAGCACGGGGAAGTGGCTAGCCCAGGCCCTACAGGGAGCAGGAGGTAGAGCCCGGAGTCCCAGCTCTTTGCTTGCGAGAAGCCAAAGGCCTCCCCTGGAGTAGAATGGCTCCTGTTAGGACAACACCGCACCTGCTTCTCCTCCCACTTTGGGGGAAATCGGGCACACTGTACCTCCGTTCAAGTGGATGGCGTTCCAGAGGTGTAAGAGCATTGGGCCGGGGGGGGGGGGGGGGGTTGGAAAGCAGCCCTGCCTGCTGAAATAGAAGAGGTGGCTCTCACACCAGCAGTCTGGCAATGGAAAGCCATTGTTGCACGGACCGTATAAATCATTTCAGTAGCAGCAGATGGTGGCATGAGCCGAGGCTGTGCCGGGGGGAAGCGCTGGTACGATGCACATGAGGGAGGTCCCGAGGGGGCAGATCATTCTGTAGCGTCCAGCCCTTCCCACCCCAGCATTTTCCATTCTCTTCCAGCGAGTGTTTGTCTTGGCCGGGCCGAGGACACGGGGCCAGGAATGTTTCCCCATCGCAGAGTGAAAGTGGAGGCTGGAATTGTTGGAATAGCATCAGGCTGAGTAACAGTCCTAACTTTATTCTCTGAAACAAAGCCCAGTGTCTGGGACACTGAGACCCGTTCCAGCTCCCAGCTGGCCGTGTGTCCTGGGGCCAGGACTGGGGACCACACTGGGATGGGAAGAAAATACCATCTGTTAACAGTACAGGTCTCCCCCTGAAAGTCTCACCGTGAAACCACCTCTGTGTGTGACACCACAATGAGAACCTCCCCCCCACACACACACTCACACCAGCACTGGAGGGAGCTATGAGTATGTTTGTAGGGGCGGGCAGGACAGGAAGACACTGTCTGGTACCAGCAGGGATTTCTCTGTGAGACCTTAGCATCCAACTTCTCTGCCACTGCTTGTTCCTGGGGGGGTGTCCGAGGCAGCTCTCTGCAATATTTCCTCTGCTCTCTGAGCCAGGTACTGAAATCCCATTGAACCCCTCGGCACCCTCACGGCCGTGCCACCCCAAGGAAATCAGTAGGATTTCACAGGTGTCACTGTGCCCCAGGTCCACACTGGGGGCGGGGGGTTATGAATTGCAACACAGTGTCCTGAGGGGGGAAATCCAGGGGGAGCGGAGGCTCCACGCTTGCCTTTGCATTACTGCTCGTGGTCATTCCGGGGCAGTACCCCGGTGGTTTGTCAGCCGGCGTTTCTGGCAGAGGTGCCATTCCTCTGGAAAGCCTGGCAGGGCCCTGGGGCTGGCGAGAACACTACGCAGGGGCCACCCTTCCGGCCTGTGGGGGGAATGCAGGGGGGGGGTGTTGCTGAGGTGCTGACTGAGCCTCAGGGAAGCACTCCCAGGGCCGGCCCATCCAGCCCTGTCTGGCCGAACTATTAGCAGCAGGGAGAAGAAAATTCTACCCCCAGGGACTTGGAGAGAGGTGGGGAAATAGCACTTTCCTTCGGGGTGGGGGGGGAATGTTTTTGTGAGGCGTCCCCCTCCCTTAGCCCGGGGCGCGGAAGGACTCCCTGTGTAACCCACCCAGAAGCTCAGCTCCAGGCAGTCTGGGTCTTTAGCTCGCGTGTAGTGGCTGCTGCTTACGACGCTCCAGAGGGCCCTTGTTCAACCCTCCGTGCTGGCCAAGAGAGTACGTCGTCCGACCTGACTGCCCCCGAGCGCCTGCAGCATTCATTCTAGCTGAGCTGCTTCTCCTGGTATTTTGGGGATCCCTTCCCCCTCCCCGCTAGCTGAGCACCTCCCAGGGTTTGAGCGATGGTCATGTCTGTCTCTCTCCCTTCCCCGCCCGGGGAGGTGGTTGGGGTATTTATAGGGTCTTTGTGTGCATTGAACTGAACTCGGCAGGGGGGGGGGGGGATTCTGGTACTGCTGGGAACAGCGTGACCCCACCCCCGCTGCTCTGACCTCGGACATACGGTACATATGAGGTCATGCTGCCCGGGAATGGGGGTGCCATTTTTTAAGAGCGCCCTGCCCCACCCCTGCCGGCATTGTGAGTACAAGGTCATGCCGGCGGGGGCGAAGCGCGCTCTTCCAAAGAGGTATCCCCCAGGCCATCCGATACCGCACACAGCCGCCTCTGGTTTTGTCTGAGTACCGGACAGGGGCCAAACCCTAGAAAAGCAGGACAGGCCTGGTCCATACCGGATGAATGCCCTGCCTAGTGCAAATAAAGGTAGGATTGGAGCCAGCCCTGGGAGCATCCCTGTTCTAGCTTTCATCTAGCTAGAGCCAGTGTACACCAGCAGTAGAGATGTGGTGGTGCAGGCTAGCAACAAGCATAAAACTCCTCCCAGGGGTGTCCACGCAGCCACCGGGAGTGAGCCTCCCGGGCCAGGGCGACAGACTCACCCTCGCCTGCTAAAACGGGCAGTGTGGACATCGCGGCCCCGACTGCAGCTCGGACTCTCAAGCCCACCCGATCCCCTTGGCTGGAAAGCCTGAGCCGCGACTACACACGGCTGTTCGTAGCACAAGCCCTCCTAGCACGAGTCTGTCTACCCTGGCCACAGCCCCTTCTCGGGTGGTGTAGCCGTCCCCTGTGCGTGAGAGCGAGCGAGCCGAGCAGCGAGTCTAACGCCAGCTCCCGTGAAAGGTCTGCTCTCAGCATCACCTCAGCCGCTCCCCGGCTGCTCTCCACCCAGGGGCTGGGGAAGACCCAGCGAGCGCTGGGAGATGGTGCCGGTCAGAGGAGAGGTAAATGGGGGGATGCCGCAGAGCTGGGGGTTGTCTGCATCCTGCTGGCGCTTCAGACCCTGTTGTCCCAGCAATGTTCCCAACGGCTGCCTCTAGAATCTAGATGTTCGGCGTGCTCATTAATGAACAAGGGGGAGGAAATGGGATTCTGGCTTCTTGTCTCGAGCCAGAGGGAAGAAATCCAGGCGGCTAACGGGTGATGCTCTTGTCTGGGGGAGGAGGAATGGCTGCTCTGGACTGGCAGGCTGGGGAAACAGGACTGACAAAGGCCTTGAAGGAAATTCTCACCTGCCCCTACGCCCGTCTCCAGCTGGCTCAGCTGCTTCTGGGACCTAGGCAAAGCCCCAGCCCCAGTTAACTGAAAGCCCCCTGTCACGGAGCGCCCGGGCGATGGTCTGGAACCCTAGGACGCCAGACACGACTTCGGGTGAAGTGTCCCCTCTCCATACACAGCCTGTTTCCAAGGCTAGGAGCTTCACGGGTACCCAGGACCGGCGACAGGGGGGTACTATGGGTACAGTTGTACCGGGCCCCGGACTTTAGGGGGGGGCCCTTAAGTCTTTAGGGGGGCGCAGTACACAGCAGTACCCATAGTCGTCCGTCCCCCCTTGTCACTGGGCCTGGAGAGCGGGGAAGGGGCGGGGAGGCGGCGCGGCTCTCCCCCGGACGAGCGCGCGTGTCCCCGGCAGGAGCGGTGAGCCCGGCCGGCGGCAGCGGCGCAGTCCGGGGGAGAAAGGGCGCGCGGGGGGGGGGGGGAGCAGCAAGGGCGGCTCGCGCTCCATTAGGACCCCGCACTGCCGCCAGCCGCTGTCAGCTGGGGGGGGAGCGCCGGCTGGGCTGGGCTGGGGGGCCCCCCGGCTGGGCTTCCCCCCCCAGCCGCTGTCAGCTGGGGGGGGAGCGCTGGCTGGGCTGGGGGCCCCCCGGCTGGGCTTCCCCCCCCCAGCCGCTGTCAGCTGGGGGGGGAGCGCTGGCTGGGCTGGGGGGCCCCCGGCTGGGCTTCCCCCCCCCAGCCACTGTCAGCTGGGGGGGGCCCGGCTGGACTGGGGGGGGGCCCAAACGATCAGAGTACGGGGTCCCCAAATTTCTGTCGCCAGCCCTGCGGGTCCCCACTTCAACCTTCCTGGGTCTGACCTTGGAGCATTCAGCACCTTCTGCCCCTCCGTGTGCTTCCCCCAGCGAGCCCGCCTGGGCGGGGTCCAGAGGGAGCCTGTGGATTCTGCACCCCAAATCCACCGTCAGACGTGACTCTCAGCCAGCCAGTAAAACAGAGGTTTATTCGTCGACAGGTACATGGTCTATCACCGAGCTTGTAGGCACCCGAACCCCTCAGCTGGATCCATTTTGGGGAGCCCAAGGGAGGCCAGACCCTGCCTGGGCCTGCCTCCCTTCTCCCCCCCCCCCCAGCTTCAGACTCCAAAACCTCTCTCCATCCAGCTGCAGACTCCAAACCGAAACTCACTCTCCAGCCCCTCCTCCCCCCTGGCTCAGCCAGGTCAGGTGACCTCCCTCCCCCACTTGGGGTCAGATTACAGCTTCAGGTCTGGACACCTGCAGAGAGTCTGTGTTTTGCATCAGCTACACATCCTTATCCCCTCACATAGACACTCAAGAAATGCATAGGGGAAACTGAGGCACACACCCAGTATTCCTACTCCGTCACCTCTCCCCCCCAAGCGGGTGAGTCTCCAGTGGAGCATGGGGTATGAGGGGGCTGACACTGCTTGTGGCCGGCAGTTTGAGGACTGGGTGTATGGACACTGTCCCCTTCCCAGGATGGGGCTGGGGAGGCAGCAGAGCAGAGCCAGGGGGCAGCCCCAGTGTGTGTGTGAGGGAGGGATTCTGTGGAAACCGTCCCCTCCCAGGGTGGGCTCTGGCGCTGAGGGGGGGACGGCCTCTGAGGGGTGAAAGGTGCAGAGAACAGCCCCTTCCCGGGCTCTGTGGGTGAGGTACCTGGCAATTGGGTGCAGCAGGGAGAGGGAGTGAAGCAGGCAGGGGGACCTAGCGGTGTGGCTGTGCCAGCCAGCCCAGGGGACGCGCTACAGGCACATTTTGGCTGGCAGGGGGGGGGCTCTTGGGGGGGGGGGGCATGAATGACAACTGTCCACGGCAAGCTGCCTCAGCGGAGAGCAGCGTCCCCATGAGAGCACTGCCAACCTCAGGGGCATCAGGCACCAAGAGGCTCCCCGAGTGCCCACGACGGTAGGGTCTTTGGGAGGTGGCCAGCTGGCTGCAGCCCTGCGTGGGCCGGAGGGAGCCCTGGAGTTTCGAGGGGGCGAGGCAGCCCCCCCAGCCCAGGGCAGAGCAGGGGACGGCTGCGCTAATGAGGAACAGCGATGCCATATGTTGTTTTTCTTCGACGAGACCAAGTTTGGGGTTTGAACGGGATCCATCCTTGGGGCCAGGCCCGCAGGCAGCATTCCTGCTGGAGACTCCACTGGGGTCTTGGTAAGACAGCCCTTTCCAAGACAAACAGCTGAGCAGAGCCACCACATGTGTGGGAACGGGAAGGAGAGTTTTGGTTCCCTCGGCTCAACGCGGGCCAAGCCTCCTAACAAAGACATGCTCAGGAGTGGGGGAAAACCCCAAAAGCCAGTTCCCAAGGGGGCTGCAGCATGGCGCCAAGGCCAGAATTTCCCCATGGCTCCCTGAGCTCTTGTTCTCACGGGGCCTGTCTACACTGGGGATTTCTGTCCCTATGGCGCCACGCCCATCCACTCCCCCAGGGCAGACACGCTGCGGAGGTGCCAACCTCGGTACCTCTTCGGTGGGTTTTTCCTGGCACAAAGAGCCCTATTGCAGACAGGGCCTTTCGCTGGACCGTCCAGGCTTAGTGAGCTGATTCCATTGCATCTTACTCTTCCTTGATAGGGGAATTGCCTTGTTATGGCTAGCCAGGGCCTCCTTTACCTCCTCCAAAATAAATAGGTCAGTGGCCCTTTTCCTTGGAAGAAACCTGTTAGCACAAACTGCCTTCAAAGGTTCCAGTTTCACTGAATTGTGAACTTTTTCGGCAAGTTGAACACCAAAGAATGCATGAGTCAGCCTGGCCCGGTCCACGGAGCAGGGAATGCAGGAGGGAAACTGTTAACAGAGCCTAGAAAATCCTGCTGGGCCCAAGCACAGATACATTTAATCAGAAACCGTGAAAGGACAAAGCCACTCAAAATCATCAGTGTAGTGGGACAAATCCACGGGTACCTAGAACTTTTCTATTGCTACCGCACTGCCCACTTTGAACTTTGATGGAACTCTGATCCTCCAGCTCACAAAACCCAAGCCCCTGTCACTTGACTTAAAAGAGAATCTCCCTTACCTTCCAGCAGTATAGGGCTGATGACACACAGTTGAGAAGCTCTGATCTCATCCTTAAGTGGGCATAGGTATGCACATACATGCTAGTCAGTTCATTTCACTATTGTTGTAAATCCAAGATAAAATAATGTCAGCTTGTTAGAGCAACAGGGATGGGCTAGGGTGGGGTTTTATGAATGACAGATAAGACCACTCACTGTCGCCCTGGGCTTAGGAGGGTGTTGTCAGACTGAGGCTAGCGACGCAGTTTGAAGGAGGGGCTTTGCTTGTGCCTGAGTCACAGGTAAGTGTGGTGTTGGGATATGTTGTGAGATCGGGAGGCGGGTGGCTGAGGGATTGCGCTGAAGGGATTTATATTCATATCGGGGTACCGCCTAGCACTCCCAATCTTTGGCGCAGGATCAGTGGCGTTAGGCCCTGTACAAACACAGAACAGAAAGATAGGTTGTGAGTACTCGTGGGGTAGGGACTGAGTAAACACCGAGACATGGAATTGGAGAATTCTTTCCTGCAGCCTTCCCCAGCCCAATCCCAGACCCCAAGACGTTGGGGCAGGACCTCACTCCCTCCCCCAGCGTGCCAACAGCTCCCTTGGCTTCCCCAGCATGTTGAGCGAGGTGCGTCGGCTTGCACAGCCTGCTGAGTGCGCTCCCCCTGCTTCCCTGCTACCCCATCTCAGCGACCAACCTGCCCAGCCAAACCACAAACATTTGTTTGTACGAGTGGCTCAGCTGCAGTCGGTTGTTTTCTTTATTTTGCACTGAGAACAGCTACAGTATTTTCCCGGTGCCAGAACAAACCCATCCCCCAGCTCCATGGCTGTGGGTCTTAGAACAGCTTCGCTTGCTGGCTAGACTGACCCCAGGAAGGGATCTGTGTGCACTGAGTCTGCACCCATCTTCCTGCCTCTCCCCTTCCTTCCTGGCTCCTCTGGGCATGGCGGACAGGGATCATCCTCTCCTCTGCTCTGCTCTGATCAGGTAGGTTTCACCCCCCAGGATAAGCAGCCTTTCTGGGAGAACTCGGGGTCCCTTGGGGGCTTGTCTATCAAATCCCTGGGAGGGAGCCACAGGACTGCCTGCCCTGTGCTCTCAGCAGCTGCACAGCGAGGAGGCGGTGGAGGTGGAGAAAGGGATCCCACCCCGTGGCTTAGTCACCAGCCCTTCTCTCTGCTGGCGATCCCAGCCACAGGAATGATCAACAGGGTTCGAGGGCGGGGGCACCAGCTCTGAGAGGCTTGGAGGAGGTCCCAGCATCCCCATAATCAATGGCACCAATTCTGCTCTGGGTTACACCCCTCTGAGGCCAGTGGGCAGGTACAGACATGGGCAGCGAAATTCAGCCTGCTGGACCCGATCCTCCTGGCACGCCCAGGAAGATCAGGAGTGACTGCTGGAATCGCTAGCAAAAAGCCAGGGCCAGGGCATAATCAGGCCCGCTGTGTTTATTTTCCCACCCATATCCTGCTCGTGTCCCCTGAAATGAAGGCCATGTGCAGAGGCTCTGAAAGGGCCACGGCCTCATCCAGCAGCCCCCAATAGGAGCTTTGGTTGGAGCGTTTGAGTCAGTTCTAGCACTGGCAAAAGATGCTCGTTTGATAGCCCCAGGAGCAGAATCCTTTGTTCCAGGACCAGCTCTGGGCCAGGCAGTGGCTTTGGGGAGGGAAAAGGCCGGTGGGTGAGGGGCAGTCATGGGACCTGGGTTCTGGCCTTTCCACTAGCTTGCTTTGCAACCTTGGCAAGTCACTTCCCCTCTGCACCTTAGTTTTCCCATCTGTAAAATGGGGATGATGGTACCAACCCACCTGCGGCTAATGGATGGGAATGGCTATAATATTAAGAGCAGGATGTAATTCCCAAGAACAATTCCCTCTAACTGTGCTGAAGCAGAAACCTCCAGCTTACTGGGCAGCCAGTCCTTCCAGAAACCCACCTTTTGTCCAGTCCAGTATAGTCATTGACAAAGGGGGAAAGTGGGGAGGCATGACAGGCCAGTGGAGGGTGTGGGAGAGAGGGGGGCAGGGAGGGATTCTCTTGTCCCTATGACAGAAGCCACAGGGAATGGATCCTTAGGCATGGCTGGCGGGAGGCCACAGAGGACTTTACCTCACTTTCTCCAGATGTCAGACTGCACAGAAAGGGCTGGGCTGGGGTAGGGAGGGAATAAGCTAAAGGAGGGAGCTCAGGGTTGCAAGAGATACTTGGTGTGATGCAAAAACTCTCATCGTCCCAGCCTGGCTCTCTGCAGCATGACTCAGCTTGCAGAGTTCAATTTAGCTTGGGTGAAAAGAGCTACCACTCCACTGGCTTCACGCCTGCTTGCAGCCAGGAGCCACGTGGGCAGAGGGGAAGGGACGGAGAGGAGCCCCAAGGAGAGAGAGTCCTCCCGCCCTCCGCCCTCCCCAAAGCACACTCAGCCCGATGGGTTCAGTGGCATTAGTAGGTGACTCCTGATCCTTCCCCCCACTCCATTCCTGCTCTATTAATGACTCGTGCCCCTTGGCAGACCTGTCTCCAGTGGACAGTGATGGATCGGCGGTGACTGGGGCTCACTAGAGATTGCTTACATCGTCCTGGAGTTTCTTGTTTCACCTGCTGGACATCTGAGACCCCTTCTTCACAGCTCACGCTGCTGGCCAGCCTTTGGTACACTGACTCCCGCCCTCCCTCCCTCCAGACAGAATGGAGGCCGAAGGGAGAGGGTCTCTTTCCCTGGGCTAGTGCAAAGTGCTGCTTCCCCAGTAGATCCAGGCTTGCTTTCATGATTGTTGGCTTCCAGCTCAGCTCGCTGGAAAGACTTGTGGGTCCCGGCAGGTCCAGTAGCCAAAGCCACCGAGTTCTGAGCAAGCAGCTGCAACATGTTCCTGAAATCCAGCCGTCCCCACACCCAGCATGTTGGCCTGCGTACGGCCGCAGGCTCATGTTTCATTGCGCATGGTGCCATGTGTTTGTGGCCAGTGGTCTTCGGAGCCTGCTGTTAACATATGAGGGGGGGAGTGTCAAGTTGGTGCTGGGAGACAGAATACTGTGAGTCCAGGCCTTGATTGGAGACGGGAGGACCAGAAGCCACAGAGCTACAGAGGTTGAGTCATCTCTGAAAAGGCAGCTGCGTGGCAATGGGGAAGCTGGTGGAAGGCCAAAGGAAGGAGCAGGAGAGTGTGGTGCAGTGGGTAGGGCAAGGCACTAGGAGATGAGACCTGTGGGAATAGTCCCACTGTGCAATTTAGATAAGACACCTGACGAATCTGCCCCTCGGTTTCCCCACCCTCCTTGTGCCAGCCGCAAACCCTGACTCCAGCATCCTCCCCTCCCTTCCCCTGGGCCTTGGGGGATGATGGGTAAATATCAAAAGGTTCAGTCTTTGAATCCAGTTTGGTTAAGCACCAAATATTCAGGAGATACCCAGCATAGTCGGAAACCCCTAGGTCTCCTGTGATCCCTCTTGTGGAGGCTGTCCGTCCACCATTGACATAACACATTCTTGGGTGATTTTCAAGACCCAGCCACCTCTTGTAACACCGAAACACACAACATTAAGGAATCAAGGACCCATCCATGTCCAGGGCTGGATTACCCAATAGGCAGACTAAGCAGGTGCTTAGGGCACCTGCAACGCAGGGGGCACCAAAAAAAAATGAGGGTTTTTTTTTAATTTGATATTTAGAAAAAAGCATCGAAGTAGTCCTCATGGGAAAAATCAGAACTTTGTTAGACTTCCTTACACTCCACTCCACACTCTTCCCCTGTTTTTCTGTTCTCTTTTTATTACTTATCCCCACCTAAACCAGGGGGGCGTCCTACTAACATAGATGGAAATAATGCGAGGAACTCAGATCCTGTCCTGTATTGCAATAGTTGACTCATACCCTGTTGACTTGAACATGAATCTCTATGGAGAAGTACAGCAGTTCCACTGTTATATGCACACAAAGTTTCATTAAACAGGAAAAATGAAATTCAGCCACATTGATCTTCATGACACGATATTGAAAGACGGAATACAAAGTGGATTTCCAAATGTACAGATCGCACTATGTATTTTTCTAACACTGATGATTACTAACTGCTCCGCAAAATGCTCTTTTTTTTTCAGCTGAAAATAATAAAAAACCCTCAGAGAAGAACAACGTGTCAGGACAGACTTGATTCACTTTCCCTACTGTGTATGGAAGTGGACATACAAGGGTCCATGGAGCACAGCAACTCTGGAAAAGCGTCGCAGTTCAGGTAAGTTTGAGAACCGCTGTGTTACATCATTTCTGGACAGTCCCCCAGAGCACACCCCTTAGATATGGAAACGACTCCCCTACCAGTGCCCCCCTGTGGCTGGGTGTGGGTTTGCTGGGCCTTTCTCTTGGTCATCACCAGCAGCCAGGCCATGTGACAGGTCAGTTTGCTTCTGAAGTCCAGCTGTAAATGGTCAGGCCCACAAGCTGTCTTCTCCCAGCTGCCCTCGTCAAAGTCCTTAAGAAGTTCTGAGCAACTGTGACTTCCCTCCTCCCCCACCCCCACCCCGTAGGCAGGAGCACGTCCGTGACATAGGCCAAAGTTGTTTGGATGCCCTGCCTGAGACACCATCCAAGGGCCTAACTTCCAGAGGTGGGTGCTCTATCTTTTCTGCAAATCGAGGCCTCTTCAAGGGGTCTCATGGTGGGCACTGAAAATCTCTAGCCTCCTTTGACAATGTAGGTCCATGAATTGCCATCCCAAACCCAGGCATTCAAAACATGAGTCAGGCCCCTCCCCAAAAGTCATGAGATGTTCAAAATGGTCTAGTTAAGGTTTCTTTTCAATTGTCTTTTGGTTCTTGAGCCATCAGATGTCGCATCTTGAAGCTTTTCTTCTGCCAGGGCTGGAAACTTTGTTTCTTTTTGTAAAGGGAAAGCCAATAGTCCCATGTAATCACCTGACTCCAGGAGCTGGGGCTTTAAGAAAAGCCCCCTAAAATCAGGAAACTCACCATAAACCCATGAGAATTGGTAACAGTGGCCCATAGCCAGTAGCTTTTCACTGCCGTTGGACGGTGTCACAGGTTGCCTGGCCCAGAGTTGGGCCTATGACACAGTAACTATTCACCAGCTGCTCAGATGGCTTAATTGCAGGAATTGGCTGCACCTGAGCAGGAGTCAGGCCTGGGCCATGGGGGCAGTTTAAGAAGGATGAGCCCTGGAGCCCGAGGAAGGCAGCAGTTTGTGTTTTCATGGGGGATTTGCTGAGGTGAGGAGTCCTGTGCCCTGAAGGAAAGGTGACACTGGAGAGTGAATACAGGTAGGTACCCAGTGGGCCCAGGAAGGGGTTGTGAGACAGGCCAGCTGGCAGGCTGAGATAGGAAGAAGCTACACGGGGGTCCTGACTAGACAGATCTTGCCTGCTTGTTCCTGTTTCCCTGGGCTGGAACCCAGAGGAAAGGGATGAGGAAGGTGGTGGAAGGACCTTGGAGACTAATGATCTTGAATCAAAGACTTGGCGTGAGGCTGCCGGACTCTGTTACCCCCCAAGGAGTGGAATTCGAGGTGAGCTGGGCTGGAGGGCTGAGAAAAGGGGAGTGACTGGAGGGGCTATCAGGATGGGGTGCGAGAGAAGACCCTGCTGTGCCGTGCCCCGTCACGAGGGGTGTCCTGGCTGGTAAGTGACACTTCAACAGATTGCAATTTATTCCCTGTCTTGTCCTCACCGGTGAGAATCAGGGACGTCGGTGGGGCCAGTCTATGACCCTTGATTTCCTTTTCCTCGTGTGTTCTGGAAAGAGTTTTTGGCAGGAATTTAAAATCCGCAGCAGCACCCTAGTGTTTCCTTGCAGCTCGTTGCAGCTTCGGGGCACGGTGTAAACAGTAGCTATTGAGTGATTCCTTGGGAATGAGCTGAATCTTTTTGGCGGAACTTGTGAGAATTTATTTTACATTTAATCCTCGGAGGGGGGGGGGAGAGAGAGAGAGTTTCTAGAAGTGTCTTTAAAAACCACAATCACGTCCCCTTTATGAGCACAATTAACTGTGGCTGCTTGATTCTCTGATTTTTAAAGTTGTGCCTGGGTCTCGGGATTGGATTGAAGCAGGGGTGGGGAAACTGTGGCCCGCGGGCCACATCCGGCCTGTGGGCTAATTCTGTCTGCTGCCCCTCCCCCCGGAGCTACCAGCTGGGGAGGCTAGCTCCTCCCTCCTCCCCCACTATTCCCCCCCCCCAGCGCTGCACGAGCAGCACTCAGGGTGGGGGGAGCTGTGCGCTCCAGCTAGACACGCTGTTCTGAGCGGTGTGGTAAGGGGGTGGGGGATTGGATAAGGGCCAGAGGGTCTCAGATGGGAATGGGGGGTTGGATAGTGCATGGGAGTCCCGGGGGCCTGTCGGGGTGGGGGTTTGGTAGGGGTCGGGGCAGTCAGGGGACAGGGAGCAGGGGGTTTGGATGAGGTCTTGGTGGGGGTGGTTAGGGGCGGGAGGGTTGGATGGGTTGGGGGTTCTGAAGGGTACAGTCAGGGGGAAGAAAGTGGGAGGGGATCAGATGGGGGTGGGACCAGGCTGTTTGGGGAGGACCCAGACTCAGGGTCGAACAATGAGATCAGAATCTCAGCCTTCACTTAAAACCCTGCCCCAAATCCCTAACCCCTCGCTTGCTTAGGTGTGCAAAGAGAATCATGGGCAGTGTGGGCTGGGTAGAACTGATTCTTTGCAGAGAGCTTGAAACAATCACCCCAAGGAGTGTGAACTGCCCCCATTCATCTTCATTTTGAAAGGAGGTGGGAGAGGACCCCCGAGGGCTCTGGCCATGGGAAACCCTCTGGGCCGTGCCTAAGGCCCTGAGGTTCCTTAGTGTGGCCCTGTGTGTTGTGTTCATCGCCTCTTGGTCGCTGAGTGCATGTCTTGGAGCCGAGTCCGTCTCGAGACTCCAAGCACCTGCCTGCAGCGTGCCAGCCTGTCTCTTCTCCCCTTTGCCTCAGTGTGGCTCCCTGGGCCAGTTCAGTGCCAACCTGGAAACTCCTGCAAAGATTCACTCTGACTACAGCCCTGCATTACTTCCTGCTGGACTCCAGTGCTCGGTCGCTAAGGCGTGTCACTTACTCGTTCAGCAACATCTCCCGGCCTCGACACAGCAACACAACCTAAGAACAACTCGCCCTGCGTGCCAGGAAACCAGCTCCTTCCCAGACATGGGATGCAAGGGCAGCTCACTCAGCCTCCAGACAGCCATCTCTCCGGAGAGGAGTGAGCCATGTTGGAGGGGACTAGACCGAACTCCAACCCTGGCCCCATTCTGTGCTGCCTGGTGCCAGCAGCTAGGACAACCTGTTCTAATACTGAACTGGGCCCACTTTATGAACCCTTTGAAACCACTGATCAATGGAAACGGAACGTAAAAGCAACGAGGAGTCTTTGTGGCACCTTAGAGACTAACAGATTTATTTGGGCATAAGCTTTCATGGGCTAAAACCCACTTCATCAGATGAGTCCCACACGTGGTCTGTAACCATCCATAATACCTTCTGCTGATGTGCCTAATAACAAACTAGAACACCGTCCTCATGTCTGTAATATGCTTGTAACAGTTATTAATCATTTAACCTTCCATAGAAACCATTTACCTGGACCCTGGAATAGAAAGTGTGACCTTGGCTGAGTTGCGTTTATCCAGAGCTCCCAAAGGGCTTTCCAAAGCAGAGCACCGTTGTCCCCATTTTCTAGAAGAGGAAACAGACAAAGGCCCAGATCCTCACAGGTCTGTCGGGGAAATGAAATCCGTGGGAGGGAGGCACCTAAATACGTCTGAGCATCTAGGTCAGTGTGACTTGTCCAGAGTCTCTCAGCTGGTGAGTGGCAGCTCCAGGAGTAGGACCTGGTTCTTTGGAGTCCCAGTCCATTAAACTGTCCTCTTGCATTCCAAGCTCCTTTGGCCTAACCAGGGCTTCATGTTGGCAGCAGATCCTCAGCGGTGGAGGTTCTTGACCTTGGACCTGAAAGGTCAGAGATGATCCGGTATCCTAAAGGAACGAGGTCAAGTTGGGCTAATTCTCATTGCCCCGAAGCACAATTGAAATCAGCACAAGCCTCTCGCATTTCAAAGCATTTCTGCCTATTTATATGGCACTCATTCCCCCACACCTCAGCCCGGCGCTAGGGCGCAGCATCGTTTATCATTGTGCGTGTTTATTACATGTTGCCATAGCAGCAATCCTGTTTGACTCTCTCTAAACAATGGCTGGAGTTTGATGCTGTAAGTGGAACTTTATTTTCACGAGCTGGCTGCAGTGTCTGCATTGCTCTCCTCTGCTGGTTGGAATCCAAACTATGTGTCATAGGCCCTATACTGCCCACGCCACACAGGAGAGTCTCTCTCTCTTTAGTGAGAGTGGCAGCAGCTGTTGAAACAGGAGGATCAAAGATCCAATCCAGTTGTGACAGGCTGAATGGCCCTGGTGTGAACCATGGTGACCTAATTTAAGGTGGTCACATACATGCCATTGTGTGGTTCTGCTGCATGACATCTTGCAGGAAAGAGAGATTTCCTTCTTGCCATTGGCCTCCTGTGGATCAAGAGAGGCAGCCTGCCTGTGACAGAATGTTCCCCTGCAGCCCTCGTCTGGTTAGGTAAAGCCTCCCCAAATGTCAAGTTTATGCTTTAAAGCAGCTGAAAGAGAAACCCAACTCCCCTCAGCAGGAGGGCTTTTGCTTTTGGCGGCCTGTGTGCTCCAAGCCAGGCGTGCTGCTGGGTGACTCAGATGCAGAGCGAGGGAACGAAGAGGAGGGGTGAGACTGAAGCGAGGAGGAAAGAGACTGGGGTGGATGAGAAAAGGAGGGGGGATAAAAGGGAAAACCACGGAGAGAAGAGGTTTGCAATGGGGGGGGGGGGAGAAGGATCGAGAAGAGACGGAACAGTCAAAGAGGATGGACTGGATCTAAACCGCCCAGGAGCTCAGCCCAGTGGGTGCGGCTCTTCTGAAAACCTGGCCCCGTCTGTGGGTGCTGAGCCCTCAGAAATCTGGCCCTGAGCTCTTCAAAATCAGGCCCTTAGCAACTTGCTGTCTTTGGCAACCAGGGGCCCCTTTCCCAAGCTGGGTCGGGTAGGGTGTGGACAGTCTCTCACTAATGTGCAATTCGGAGGAGCAGTGATGCCCTCTGCATCCAAATGAGAACGGTCGGCTCTTCTCCAGGTGAAACGGATCGATCACCTTCCGCTTTTTTTTAGTGCACTTTACAGTTTGTTGCAATTAGTTCATTTAATCCGGTTCCATGGAAACCGAACGGGTGGCCAGAAACATTCCCTCTCCTGGACTCCGCCATAGCACCTCCAGCTGTGAGCTCATTCGGTTTCATGAGCTAAGCCGTGCTGGCTTGGTGAGCGCTTGTCTCGGAGACTGTGCAGAATCACCTAGGTGTTGCAGGACATGGTGATGGATGAATCAGTAAGGGCACTAACACCGGGGGGGCTGTGCTGCCAGAGGGCCTGTAGTTCAGGTGACACACAAAACTGAGACACTCCTTGCTTGTTAAGGATCCCTATGGGGCAGTGTGCGCAGGAGTTGGGTGTTCGGACGCTGAGTTTAATCAGAGAGGTAGCCGTGTTAGTCTGGAATAGCAGAGGTAACTGTCACGGAGCGCCCGGGCGATGGTCTGGAACCGCTCCCTAGGAAGCCAGACCGGACTCCGGGTGCAGGGCCCCTTCTCCGTACACAGCCTGTTTCCCAGGCCAGGAGCTTCAGGGGTCCCCACTTCCACCTTCCTGGGTCTGACCTCGGAGCATTCAGCACCTTCTGCCCCTCCGTGTGCTTCCCCCAGCAAGCCCGCCTGGGCGGGGTCCTGGGGGAGCCCATGGGTTCTGCACCCCAAATCCACAGTCAAATGTGACTCTTAGCCAGCCAGCAGAATAGACGGTTTATTTAAGATGTTAGGAACACCATTCAACTCACAGCTTCTCAGTCCAAACAGGGTCCCTCAGTCAGGCCTTTCTGGGGTGTGCCAGGAGGTGAGACCCAGATTCTGGGCTCCTGCTTCTCCCCCAGGTTTAGTCGATGACTTCTAATCACAGACCATACAGCGAGCGTGAGCCTTCAGCTGGATCCATCTTGGGGCCAGAGAGCGAGATGGCTTCTCTCCCTCTCCCAGCTAGACCCAGACCCAGACTGTCCCAAACCCCCTCGCCACTTCCTGCTCCTTTGTTCCTTCGTCTGGTTTCCCGGGCTTCAGGTATCACCTGACCTCCCTTCAACAGATTCAGCTGACCTCCCTCCCCCACCTGGGGTCAGGTTACAGCTTCAGGGATGCACACCTTTGAATACCTTCAGAGGCTCTGCTTTGCATCACTATCAGCCCCTATCCCTTCACATAGACTGTCAAGAAATGCATAGGGGAAACTGAGGCACACACACACAGTACTCCCACTTCGTCACAGTAACAAAGTCCTGTGGCACCTTAAAGACTAACTATAAAGTTTTGAAGCATAAGCTTTCGTGGTCTAACACCCACTTCGTCGGATGCACTTCCACTGCTTGCATCCGACGAAGTGGGTATTAGCCCACGAAAGCTTATGCTTCAAAACTTTATAGTTAGTCTTTAAGGTGCCACAGGACTTTGTTACCTGAGTTTAATTACACTCCAAGGTGGGTAATTATGTCAGACTCCTAAATTCTCCCTTATGATCTTATTCACCCCCTTCCTAAAAATGCTAAGAATGCATTGCTGCGTGCTGTTAAACAGCTGGGGCGTTCCACCGCCGAGGGAGTTGCATTTCCACTGTGGGACACTTAGGTAAGTGGAACGTTACGGCCTTGGCGAGTCTGGTGCTGAACACAGTTGTGGGGTTTTTTGGGACGTGCATGGATCTGGAGCTGAACTTCCCGGCTCAGGGGCCAGGGGCCCGAGCTGGGCAGCTAACTTGAGAAGCTCCCCTCGTTTGGATTTGCAGAGCAGCCGTCCTTCCCTGCCACTGATGCCCATGGCTCCCCAGTGCACCTTTAAACACGGCTGAGAGCCTGGCACGGAGGATAGGACTTCCCCGACCTGCTTCTCCATAAGAGGAACTGTTGAGCCGCCCCAGTGACGGGCCCAGGCAGACCCCCGTCCTCCCCTCCCTTGTGCTCCATAAGAGGAGAAAGAGAGAGGGGGCCCCCGGCTCGGCTCCCCGGTACATTCCATTCCTGCCTGTCACGGACCAATATAGCCACCAGCATCACTCCAGGCACACGCCAGAGGTGCTGAGGCAGGCTGGAAGGAATTCAGCTGCCGTAAGTGCTCAGACACTCAAGGCAGCAGGCCCAGCCAGCACAGATGAGACGCCGCCTCTCCCTTGGAACCGGGATCTGATCCCAATGCCATGGGCTCCGGGATTCTCAACTGGGAGCCTGTCTGGGGGAGATGAAGAATGACAAATGGCCCTCTCAACCGCAGGAGTCCTGATCCCGAGGTGCTTCGTGAGCACTGTTTAGGAATCTCTTTCCCTCCTCCCCATGCAGCTGCTTCTGGGGTGGAGCACTATAGCAGTTTAACAGCCCCTGGCAAAACAGTTTAGTGGAGGAAGTGAAGCATAATGTATCCGATTAAAACTGCTACGGAAACGTAAAGAGGTGAATGTAATAATGCAAACTGGAATTTATCCAGGACGCTGGTGATTATTAATCCTTCCCGAGAGCAAGGGCTAGCCTGTGTCCCACCTAGTGTGAGAGGTTGGGCTGCTTGTGACTGCTGTCAAAGGGTTAATGACCACTGAGAGGTTGTTACAGAGCGCCCGGGCGATGGTCTGGAACCGCTCCCTAGAAAGCCAGACCGGACTCCGGGTGAAGGGCCCCTTCTCTGTTTCCCAGGCCAGGAGCTTCACGGGTACCCACTTCCACCTTCCTGAGTCTGACCTCGGAGCATTCAGCATCTTCTGCCCCTCCGTGTGCTTGCCCCAGCAAGCCCGCCTGGGCGGGGTCCTGGGGGAGCCCATGGATTCTGCACCCCAAATCCACAGTCAAACGTGACTCTCAGCCAGCCAGTAAAACAGGTTTATTCGATGACTTCTAATCACAGACCATACAGCGAGCGTGAGCCCTCAGCTGGATCCATCTTGGGGCCAGAGAGCGAGATCGCGGCTCTCCCCTCTCCTGCCTGGCTCCAGCTCAAAACCAGACTGACCCAAACCCCCTCTAGCCCCTCCCTGCTCTCCTTTGTCCCTTACCCGGCTAGGAGGCATCACCTGACCTTTCTCCAACAGGTTCAGCTGACCTCCCTCCCCCACTTGGGGTCAGGTTACAGCTTCACCTTGGCTTTGCTTTGCATCAGCTACACATTCCTTTCCCTCCACATAGACGCCCAAAAAATGCATAGGGGAAACTGAGGCACACACACACAGTATTCCTACTTCGTCACAGAGGTCAAGTAGCTAGGTACCTGTGCCCTGCCCTTGGGTTATTTTCAGCCAAAGAGGTTTGTTCTCAGGACGTCCTGCTTCGATCTTTCTTTGAGCTGTTGTGGGAGGGCCATGCCACCCCTTCCGAAATCAGGGGTCGGGGCCACATCAAAACATCCCAATATCGGCTTCAAAATCATGAGGTTTTGTTTTTATTTTTGAATTACCTTGTAGATGGTTTTGCATTTGCCTTCGGCTTGCCGTACCTTTACCCTGCCCTCGCATCAGCATTTCACTGTTTGCTCCACAACCACAAGGACTTCACTAGAAACTTGCTTTTGTGTGAAATCCTGACATTCTTACAGAATCACATGGCTTCAGGAGCTGGGGCTTTCAGAAAAACACCAAGTAGCATGAAAGGCGGCAGCCCAAAATCCCCAGCCGTCTCAAACTTGCTTCTGTAGTTCAACTGATCTCCCTTCATAAATAAAGATGAGGTGGTTTGTTTTTCTCTCTCCCTGTGGTGGCCGTGGATTTACTGTGTAAGAAGTGATGAGTACTGCATGGGAGCTGGCTATAAGGTGTTTGGGTTTTTTTTACTGTATGGATATTGTTTGCCACATAGGAAAACAAGCCCTGGTCTAGACTAGAATTCAGTCTACACCCGCTATCCTGTGCCAGCCTAATTCTGGATATTTCTAGACTATAATTTCACTCCCACCAACGTAACTCGCCCTCTACACCAATTTAATAACTCACTTCCACAAGTCAGCCCAGAGTCAAGATTAACGTATTTAGGTCTTATTGCCCTTATACAAATCCATGGTGCGCCCACATCTTGAATACTGCGTACAAATGTGGTCTCCTCATCTCAAAAAGGATATACTGGCACTAGAAAAGGTTCAGAGAAGGGCAACTAAAATGATTAGGGGTTTGGAACGGGTCCCATATGAAGAGAGATTAAGGAGGCTAGGACTTTTTAGCTTGGAAAAGAGGAGACTAAGGGGGGATATGATAGAGGTATATAAAATTATGAGTGGAGTGGAGGAAGTGAATAAGGAAAAGTTATTTACTTGTTCCCAAAATAGAAGAACTAGGGGCCATTCAATGAAATTGGCGTGCAGCAGGTTTAAAACAAATAAAAGGAAGTTCTTCTTCACACAGCGCACAGTCAACCTGTGGAACTCCTTACCTGAGGAGGCTGTGAAAGCTAGGACTATAACAGGGTTTAAAAGAGAGCTGGATAAATTCATGGAGGCTAAGTCCATAAATGGCTATTAGCCGGGATGGGTAATGAATGGTGTCCCTAGCCTCTGTCTGTCAGAGGGGGGTGATGGATGGCAGGAGAGAGATCGCTCGATCATACCTGTTAGGTTCACTCACTCCGGGGCACCTGGCATTGGCCACTGTCGGTAGACAGGATGCTGGGCTAGATGGACCTTTGGTCTGACCCAGTATGGCCGTTCTTATGTTCTTATGTTAGGTCGATGCAGGCTCCGTGTAGACGCTGTGTTGCTTACAACTGTTGTGTGCTGGGATCAAAAGCTGTTGAACACTGATTTCAAACCCAAGTTTAAAACTAGATTCAACAAGGGCAGGATAAGTTTCATCACAATGGTGCTAACTCTCGATTTTTACTGTTAGCGTCCCACTAACCTCTCATCTTACTTACTCGCTCCTGTCCCAAGCCTCCCTATTTCCTCCCCGCAAGCCACCTTCTGATTTTAAACAGGGTTTGAGGGGCGGTTTGTTTTCCCAGTACAGCTGTGTCCATGTCCTGCTTATTGCACTAACTCTGTGTGATGCCTACAACCATCTTGGCAATGGCGAGGCAGCTAGTGGGCTGCAACAGCTGCTTACCAGATTGTCTCTTTGTTACCTTGTTCTTTCCCCAGCTATTTGTTGGAGCTACCTGGTCCAGCCTCTTATACTTAGATTGTAACTGTCTCATCAGGGCAGAGACATCTCTTTGATCTGTGTTTGTACAGCTCCTAGCACCATGGGGTGCTGCTCCATGATGGAGGCTCCTGGGTATTATCCAGTATAAAGAGAGAGGCCAGGCTGCTGCTGTGAGTGGGTGAGAGTTACACGGGCCTGGGGACTTTCCATGCCTGCCCCATTAATGTGAGGCTGCATGGTTCATGTGTCCCAAACTGGGTCACCGCCCTCCTCCCGCGAGCTCAATGCTCTGCTTCCACCTGCAGGGCCATGGAGGGGCGGCGTGGCTGGTTCGCTGAAGGCTGAAGCGGTTAAAGCTGGCTGGATGCCAGGAGCAGGCAGGCTGGGGAATTAGGTCCATTAACTTTCAGTCCAAAGAAACAGATTTCTGAGATTTAACCGGATCAGTGACTTAAGGCGCTTAGGTGGGAAGAGGAACTAGCACAAGCCAAGCTTAGCACAGTCACACACTGGGAAGGGGGGGCAGTGGGGATCAGAAATAGGCTCCTGTCACCGAATTGGGCACAGGCCGATACGGGGCCTGTCCCACGTACACCCTCTGCCCCCCGGGCAAGCCTGGTGCTGCCCTCAGATGCTTAGAGCTCTGGCTGGCGGGGATGCTCCTTAGGCCAGGAGAGCTGTCAGCGTTGAAATGGCGAGACGGGTGTGAGAAACCAGAAAGGGGGAAACCGGGGAAACCGAGGAGAGGAAGAGACGGAGCGGGGACACTGGAAGGGGGAAACCGAGGAGAGGAAGAGACGGAGCGGGGACACTGGAAGGGGGAAACCGAGGAGAGGAAGAGACGGAGCGGGGACACTGGAAGGGGGAAACCGAGGAGAGGAAGAGACGGAGCGGGGACACTGGAAGGGGGAAACCGAGGAGAGGAAGAGACGGAGCGGGGACACTGGAAGCGGGAAACCGAGGAGAGGAAGAGACCAAGGAGAGGAAGAGACGGAGCGGGGACACTGGCATTTGGCTCATTTTACTCCCCATAGGGCCCCGGGCACCTGATAAGCCGGCAGACAGTGATGGGGAAGTGGAAGAGGAGAGAGCATGAGAGAAAAAGCAAGAGAGGCCTTTGAGGGTCCCTTATTGAGGGCAAAATAAGGAGAGCTCCCGACACCGAAGAAACGGGCCAGCACCCAGCTTACTCCTGGCTGACACCCCCCCCCCCCCCCAGGAGGGAGCTACCGTCTGTCTGCAGCCAATGTAAGAAAAGCAGCCGCTCCCCGGGGCACAGCGTCTCCCTCACAGCTCCCTGGGATGGATCCAGCCATTCGCATGGGGAGGGGCACTAGAAAAGTGCCCATCTTTCCCGTGGTTCGGGGCTGAGCCCCAGGTGGAATTTGAGATGATGATCGCGAGGGGTCCGCACCTCTGAGGCTCAAGCCCCCTGTTTTTAAGATAGTAAAAGCACCGATTCGCCCGCCCCCTCGGCGCTGGACTCTCCCCAGGGCGGGTACGTGCCCTGCTCTCCCCCTCAGCGCTGGACTCTCCCCAGGGCGGGTATGTGCCCTGCTCTCCCCCTCAGCGCTGGACTCTCCCCAGGGCGGGTACGTGCCCTGCTCTCCCCCTCGGCGCTGGACTCTCCCCAGGGCGGGTACGTGCCCTGTTCTCCCCCTCGGCGCTGGACTCTCCCCAGGGAGGGTACGTGCCCTGCTCTCCCCCTCAGCGCTGGACTCTCCCCAGGGCGGGTACGTGCCCTGCTCTCCCCCTCAGCGCTGGACTCTCCCCAGGGAGGGTACGTGCCCTGCTCTCCCCCTCAGCGCTAGACTCTCTCCAGGGAGGGTACGTGCCCTGCTCTCCCCCTCAGCGCTGGACTCTCCCCAGGGAGGGTACGTGCCCTGCTCTCCCCCTCAGCGCTGGACTCTCCCCAGGGAGGGTACGTGCCCTGCTCTCCCCCTCAGCGCTGGACTCTCCCCAGGGAGGGTACGTGCCCTGCTCTCCCCCTCAGCGCTGGACTCTCCCCAGGGCGGGTACGTGCCCTGCTCTCCCCCTCAGCGCTGGACTCTCACCAGGGAGGGTACGTGCCCTGCTCTCCCCCTCAGCGCTGGACTCTCCCCAGGGCGGGTACGTGCCCTGCTCTCCCCCTCAGCGCTGGACTCTCCCCAGGGCGGGTACGTGCCCTGCTCTCCCCCTCAGCGCTGGACTCTCCCCAGGGCGGGTACGTGCCCTGCTCTCCCCCGAGTGCGCTGGACTCTCCCCAGGGCGGGTACGTGCCCTGCTCTCCCCCTTAGCGCTGGACTCTCCCCAGGGAGGGTACGTGCCCTGCTCTCCCCCGAGTGCGCTCGTCTGCCCCGCAATGCCTGGGAGGTCGTCGCCATGTTGAGGGATTTGGGGGCAGGAGCTAGAAGAGGGGACTGGGAATCGAGACTTCTGGGCTCGGAGACAAAGTTTTGCTGGACTCGGGAAAGGATGAGCTGTTTACATGAATAAACAAGAACATCCAGTTACCTGAGCTAGAGCAGGCTGGACGTTGTCCGTCGCTGGGCTGTAACTTCCCCCTCGTATGCCTTCCTCTGCAGCATGGGCCGCTGGTCACTAGCTGAGCTGGGCCCCTCTGGTAAAGGAACTCTTGGGCAGCCCCTCTGTTCTTGGTACCTTTGACTCACTCAGAGCCTGGGGGCAAGTTGCTTGGCCACTGTTTCCCCAGCTGTAAAATGGGGACGTGGATCCCAATCTGCTTTTCTGAGGGGTTGAAGCTCATTGGCTTTGCGAGTCAGGGGTCGGAAGGGCAGAGAATTAGTGCTGGTTTTGTTAATTGCTTCTTGTCACCTAGCTAGAAGAATTCCTGCATTCTGGGAGCACAGGCCTGATGGGTACTCCAGCAAGACACCACCTCCTTGGCTCTAATCTGCAATGTCAGCAACCTCCCTGCTTACTCTGCAGAGGGATTTGTAGGAAACTCCATGGTGCCTAATCCCACGGTCCTTGGGGCGGTCTGACTCAGCAGCCCGCTGCTATGGGGCTGGGACTGGCAGTGGTGAAAGAACTAATGCAGGAGTCATGGGGTGTGGTCCCGGAGGGAGCTGTCCTATCCCCACTTCTCCCAGAACCTGGCCCAAAGCATGTGACTCTGCAACACTTTCGCAGGGGATATTCCTACCTGGCCCCCATCCAGAGACAGTTAACGCCCTGAAGCAGTACGGACAGGGAACCCTGAGGTTTTAAATCTTGGTGTCTCATAAGAATGGCCATGCTGGATCAGTTGAGTGGTCCACATAACCCACTACCCTGCCGGCCAACAGAGGCCAGTCGCAACAGACGCATCAGAGGGAATGAACAGAACAGGGCAAATATCAAATGATCCATCCCCTGTCGTCCAGTCCCGGTCGCTGGCAGTCAGAGGTTTAGGGACACCCAGAGCAGAGGGCGTCCCTAACCTGATTGTGGGTTGTGTTGTCTGAAGAAGTACTTCCTCATGTTTGTTTTATACCTGCTGCCTATTCATGGCATTAGATGACGGTGGTTCTTTTGTTATGTGAAGGAGTAAATAACACTTCCTCATTTTCTCCCCACCCTTCTTGACTAAGGAGGAATATGATCGAGATCTATTAAATCATCTCTTTTCTGAGCTGGACAGTCTATCATTTAAAAATCTCATCATCTGGAAGTTGTTCCATACCCCTAATCCTTTTAGTTGCCATCCTCTGTATTTTTTCCAATTCCAATATTTTTTGTAAGATGGGGTGACCAGAACTGCGCACAGTACTCAAGGTGTGGATATACCATGGATTTATTTAGTGCCATTATGATATTTTCTGTCTTGTCTCTCCCTTTCCTAATGGTTCCTGACATTGCTCGCTTTTTTTTGACTGCCGCTCTACACCCCAGCAGATGTTTTCAGAGAACTATCCACAATGACTCAAGGTCTCTCTCTTGAGTGGTAACAGCTCATTTAGATCCCCTCGTTTTCTATCTATAGTTAGATTGTTTTCCAGTGTGCATTGCGTTTGTGTCAGTGTCTGATAATTCTGTTCTTTACTATAATTTCAACCAATTCGCCTGGTACTGAAGTGAGGTACCAGGCACTAATTGCCAAGATTGCCTCCAGAGACTTTTTGTTTCAAACTCAGTGTTTCATTAGCTACCCTCCAGTCATATGCTATAGAGGCTTATTTTAAGTGCCAGGTTACATACATAGTGAGTAGTTCTGCAATGTCATATGACTTTCTTCAGAACACTTGGGTGAATACCATCTGGTCCTCATGATTTATTACTGTTCAAATTATCAATTTGTTCCAAAACCTCCTCTATTGACTCCTCTATCTGAGACAGTGCCTCAGATGGATCACCTAAAAAGAATCTTCCTCACCTCCTCTGCAATGAAGACTGACGCAAAAAATTCATTTAGCTTCTCTGCAGTGGCCTTGTCTTCCTTGAGTGCTCCATTAGGACCTCAGTCGTCCCGTGGCCCCGCTGGCTGTTTGCAAATTTTTAAGAAGGAAGCCTGCCAGTTAGCTCTTGTGTATTTTGCTAGCTGGTTTCAAACTCTTTTTTGGCCTTCCTAATTATACTTTTACTAGCTAGAATTACGTTCCTTTCTCTCTTCCCCCATAGGATTGCCTTTTAGTCTTTTTAAATATATCTTTCTTTCCTAACTGTCTTCTATTCCGTTTAGCCATGGTGGCATTTATTTTGCTCCTCTTACTGTTGGGGCCGGAAGGGGGGGGTGTTATTATTTGGGACCTTCTGTTTGACCTTCTGTTCTGGTGTTTTAAAAAAGATTCCATGCAGTTTGCAGGCATTTCACTCTTGTGATTGTTCCTTTTTAATCAGGGCTGGCTCTGGCTTTTTTGCTGCCCCAAGCAAAACAAACAAAAAAAAACAAAAACAGGGCAGCCAGAGCGGCGAAGCAAAAAAAAACAAACCCCAAGACCCAAGGCATAAACTTTCCCAGCCTGGAAAGAGACTCTCTAGATGGCCGGCCACAGCTCTCTTATAAGGACCAGCTGGGCTCTAATTGACCCAGCCACAGCTGTGGCTGCTATTCCACTCAGCCTTTTTGCTGATTTCCCTCAGCAGGGCTGTTTCAACCCCTCAGGGCTGGAGCGGGTGACCACCCCGCTACACCGGCCTATACAAATAAATGTGCTGTTAATTAATGTGCCATTGGAAGATGGAAAAAATAGTCTTTCTGGCTGCAGATGCAGGGCCTGTAGGATGAAAGATTCCTCCATCTCTTCCCAGAGCTGCTGTCTCTTATGAGACTGACATGTGACCCTGGAGCACCGTGTAATAGACAATCTGTTTGGTGTATTGGCAGCACATGGTTATCCTGAGTCTAAAGTCCTGTTCCAAAAGTTTGTCCAAACTGGCTCCCTCCCAAGCGGATTTCTATGCCAGGTATCCAAGGAAAGTCCATACTTCACAGATGTCTAAAGGGTGGATTGGTGGAGTTTCTTATGGGGAGCACGAGTCCGTTGTTTGCTTTGACACAACAGGGTTGAGCATGAGTTTCCCTTAGCAAATGCAGGGATGGTTGAGTATTCAAGTGGTGTTTACAAGGGGAGTGTATTTTTGGTCAAGTCCTTCAGTGCAGGGAAACAGATGGGATTTGATTTTTACAGCGGCTCCAGGGAGCTGAGAATAACAGCCTTGAAATCAGTGCTGAGGTGGTGGAAAAGCACAAGAAAAACACCTTTGTGTCCATCTGGACACTGAAATGAGGAAATATGGCTTGACATGCAGAATAAGCACAAGTGTGTCATGCCTCCTTGATGACAGGCCAGGCATATGACGGCCTGACGTTCGTATTCTTCTAGAAAGCGCCTAGCTCAATGCAGGGGACGACCGCACAATGAATGTTAACATTACTGCACTGATAGTATTTATTAAGCTCATGGAGCAGGTCTAACTCACCCTCTGATTAGGTTTTTCCCAATTAGCATTTGCTGCTCCGTTGCTTTTTGGCTCAGATCATTGGTCCACCAAGTTTCTGGGGGGTACGTCAAATACAGCCCCGCCAGTGTGGAATATCAGGCCTTTTCTCCAGGGTTTTGTTTGACCAAGCAATTCAGTGTCCGCTCAAACCACCCCAGAGCCTGCTGTCTGCCCTTATTTAACGCCCCTCCCACTGATGCGTCTATCGCTGTTCCTTGCTGGTGATCTTCCAGGCCAGACTTTCCACCTGGCTGGGCCCAGGTCCTTCACCTGATCTCACCTTGGCCTCTTTGAGCAGGTGTGAGACTCCCTCTTCCAGGAAGGGCTGCTTCCAAGCAGTCACATGACCCTGTCTTTGTCACCTGACTTGGCCCATCAGTCAGAGCTTTGCAGGACAGTGGATCGCATGTACCAGGGCCCTGTTCCACCCACTCCTGCTGATGTCCAGCATCTCCCACCTGTGTGAAGTGGGTCTAAAGAACTGGGTGTAAATGACCCATTCCTCTCTGCCTCGCCAGGTTTGCCATGTCCAGCAAATGAAGGGTCTCTGAGTTATCTGTGCCTCTCACGCTGGCACTACAGGCGCTGTGCGTCCCAAGAGCATTGTGTGCTTCTCGCGCAGTTGAATGCTCTCTGCCATCAGCTCCGGCCCGAGGCGTGTTGCGCAACTGTCCAGAAAAGCGCTGCCTGCTGCATCCTGTCTTCTGATAGCCATCCCCGAGGCTTGGGAAATAACCCAGCCGTTCCCCCCCGTTGAGATCATAAATAACATCCGCCGTAAATCAAGCTGTTTCCTGTAGAACTGGACGGGCAGCCCCAGCACGAAGACTAGAAATGGGACCTTGCAGCCAGCCCTTTCTGTTCCCACGAGGCCCAGGGGAGGGGATGAGGTAGGTGGATTTTTAGCCCAACACGGCTCCACCTGTTCCAGGAACTGAGCTGCTTGTAGCTCTACAACCATTCGAGATGTGCGACCCCCTCCTGTGATCTGCTGAGGGCAGGAATGAATGCTAAGGTGGAGGGCAGAGAATGGGGAGCAGTGTTGTATAGTGGGTAGTGCTGTATGGAGGTCTGGGTTCTGCTCCTAGCTCCGTCACTGACCTGCTGTGTGACCACGTCACTCTGTGCCTCAGTTTCCCTGCCTGCTTTTTGTCTCCATTGTCTATTTGGACTGTCAGCTCTTTGGGGCAGAGACTGTCTCTTAATATGCCTCTGTACAGCACTTAGCACAACAATGGGTCAGGTCTGAGCTCAGTAATGACAACAGGGAGGCAGTGCTATCTGATCTCTCCAGGCAGCGGTGTGTGACAGTGGTAAAGAGTCACTGTCTTCCAGCGCTGAACAAGGGACTCGAATAGAACCAGGGAAAGAGACTCCTGTTCAGTGTGTCTGCCTCCCTGCAAAACCTTCCCCAGCAGCCTGCCCCCCAAGTCGGCTTCCTGCTCCAGGTTAAAGAAACCACCTGGGTAGGCCCACAAGCAGGGAGAGAGCCAGCTGGTCCTCCCTGTATTACACCCCCCTCCGTCCTCTTTCTCTGCAGCAGTTCAAGGACGGATCCCACCTTGGGGGCTGGGTAGCCTCTAAGGTGCCCCGAGTATTCCTCCTTTTGGAAGAGTTAGTTTTTGGTCTTCTGAGAGCCCAACAGCACCACCTGGTGGGCAGCACCCGTCATCCCGCGTGGCTGCAAAGGGGAGTCAGTCCCCATCTAGGACCAGGGGCTCAGTCACCCCTTGGCTTGATTGACAGCTGCTAAACCAGGCCAGACGTCCAAGAAGGCACCAAAAAGATGCCCCCTGCTCCAGCTCTGGGTGGGGGGAGAGTCAAAACAATGGAGCAGCCTAGAGCTGGCCCCTCTGGTCTGGGGGGCTCAGGACAAGGAGCCTCTCGGGCCTAGTTCTAGCTTAGTCCTGCCCCCAAATGACTGTGACACTTTCACCAGGCAGCTGTTGCTGGGTCTCGGTCTAGTTTTGCTTGGGGGAAGAGCGAGAGCGCCCCTGTCACAGACACGCACCGCGAGGGCAGCAGTGGCCAAGGAGCAAACGGCATGCGTGGTTGTGGGGGGAAAGGAAATGTTCTGGGGCTGTGACACAGGCAAGTCACTTCCCGTCTCTGTGCCTCTGTTTTCCCTAGCTGTAAAATGGGAGAAGTGTCATCACGCCCAGGACCTAGGAGTCTGACCCTGCAGCAGGAGAGCAGGGCCCCAGGAGGGCTGGCTGGCTCAAGGAATGCACGTGAAGTGCAGTGAAGTCCCTGTGTGGGATTGCTAGGGCAGGGCACAGTGTCACTGATTCTGTTGCTAGGAACAGGTTATTTTCACCCTGCTCATTTTATCCCTCCCCCTCCCCCAGCTGTGCTGCTCCAGATGGGTTCCCAGGATCCCTCCATCGGGCTGGGCCCCCCCTATTCCAATCCCACGCCCCTGGGCCCAGAGGACAAGGCTCAACAAATCTCCCTGTGGCTGTTCGCTGGTCTCTGCAGGGTGTCTCCATCGCATCCCTATCAGCAAGGAGCGAAGGTGCTAGGACAGTGGGGATACCAGCCTAGGCACTCATTCCACCTGCTTCCTCTTGGCCTTTCTCAGGCCCTAGCTCTCCCCAGATCTAATCCATGGCCGGGCAGGGGACTTGGCTGTACCAGGCTACCCTCCCTCCCCCCCACTTTCACCTCCCATCTCCCATCGGCCACTCTCACCCTCTCTGGGATCAGGCTGTCCCCCAGCTCTTTGTTGGCACAGAACATGCCTGCTAAATACCAAGGGATTTTCTCTGCCGAGCTGGGAATAATCTGTTTTGGGAGACCGGGCAAGGGGCACCGTCTGCCCTGCACCAAGGCACAGTGTGTGTTGCTGTAGAACAATAACCAGCTATGGCAGAAACAGCACTTGGCACAATCCTTCTCAAGGAGAAAGTCCATGCTCCTCTTGGAGACGCTCACTACGGTATCCAAGCACCTCAGTCATGAATGCATTTGATCTTCCTGGGGAGTGAGAGGTATTATCCACTTCCGCTGATGGAGTAAATTAAGAATCAGTGGTTCTCAACCAGGGGTACGTGTACTTCCAGGGGTACGCAGAGGTCTTCCAGGGGGTACATCGACTCCTCTAGATATTTGCCTAGTTCTATAACAGGCTACATAAAAAACACTAGTGAAGCTAGTACGATCTAAAATTTCCTACAGACAATGACTTGTTTCTATTGCGCTGTAGACTGAGATGTAAGTACAGTAGTTATATTCCAATTGATTTATTTTTTAATGATATGGTAAAAATGAGAGAGTTGGCAATAACACGCTGTGACACTGGTTTGTATTTTGGGGTTTGATTGTGTAAGCAAGTAGTTTTTAAGGGAGGTGTAACTTGGGGTACACAAGACAAATCAGACTTCAGAAAGGGGTACAGTAATCTGGAGAAGTTAAAACCCACTGGATTAAGGCTTGATTCAAGTACCACAGGGCATCACTGACTGAGCCAGGAATCAAACCTAAGTCTCCTGCTGGTTAATCCAGTGCCGGAGCTCATAGGCCAGCCGCCTTGCCCTAAAGGATTAATCCCAAGAACAATCACTTTTTTAAAAGTGTCTTTCATAGCATCAGGAGACCCTTGAGGATTCCTTTACAAGGTTCCTAACCAGAGGCGGGAGAGGACAGAGAGAATGCAGCTTCTGCACCTGAAACTGCTGGAAATCAGCATTTCAAAGCTGTAAATTCTGGCTTTGGGTGAGGAGTTAGTTTCACAGCATTACCTAATAGTTTCCTCTCTTTTGCCTCAGAAAGAAACACTATGATCAGCGGAGCAAATAAAGCCATTTGAATTTGTTTGGTGATAAGGAAAGATTTTACCCCAAAACTGAAAAAGGGCCAGAGCCCCCTACCAAGTCTGATTTTAGGTGGATGGTGCCCAGAAGCTGCGGTGAAGGGCAGCAGTATAAAACCCTAACATTACAGTACCACCGATAGGATCCAATCAAGATAAGGGTCCATTGTGCTAGGTGTTTACGTACACCTAGTAAGAGACAGTCCCTTCCCTGATAAAGAGATGAGTGCGATAGACAAAGAACCTATTATTATCCCTAATATACAGATCGGGACACTACAAATGACTTGCCTAAAGACATAGGCCAGTAGCAACCCCCCCTTGCACATTTGCCTCTGGTCTAAGTCCCTGCTCATAAGCCTCACATGATGTACTTGTATTTCTGGTCCCCTGCAAAAACTGTGTCCTTGGGCTGTATCAATGTACAGTAATAGTCCCCGTCTGTCACTTTTTCATCACTGCCAAAATCTTTGTGCAGCAGATAAACCTATGGCTGTCATTAATGGAGTTCTTACACTGCCGCCTTGTGTCACCGCATAGAAGTGAATGTGGCTTCAGCATCTGCAAACAGTTGTATGGAAGGAAGTGCAGATTCTTTGCATTCCACTTTAGTAGTATCCCATGTTGCGTGCACCCTGTGGGCTTTGCAATTAATATTCAGTGTTAGGCCTGTGTGTTTTAAATCAACATAGTCTCTGGTTTTCTGCATTGTTCACACCTAACATTAATGAATGGAAAATGTCACATCTTTGCCCAAACTTTTCTGTGATAACATTAAATCTCACCGTTAAGACTTTAACCGTTCCCATCCACCTCACAACTCTGTGATCACATTTGGTTTAGCAGGGGAAGTCTTTGGTCTGCCATTGTCTAGCTGAATGAGGCTGCAGGCTGTTTGCCTACACGGGTTGTGATGTACAAATGTCACAAAAGGATTTTGGAACAATTGAAGTGGAGAGATCCCAAATAATCCACCCCAGTTTTTACATGAGACAGCACCCCACCCTCCTGCATGCTGGGAACACCTTTGGGAGGTGTTTTTTTGTATCCATTGTTGTGGGGGTGGGCTAATTGTGGGTTTGCATCTTTTTGTGGGGGGTGGGCTAGTTCTAGTCTGTTCTGTGTGGGTCTGTGGCTGCTTTACCGCAACCAGTGATCCAGGGCACGGTTTTCCAAGGTGCCGCGTGTCCCAGGGAGGTGCTCAGCTCTCGGCTGCTGTGCAAGCACACCTGGAGGGATCTATAGAATGCACAGCTGGAGGGATACGCTGCCTGCACAGCTGGAGTTGTGTATGGAAGACACAGCTGCAGAGGTTTGCAGAACTCCACAGCTGATGCTGAACACAGCGGTCTCATTTCTATACTTCACTATAGTCATTCTGTTTCTGCTGCTTTTCTAGAATCCCACCCCGCCCTGTCGATCTAACCAGGGGTCCTATGGTAGCACAAATAATAATAACCCGAGCAAGCGAGAACCATGAGTCTCCCCACCCCCCGCCCACCCACTCCACCCCATGCCCTGCACTCCCATTCCCGTCCTGGCTGAGCCGGACGAGCCCAAAGACTCTCTAGTTCTTTGTCCCGAGGAGTGACGGGGTATCCAGGGCTGCTTGGCATCCCTCCCTTGGTGCCACGCCAGTGCTCCATCGCGGCTGTGCTTCATCCGCACTAAACCGAACTGCAGCACCAAGGAGAAAATCGGGGCTTAGGTATGAACATCCCACATTAATTTGAGATAAGCCAGGAGAGCCAACAAGTGCCAGTGCTATTTAGGGAACGTTATTGCTGCCATTGGCAAGTGGACAGGACTACCCAGTTGTATTCCATGAGCCTTGTGTTCTCCAGCCGGGGTCAGATGCTCCCTCCATGCAGGAGACAAAGGAATTTTCGTTTTCCTTTGACTTAGTCCTGCGGTTGCTAAGTCTTGATCCGAAAGGCTGCTAGCCCTCCCCCTCTGGATCCCTCACTTGTGCTCTCTCCTCTTTCACCAGCTTTATTAATATGTATTCTGGCAGCCCCTGGGAACCGCAGTCACGGATGGGGGCCCTGTTGCAATAGGTGCTGTACAGAGACATAAAGACAGCACAACTTTACAGCACAAGTTGTCCGTGCTGTAGGACCCATTAACTGCAGCCGAGAGAGGTTTGGGATGGTTCTTCCATGGATTTCAGCCCTGGAGCAGGTGTGGGAGTTAATAGGCCGTGAGAGAACCAGTGTCCTGGAGGGGAAGTTAGTGGTAAAGGGGATCAGGCTAGGGATAAAAAGGCCAGTTGTAATGAAGCCTGAGAAATCTTGAAGGAATTCGCTATCCGGTCCAGGTGGTCCATAGATTGCAGATGGTAAGAGGAAGGATGGTCACCAGTGTCACGGAGTGCCCAGGGCGATGCTCTGGAACCGCTCCCTGGAAGCCAGTCAGGACTTCGGGGAAAGTGTCCCCTCTCCGTACACAGCCTGTCTTCAAGGCTAGGAGCTTAGAGGTCCCCATTTACACCTTCCTGGGTCTGACCTCGGAGCATTCAGCACCTTCTGCCCCTCCGTGCGCTTCCCCCAGCGAGCCCACCCGGGCAGGGTCCTGGGGGAGCCCGTGGATGCTGCGCCCCAAATCCACAGTCAGACGTGACTCTCAGCCAGCCAGTAAAACAGAGTTTTATTCAATGACCTCCATCTGGTCTAACCCAGACCATACAGCGAGCGTGAGCCCTCAGTTGGATCCATTTTGGGGGGCAGAGATCAAGATAGCTCCTTTGCCTTCCCTGCCTGACTCCAGCTACCTTCAGACCCCAAACCAAAATTCACTCTCCAGCCCCTCCTCCCCCCTGGCTCAGCCAGGTCAGGTGACCTCCCTCCCCCACTTGGAGTCAGATTACCGCTTCAGGTATGGACACCTGCAGAGAGGGAGGAGGGTGTGGGCTACTTGCTTACAACTGTCTCTCTGCTTTGCAACACCATTAGCCCCTATTCCTTCACATAGACACTTAAGAAATGCATAGGGGAAACTGAGGCACACACACAGTATTCCTACTCCGTCACAACCGGCACTGGATAAAAATTCAGGAGATGTGAGTTCTAGCCCGGGCCTTGCTACAGGCTTCCTGCGGGATACTGGCCGAGTTAGAAATGTGAAAAGCAGCCAGGGCATAGGGTGCCTTCGTTCTTGGGCCTGCACCTTGGCCTAGTTTTCGGAGCAGCTGCAGCTTCCATCTGTGAGAGCCGCTGATACTGTCTGGAAACCAAGCCCTAGGTACATTCCCAAACCCGGGGTCACTTCTAACGCTGTGACCGTCGTTTCCCTGCACCTTCTATACCAGGGGAAAGGAGGAAGTCACCTTCCAGAGTGGGCATGCGAGGTCAACACTCCCCACCAGCCCTCCAGTTCTCCACTGGGATTGCAGATTTCCCTGCACAAAGTGTATTGTTATTTCATTTGCAGTGTGTTTTCACTGAACATGTCCAAGTAGTTAGTAATTAGAACAGGCAGCTGAGAAATCAGGATGCCTGGGTTCTATTTTTAGCTCTTCTACTGACTTCTCCTGCAATCGCAGGCACTACACTTGACCGTCCCACATTTGTCTGAGAAATGGGGATAATACTATGTACCCTCCCATCACGGGGGTGTTGGGAGGCTTAATTCATGAATGTTTGAGCTGCCTAGTAAAAGATACTGGAGAAAAGCAGTTCATGATGAGATGTAATTGCACTGTGACCAAGGGGTGAGGGAAAAAGGCTATTGCATTATTTCAATCCATGTCATTTAATGGAGAGTGGATTTCTTTTAGAAAGGTCTTTCCCTGCAATTCCTTTAAGTGGGTTCTGCTATAATCGGGTCAAAAGCTGATTTGCAAATAATCACTGGAGAGAAAAAAATAAAAAGGAAGGATTTAAGACCAAGCTGTGCTTTTCATACTCTTAATTGAAAACCTCGGGGAGATCATGTATTCCTTCTCCCATCTGAAACCTGTAAGCTGCTATTAAAGTCCAGCTTTCTGGCCTGTTTTTGAAGGGTCCCTGATGGGATTAAGGCTGCAGCAGGCACAGAGACCCTTCTTTAATATTCTTCCTTCGGCTGTGAATTGGTTTAGAAAAGGGTCAGGAAGTTACGGGCTGGAAGGGGAGTCGTTTCAGTGATGGGATGTGCAAGGCTGTGCATGGTTAGAGACTCTCTGCTGCAGAGTTGCAGACACAGAGTCCTGCAAACTGGGAGCATTTTAAATTAAAAAATAAATGGAAGCATTTCCTTACACATAGTAATACTAATAATTCAAGCACTTTATCTAGCAGTTGTCATCCACAGCTCTCAAAAGTGCTTTCCAAAGGAGGGAGAATTCATCATCCTTATTTTATAGATGGGGAAACTGAGGCACACAGCAAGGTGAAGTGATTTGCACAAGGTCACAGCAATCGAGTGGCAGAGCTGGAACTAGAACCCCGCTGTCAGAGTTCCAGTCTAGTGCATGCACGTGTTTTCCTCTCTATATATCTATACAACCCCCTGAGTGCGCAGGCAGTTATTCCAGTGTAAATGTACCGGTACAGCTAATTCCCCTATGGGAAGGGGACTAAGCTTTACCGGTATACACACACATATACTGGTATAACTACGTCCACACTAGGGGTTATGCTGGTGTGACTGTATCAGTAAAACAGTACACCCCTAACAGACAGAGTTCTACTGGTACAAACCCAGTGCAGACCAGGCCTTCCGCTACAGCCCTGGGAGTGACTCCGTGCCCAGTGTTGAGCCCAGCGCAGGGACTGACTCTCTAGGGTGTACTTTCCCTGTCCTGGGATGGCTGTTCTGGCCCCTCTAGCAGTGCTTCCCAACAGCAATAGCCCCTGTGGGGCATTGTGCCACCATAGAATAACTGAGCCATTTCCCCCTCCGCTCCTCAGCCAGAACCATCCCTGCCATGGTGAGCAGCCTGGAGTCAGCTGTGGTATTACCAGGTGACTTTTAGCATCATAAAGTGGCTGCCACACATCAGAGAACTCCCCCACCCCTTGGAGTCTTAGAATTCGTCCTGCCCTGCTGGAGTTTCCCATCAAATAGCACTGAATTCCTGCTTAAAAACAAACAAGATGCATCAGCTTCCTCCAGGCCAGGTGGACTTTGAAGGCTTCCAGATCATATATGAAGTAAGGCCTGTGCAGTGCCTCACCTACCCCCTGGCATGGCCAATTTTTGTAATACTTGGTGTTAACCTGAAAGCTCCAGCTCCTGGAATCATGGGATAACCCAAGCCGTTCCGCTTTCCTTTAAATGAGAAAGTAAAGTGTCTAGCCCTTGTGGTGACAGAGAAAAGCTTGAAAATGTAGTCACTCCAGGCTTACAAACCTGGAGGCAAAAGAACCAAAATAGATTATTTTCTAAAATCTCATGATTTTGTAAGCCAGTCTCATAATTTTGGGGTGGTCTGATGATTTTTGGCTAGTTGGCCAATTTTTGGCTGATCCCCTGAAAGTTACTGGGAGTAGCACATTATAGGGATCATTTTTGTTTAGTTTCCCGGGCGCTCATTCTCTTTGTCTTTGGATAATTGAATATTACGAATGAAACAGAGCAGGAAAGTTGACCCCAGGCACAAACTCATCAGGTACTTAACTAGCTCACAAGCTGAGGTGAACATTCTGATAGAACATTCTGGGTGACTATTGTTTTCATGGAAGGGGGCCCAAAATAAGCAAAACTGGTTCAAAAAATACTTTAACCAAGAGGGTTTTTTCCCTTCTTCTGCTACAAGCAGAAAAGAGCTGGTTGATTTACTTCTAAATGTTGCTCTTTCTTGCAGAAGCAGAGAAGCCGCTCTCAGACTGAGTCATCTGCCCGCCCCTGCCCCAGCTCCTGCCTCCCTAGGGGTGTAACGCTGACCCCAATGTTTGGAACAAAAGACTAAGAGTGTAAGGGCTGACCCAGAGCCTATTGAAGTAGATGGAACGACTCCCAGGACTCCAGTGAGCCCGAAATGAGAAACTCCATCCAGGTGATTTTCCTTCTAGGCTTTGCTCTTTCTTGTAGTCCAGTCTAGCGGTGAGTCTGTGCTGTCCCTGCATTCCTATAGGCAGACTCCGGAGGTGTTGCCGGTCACTCCACTTTTATTCAGGCAGCCTCTCATTGACTTCAGTAGGATTTCACCTCGGTACAGACAGATTCAACACAGAGTAAACCCCGGTGACCCTTAGTCTGTTAGGAGTCCTGTCGCTAGTGCATTGAATTGCAGATGATTGTTGTCAGGGAAGGTTTTCAAAAGTGCCCAGGAGATTTAGGAGCACCAGCCCCTTTGACTATCCATGCGACCTGTGCTCCTAAGTCTCTTAGGTGTCAGTTTTCACTCATCCATATAGAATTTCATTTGCTGTGGTAATGCCCAGTCACCTAGCTTTCATGGTCTTCTCTAGTCACAACTAACCTACCTGTGGGTCTTCTGAAAATGCCTTCTCCAGACAATTAATAAATACACTCACCTCAGACTTGGTATGAAACATTGCCCCATAATCAAAATGTATTCCTAGTCTCCGTGTTCTCTCTCAGCCCCGGACTGGACTTAACCTCTCTTAAGTGCTACATTAGGCGGGGGTGTAACCGTTTCAGATAGCAAGGAATTTTGCGCTGGTGAGGTTGTACAGTAATGCAAACACTGTGATAAGAGTTCAGAGTTGTGTGCATCCTTCTCCAAAAGCTCAGGAGAGATGAAAGTTTCCCTTTTAGTGCTACGCTATGAGAGCTCAGACAGGCAACCAATGGGGTTTATTGCCATATAAAACTAAGTCTCTCCCCAGCCTCTTTTAGAACATGCCAGGAGACTCCCCTGTCCTGTATGCTGTCATCGCACAACAGCCCACCAGGTGGCGTGCCAAGATTACTTCCAATGAGTACGTTTTTGTTACCCTGCCGGCCTACACACACACACACACACACACACACACACTTTCAGCCAATGACAACAGGTGAAGCTCTCCCACTGCCACAGGGCTGTTTACACAGGGGGTGAGATGGGTGCAACACCGCTCAGGTGCATGGATTTTTCACAGCCCTGACCAACGGAATTATCCCAATATAGGGCTGTAGACCAGACCTAAATATGTGCCACATGCCTGTGCACAGAAAGATCCCAGTCACATTAGTGTCCAAGGCACCAGCCCAGTACAGATCTTCTAGTCCAATGATTGTGGTTCTGTTGCAACTAACACAAAATGTTAAAAGTAAGAACACCCAGGGAGGCCCCAGGGATGCAGAGCCCAGCTAGCGAAGGGCAGAGGAGTCAGAAGCTTTGCACAGATGTTATGGTTATATGCAATTTACAAGCAGTTGGTGGGGCTTATTTTCCAGTTTTCCCATCCCACCCTCCCCTTCCAGATTGAAAGCAACCTCTCAAGACACCATATAATGAATAAAATATAGAGCTGTTTATTTATGTGTTGACTTCCAGAAAGTGCCTGCTAAAAAGCATTAAGTGCAACGTGTGTATATTCAGTCCAAGTCCAGCTAAGCAGCTGCTCTTGATCTATCCAGCAAAAACGATCCACAACAGACCGTCTCTCTCTCACACACACACACGAACAGCAAGGTAGTCTCTGCACCTTCATGAGCCAGTGTGATCAAAAAAGCAGCCTTCAAGTTTTTAAAAAAATAAAGGAATGAGATACGCCTCTTCTAGCAAAAGAGTCAGAGTCCCGTGCAAAGTGAGCAATAGAAGCAAGAGCGATGGACGAGGCCCAGTGCAAAGAGACACTTGAACCATCATTTTTGTGACTTGTTCCACAGGGTTGATTGTCTGTTTCTGCACAGGGCTTGAATTGTGGTGCTGTTCTTTGTATCCAACCTGAAACTTGCAAGCAGGTTTCCAGCAAGGGAGTTTGTCCTCAGAACCCATTACAACCTTGCCCTGAAGGGCTTCCACCAGGGAAGGGTCAACATTGCTTATTGTACTGCTCACTCAGCCCACACTTCGCCCTTGTGCAACAGGCCAGCACAAAGCATATGGACCACTTCAGACCCATACCAGTGGGCTTAGGCTAGGAGAGCTCAGGCAGAGGACATGGAAGGGCAAGTCAGATGTAAGTGCTAGCTCTCGGCCCAGCGGATAAGATTCACCCAGAGGGGCACAAGCCTCGTGGAGAGCTTAAGGCCAAATCATGGTCCCATGAAAGTCGGTGGCAAAATTCACAGAGATTTCGCTGGGATCATGATTTCAGTCCAGCTCATAGTTCTAGGGCATCTCGGACGGTAACAATCAGATTCTGAATGTGAGAGTAGACTGCTTCGAAAGGAAAACATTCACGCAAAGCTGCAGGAGACTCTGTTTGGGCATCTTGGTGTCCTAGCTGGGAGGCTTTGTGGTCATTACAATCAGTGAAGGGGAGAATGTTCCTTTTTGGTCTCTGTCCTGAGCTCTCAGTGGATACTAGTCCACCATGGACAGAAACATTGTCCAAGAACGCAAGAGAGTTGCTGGCCAGCTGTAGGTACAGTCCAGTAGCGATGTCCCCCGGTGGATTGCTGAAGCTTGAGGCTGGAGATGTGCAGGGGTAAATTAAGGCAGGATTCTTGGATCTAGTCCCCCGGACCAAGAGAGGAGCAGATGTAGCAGTGAATCAGAGCAACAGGCGGATTGCTGCCAGCAGCCAGATAAGGTAGGAGAAACAGAGGAGTCTGTGTGGGAGCTGGTAAGGACAGTGTCTGGGGGAGGCAGTCGCTCTCTCCAGAGCCCATTTGGCCTGAAAGCACCCCTGGATAGCAAACCAGATTGGGCCGTGACACAGCACAGGGGGGTCTTCACCATGTGCTATGGGACTGTCCGCCACTGGGGTTTGTTCTGCTTCTGATGATCTGAATCTTCATTCGTTCCTTTACAGCTCAGAGCTCTCACACCCGGGAGGAGCCGCGTCTGGTTCCAGGGCAAGTGGGGCGGTCAGGGACGAGACAGGTGCGTAGTCGTGGGACAGGAGCTCTGCAAGCCACGGTTGGGTGCTACCCCGGCCCCACAAGAACTGACCCCTCCTGAGGATGGGTGCTGTGGAAACACCCCCGTGGACGCAGCTCCCTGTACCTAGGGGCGCTCTCCCTCCGCTTCCCCAGGGGGCACGGGCGCGGGCTTAGAAGCGGGGGCCCAACTTTCCATTTCCCCCAGGGGAGGCAGCTTCTGAGTGGGGTCCAGCCAGAGGCGAGAGCTGTGGGGTGGGGGGAGCCGCTCCCTCCCCCGGGCTCCAGCTGAAGTGGGTGCCCCCCCCCGATGGGCCCCCCCGCTCTCAGGCCGGGGGCCGCCCGGCCGGCCGCTTGCAGGGGGACTCGGGCGGCTCCGGGGCGCCCGGCCGGCCGCGGCGCAGCTTGCCCGCCGCCCAGGGCACGCAGCCGCCCAGCGCCGCGCGCCGCAGGCTCTTCTTGAGGCGCTGCCCGTGGGCCGCCAGGCGGAGCTGGGCCTGGCCGGCGCCGCTGCCCAGGCGGGCCAGGCTCTCGGCGCGGCCGGCCAGGCGCAGCTCCGCCTGCACGAGGACGCGGTGCAGCTGCTGCACCCGGCTCTCCAGCTCCAGCACCAGCCGCCGCCGGGCCTCGGCCTCCAGCAGCCGCCGCCGGGCCTCGGCCAGCTCCAGCCCCCGCACGGCCCCGGGCAGCGCCGCGCCGCCCGCCGCCTCCGCCCGCCGCCGGGGCGCGTCCGCTCGGGCGCTGCCGGGCATCGGGGCGCCGCTGCTCCCCGGGGACCGGCCCTGCTGCCGCCGCCGCCGCGCTCCGGTTCCTGCCCCACCCCTGCGGCGGGGACCCCCCAGGCCCAGGCGCTGCCGTGCGAGGAGCCTCCCGCCGCTCTGGCCCCGCCGCCCGGCGCCTGCCGCCCTTATAAGGGGACGGGGCTGAGAGACGCTTCCCGGAGCCACTGGCTGGAGCCGCCGCGCCCATCCGCCGCCGGGTGCCGCCCCCTTCCCAGCCCGCCCAGCCTGTCCCCCCCCCCTTCCCTCTTCTCTGCACCCCCTTCCCAGCCTCCCCCTCGCACCCCCCAGCCTCTCCCCCCCTTTCCCTCTTCTCTGCACCCCCTTCCCAGCCCGCCCAGCCTCTCCCCCCCTTTCCCTCTTCTCTGCACCCCCTTCCCACCCTCCCCCTCGCACCCCCCAGCCTGTCCCCCCCTTTCCCTCTTCTCTGCACCCCCTTCCCAGCCCGCCCCCTCACACCCCCCAGCCTGTCCCCCCTTTCCCTCTTCTCTGCACCCCCTTCCCAGCCTCCCCCTCGCACCCCCCAGCCTGTCCCCCTCCCTCTTCTCTGCACCCCCTTCCCAGCCCGCCCCCTCGCACCCCCCAGCCTGTCCCCCCTTTCCCTCTTCTCTGCACCCCCTTCCCAGCCTCCCCCTCGCACCCCCCAGCCTGTCCCCCCCTTTCCCTCTTCTCTGCACCCCCTTCCCAGCCCGCCCCCTCGCACCCCCCAGCCTGTCCCCCCTTTCCCTCTTCTCTGCACCCCCTTCCCAGCCTCCCCCTCGCACCCCCCAGCCTGTCCCCCCCTTTCCCTCTTCTCTGCACCCCCTTCCCAGCCCGCCCCCTCGCACCCCCCAGCCTGTCCCCCCTTTCCCTCTTCTCTGCACCCCCTTCCCAGCCTCCCCCTCGCACCCCCCAGCCTGTCCCCCCCTTTCCCTCTTCTCTGCACCCCCTTCCCAGCCTCCTCCACCCATTTTAACAGTCGTGCACACACAAAAATTCTTCCGTGCAAATTTTTGTGCTTCCGTGCAAATTATGTGCACACCGTGTTTCCCCGCGTGCGCAGGGTTTAGGATCTGTGTGTGTGCGCCCCTGTGCACAGCTTAGAGGGGACAGTGTCCTCCACCCCCCAGCCCCCTTCCACTGCCTTTCCCTCTTCTCTGCACCCCATTCCCAGCCTCCCCCCCCCCCTTAGGAATAAACTCCACCTGAAGGGAGACATTTACAGACTGTGTTCAAAAAAGAATTTGATAAATTCCTGGGGGGGCGGGGTGAGAATAGGTCCATCAGTGGCTATTAGCCACCATGCTCAGGGTGCCCTTCAACTGCTGATTGTCGGAAGCTGGGGCTGGACAAGAGGGGATGGATCACTTGATAAGTGCCCTGTTCTTTCCTTCCCGCTGAACTGTCTGGTGCTGGCCAGTGTCAAGACAGGATGCTGGGCTAGCTGGACCGTTGGTCTGACCCAGTTCATTTTGTATGAATTCTGAGAACAAACATTGCTCAAGCAGCCCTCACTACTCTCCCCAGCACCTCAGCCACATGCACCCTGACTCAGCCACACGGACTCTACGCAGGCATACATCCCTTCCCCAGATCCCCTTCCCCCTACCCCAAACTCACATCCCTGCCCGAGCATACACCCCCCATACCCCCTCCACAGTCGTACATTGACTGTAAATACCTCCATATCCATACACATCCCTTCCCCAGATCCCCTTCCCCAAACTCACATCCCTGCCCAAGCATACACCCCCCATACCCCCTCCACAGTCGTACATTGACTGTAAATACCTCCATATCCATATACATCCCTTCCCCAGATCCCCTTCCCCCTTCCCCAAACTCACATCCCTGCCCGAGCGTACACCCCCCATGCCCCCTCCACAGTCGTACATTGACTGTAAATACCTCCATATCCATATACATCCCTTCCCCAGATCCCCTTCCCCCTTCCCCAAACTCACATCCCTGCCCGAGCATACACCCCCCATACCCCCTCCACAGTCGTACATTGACTGTAAATACCTCCATATCCATACACATCCCTTCCCCAGATCCCCTTCCCCAAACTCACATCCCTGCCCGAGCATACACCCCCCATACCCCCTCCACAGTCGTACATTGACTGTAAATACCTCCATATCCATATACATCCCTTCCACAGATCCCCTTCCCCAAACTCACATCCCTGCCCGAGCATACACCCCCCATACCCCCTCCACAGTCGTACATTGACTGTAAATACCTCCATATCCATATACATCCCTTCCCCAGATCCCCTTCCCCAAACTCACATCCCTGCCCGAACATACACCCCCCATACCCCCTCCACAGTCGTACATTGACTGTAAATACCTCCATATCCATATACATCCCTTCCCCAGATCCCCTTCCCCAAACTCACATCCCTGCCCGAGCATACACCCCCCCATACCCCCTCCACAGTCGTACATTGACTGTAAATACCTCCATATCCATATACATCCCTTCCCCAGATCCCCTTCCCCAAACTCACATCCCTGCCCGAGCATACACCCCCCCATACCCCCTCCACAGTCGTACATTGACTGTAAATACCTCCATATCCATATACATCCCTTCCCCAGATCCCCTTCCCCAAACTCACATCCCTGCCCGAGCATACACCCCCCCATACCCCCTCCACAGTCGTACATTGACTGTAAATACCTCCATATCCATATACATCCCTTCCCCAGATCCCCTTCCCCAAACTCACATCCCTGCCCAAGCATACACCCCCCATACCCCCTCCACAGTCGTACATTGACTGTAAATACCTCCATATCCATATACATCCCTTCCCCAGATCCCCTTCCCCAAACTCACATCCCTGCCCGAGCATACACCCCCCCATATCCCCTCCACAGTCGTACATTGACTGTAAATACCTCCATATCCATATACATCCCTTCCCCAGATCCCCTTCCCCAAACTCACATCCCTGTCCAAGCATACACCCCCCATACCCCCTCCACAGTCGTACATTGACTGTAAATACCTCCATATCCATATACATCCCTTCCCCAGATCCCCTTCCCCAAACTCACATCCCTGCCCAAGCATACACCCCCCATACCCCCTCCACAGTCGTACATTGACTGTAAATACCTCCATATCCATATACATCCCTTCCCCAGATCCCCTTCCCCAAACTCACATCCCTGCCCGAGCATACACCCCCCATACCCCCTCCACAGTCGTACATTGACTGTAAATACCTCCATATCCATATACATCCCTTCCCCAGATCCCCTTCCCCAAACTCACATCCCTGCCCGAGCATACACCCCCCCCCCATATCCCCTCCACAGTCGTACATTGACTGTAAATACCTCCATATCCATATACATCCCTTCCCCAGATCCCCTTCCCCAAACTCACATCCCTGCCCGAGCATACACCCCCCATACCCCCTCCACAGTCGTACATTGACTGTAAATACCTCCATATCCATATACATCCCTTCCCCAGATCCCCTTCCCCCTTCCCCAAACTCACATCCCTGCCCGAGCATACACCCCCCATACCCCCTCCACAGTCGTACATTGACTGTAAATACCTCCATATCCATATACATCCCTTCCACAGATTCCCTTCCCCAAACTCACATCCCTGCCCAAGCATACACCCCCCATATCCCCTCCACAGTCGTACATTGACTGTAAATACCTCCATATCCATATACATCCCTTCCCCAGATCCCCTTCCCCAAACTCACATCCCTGCCCAAGCATACACCCCCCATACCCCCTCCACAGTCGTACATTGACTGTAAATACCTCCATATCCATATACATCCCTTCCACAGATCCCCTTCCCCAAACTCACATCCCTGCCCAAGCATACACCCCCCATACCCCCTCCACAGTCGTACATTGACTGTAAATACCTCCATATCCATATACATCCCTTCCACAGATCCCCTTCCCCCTTCCCCAAACTCACATCCCTGCCCAAGCATACACCCCCCCATATCCCCTCCACAGTCGTACATTGACTGTAAATACCTCCATATCCATATACATCCCTTCCACAGATCCCCTTAAATAAAAATAAATAAATAAATGGAGATATACCAATCTCCTAGAACTGGAAAGACCTTGAAGGTCATCGAGTCCAGTCCCCTGCCTACACTAGCAGGATCCCCCTGCCTACACTAGCAGGATTGAGTACTGTCCCCTGACAGATTTTTTGTCCCAGATCCCTAAATGGCCCCCTCAAGGATTGAGCTCACAACCCTGGGTTTAGCAGGCCAGTGCTCAAACCACTGAGCTATCCCCCCACCCCCCAAAACTCACATCCTTCCCCAAACATCCTTCCCCCACCCTTCCCCAAACTCACATCCCTGCCCAAGCATACACCCCCCCATATCCCCTCCACAGTCGTACATTGACTGTAAATACCTCCATATCCATATACATCCCCTCCCCAGATCCCCTTCCCCCTTCCCCAAACTCACATCCCTGCCCAAGCATACACCCCCCCATATCCCCTCCACAGTCGTACATTGACTGTAAATACCTCCATATCCATATACATCCCTTCCACAGATCCCCTTCCCCAAACTCACATCCCTGCCCAAGCATACACCCCCCCCATGCCCCCTCCACAGTCGTACATTGACTGTAAATACCTCCATATCCATATACATCCCTTCCCCAGATCCCCTTCCCCCTTCCCCAAACTCACATCCCTGCCCAAGCATACACCCCCCCATATCCCCTCCACAGTCGTACATTGACTGTAAATACCTCCATATCCATATACATCCCTTCCCCAGATCCCCTTCCCCCTTTCCCAAACTCACATCCCTGCCCAAGCATACACACCCCCATATCCCCTCCACAGTCGTACATTGACTGTAAATACCTCCATATCCATACACATCCCTTCCACAGATCCCCTTCCCCCTTCCCCAAACTCACATCCCTGCCCAAGCATACACCCCCCATACCCCCTCCACAGTCGTACATTGACTGTAAATACCTCCATATCCATACACATCCCTTCCACAGATCCCCTTCCCCCTACCCCAAACTCACATCCCTGCCCAAGCATACACCCCCCATGCCCCCTCCACAGTCGTACATTGACTGTAAATACCTCCATATCCATACACATCACTTCCACAGATCCCCTTCCTCCTACCCCAAACTCACATCCCTGCCCAAGCATACACCCCCCATACCCCTTCCACAGTCGTACATTGACTGTAAATACCTCTATATCCATATACATCCCTTCCACAGATCCCCTTCCCCCTTCCCCAAACTCACATCCCTGCCCAAGCATACACCCCCCATACCCCCTCCACAGTCGTACATTGACTGTAAATACCTCCATATCCATATACATCCCTTCCACAGATCCCCTTCCCCCTTCCCCAAACTCACATCCCTGCCCAAGCACACACACCCCCATATCCCCTCCACAGTCGTACATTGACTGTAAATACCTCCATATCCATATACATCCCTTCCCCAAGAATCAGAGAGGTAGCCGTGTTAGTCTGGAATAGCAGAGGTAACAAAGTCCTGTGGCACCTTAAAGACTAACTATAAAGTTTTGAAGCATAAGCTTTCATGGGCTAATACCCACTTCGCATCCGACAAAGTGGGTATTAGCCCACGAAAGCTTATGCTTCAAAACTTTATAGTTAGTCTTTAAGGTGCCACAGGACTTTCTTATCCCTTCCCCAGACATCGCCCCAGCCATTCCCCCAACCCACTCTCCTCAAATGCATAGACACTCTTCCCCGACACAGACCCTCTTCTCCCACACTCACACTGTTGTATTCTCTTCTGTTCAGGCCATGCCCATCACCTTGGCATCTGAGGGCACTAGCCTACCCCCAAAACCTCCCAGACACCCTGCTTTCCCCCCCCCAAAAAAAACACCCACAGCTCTGCTTGACATTGAATACCCTAAGTAATGACTTTGTGTTCCTGGAATGGTGATGGTTATTGCCATTTAACTCTGTGGGTATCCTCAGTAAACAGACTGAAGGGAAGAGAGGTGGGTAGGGAGCACCTAGAGACACCTGATACGTCTTCAGAGCTCTGCTGAGATGAATATATACAGCTTGAAATCATCTCTATTTACCTGCCTAGCCATGGGAAGAATTCTTTACGTTTGTCATTGTTTTTGGTGCATTTATTCTACAGACCTCCGCCATTCTTCTTCCCTCTTGAGATTCTTGGGTGTGGCAGGGCCTCGAAGGGGTTAATAGAATAATTCCTGGATTTAGAGCCTGTCAGTGACAGTTAAAGAAGATTCCGGGGTTGGTGTGTTTTCTCTCTGCGGTTTGCAGAATTCAGGTGTCTGAGTGTCTTGCCATGCTACCGGAAAGACCAAATGGAGAGGCTGCCACAAGCCTGATTCAGTTTCTCCCAGGCCTGTAGCTTCAGGCATCCTCAGTCACAGTCTTTGAGTTTCGCCACTGGAAGGTGAAGAGAAGTTGATCCCTTTGCAGCCTCCTCAGGGAGATGTTTTGCTAGAGCTATACGGACTGTGGATCACAAAGGCAAAATATCTGCTCTTCATGGGTAATGCTATGAGTTCGGATGAAAGTCAGACCAACAAGGCAGGGCCAGCAGTAACTAGGAAGGGGGTGAACTCATTCCATGATCCCCTTATTGCCCCATGAGGAGGGTCCCCCATCTTCATAAAGATGTTCAATAGGAAAATGGAGGCAACTTGTCAGTAGAACCCAGTGGCCCGGAACTGCAGCTCCTCTGTTTTAGCGTTCACCCTGCTAGTGCAGCGTGACTGCCAATAACATTATTATATAAGACTTTGTTAATACAGCTTAGAGTGGGCTGGGCTGACAGGAGATCACAGAACCAGTCAAAAAGAGAGAGCGCATTCTGGAGTGAGGAGGTGACATCTGCTCCCAGCTGGCAAACAGAGGCAGCAGCACTGGTATGATACATGAAGTGGGGGGAGGGAGGGGAGTAGCTCCCTTTGATGGATACTCAGCCAGCCAGTTAGCTGCAAAATCCCTCTTGGTCTGTTCTCTGCTTGCTTTATCTGTAAAGGGTTAACAAGCCCACAGGTAAAAGAAAAGGAGTGGGCACCTGACCAAAAGAGCCAATGGGAAGGCTAGAACTTTTAAAATTAGGAAAGAAACTTCCCCTTTGTCTGTTGTTCTCTGGGCTGCAGGGACAGGGATGTTTTAAGCAGAAGTGCGGTGTAAGCTTTTAACCAGGTATGAAAAAGTATTTTCCATACCTAGAAGAAATAATTTGGATAGGGAATGTTTAGTTAGATGCTATCAGGTTTATTTCTTATTTGGATCTCCTCTGTGCTAACTCCAGATGCTTTTGTTTGTTTATAACCTTTAAGCCAAACTCCAAGAAAGCTATTTTGGGTGCTTGATTTTTGAAATTGCTCTTTTAAAATCAAGCAAAAGCCTAAGTTCCAGGTGTATTTTCTTTTGGTTTTTAATAAAATTTACCTTTAAAAAAACAGGATTGAATTTTTGATGTTCTAAGAGGTTAGTGCATATGCTGTTTGTTTAGCTGGGGGCAACAGCTAATTTCCTTTGTTTTCTTTCTCAGCTCTTCCCCTGGATGGGGGGAGGGAGGAGTGAAAGAGCTTGGGGGTACCCCACAGGGAGGAATTCCCAAGTGCTCCTTCGTAGGTCTAAGGTTTTTTGTGTGGTGTTTGGTTTTTTTTATTTGATTGATGGCAGCATTTACCAAGCCAAGGTCAGATAAAAGCTGTAACCTTGGGAATTTAATACATGCCTGGAGTGGCAAGTGTTAATTTTTAGGATCCTTGCGGGCCCCCACTTTCTGCACTCGGAGTGACAGAGTGGGGATTCAGCCTTGACAACTGGCCATCCCCATGCTGGGTATTTTCCTGCTCTTATCAGGACACAGTGTGACTAACAGCTGGGCCTTAATGCACATGACAGGCATATGGATGTGTGCACTGGAGTTAGGGTGGATGTGCATTTCACATTGTTAAGAAACAAACTCTTGAGTTTGACGATGCTGCCACATGCCAGTCAGACATCAACACCACATCAGACTCTGTTGCATCACCACTTGGCCTGTCCCTGGCTGCGAGCCATGCAGTCAACAACAGCCCTCTCACCAGATAGCAAACCTGTTTTGATATCCTCTCTGCTTCTGCCACAATACCTAGGATTGAAAGCTCTTCCTTGCTGCTCCAAAGGAAGCAGCCATGTTCTAAGCATCCTTGAAGAAGACATTGGGCACAAAAATGTTGTAACGGACTAAGGAGATATTGAAGAATGATAGTCTAGTTTCAGAGGGGTAGCCGTGTTAGTCTGGATCTGCAAAAGTGACAAAGAGTCTTGTAGCACCCTATAGACTAACAGATTTTAGGGATCATGAGCTTTTGTGGGCTAAGACCCACTTCATCTTAGCCCACGAAAGCTCATGATCCCTAAAATCTGTTAGTCTGTAAGGTGCTACAAGACTCTTTGTCACTTTTGAAGAATGATACTTATTCTAAACCCCGAGTTGTTGCTTTATTTATGTATGGAACGTGCTGTATAAAATCTAAGGCAAAATCCAGGCTCAGTATTAACTGGGACCACTGTAAGTGCCATAGCGAATTCTGCGTTGTTATTTAACAAGGCCCCTTTTGTAAGACATACCTTGCTGTTGCCTACAAAGTTATCTCCTCACCTTCTATCCACCCCTCCAAAACAGTCCTCCATAAGGTGAGTGCTACTAGGTTAATTTATGAGTCAGAAAATCCTCTGCTGTAATTATTGACTCTGCTTTTATGGAACGTGTACCCCCAAGGAATGAAGAAAAACATCTTGACAAGACTGGTTGCATCTTCCTCCAGCCTGTGGGAGCAATAAAGAAAGGAGAGAAAGAGCCTTGTTCCCCTTAGATTAAAATCTAATGATGAAATAATTGCATGTTGTTCTGATTTTTTTCCCCTTGCGCTGGAAAGCTTGGCTGTATTTGTGCTCTCAGGTGAGCATTTGAGCCATGTTTTGCATTAATGTGCAATAGCTCAGCTATGAAGAACCACACACATCACACGGGCAACTGTCTGTTTACAAACAGGGAAACCGACAGGGGAAGTGACTGCCTACAATCACTTTTAGCAGCTCTGTGGCAGAATTGGGATGAGAACCCAGATGTCTTGGCTCCTAATCCGCTGTCCTGGCCACTGTATCACACAGCTAAAGCAAGCACTAGAAGTGTATTAGCAGAAGGATGGTCACACTGGTTTTAGCCATATCTCTCCTTGTTTCCTTCTTTCCTCAGCCATGAATGGTGCTGGGAGCTGCCCTTTCTATGATATGTTAGACTCCTGCTGGGAAATAATCCTTTGTGCTTCTCTAGCACCCTTCCTCTGAGGCAGCTGGTAATAGTCTCCTCTCCCCTTTCAGGTGGGTGAATATTATTATATTCAGTTTACAAATGGGTAAACTAAGACTAAGTGTCAAGAATCAGAGGGGGGTCTGTGTTAGCTGGATCCGCAAAAGCGACAAAGAGTCCCGTGGCACCTTAAAGACTAACAAATGTATTGGAGCATAAGCTTTCGTGGGCTAATACCCACTTCATCAGATGCATGCAGTCCAAAGATTAAGTGACTTGTCCAAAGCCAGTCAATGGTGGAGCAGGGACTAGAACCTAGGAGTCCCGATTTCTACTTCCTTGCAACGTATATCCCTTGACTAGATTCCCTTTCAAATAATAAGTAAGAATAAGTGACATGACCAAGGCTTCTTTTTTTCAATCATAGAACTTTCCAGACAACAACTTTGGGAAGTCTCCTGCCTTTCTTATGTATGCAAATGCTGAGCTGCATTTCTTGTGTCTTCACTATAAACTTTCAGTATGACAGCTTCCTGTCTGAATTGTAATCATTCTGCTATTTGAATGTTCCACGCACATTTTATTTCTGGTTTGTTCTTCTTTGCGCTTGGATGTGCAGAAGTAATTAGAATATTACAGACCTTGCATGGCAGATTGCCTTGTTCTTCCCTTTTATCCATTCTTCAGTCAAAGTGTCTGGCTTCCAATACGCAGCTCCATGGTGGCAGGCTGTGTGATTCATCTGCCACAATGTAGCTGTGATTCAGTCAGACAGCAGGCCCCTGCTCCTTTTAAATGAGCTATTTTCAGTACATCACCCTAGCAGTAATCAAGATCAAACACAACTGAAGTCTCAGTAATTGTGAGCTGACTCCTGCAGTTCTCCAAGGGGGAGTTGTGCCTAAGTAAGGACCACCGATTGCCCTCCCCCCTTGTCAATATCTATCCTGTGAGTCCAGAAGTGTTGGATTACGTTGCCAGGCACTGGAACGTGGATCTCATTTCTGAATTTTCCTGCATTTGCTTTTTAGACTGGTTCAGGAAACTCTGGGTTAGGGAACATCCCCAGCACCCAATCTGGCTGTTCCCTAGATCTGAGCATTTACAAATCTGACCCCGTTAGTTCACAAGATTTAGCCCCTGTAGGGCGCGTCCCCTCTTCAAAGCACCTCACGCATGTTAATCCATCCCCCAACACCTCTGGGAAACAGGTAACTAAAATTACCCTCGGTTGCCAAAGGCAGAGGAGTGAATGGCCTGACCCTGCTTCCACTGCTGTAGAAACGACACTTTTGCCTGCTCTACAATGGATGCAGGCTCAGGCCCTCAGTGACTTACCCAAGGCCGGACAGGGAGCCAGTGGCTAAGCAGGGATTTGAACTCAACTCCTTGAGGCCCTGCCACTTGTTTAGCCAATAGGACCCTCACTGCCTCTCACATGCTGAGGCCGTCCTCCTGAGCTGGAGCCATCCAAGGAGCCCTCTCACCCGGGCATGGCTGTTCTCCCATTGGTAGTTCTGGATCCAGGGCACTCCTTCCTTTTTCCACCCAAGCTTCAGCCGTAGAATCATCTGCCATGAGGATTCTCCCGACCAGAACAGTTCCTGGGCTCAAGTGTTTTCACGACCACGGCGTCTAAACCTGCGCAGAGCAGGGGGGTAAAGATGCCAGCAGCTGCTCCACACGTGTGCTCCCAGAGCCACCTGCGCCAGATCAGAGCAAAGCGGGGAGAAGTATAAGGCTCCCAGTTGTGCCACAGAACGGAGATCTCAGGTATTCTGCTCCACAGCAGAGTCTCCCAGCCCTTCCAATGGGTCGTAAAAGGCTCCAGGCTTCCCAGCCGTCACAGTCCAACTGCCCACAAGCAGAGAGAAGATGAATGAATGTGAACAAAGGGAAAGTATTATATTAAAGGCAATACCCCCCTCCACACACAGACACATGAGCACCCCCTGGCACTGTTTCCTCCAAGCTGTGCGTGTGTGTGCGTGCACACAGATCCTAAACCCTGTGCACATGTGCGTGTGTGTGCGTGCGCACAGATCCTAAACCCTGTGCACATGTGCGTGTGCGTGCACACAGATCCTAAACCCTGTGCACATGTGCGTGTGTGTGCACACAGATCCTAAACCCTGTGCACATGTGCGTGTGCGTGCACACAGATCCTAAACCCTGTGCACATGTGCGTGTGCACACAGATCCTAAACCCTGTGCACATGTGCGTGTGCACACAGATCCTAAACCCTGTGCACATGTGCGTGTGTGTGCGTGCGCACAGATCCTAAACCCTGTGCACATGTGCGTGTGTGTGCGTGCGCACAGATCCTAAACCCTGTGCACATGTGCGTGTGCGTGCACACAGATCCTAAACCCTGTGCACATGTGCGTGTGTGTGTGTGCACACAGATCCTAAACCCTGTGCACATGTGCGTGTGCGTGCACACAGATCCTAAACCCTGTGCACATGTGCGTGTGTGTGCATGCACACAGATCCTAAACCCTGTGCACATGTGCGTGTGCGTGCACACAGATCCTAAACCCTGTGCACATGTGCGTGTGTGTGCGTGCACACAGATCCTAAACCCTGTGCACATGTGCGTGTGCGTGCACACAGATCCTAAACCCTGTGCACATGTGCGTGTGCGTGCACACAGATCCTAAACCCTGTGCACATGTGCGTGTGCGTGCACACAGATCCTAAACCCTGTGCACATGTGCGTGTGCGTGCACACAGATCCTAAACCCTGTGCACATGTGCGTGTGTGTGCGTGCACACAGATCCTAAACCCTGTGCACATGTGCGTGTGTGTGCGTGCACACAGATCCTAAACCCTGTGCACATGTGCGTGTGTGTGCGTGCACACAGATCCTAAACCCTGTGCACATGTGCGTGTGTGTGTGCGTGCACACAGATCCTAAACCCTGTGCACATGTGCGTGTGTGTGCGTGCACACAGATCCTAAACCCTGTGCACATGTGCGTGTGTGTGCGTGCACACAGATCCTAAACCCTGTGCACATGTGCGTGTGCGTGCACACAGATCCTAAACCCTGTGCACATGTGCGTGTGTGTGTGCATGCACACAGATCCTAAACCCTGTGCACATGTGCGTGTGTGTGTGCGTGCACACAGATCCTAAACCCTGTGCACATGTGCGTGTGCACACAGATCCTAAACCCTGTGCACATGTGCGTGTGCGTGCGTGCACACAGATCCTAAACCCTGTGCACATGTGCGTGTGTGTGCGTGCACACAGATCCTAAACCCTGTGCACATGGTAAAACGCCGCACACACAAAAATTTGCACAAAAGAAATTTTTTGTGCACAGGGCCTGTCAAAAATGAGAGGGAACATTGTCCCCCACATCCCACTCACAAATGTTACCCTGCAAGCCCTTTGTGCCTCAGTCATAAGAGCCAGGCTGCAATGTTGATGGCTATCTGCCCATGCGGACAGTGCTTTAGCAGCACTCAGAATAACCCTCTTTGTAGAAGCTGGCTTGTGAGCCTTGCCAGTAACGGACACTAGCACACATGCTTCTACAGGTACTTGATACCATCACACTGCAACCCAAGACACAAAAAACACACCCAACCCAAATGTGCAGGTATATGTGATAATTATTATTTAATACACTCTATACCCAGCTGCTATATACGGCTAAACCACCCTGAACACGCCCGATCCCGTCTGATCTCGGAAGCTAACCAGGGTCGGGCCTGGCTAGTACTTGGATGGGAGACCTCCTGGGAATACCAGGTGCTATAGGCTTAACATGGGTGTGGGGCTAGCAACTCCACCCCATAAGGGAACCAATTGCTACTGAAACACCAACACCAGTTGGTGGCCCATACCCCGGCTGGGGGGTGCAGGGTTGGTGACAGAAATTTGGGGGCCCCCTACTCTGATAGTTTGGGGGCCCCTCCAGCCCAGCCGACAGCAGCTGTGGGCCCCCCAGCCCAGCTGACAGCGGCTGGGGGCCCCCCCAGCCCAGCCGGCACTCCCCCCCAGCTGACAGCGGCTGGGGGCCCCCAGCCCAGCTGCCCCCCCCAGCCCAGTCGGCGCCCCCCCCCCCAGCTGACAGCTGGCCGCAGCTAGGAGCGAGAGCCCGGGAGCAGCGTGAGCTGCCCTTGCTGCTCCCCCCCTCCCCGGACTGAGCCGCTGCTGCTGGCCAGGCTCACTGCTCGGCCGGGGACACACGCTCGTCCGGGGGAGAGCCGCGCTGGATGACTACGGGTAGAGCTGTACCGGGGCCCCCCTAAAGTGCGGGGCCCGGTACAGCTCTACCCGTAGTACCCCCCTGTCGCTGGCCCTGGGGGGGTGATGGGCAGAGAGAGATACCCAGCTGCTCATGCATCGTTACCAGCCCTTCATGATATTATCCTAAGTCTCACGACATCTGGTGTTTTACTTCAAGCCACAGCTCCTGGAGTCATGGGATTTTGTCAGGCTCTCGGCTTGCTTTTTTTTTAATAAAAAGCATCTAGCCCCGTGATTGCGGAGAAAAACTGGACAATGTGACCCACAGGTGCCCCTAAAATCTCAGAAGCCAGAAAGCAAATAAAAAAGACTCCAGTTTTTTAAAACTCATTTTTAAACCTATGATACTGTACACTACATTGAGTATGGAAGAGCGAGCAATACACCGAGTGGCAGGGAAGTGTCTTGCTCAAGGCCACCTATCTCGAGCTGGTGATTAGTGTGTGGGAATGGGAGGAGAGTAACCAGGCCTGTTGCCCCCCATGCATCACACAACAGGTAGTTTGCCTCAGTTTCTCTTTGTGGAGTGTTAAAGAAACTTGGGAAAAAACCAACCTTTGATCCATTCCCATCCCTTCTCAGCTTGTGCGTTATTAAATTAACAAACATTCAAAACAAAGTTTCAAGAGCATCCAAATGTCCACGCAAAACAAAGGTTTCACGTCTCTCCTCTCCTTCATCCAATATGGTCTGAGATCATCGACTCTCAGGGCATGGGGTTTACCCATAGGCGGCAGCAGATCTGGGATCTGGTCCTGGTTCGGCAGTTGACTGGCTACCCTGGAGTTATACCAGGAGCTAACACTGCAGTGAAGACAAGCCCAGAGAGCATGGACTGGCCCTTACTATCTGCCAACCATTTAAAAACTGTTGGCTGGTGGAGGCTTTAGAAGTGCAGAGTAATATAATCCTCATAAATGAATTCATGTGATTCCTATCACTTGCCCAGGAGCTTTGCCCGTGTCTCACTAGTGCCAGCATAGGGAGTCTAGGAGCAGCCGCTTTCCCCTCTACTCCCCTCTACTCCATATCTAGTAAAGAAGAGAGCAGAGAAAAATCACATCTAGTGGTTAGAGCACAGGCTGCTTGGGTTCATTCTCAGCTCTGCCACTGACTCACTGCATGACCTTCGGCACATTCCGCTTCCCCTCCTTGTGCTTCTGTGGACTCATCTAAATGACACTGGATGTGAGGATGGGCAGGACTTGTGAGGATTAACTTGTTAATGTTTGCGAAGAGACCCTCCGATGGAAACGGATAAAAAGGAAATGTGGATCCGCTGCTGGGTGTGCAGCTCCCGGGGCGAATCCAGTGACACCCCCTCCCCAATGAGTGACTGTGGTATAGAATTATTGTCAGGGGGACTTAGGGTCAGTGAAAGGCTTGTGAACATCCTGGCATAAACCGGAGCATGCTCAGAGTCCTCCTCCAGCACCCGGAGTTCCAGAAGGAGTAAGGACCGGGCCAGAACTGGCAGTAATTAAAAGAACAGACGTTAAAATGAGCAGCATGCCTGACCTCCACTAAAGATGCTTTCAAGCACTTTCCAAAGCCTCAGTCTTCTGGGAGCTCCGGCCCTGCACTGCACAGACCCTGATGAACAGGCCCGACGTCAGCAGGTGCCTTGCGGGCTGCTAGCTGAGCAGCTCTGGCTGACGCATTCGCCTCCGTGCTGCTGACTAATGCAGCTTCCTTGCCCACACTGTGACGCAGAACAGTGCTCAGCAGCAAACGGATCATCGCTTCCCACCCAGGCCACGTTCCTGCTGTCACTAGGTTTAAGAGTCCGCTCAGTGCCCAGCGCTAGCATGACAGCCTTTGCACTGGGCAGAAGAGTGGAGCGCGTTGGCCGTAAACCTGGAAGGAACCAACGTGAGCTGTGTCCATCGCTAAAGCGCTGCGTGTTCCCTGGGGCACCGTTTGCAGTGAAGCTCAGCTGGATTCAATGCATGTCCTTAGTCCAGATAAAACCCAGAGCACTTCCAGGTTAGAAGGCGACTGTTCGGGTTGGAGGAATCTTATGAGCAGATGAAAACCACGGTGTCCAGCTATTTTTAAACAGAGCTGGCGTCAAAGCGAAATGCCAGCGCCCTCAACTCAGGGGCAGTTTGAACTTCCTGGGCCTGTCTCTAATGCCAGAATAATCCGTTAAGAGTGCTTGGGAGTGTTTCGCTCTCTTGACCGGCACTCTAGACACCTGAGGCGTGACAAGGAACACGGTTCCAAGGCGTGCTTTGAATTATACACCCATCCAACACCAGCCAGAGAACTGACAGGAGCTGGAGTGAAGCACGACCAGGCTGCCATTGCAGAGGCTTCAACAAATCCACACCAAGTCTTTGGGCTCTTTTGAAAAGGAACCAGGCGCCTGGTACTAGCAGCACATTGTTAGCTGATTTCTCTCTCTCTCTCTCTCTCTCTCTCTCTCTCTCTTTCTCTCCTTTTAGCAGCCTGGCTGGAGCATCTCAGACAATCCCGGGTCAGTCACAGCTACTGCTGTGCAGGGTGCTTTGGTGTTCCACAGATGTCAGCCTCATTCTTCCCAGGCTCTTGCCAGCCGGCTGTCCCGGGATGGGCTTTGGGTATGAAGTGTGCTGCACCCCATCGCTTCCCTCCTTTCCCCGAACGCTGGAACAGAACAAAGCATCCCCCACCCCTACACTGGTGAGTCATCAGCATTCAGAGATCCAATGAGTCACTCAAAGCAGCAGGAAAACAGAGTGAAGGAGCCGAGCTGCCTGGCAGATCTGCTCCGTGGAAAGCACAGTGCGTCTCCAGCATGCATAATTGCATGCCATCACCACGCAGCGGGCGACGCCACATGCCCGCTAGCTCCTCTCTCTAGTGAAAGCAGGGATTGTGTTTGCATGGGACTTGGTTTCAGCCACCATCAATCGCCCTGTCTACACGGGGGCTCCCACGGGCAGGGCTGCTCTGGCAGGAAATGATCAGGATAAAAGTTTAGTGGAGACAAGGCCATGAGACATGCAACTCACCCAGAGCCCCATCCAAAGAAATGACCCCACCCCCCAAACACACACATGCACTTCAGAGGGCCTTGGGTCAAGCTCACAGCTTGCATATTCCCATCGCTGCCACATAGTAGCCATTTTCTGGGTTGCGCTTTTCTTGCCATTTATTGAGCATCCCTGAAGTTCTTGGAGCCCCTCTCTGGGGTGGAAACGCAGCCGTTCGGAGGGGTGCATATGAAGCGTTTAACCAAGTTTTGTTTTGTGTGGATTTCTGCCTTTTCTTTGCTTTGATCCCTGCTTTTGTCATTCCCAGCCAGTGCCATCAAGCTGCTCCCAGTGATCTCAGACCCACAGCACACACCCAACTATTCCTGCTTGTTCAGAGAGCACCAGAGGGGCACATTGCACCTACCAAGCATCTGAAATACACCTGGGGGTCTTACAATCAACAGCCGGCCCAATTCTGCAAACTCTGGCTACTGAGCATAACACTTACTGCCAGGCTATTGACTCCAAAGCAACCGGGCCTGCTGGTAAGCAGTATTCCTGGTAGTGTTTGCACAATCAGGTCCTAAATTAGATCTAGGATAAAACAAATGGCAAATTTTTAAAGCTCTGGTTTAGGAAACCATTTAAGCACATGCTTAACATTAAATGTGGGAAGTCCCACTGGATTGCTATTGCTGCCCATCATTTTCAGAGGAGTTCTTCATTCTGGAACTCACCTCTCTTCTCCTTCATCCAACATGGTCTGAGATCGTCAACTCTCAGGGCATGGGGTTTACCCATAGGAGGCAGCAGGGTCCAGTCAGGAGATCTGGAATCTGGTCCTGTTCTGCAGTTGACTGGCTATGTGACCCGGGCAAGTCACTTAAGACCAACATTTGCAAAAGTGGCCTCTGATTTTGGGTGATTCCATGAACCAGCCACTGTGGGGCTGGGTTTCACGCCTTGAGTACCCCCCAACTCCAGATAAAGTCAGTGGGAGTCATAGGAACTCGGCACCCCAGAAAATCATGCTCAACGGTGTCTCAAAATGAGCAGCCAAAAATCAGAGGCCACTCTTGCAAATGTTGGCCATAACCTCTGTGCCTTGGCTTCCCTGTCTTTAACATGGGGCTGTCCTTTGCGAAGCACTTTGAGATCTCTGCACGAAGAGCGCCAGGCAGAGTGGATGACAATGAGGTGGACTTTTGCTCCAAGCAAAGAGCGGGGTTGGGTGTTCGGCATTAGCCTAGTGATTTTTGTGGGGTTTTCTTTTACATACGGGGCTGGGAGACCAGCAGATGGTCCCTTCTTTTTAAAAAATCTCAAAATATAAATGAAAGGCCAGGGTGAGTTTCGATAGATAAGGGGGTCGTGTGTGGCAGTGGGATTAAAATATGAGCAAGCAGGGAGGGAGATTTGCCCTTGTGGGGGACGGTCTGTTATTCCTGCAGAGCAGGTTATCTGAATTGATTAGTTTTGTTCTGGTTACTCAGGGGTTGTGCTGTGTTTTCATATGTGTGGATTACTTTAAACTGTCTCTTGGATGCCTTGTTTCCAGGCCTGTTGAGAGAAGCCTGTTTGAAGGTGGGGTTAAAGCAGAGAGGGGTGCGCACACAGCAAGGCATGACTCAAGGATGTGATTACTGCAGACCGTGCTTTGGCACATTTCAGTGGCATGTCCATCATAAAAGGGTTTGGGAAGTCCCCCTCTAAAGGGAAGGGCAGGGAGCAGTGGCAGTGCTCTTGTGTAAACAGAGACATATAACATTTTGCCCTTCTATAGCAACTCCCGTCAGAGATCTCAAAGCACTTTATAAATATTAATCATTTGTATTATTGTAGCTCCTAAGAGCCCGAGACAGGAAAATATTATTTCCTTCTTACGTGGGGGTGAATTGCAGCAAAGAGATTTGAGAGGATTTCCACAGTATATTGGAGGGAGTTAATGACAGAGCCAGGAACAGAAGAACCAAAGTCTTGATGCCACGCCTCTGCTCTAACCACTAGGCAACACTCCCTCTCTACATTGTAACAGCTTTTGGTTTATATTGAACAAAGCTTTATGGGACCCTCTGCAGAACCATGCTAGCCCAGACAATCCCACAATGCATAGCACTGTGCCCTCAAGGGAAGCACGTGGAGTTGGTCTGCTTCCCGCCCAGCAGCACAGTGCAGGTCAGCAAGAACGGTGTGGAGGGATTCCTTGTCTTGACCCAGTATTCCAAACGCCCTGCCTGTTGGACTACGAGTGTGGATGCAGAACTGCTTTAACTTCATATGGTTACAGCTTAAACCCTCCCATTTTCAGAATGATTTAATTTGGTGCCAGTGTGGACAAGGCATAGTCCAGATTACTGTCCCTGACAGTGGATCGGGGCACTGCCGCCTCCCTTCCTTTGTCAAGACGCTGCCACTTTGCTGCAGCCTCTGCTTGGTTTGCTATAGGCAATGCCACCATTCATTTCTCCTCTCCTCTCCTCTCCCACCCCATTTCTGAGCCTCCAGGTATGGGCACATGCAGAAGTACAAGGACACTGCTCTCAGCAATAGAAGCGGGTATCTTGGCAACAGTCTCAGCAAAGACCATTCAAAAGCAGAGGGGGTTCTGAGTGTCCCGGCTCTTCTGCGAGGGATGAAGAACTGTAAAAAACACCAGGCCCCCCCCCCTTTCATCTCTACATCTTGTTTAAATACAGGTGGAGAATAATAATTACTGGAGGTCAAGGCTGCCACCTACTGGCCATCCCAGCTCAGTGCGGGCTACTACTTATTTCTTCATGATAGAGCTTTGCTTTTCTGCAACTTCTTGCTTCAAAGCCTGATACAAATCTTAATTAATTAAACTTCCCCATAAGGTAACCCAGTGTCATTATCCCCATTACAAGGATAGGCAAACTGAGGCACAGATTAGGGCTGTGGGTTGTCCAAACTCACATAAAAGATTAGAGTCAGAGTCAGGTGTAGAACCCAGGAGTCCTGTTTGGAGGTTCTGGGGGTGTTAGAGTCTGGGATGTCCGTTCCGTTTGGAGGTCCCAGGGGGGTGTCAGTGTTGGGGGGCAGTCCCGTTTGGGGTTCCCGGGGGTGTTAGTGTCTGGAGTGTCAGTCCTGTTTGGAGGTCCCAGGGGGGTGTCAGTGTTGGGGTGTCAGTCCCGTTTGGGGGTCCCGGGGGTGTCAGTGTTGGGGGGGTCAGTTCTGTTTGGAGGTCCCAGGGGGGTGTCAGTGTTGGGGTGTCAGTCCCGTTTGGGGGTCCCGGGGGTGTCAGTGTCTGGGGTGTCAGTCCTGTTTGGAGGTCCCAGGGGGGTGTCAGTGTTGGGGTGTCAGTCCCGTTTGGGGGTCCCGGGGGTGTCAGTGTCTGGGGTGTCAGTCCTGTTTGGAGGTCCCAGGGGGGTGTCAGTGTTGGGGTGTCAGTCCCGTTTGGGGGTCCCGGGGGTGTCAGTGTCTGGGGTGTCAGTCCTGTTTGGAGGTCCCAGGGGTGTGTGTGTTGGGGTGTCAGTCCCGTTTGGGGGTCCCGGGGGTGTTAGTGTCTGGGGTGTCAGTCCCGTTTGGAGGTCCCAGGGGGGTGTCAGTGTTGGGGGGTCAGTCCCGTTTGGGGGTCCCGGGGGTGTCAGTGTTGGGGGGGGGTCAGTCCCATTTGGGGGTCCCGGGGGTGTCAGTGTCTGGGGTGTCAGTCCCATTTGGAGGTCCCAGGGGGGTGTCAGTGTTGGGAGGTCAGTCCCATTTGGGGGTTCCGGGGGTGTCACTGTTGGGGGGTCAGTCCTGTTTGGAGGTCCCAGGGGGGTGTCAGTGTTGGGGGGTCAGTCCCGTTTGGAGGTCCCAGGGGGGTGTCAGTGTTGGGGGGGTCAGTTCTGTTTGGAGGTCCCAGGGGGATGTCAGTGTTGGGGGGTCAGTCCCGTTTGGAGGTCCCAGGGGGGTGTCAGTGTTGGGGGGGTCAGTTCTGTTTGGAGGTCCCAGGGGGGTGTCAGTGTTGGGGGGTCAGTCCCGTTTGAGGGTCCCGGGGGTGTTAGTGTCTGGGGGGGCGGTCAGCAGGGTCAGTCCCAGTTAGGGGTCCAGGAGTGTCAGTGTTGGGGGGTCAGTCCCGTTTGGGGGTCCCGGGGGTGTCAGTGTCTGGGGTGTCAGTCCCGTTTGGAGGTCCCAGGGGGGTGTCAGTGTTGGGGGGTCAGTCCCGTTTGGAGGTCCCAGGGGGGTGTCAGTCCCGTTTGGGGGTCCCAGGGGGGTGTCAGTGTTGGGGGGTCAGTCCCGTTTGGAGGTCCCAGGGGGCTGTTAGTCCCGTTTGGAGGTCCCAGGGGGGTGTCAGTGTTGGGGGGTCAGTCCCGTTTGGAGGTCCCAGGGGGGTGTCAGTCCCGTTTGGGGGTCCCGGGGGTGTTAGTGTCTGGGGTGTCAGTCCTGTTTGGAGGTCCCAGGGGGGTGTCAGTGTTGGGGTGTCAGTCCCGTTTGGGGGTCCCGGGGGTGTTAGTGTCTGGGGTGTCAGTCCCGTTTGGAGGTCCCAGGGGGGTGTCAGTGTTGGGGGGCAGTCCCGTTTGGGGCTCCCGGGGGTGTTAGTCTCTGGGGGGTGGTCAGCGGGGTCAATCCCGGTTAGAGGTCCCGGGAGTGTCAGTGTCTGGGGTGTCAGTCCTGTTTGGAGGTCCCAGGGGGGTGTCAGTGTTGGGGTGTCAGTCCCATTTGGGGGTCCCGGGGGTGTTAGTGTCTGGGGTGTCAGTCCCATTTGGAGGTCCCAGGGGGGTGTCAGTGTTGGGGGGTCAGTCCCGTTTGGGGGTCCCGGGGGTGTCAGTGTTGGGGGGGGTCAGTCCCATTTGGGGGTCCCGGGGGTGTCAGTGTCTGGGGTGTCAGTCTCGTTTGGAGGTCCCAGGGGGGTGTCAGTGTTGGGAGGTCAGTCCCATTTGGGGGTTCCGGGGGTGTCAGTGTTGGGGGGTCAGTCCTGTTTGGGGGGTGTCAGTGTTGGGGGGTCAGTCCCGTTTGGAGGTCCCAGGGGGATGTCAGTGTTGGGGGGTCAGTCCCGTTTGGAGGTCCCAGGGGGGTGTCAGTGTTGGGGGGGTCAGTTCTGTTTGGAGGTCCCAGGGGGGTGTCAGTGTTGGGGGGTCAGTCCCGTTTGAGGGTCCCGGGGGTGTTAGTGTCTGGGGGGGCGGTCAGCAGGGTCAGTCCCAGTTAGGGGTCCAGGAGTGTCAGTGTTGGGGGGTCAGTCCCGTTTGGGGGTCCCAGGGGGGTGTCAGTGTTGGGGGGTCAGTCCCGTTTGGGGGTCCCGGGGGGTGTCAGTGTTGGGGGGTCAGTCCCAGTTAGGGGTCCAGGAGTGTCAGTGTCTGGGGTGTCAGTCCCGTTTGGGGGTCCCGGGGGGTGTCAGTGTTGGGGGGTCAGTCCCGTTTGGGGGTCCCGGGGGGTGTCAGTGTTGGGGGGTCAGTCCCGTTTGGAGGTCCCAGGGGGGTGTCAGTCCCGTTTGGGGGTCCCGGGGAGGGTCAATGTTTGGGGAGGTCAGTCCCAGAGGGGGGAGGAAATCAGTGACTGGGGATCCCGGGGCCCAGTGGCTGGGAGGGTCCAGCCCGGAGAAGGGGGAGGTCCCCGGGGGAGGGGGGAGGAGCTCCGCCTCTCCGAGGACCGTGACCCTAGCGGCAGCCCGTAGCGGCGGGTCACGTGGTCTCACCTGGCCCAGGTGAGGGAGGGGCCGGACGCCGTTCACCTGGCTCGGCGCAGGTAACTCCAGGGCCGGGCCTGGCCGCCCCCCACCTCCCGGCGGGAGGGGGCCCGCTTGGGGGAGCCTCGGGGAGCAGGCCCCGCCCTTCCCGGGTCGCCCCCCCCGAACACACTGCGGGGGTGAGGCCCCCGCCCAGATGGGGGGGCGCCCGAGTCCCACCTCAGAGACCCGCCGGCGGGGGCAGCCCCCGGGGGATTTGTCTTCCCCCCCCCCCCCCAGCAGGGGACGCTCCGCGGGTTGGGTGCTGGGGTCCCGTGTAGTTGGGGGGGGGGGTCCCCTATCTGCTCGGGGGCTGTTGGTTCGCCAGGGGCAGGGGGTTCATTGGGGGACCCCTTTGGAAGTCTTAGGCGGAGTGTGCAGCCCCCCAGGGTCCGAGCAGAGGTGGTGAACCCCTGGCCTAGTGAGAGCCAAGATTTCCTCCTGCCTGGAGGCTGAGGACCTCTCCTTCCAGCTCCCCACTGAGTCAGTCTCCCCTTCCTGTGACTGCCCTTCTCCTCCAGCAATCCCCAACCAGGCTCCCTTTTTGACAAGGTGACAGTCACCTAAACACTGTGTCCCCCTTCCGTCCCCCCAACCAGCCCGCTCTGGGGGGGTGACCTGCATGTTGTGAAGCTGGGCTTGAGGGGTCTGAGCTCCATGTGGGATGACAGATCTGATGTGTGTACAAGACATTTGATCAGTTTTCTAGGAAGCATGTGATTGACTGGAAACAAACTCCAGGGCCGCCTTTGCCACTTCATGCCCTGTGCCCAAAAGAGCTGCTGCAGCCACGATCCCGACAGTTCAGTTCCATCGCTGCCCTAGGTGCATGTTTGTTACTTTTTCTATGGGAAATATTTTTAGTTACAGATCAGTGTGCTGTGCTATTGGGAACTCCAAGGGTGTTTGTGTCAGAGGTAGATGTACCTCTGTCTGGAGTGAATCTTCAGGGGAATGAACAGTTTATTGTGATTTGTACAATAGTGGTGTCTAGGATTACCAACTGAGATTGGCAGCTCCGTTGTGTTAATGTACAAATGCATAGTGAGAGACAAGCTTATGATCTAAATAGACAAGACAGATGTGAGGTGAGAGGGGAAACTGAGGCACTGAGCAGCAACGTAACTTGCCCCAGGTCACCCAGAAAAGAAGTGGTAGAGCTGGGAATAGAACCTGGATGTCCTGACACCCAATCTCTTGTCAGCAAAACCACTGTAAAGCAGGTTTGAACCATAGCAGCAATGTTTGTTTTTGAAAAAACCCTCACTGGATTTAACAAGCTATCTTTTAGTTAATCTTTAAGGTGCCACAGGACTCTTTGTCACTTCTGCAATCCCAAACTAACATGGGTTGATTGAACGGTGTGTGTGTTTGGATGCAGGTCACATTAGAAATCAAGAAAGGATTACATTTGAAATACAGTAGTTTGGATGTTCTGAAAGGTCCCCTTTATTCCAGTGTTTCCAAATTCTCCGGTACTAGATAGGGATGAGTTGAAGCTGTGGTTATTGGCTTACTGGTGTCCATAATTCAGCTAGTTCTTATAACTGATCTTGAAAGAGATTTCCACTCCCTCTCAACAAAGAAGATCTTAAACTCTGGTAATTAGATGTTCCAGCTACTCACAAATACCATTCTTCTGAAACCTCTTTAGAAGGATCTTGTTTGTTCCAATAAGACTGATGCTTGAGGAGGAAGACAGCTACCAACTTTGTCAGTGCCAATTTGGTAATTGGGTTTTAACCCAAGTATTTATTTGCCATTGTTAGGCAGCTGGTTACAATTTAGCATCTGGGCTTACAGTCCGAGAACACATCTTTGGAATCCCGGTAGGTGGGATTTGACTATAGTTTGATATCTGTGTTGATTGAGATGTCTTTACAGCCGTAAACTTGTGATCTTGTGGTGAATACAGTGTGCAGCTGTGATCTAATGGATTGAGCACAGGGTGTGAGCAGGAGATGGGTTCTATCCCTGACACTGCATTTTGCACAAACTTAGATGTCATTTAACCGCTGGGCCTCAGTTGTTTTTTCTTCTACAATGGCAATAACACCCACTTTATAAGACACTTTGAAACCTCAGGATACGAAGCGCTATATAAATGGCCATTACTTTGTCATTCTTTTAACGTGACCTCTGTATTATGACTCATCTGTCCTCCTGCTGACCAGTAATGACTCTCCACTTGGAGAGCTTAATCATCTTAGATGGGTTTTTTGGTGCATAGAAACTTGATGAAATTGCGTGAAAGCTAGTGGCCTGACTCAAAACGGCCAAGCACCCACGTCTCCCAGTGAAGGCAGTGTGAGCGGAGGTTGCTTATCCTGATTTTCAAAAGGTGCTTATATTTCAAATGACTAGGAGCAAGGGAAGGGGAACTCGCAGGTGTGTGTTACTTTTATAAAATACTTAAGGGAGACCAGATGGCCTGAAGAAGAGCTCGATGTAGCTCAAAAGCTCTTCTCTTTCACCAACAGAAGGTGGTCCAATAAAAGATATTACCTCCTTAACCTTGTCTCTCTAATATCCTGGGGGCAACCCAGCTACAACACCACACAATACATAAGCATCAGCCAAGGCTAAAGAAGCCAAAATGTCCATGGAAAACAGCGGAACGAAGGCAAGAGAAGCTTGTCCCCCAATATCTAAATATCTGCCAGGTACTTCCAGTCCTCATGTCTGTTACTTTGGCAGGCCTACTTTTAAAAAGTGGCAGTGGTCACCTAGTTAGGGTAGGAGAAGGGAGGTTATATTACCTTTGTACCTAACACTGGTGTGACCACTGTTGGAATACTGTGTCCAGTTCTGGTGTCCACGTTTTAAGAAGGATGTTGATACATAAAAGGAGGTTCTGAAGAGATTCACAAAAATGCTGAAAGGGTTGAAAAGCATGCCATATAGCGGTAGGCTCATGGAGCTCAATCTGTTTAGCTTAACAAAGAGAAGGCTAAGGGGTGACTTGATCCCAGTACCTATATAGGAAGCAAATATTTGATATTAGAATCATAGAAATGTAGGGCTGTAAGGAACCTCGAGACGCCATCAAGTCCATCCCCCTGCACTGAGACAGGACCGAATAATCCTTGTCCATCCCTGACAACGGTTTGTCTAACTCGTTTTTAAAAGTTTCCAAAGGTGAGGACTCCACAACCTCCCTTGTAAACTTATTTCAGAGCTTAACTACTTAGTTGGAAAGTTTTTCCTAATATCTGACCTTGCTTCAGATTAAGTCCTTTATTTCATGTCCTATCTTAAGTGGACATGGAGAATAATTGATCACAGTCCTATTTATAGCAGCTCTTAACATATAGGAAGAGTGATCTGGTTGTCCCTCAGTCGTCTTTCCTCAAGACCAAACATGCCCAGTTTTTTTTTTACCTTTCTTCATAGCTCAGGTTTTCTAAACCTCTTATCATTTTTGTTGCTCTCCTCAGGACTCTTTCCAATCTGTCCCTATCCTTCCTAAACTGTGGTACTCCGAATGGGACACTACTCCAGCTGGGGTCTCACCAGTGCCAAAGAGAGCAGGGCGATTGCTGCCTGTGTTTTACATACAACACTGCTTTTAATACATCCTCAAATCATATTCACTTTTTTTTTTTTCCAGCTGAATCACATTAACAACTCATTCAGTTTGTGGTCCATTATAGTCCCCTGCTCTTTTCCAGCAATTTTGTAGTTCTCCTTTCTTTGTAGTTGTGCATCTCATTAGTTCTTCCTAACTGAAGTACTTTACACTTGTCTTTACTGAATTCAGATCAATTCACCAGTTTGTCACTATCATTTTGAATTTTAAACCTGCCCTCCAAAGTGCTTACAACCCCTCCCAGTTTGGTGTCATCTACAAATTTTATAAGCATGCTCTCCTCTACTCCATTATCCAAGTCATTAATGAAAATATTGAATAGTACAGAACCCAGGACTGACCCTTGTGGGACTCCCAATTTGACATCAAACCATTGATAAGTATTCAAGTACAGTCTTTCAATAAGTTGTACACCCATCTTCTAGTAATTTCACTTAGACCCTATTTCCCTAGTTTGCTTATAAGAATGTCATGAGGAACTGTCAAGCCTTACTAAATTCAAGGCATATCATATCTGCTTCCCCTGGGTCAGTAATCCTATCAAAGAAGGAAATTAAGTTGTTTTAGCATGATTTGTTCCTGACAAATCCATGTTGGCTATTCCTTATAAACCTATAATCCTTCAAGTGCTTACAAATTATTTAATAATTTACTTTAGAATCTATTCAGGTATTGAAGTTAAGATGACTGGTCTGTAATTCCCCAGATCCTCCTTGTTCCCCTTTTGAAAGATAAGTACTCTGTTCAGCCTTCTCATGATCTGGGACCTAGAACATAAGGGTTGGAAGGGACCTCAGGAGATCATCTAATCCAACCTGCTGATCAAAGCAGGACCAATCCCCCATTAAATCATCCAGCAGATTTTTGCCCCATATCCATAAATGGCCCCCTCAAGGATTGAACTCATGACTCTGGGTTTAAGCAGACCAAGGCTCAAACCACTGAGCTATCCCTCCTGTTCTGCAAGAGTTCTTAAAGATAATTGCTAATGGCTCCAAGATTTCTTCAGCTAGTTCCTTGAGTACCCTGACATGAATTGCATGAGGCCCTGCAGACTTGATCACATCTAACATAGCTAAATATTCTTTAACCTGTTCTTTCTCTGTTTTGGCTTGTGTTCCTTCAATATTAATTGTGTTAATGATGATCAGATACTCAACCTTTTTAGTGAAGACTGAAGCAAAATAGGCATTAAGCACCTCCGCTTTCTTGATGTCACCAGTTGTTCTCCTTCCCACTAAGTAGAGGACCGCCACTTTCTTTCCTCTTGCTCCTAATGTAATTAAAGAACCTCTTCTTATTGTCTCTTATGCCCCTGGCTAGGTGTAACTCATTTTGTGCCTTAGTCTGTCTGATTTTGTCCCCACATACTTGTGCTGTTCTTTTGTACTCCTCCTTAGCAATTTGACATTTCCACTCTTTGTAGGATTCCCTTTTTGATTTTCAGGTCATTTAAAGAGCTCCTAATGAAACTATATTGGTCTCTTACTAGTCTTCCTGTCTCCTTGCTTCAGAATAGGTTGCAGTTATGCCTTTAATATTGTCTCTGCCAGCTCTCCTGAACTCCCCTTTCCCTTAGATTTTCTTCCCATGGGACCTACCTACCAGTTCTCTGAGTTTGTTGAAGTCTGCTTTTTTGAAGTCCATTATCCTTGTTCTGCTGGTCTCACTCCTTTTCCTTAGAGTCGTGAAATCTATCCTTTCACGTTCACTGTCATCCACATTGCCTTTCACTTTCAGATTCACTACCAATTCCTCCCGGTTGGTCAGAATCAAGTCTAAAATGGCTGTCGTCCTGGTTACGTCTCCACTTTCTGGAACAAAAAAAATGGGCTCTTCAGTGTAGCAGACACGGGTATAACAAGATCCAGCAGCTGGAAGTTGATATATACTGGACAGCTTTGGAACCTGAAGAGAGCAAGAGAAATTAGCTACAATACCAGCACAGAGAGGGAGAAACTGACATATCTTGGTTCAAGCACTGGGCTGCATGAATTAATTTTTCCTCATAACACATGGTGACTTATGTTCAACTCTCATTTGGAAAATTCAGGGATCTAAATTTCAGCAGATTGCATTAGAAGCGGGTGTGTGGAGACCAGGGCATGGTGAAAAGTTGTACTCTTTGAGACCGTTTGTTTTTCATTTCTCATGGCCCACTGCTAGCCAGGCCCCAAGGGTAGAGCCATGTGGTGGTCACATCCAGCATGACGTTGAACTTGTATGTAAAAGCCACGTCAAAGCTTATCTCCAGAGGTCTGATCTGAGGCTAATTTGGCATCTACCTTCAGTTCCCTGAAAACACCTGCGATCGAGAAGCAAAATCAGTTTTTCCTTCTGTGCTTTTTTGCATGATATGACGCTGATTGCCAAACACAGTCAGCAACAGCAGGGCCACCATTCCCAAATCCCCTGAATTTGCTGTAGCACCAAGTAGCTTAGAGCTCACTGTCTTGGTCAGCTGCTTTTATAACGATCAGTCAGTTGTCATCTCCTCCTAGGCACGATGTGTTTTGAAATGACTTATTCTTGAGGCCTAGTTTAAGCCCGAAGAATGCAAGACGAAAGGGAAATTGTTCAAAAGAAGGTTGATAGTGTAAAGGGAAGCGGCTAGCTGGCACCACCCATTTTCTGAACAACTTCAGGGCTGGGGAAGCATCTTCTGAAGGTTACAGCGACTCTGATGCCGCTAAAAGCATTTTGAAAAATAAGTGGCTTTTCTGACTTATGTTGGTGTAAAGGAACGTTGCCCTGGCAGCGCCCCCTTCTGACAACAAAAATGACTACCCTGGAGGGCGGCCTGTAATCTGAGCCGGCCTGAGTCCCACTGCCCGGGGTGGTGGGGCCAAAGCTCGAGAGCTTCAGCCCTGGGTGAGGGGCCTGAAACCTGAGCCCTGTCACCATGGACCAAAGCCTGAGCCCTGCTACCCAGGGCTTGAAGCCCTCGGGTTTCAGCTTTAGCCCCAGGCCCCAGCAAGTCTAACACCAGCCCTGGTGATCCCATTAAAACAGGGTCACACCCCCTTTTGGGGTCCCCACCCACAATTGCGAATCGCTGGGCCAGATGATCCAGGTCTTGTCCTTCTCTGGTGATTCTTAGACCCTGGCTGGAGACAAAGTTACTGTTACAATGGTTCTAAATCTGACATGAGACTGTCTTGTTCTTCAGGTGCCTGAGGTGGTGAGCCATGCTGGGCAGGAGAACAGGACACCCCCAAGAAGTAATCGGCAAGCACCAGGTGAACCTATCCCACCAGGATGCTGTGCCCCAAAGGATCCACCTATCCAAAGAGTGTGACATCAGCCTGGAGGTGTTTAGCAACTCCACACCTGAACTCAAACAGAGCCGCAAGGACAGGAGAGCCCGCAAAGCTGACCTCAAAGACTCCAAGGGGAGGGAGGCAGAAACAATTACCTTTATTTCTGGCGCACCAGAGGCTCCCCAGACCCAGAGCTTGTGCTGTCTGTATTTGTCTCAGGCCTGGAACACCTCCAAGGCTGTTCTCTGCTGTATAGTGACCTGTGGGGGCTGCTTTAAGAGTTGCAGCATTCACATTCCCTGCCTGGGTCACACGGAGACTTCGATTGATGATGGAAGGAACAGAGAGCAAAATGGACGTGTGCCGAGCAACAGCCCTGCCAACATCTCCCCCGTTGAAAAGAACGGGAACCAGATCAAAAAGAACCCCATGGGGAGCAGCTTCAGCTACCCAGATGTGAAACTGAAGGGGATCCCTGTCTATCCGAACCGGAGCCCTGGCAACCATATAGATGCAGATTCGTGCTACAAGGAGCCCTTGCCAGAGAAGACCTTCAGGAACAGCATAGAAAAGCCACCACTCCCCAGCAGCCACCGGAGCTCAGAGGAGTATTACTCCTTCCACGAGTCTGACCTGGACCTCAGTGAGTTGAGCAGCTCTATGTCCAGCAAAGAGATTGATGTCTTGATCTTCAAGAAACTGACGGAGCTCTTCAGCGTCCACCAGATTGATGAGCTGGCCAAGTGCACGTCAGACACAGTCTTCCTGGAGAAGACCAATAAGATCTCAGACCTGATCAACAGTATCACTCAGGACTACAACCTGGATGAGCAGGATGCTGAGTGCAGGCTGGTCCGAGGCATTATACGCATCAGCACCCGGAAGAGCAGGGTCCGGCCCCCCATTTCCATTCCCGCCACCAAGAGCCATGAGGAGAAGGCGAGCAGAGGAAACCTACCGGATAGCGGCAATGAAACCATGCTGGAGTCCCTAATCACCAGCCAAGACGGTATGTGCCAGTCCCTTGTCCACACTAGCTTTGCAACCCCAGTCTTGACAGCTCCTGCTTTGCAGTTTTCAGGGAGTGGAGCTGGAAACTGAACTGTAGCATCAAGGTTATTTTTCTGAGTTGGGGGAAATCCTCATTCCCCTTCAAAATCCTGAAGCTGGCCCCTTAATACTACCCGTGCCTCTGAGAAGCCACTTTGCAGCTTGTATCCTTCTGGATAACTCACCATCTTTTACTCTGCCAGAGGGGTTTGCACTCAGTGATCTAAGGGCTGGCCATGCTGGCTCTGCAGGAGTCCTGGCTCTCCTCCCTAAGCCCATCTTGGGAAGCAAGGCCATGAGTCAAAGTCAGGTCACTGGGATGATCAGATCTGGCATATGCCAGAGCACTTCCACCAAGGCTAGTGAGCTGCCCTTCTTAATTAAGCTTTGACCAATGTTGTTCTTGGATAATGTTCACCTCCTGATGCTTTCTTCCCCATGCCTCATTGTCAAGCCAAAGGAATCTCTGCTTCTCTGCCTGTAGCATGAAGGAACTTTCCCAACCCAGGAACAAATCTGAAACAATTGTTGTCTGTCAACAACCTTGGAAAGCTGGCTGGGCAGGGGCGTGGTTTCACCATGTTCATTTTCATTCCATGTCCGGAAAGCCTTCCCCCACTCTCACCCTTCACCTAAACTCCACGCTCCCAGACTTCTGAACTGCACGTTGAGGTCGGTCACTAGCTTGTCCCCTATCCTTCTCTTCGGTGTTAGTTACCTGCAAGTGGTGCCTAGCCCTAAAAGAGAAGGGGGAGCTGCTGACAGAGCGTGAGGGCACCCCTCCTTGTCAGAGTACCTGAAACTGCTCACCTGCAGGACATGCAACAAGGCATGCTGCCTTAGGGCTCTTGAAGAAGCAAATATTATTGGGTGTGATAGGGAAAGAGTTTTGGGGCTTGCTGGTTATTTAGTTCTAGGGTTGCTGTTCCTTTATCCTATTTCAATAGTTGTCAGAGGCACAAGAATGTTTCTTAAACCTAAAGAATAAAAAAGTAGTGAGCTTAGCCCTGATACCCAGCTGGATACATGCAAGTGATCATGGCTCTTGGGGAAAAGCGTTCTCTGTTGCTAGCAGGTACCGGTATGTCTACACCTTCAGTCTCTCCCCTCTCAGCACTTCTGAATTTTCTTTCCAGACTTGGCTGTACAGATATCACAGGAAACCACAGCGGATGTGATAGCCAGGAACATGAGGCGGTTCAGCGCTGCAGGTAACACCTCTGTGTGTCTCTCAGGGAGAAAGCGAAGGCTACTTCCATCTTCCATCTGTGACTTTGGGATGTGGCACTTATTGAATAGAGGCCATTTCCTGCATTGGGAGGACCCAGGATAGTTCCCAGATATACTGCAGTGGAGAGGGGGCTTCCCAAAACCCCTGTACTCCACATAGTATCAGTTCCCAGACTGTAAAACAAGCCTAGTACCCACCTCTCAGGGTGTTCTGAGGCTTACAGGTGGACGAAGGGTGCTCTAGAAATGCAATGCGGTGGCATTGCATCTGTGTTCAAGCCTCATGATGCTCTTTATTTAGACCTTCACTGGTGCAAAAGGGAATGAAACAAAGATCAACTCCCCCGCCCCCTTCACCTCCCCAACTTACTTTTTTCCTGACACCAACCCTGAGAGTTTTCAGTCCCCAGACCTCTTGACAAACTTTGAAGGGAAGTGAAAGCAGGGTTGGGATGGGATTTTGACTTCAGTCTGAGAGTAATTTACAGTGAAGTGGAGCAGCAGGAGCGAATTATTTACCAGCAGATGCCTTGGGCTCTGTTCCTCTCCCGTGTTGCTTTTAATGTTTTGCATCAGAGAGCGGCCTTAGGCTGAGCTGCACTTCCCCTGTGTGTGTGAAGTGACAGGATCTCTTTGGAAAGTTGCCTCTGATACTCTGGGCTGTTCCCTGCCTGAGGGCGTCGTGCTGCTTTCTCTTCCCTGCAGCTGTATCTGGCTAGCTCCTGAGGATTTCGCTGCTGCAGTTTGTGCCATTTTATGTGAACTTATCCTCCCCCACCCTCTTTTTCCCCCCCAAGGGTCTCCAATGAGCCGAGCTTCTTCCTACCAGGACACAGAGACTGATTCGTCTGGAGCACCGCTGCTTCAGGTTCACTGTTAGGATAATGGACCAAGGCAGCGCTCTGTGGCAGGAGAGGTCGCTGGGCCTTACGGCAAACAGAGTTCCTCGTCTATTTTAATATAAAATGTGCTATGCCACTTTATTTTCTTCAGTTCCCTGTTTCCCCATGTTCAAGTTCAACTTACCCTCAGTTTGTGGGGTGCATTGAATTTTTTTGGGGGGGTGGGGGGAAATCATAACAAAACCTTGAGGAACTGGACCAGGAATCTAGTGAACTTACTCAGATGGTGAGATGCAAGTTCTGGGAACAGAAGATGGACAAGGGGATATTGACAAAGGGATTATGTTCTGCCTTTTCGGGAACTTGCGGTTCTTCTTCCACTCTTGGAGTACAGTTTGAGTAACCAACCAGACGTCAGACATCCAGCCGTTGCCAAGCTCTAAGAATCAGCTGAACAGTTCTTGCGCTTCTGGCACTGTAGGTGTTAATGTATGTTGTGTAGCTTTGTTGATGATCTCCCCTCCCCCTGAATGTCTTTCCATTTGTAGCAGTTCTGTTGAGGTGAACTCCAAGGCTGTAACACCCAGCTGGTTAAGATCCCAGATCTCGACTTACCGTTGCTGGCCTTGATCGTCCCACAGGCTGAGTCCCCTATGCCCAGTAGCCAGACAAGCTTTCTTGACAAAGTGCCTTACACCCGTCCTGGAGGGACCACCTCAGAAAAGAGAGGGCAGTTCAGCCTCCAGGGTTCGATTAATCCGTGGCCTCTTTGTAGTGGGGGCCAACAAAGCAACCAAGACAATTAGTGCTAATTGCAATGTGGACAACTTGTTATGAGACTAACTGAACTGTGACCCAACTCTTGTGTCTCAGGTTACCTTGCAATCATTGATTAACAACTTTAAATCACTGCCAGTCTGGTGAGAACCACTGACATGAGGTATTAAATAGACACAGGTGTTGATTTATAACTCGTTTGCCAACCAGCTTTTCCCTCACTCATCTACCAAGGCTTACATAGCCCTTGGTGGTCATGTTAACTGCTGGAGAAAGCCCTGAACTTGGCAGGTAAGTGAAAGACCAGACTTTTGTTAAAATTACAAATCAGTCCTCCCTGTAACTCTGCCTGTGTGTTTGGGATCTTAAATGCTCCATAGAAATGCTCCCTGGAAAACTTTGCTGTTGCCTTTAAAGGGAGGGAGAAGGGCTTTGTGGGGGAACTCTCCATGCAGTGTATGTAGGGAACTGATTATTCCTGTGTAAATATGACCCTAACTCCCCTTCGCACAGGGGTGTTCAGTGTGCCTAGGAGCTGTGCCCTCACTCCTGTGTCCAGTTACAAAAGAACAGGTGGTGTCACCACCCTAAAGGCACCAAACTGGGTGATCTTGAGGGCTGCAGCTTTGCAGAAGCCTGATGGCGGCTCGTTTATCAGAAAGTGAACACACCCAGACACCAGATTTGTTTATGCACCTTGGTGCCTTAGCAGGGAAAAAGAAATGTTCCTGGTGGAATTAACCAGCAATGAAACCAAAGTGTCCAGTGTTGCTAGAGACAGACAGTGGCAAAGGTGAGCTCTGGCCCTGGTGTAGGCCGCACTTCTGTGCTTAAGAAAGGGAAGGTGTCTTGAGCTTGTAGCTTGGGACTCTAGAGTCTGTGTTTGCCTCTGGTGCTTTTCCAAGATTTGGAGCTTTTAGTTCCTCACTTCACTAAGTAGGGCTTGTATAGCTGCCGGTTGTGGACAGAGCCCCTTTGAAGCACTATTCCATCCACCTGAGCCACATTTAAGTCCCACTCAGACCTACTTGCTTTTAAAAAATGTAGATTCAATCATATCACTTGAAACATCAGAAATACTGGCTCGCGGATCTGTGCGGACTGGTAACAATATATAGGCTAAATAACGGACCCCACGTCACTTCGACGCGTCTTCCACATTTGGCTGTTTTCTTGTGGCCGTGTTTCACGTTTGGGCCTTTGGATGGTCTGGCAGTGCGGGGGCCACTGAAGTTTTGGTGAGTTAGATTGTATTTCCTTAGGCTTTGTTTTTAAAGCAATGAAATGTAAATTTGAAGAACCCCTCCCTCTTGTTCATGTGAGGACCGGACCCAGAGCGGTGGTGAGGACTCCTGGCAAACAAAGACTGACTATAAATACATAACATTTGCATACCACATTCGATGGGCCTTGCTGACTCTTGGCTTCTGAACTAGCTTGTAAATATGTATTTGGATCGGTTTACTTTTTAAAATGCACGTTTACATGACCGTGGAGCCTGGCGCCTGCTGCCAGGACAAACTGGTTCCCTCGGTCACCTATGACAAGGCAGTTTCAGGAAGAGCTGCCAATTGCTATAGCAGACTTTACAACTATTTATACAGCCACTTTTAAAAAAAATTCCTTATGCCAATAGTGCCTGACAACGTATGTGGATTAAAACGCCGAGTTAAAAAACCAGTGGGTTAGAGGTGTGGAACAACCCCTGAAACCGGCAAACCCGTTGTATGTTATGTTTGACTCAGTCTTTCTCTTTTTTTTTTTTTTTTTAATTGCTCCCGGTGTAATTATGCTTTAAATTTCAACCTGAATCCGACTTGAAGCACAACTGTTGCTGAAGGGCCTGGGAGAGAGGGGAGCGTGTAGTGGAAACAGCTGTGCCCTGCAGCTGGCAGTCCTCAGTGCTCCAGCTAGAAGCTTCTCTTGTGGTTAACTGTTATGTTAAGTTTGTATATCTTTTTATTTAAAAAACAGATTTAATGCAGCCAGGTGTCTGGGGAGCAGTGAGGGTCTGTGTAAATAAAGTAGCCTCTTGGGAGCTGTCTGGGGGGGGGGGGAGGGCTAATGAAGGGGAGACACTGTCAATGACAATTCTACAGAACTGAGGCCAACGTGGGGACCGTTTTTTCTAGTGTCTCTTCTCCCCCTGCCAAATCTTGTACTCATAATCCAGTTGGAGGAGCCACACCCTGGGGGGGGGAGAGGTGAGAGCTTTTTGTTCTCCTGACCCTCTGACTTGAAGGACCAGTTTTGCCTTTTTAAAGTCAATTCCTCAACTAGCAGTTAGTTTGCAAAGTCCTGCTCCTGCTGTGGCTCTCCTTTTTTGGGGTGGGGAGGGCCTGGGAGGGAGATGGTCAACCAAAGGAATTCTCTGGTCTCTGGAGCCTTGTCATTAGACAAGGGAGTGTGACTGCTTATAGGGTAACTACCTTGTAATAAACTTTCAAAGGGATGGAGGCGTGGGAAGAATTGGTGCCAGACCCTTCCTTCTCTTTGCAAGGCACTTCCTAGTGACAGTGGGGCTCCATTGATTGAGACCCGATTGTTGGCTTGGAGGGGGGTTGGTCCTGGAGGCAGAATTTAAATCCCCTTTGCTGGGTCAGTGATTGCTAGGAGCCTTTGTCTGATCGGAGATCTGGAGCTTTCTACGGGTCAGTTGCCATTTGAGTGGTGCTGCTGGCAGTAATGATTGAGAACTCCTTACTGTTGTGCAGTGGGTGTGAAACAAGCTGGCTGGTGTCAAGCCAGTGATTCCCAGCACAACCCCATCCCCTGTTCCATTTGGGAGCCACGGTTCTCTGTCTAGAGAGGCAAAAGATTGAGCCCAAACTGCCCACTTGCTCCTGCAGATAGCCCTCCATGTGGAGGTCCAGGGAAAGACATTTGCACTGCATTTCCTGGCATGGTACCTGTTAGGCTAAGGAGAGGACATCAGACTATAGGCCTATCAAGCTGCCATCTTCCCCCAGCCCTCAATCTCCGGTCAGACCCCTGCAGGGAGGCACCCTTCCTTTTTTTTAAGGTTCTTTATTTTCATTTTAAAAATGCAAAGAGAGGAAAAAACCCTTGTTCTAGGCTGGTGGTGGGTCTTGGCTGGAAGGGCTCTGCCAGGGAAGAACCTTTTCTTGTGGAGAGAGCTGTGTGATTGGCGAACCAGGGCAACAGGTGTATAGAACTAATATGGGCAGATCCTCTTAAGTGGCAGTAACTTGAACTGCATTTCAGCCGGCTTTCTGAATAGCCGCCTTATCTGGGTCCTGCAACTGGGCTCTGGCCACAGAATATCTTGGTTCCTTGTAGAATAGCTTTAAATTCTCTCTCCCAAGCCTGGGTGTTGCTCTGCTTTTTGAGTGCTGTGTTCTCCCCGGTCATGCCTGGGCGTTGAGTGAATTTGCAACATCTTTTTTTGCTACGGGAAGAGTTGTCCTGTTTGTCAGTCCAGCAGTTTCTTAGGCTGTCTCCACTCCACTTTTAGCAACACGGCTAAAAGTCAGGCAGTGTACATGCTGTTTGTCAGCTCACCTGCCGACAAAAAACTTCTACCCCCAATTAGCAGTGTTGTATTATTGGCAGGAGCGCACTGCTGCTGACAACTCGCTGTTCTTACTGGCACTTGTCATGGCAAAACTTTTATCTTTCAGGGTTTGGGGATTTTGTTTTAACCCCTCTGAAAGGCACAATTTTTGTCATTCAGTTGTCACTGTAGACCTAGCCTTAGTTGCTGCATCTGGATCCACTCTGATTTTCAGTATCAGGCATGGTATTGAATGGGGCAAGTGATTTTTTTTGGGGAAAATATAGTGACTAGCGAACTAGTGAGACCAAGAGCTGAGCAATGCAGGAGGAAGGAGATTTTTAGGCAGACTGGTTTTTATCTACATTTACCTTCAATGTCTAAATGAACACCTGGGAGAGAGGATTTCACCCCTCCCACTCCTCAGTTGAGAGCTCCCAGAACCCTCAACTATGGGTGTTTCCTTAAAAGAGAATCTGATTCATGATGAATGGAAGTGTTAGTGCTGTCCCATTGTCTCTCACTGGCTAGTTACATGAATATCTGGATTGAACAGGAACCGGTCTTCATGGTGAACATGCATGCAGCTAAAATCAGCAGGAGTAGGACTGAGGTTATGTTGGGAAACCACCTGTGAATTTATTTCCTTTTACTTGAGTCAGCATCTTTATTTCACTGTTGACGTCTTGATTTTTTTAATCAAGTTTTTCAATGAAACAAATAGCAAGTCTCCCCTGAGCATGTGTCTTACTCACCATCACTTACTGGTGCTCTTCAGAGATTTTATGATCTGTCACATGACTGTGCCCCTGGCAGAAACCTAGGACCATGCAGGTCATTGACCTGAGCAACCACGGTAGCACCTCCATCCTGGCCGTGTTTCTCTGCATACAGATGAGTCTAAAACATCCTTGCGCAAAATCAACTCCACATGCACAGGTCCCTGCCCTCAAACCTCTTGAGTGATTGGGGTTTATTTCAGGGCCGGCGACGGGGGGGGTACTATGGGTAGAGCTGTACCGGGCCCCCCGACTTTAGGGGGCCCCCGGTACACAGCTGTACTCGTTGTGTCCCCCCTTATCGCCGGACCTGGAGAGCGGGGAAGGGGCGGGGAGGCGGCGCGGCTCTTCCCCGGACATGCACGCCTGGCCCCGGCAGGAGCTGAGAGCTCATGCCGCTCTCGCTCCCACTGGGCTGGGGGGGCCCCCCTCCGCTGTCGGCTGGGCTGGGGGGCCCCCATCCGCTGTCGGCTGGGCTGGGGGGGGCGGCTGGGCTGGGGGGGCCCCCATCTGCTGTCGGCTGGGCTGGGGGGGGCGGCTGGGCTGGGGGGGCCCCCATCCGCTGTCGGCTGGGCTGGGGGGGCCCCCATCCGCTGTCGGCTGGGCTGGGGGGCCCCCCCTCCGCTGTGGGCTGGGGGGGGGCCCCGGCTGGGCTGGGGGGCCCCCCATCCGCTGTCGGCTGGGCTGGGGGGCCCCCCAAACTATCGGAGTAGGGGAGGCCCCAAATTTCTGTCACCAGCCCTGGTTTATTTTGTTAGCAAAAAGCAATCGATCTTCCTGGGAATGAGCAGACACGGGTCAGGGCTGGCAGTTTTGATTGGATGTATTCCTGGAGGTTTCATCACATGACATCTTTAATTAAAGATGAATCTTTACATTCCTGGAGACTCTGGGACAATGGGGAGGGGAGAGGGTTTGGCAACCCTGACTCTGGTCTGTGTTTTTTAGTCGCTGTTTGGAGCATGCAAAGAAAAGCAAATAAATGCCATGTTCCACACCTACCCCCCCTCTTGAAAATAATTGAATGGTTTCTTTCCATGGGGTCAAAAAGTGATGCTGGAAAATGGACTCTTCTACCTTGTCTCTCACAGGCCCATCCTGATGAGCTTCCTCCCTTCAAGTGGGAGCTGTAGCCTCTGTTCACGTTCAAAAGCATGGATTTGAAATGCCTAGTACTTTGTTCATTCTCCTGTGGGGCTTTCAATACTTTGTTTATACAGTAGTGTCATGGCCTGGGCTGCTTCTCGTACTGTTTAAACACGCTGCTTAAAAAACTAAGCCGGGGGCTGGTGTTACTAAAAGGGAAGTGGAAGGGGGGAGAGCGTCACCTCTACAAGGAGTCTTCAGGGCTTTACCTAAATATGTGGGAAGGGAAGAGCTGAGGCCCCTTGAGGACGTGTCTACACTGCAGCTGAGCCAGCCCAGGCAGCAGGGCCCAAGCTAGCGCCCTAAAAGTAGCATGGAGGTAGCAGCTTGGGCTGGAGTTCAGGCTCTCAAGCTTCGGCTGTTAAGTGGGCTTGAGTGCCAGAGCCACAATGTTTACATGGCTGTTAGCACTCGTGTCTCTACCCGGGCTGGGAGCCTTGCTCTCGCCTGCAGTGTAGACACAGCCAAAGAGGTGCAGGACCCCTCCAGAGGCGTGGTAAATTGCTGACCTAAGGAACCATTGTTGAACCCCAAACCCAAAGGCTCGAGTTGATCTTTCATGGGTCTTGGTCTGTTCCTGTTCTTATCTGTCACCTATGGACAGTGCAGAGCTAGCTCCTGTCTGTTTTCTGTAGAGCTCTATTGCTTGGAGGCATGCTTGTCTGAGGCAGCGCCAGCTCCTGTCATAGGCTGATTGATTGTGCTGTGCTTCCTGCAGGAGTGTCCACAGCAGGGCAGTGAGCCTGCGGGATAGTGCCCCTATCTTGAAAACCACCTTTCAAGTTAAACCTGCTTGGGAATGGTGACTTAAGTATTAACATACTTGTGCGCTGACTGCTCCTTTCATTGCCAAGGGGTGGCAGCATTGACCTGGGTGATTGACTGCTTGTGTAGCAAAGCACTTAAAAGGCTAGGTACCCCTCTCTAGATTCTCTCCCCGTCCTAGTGGAGGTCTAAAGCTTTCACCAGTCCCAGGCATTGCTGGCAATTTAGCTAGAGGAATGTTTTTCCGAGATGTAACAGGGCTTTTTGGAGCCTACTTGCATCATATGAAGTATGATTCCTGGTCAGAGGAAGTGTCTACAACTGTGGATCCACCTTCACAGCTGCTTGGAACCAGAAACCCCCTTTCCCTGCCCTAGTTTATTTCACTCCAGCATGACAGTCAGTTGGGGGGGGGGGGTTGTTTTTATTGACCTTTCCCTGACCGGAGTCAATGGCACCTCGGTAGTGGTGCAGGATGAGGTCAGCAGGGAGAAACACCTTCCATTCCACTGGCTGGAGGGGTTGAAGTCCAGGGGTTTAGACCTAAAGCCAAGCTTTGATTCACAAACACAACCTAGGATGTTAGCCTCTGCATTCTATTCCCGTAACATGAGCAGGTTCATTCTCACGAGGGGGTAAATTTCCCAGCACACATGAATAATAAAGAACCCCACCCCCGCCCCTATCAACAGCAGCCACCTGTAAGATGGCCTGTTTCCACCACTGCAGTCTTCCTTTCGCTATATTTGGTTGGCTTTGCTACCTGCTAACTTGATAGGGGTGACGCTGTAGCAGATTGTCATTCGGGGTGGTTAGCACTTATAAAATGGGAATTCTAGAGCTGGGTTGGAATAGAAAATTGAGATTTAATATTTTAAGAGTATGGCTGAGGTTAACCACCATGTCCCCCAACAGTCCTGCAGTGAACAAGAACAGTGGCTAAGGAACTGTCTCAAACAAAACAAAAAGGCTCTATATTAAAAATATTTATATATAGGCACTTATCAAAAGGTTTCTCACTTCAGTGCTACAGCCAATTACATTCCAATGACTTTTGCTACATTTTATCTAATTTTTATTGCTGGGATAGCAGTAAAAAATTCTTATGCCTACATATGGATGTTGGAGACCTGCTGGCTATGGACTGAATCCTGCTTTCATGTGAGGTTTGCTCATCTATCTTCCTCACCTTTGATCTGACCCTACTTTCCTCAACAAGACAGGGAGACAGAACTAGATTTCTCCAGCAAGGGATGAAGTGGTGCTGGGGAACAGAGGACAGGGTTGGAGGAGGGTGGAGCTACAGGCAGGTGTGGCCTCTGCCACTGCACCTGCCTGTACTTGGCTCATTAGGAGGGGCCTGAGGCTGGAAGCTAAGCCTAGTGTAACCTGAAGGCTAGCTGTGTCTCTTCCATTGCTCCTGCTGTCCTTCCACCTCAAGGGACGGACAAAACCAGACAGGCACCTGCCCACGGTGACTTCCTCTCTATCCATCTCTGAACTGCAGTAGATTCAACAGACATGCCCCAGAGCAGCCTGAAGAGCTGCAGATATACTGACCTGATAACCTCCAGGAACAGCAGTGGGCAGAAAAGTTGCCATATATAAACCATACATTCCTGGAACTGAACATAGTTACTCAGCCTGGCTAGGAGGGAGAAATAATGCTTATACATGCCAGGTTAGTGGCTGGCCCAGTCAGTTTTAATGCAAGACCCTGAAATATCTTTTTTCCTATGTCTGCACACTTAACTTCAGCAAGGGCAGAAAGGCAGAGACAACTGGTAGAGAAGCTACGGCCTAGCCCAGTGATGGCAAACCTTTTTGAGCCCAAGTGCCCAAACTGCAAACCAAAACGACGTGTTTTTTTTCAAAGTGCCAACACCCCCGCTCGACTCGGGACCCCCCCCCCCGGCCTCAGCAGCGCGGCTCACCCCCCCCCCCCCCGGCCTCAGCAGCGCGGCTCACCCCCCCCCCCGGCCTCAGCAGCGCGGCTCACACACCCCCCCGGCCTCAGCAGCGCGGCTCGCCCCCCCCGGCCTTGCCTCCCCCCCTTGCCTTGCCCTGCCTCCCCTCCCCTCCCCTCGCCTTGCCTTGCCTCCCCCCCTTGCCTCCCCCCCTTGCCTTGCCTTGCCTCCCCCCCTTGCCTTGCCTTGCCTCCCCCCCCTGCCTTGCCTTGCCTCGCCTCCCCCCCCCTTGCCTTGCCTCGCCTCCCCCCCCCTTGCCTTGCCTTGCCTCCCCCCCCCCTTGCCTTGCCTTGCCTCCCCCCCCCTTGCCTTGCCTTGCCTCCCCCCCCCTTGCCTTGCCTTGCCTCCCCCCCCCCTTGCCTTGCCTTGCCTCCCCCCCCTTGCCTTGCCTTGCCTCCCCCCCCTTGCCTTGCCTTGCCTCCCCCCCCTTGCCTTGCCTTGCCTCCCCCCCCTTGCCTTGCCTTGCCTCCCCCCCCTTGTCTCCCCCCCTTGCCTTGCCTCCCCCCTTGCCTTGCCTCCCCCCCTTGCCTTGCCTCCCCCCTTGCCTTGCCTCCCCCCCTTGCCTTGCCTTGCCTCCCCCCCTGCCTTGCCTTGCCTCCCCCCCCTTGCTTCCCCCCCTTGCCTTGCCTTGCCTCCCCCCCTTGCTTCCCCCCCTTGCCTTGCCTTGCCTCCCCCCCTTGCTTCCCCCCCTTGCCTTGCCTTCCCTCCCCTTGCCTTGCCTTCCCTCCCCCCCTGCCTTGCCTTGCCTCCCCCCCCTTGCTTCCCCCCCTTGCCTTGCCTCCCCCCCCTTGCTTCCCCCCCTTGCCTTGCCTCCCCCCCCTTGCTTCCCCCCCTTGCCTTGCCTTGCCTCGCCTCGCGCCTCGCGCCGCGCGTCGCCTCGCCTCGCCTCCTGCCTCGCGCCGCGCGTCGCCTCGCCTCCTGCCTCGCGCCGCGCCTCGGCCCCGCCTCCGCTCTCCTTCTTGCCTTGCCTCGCCTCCTGCCTCGGCCCCGCCTCCGCTCTCCTTCCCGGGCTCCGGCCGTCCTTTCACTTCCTCCTCCACCGCCCGCCCGCCTCTTACTGACCCCGCCCCTCTGCTCCGGCGTTTTGACGGCGTGCCCACAGAGACGGCTCGGCGTGCCGGCAGCGGCACGCGTGCCACGGGTTCGCCATCACTGGCCTAGCCTGTCCGGCAGCGGGTAAGGAAGCTCCCCTGCAGTGAATACCTGAGAGTGGCAGCTGCCCAGCTCCACGTTGTTAGAAGGCTGCAGCGGTAGGGGATTGTGCAGGCAGCACTGACGTCAGGGGCCAACATGTGCAAAAGCTGGGACAGAACAGACTGGCCTTGGCTCAGCTGAGTGCAAATAAGGCACCATGTCCCACTGCTATAAACTGAAAACAAACAGCGCGGGCACATGGGCCCAGGGGACTTTGCCCCTTCTGTCCGTTTGACTAGCCCTTCCATTGATACCAAAAGGCAACTTCTCCACTCCGATAATGGGGGAAAGTCAGAGAGGCAGCAGATATGAGAAATAAAAGACCTGCTCTCCCTCCATAACCACACCAGGGCTCAGCCTAGTTCCTGCACAGCAATGTGTGTGATAAAAAGAAGTCTCCATGCCATGTTCTGCACCATGCCTTTTTCACAGGTGCAACACTGAGCAGGCAGGGGGCAGCTACTGCAGATGAAGCACAAGGGATGCTACCGGCAGAGGGTAGGCCAAAAAATAGGGTCTTTGGCCAGCCTGGCCTAAGTGTACAAACTGGCCCCAGGCACACCCTCAGCTGTGTGCATCAGCTAGGAGCAAGTCAGAGGCGGTGCCCAGCCTTAGGCAAGTTAGTGTTAAAAGTCCCAGATCAGCAGTGCAGCAGGATCTCTTCTTCCTGCAGCCCCTACCTCATTATTGCTTTCAAATGTTTCATTCCGGGGAGCCTCAGACAGGGCCCTGCAGCTCAGCTCACAGGGTCCAGGCAGAGTTTGAGATTCCCTGGCCTGAACTCTCTCATCAGTCCAGCCTTTAATGTTCTCCATTTCCACCCTCTCCTGATTTCAGGACAGGTGCTGTCCCATTATCAGCCCACACCATTACACAGGCCCCTTGCCCTATTTCCTTTATTTTACAAGTGCAGCTTTAACAATGATATAAACATGCAGAAAAGTTACTCAAGTCAGCAGCACCCCAGAGAGAATGCAGGGGACACCTGCTGGCCCAACACCAGCCGGAAGAGAGGAGGCCTCTTGAAAAACACTAACTTCAAATAGGTGGAGAGATCAAACCTCCAGCAAGAGCTGTCACTGCCCAGAGGGTCCCTCCTGCCTACCATCCACCCCCTCCCCTGGCTGCAGTGCTCTTCATTCATAGGATAGCAGAATTCCAGCCCACCCCTCTGTCACCCGAGACCTCTCCCCTCAACTCTGTAGCAATCCATTTGTCCCACTTCCACCAAGTGCAACAACCCACTCAGCCAATCCCATGCAGTGGGCAAATCAGCCACTGAACCCTCCTCGCTCCCCAGGCACTACTCAGCTCTCGTGCCTCTCCCAGTTAGAAAGGCCACAAAGCCCCCTCCCTACTATTTTGAGCAGCAGTGTGGTGACTAGTGGAGCAATGTCCTCCGATAACAAATGGATCTGTACCACTGTGGACTATGAGGTGTAAAATCCTTCTCTGCTGTAGATAAAATGGTGTTTAATAAACATGGCATGGTAAAATGGCAATTAGCCTCTACTCCAAAGACCAAGGGTGAAGGCAGCCCTATGGGGGAGTTCCTTGCCCAGGAAACAGATGAAGGCTAGGAAAGCATTACAAAATAAGCCACCTGCTCCTACAGGAGAGCAGAGCAGTCATGCAGGAAGAGTTAAGGGACTTACCTACTGTCTACAGTGCTGTACTACTGAAGGTAGAACAATACCCCAAATGCCACAGCTGATCCACCCTCTCGGTCAATTTGCCTGATAAACATAGGGGGGTGGGTCTTAACCAGGGTGCTGTCCTGTAAGAGTTTTACAGGTGCAGCTTGCTTTGGAGCAGGTACAGCAGGGGGTGGGCTGTGAGGGAGAGGATGGCAGAAGATGGTATTTTTCCCATAAAGGCTCCAACTGCCCAGTTTCAAAGCAAAGACTGGGGTTAGTGGGTCCCCCTGAGGCAAGTGACAGTCCTAGGGAGATGTTCAAACATTGCTTTAGCCTGACTTGCGTAGTCTTTTTTGCTTTATCCCCTCCTCTCGGCCAAGCAAGATCCTCAGGCTCTATATAAATGTGAGCCAGCAGGCTACGTGTCTGACAGGCGCTGCTGCTGCTGCAAACGGATACAAGGGCCTTGCATTGTGCTGGACTGACCACAGCGGGGATGCCAATCAAGCTGCTTCCATGGCAAGTTCACTTGGGGACGACAGGAGTGTTTACTTGCCCAAGGTCAGGAGATGACCCTCCCCTCCCCCCTGCCCCATTCCATGGCATGTCTGAAGGGAGTGATGGGGGAAAAGAGGGGATCAGTTGAATTTAGCCTTTGAAAAGTCCATTTCTGGATGCTGCTCCATGAACCTGTAAGAAAGAAAGGCACACAAGTGAACGAGCTTGGCAGGCTGCATGCTATATAATGCTACTCTGCAAGTCACACACCTACTGTAGAGCCTGACCTTCCCTAGGCCCTGTTCAATTGAGCCTCAACAGCCCCTGTACAGTGGAGACGCATTCTCCCCTTCCACACAGGAAGAGGATAGCCGTGCCTCTCTGCTGTCACTTTCACTTGCTACCATGCTAGCTGCTGCCCTCCCCTCCCCCAGCACCTGCAGGTCTCACATTAGCCATGTTGATTTGCAGAGCTTCCCGTGCAAGGAACCCTGGACACCACCTCACTCTTTCCTGCTCCTGTTAGTAATATCAGTAACGTTACCCAGTCATCAAGGCCAACAGGTGTAAACGAGCAACGGTTATTAATCAGACACACCCTTGGGAACTATTACCTTCAGGCCAGACACGTAGCAGCTGCAATGTTGATAATGGGGACGAGGGGATTCTGAGCTAACCTTAGATAGATCACTTAGTCATACTTATTACTGGGGATGTCGCCGCTAGTGGTAGTGAGAACAGTAGCAAGAGAAGGATGGCTCAAACCCAGCTCCAATAAAGCTAGGCCAAACCCAGCCCAAATGTACAGCTCTTCCAACAGCTATGATTAGATTTATGCTCCAATCAAGTGCAGTGGCACTTCTTTTGTATGTCAGCAGAGAGTACTTCACTGCCAGAGCAGGAATCTAGCCAGACATCACCAAAGCCCACTATGAGTCGGACAGTCTAAACTTCATGCCCATTCTCCACCGGTCAAAGAACACTGGGACTAAGCTTATGGAGAACATTCAACAAGTGATCTTGTGTACAAGAGATCCTGTCTACACTGCTCAGGAAAGCCCAGATTCTTCCTGAGGGGTGAAGGAAGACAGCCTCAGTTTAGGGTCTGATGTACATTTTGAGACAACAAGTCATCTCACTAGAAGCACACAGGAAATAAAACTGATGGACTTTTAGCTTGAACAAGCCCCTATGGTGCTGATCAAAAAAACAACATCAGATAGTATTACCAGTAAGGTCTGCATCTGTGGAGGAAAACCAAGGGAGGTGAGATGGTAGCAAGAGAAACTGTCCTGCTAGACTAATCCTTGTTTCACCCCAGGGAAAGCTGCATGACTCATAGTTACCCTTCGTCTCATCCCCAGCAGATGTGGGCACTGACCCCACGTGGCCTTGGCAGGAAAGTTACTCACAGGAACTCCAAGGTGCAGTTACGCCAAACAGGGCTATAAAGATATAAACGTGCTATTGGCTTGGAGACCGCTGTCTAAGGTAGGATGTGTGGGGGAGGAAAGATTATCTAGACTACTAGATTGAGGGAGATTAATGAGCTTTTACATGATCTCAGTGGCTCCAGAGAGACCATATCTCCAACCCAGACACCACCTGCACTTGAAGCTAGCCCTAAGGCAGGGCTGTGCAACACAGCACAATTCAGTATGTTTCCAGCTCAACACTGAGGGTCAATGTCTAAAACATTTCAACTGAATTCTGCAAGTGAATGCAGACAGGCTCCAAAGCCAAACCTGCCTCATGCTCCATCAAGCATTCTCCCCCCGCCTATTACTCCATGACTTATGGTTGACATACAAAATTGCTCAAGGGAGGTGGGGAAGAAAGCACCCATGGATGAATTCTCTCTACGCACTTTTTGAGTATATCCTGCTTCTTCTGTTCATCCGATGTGGGGAGCCCCATGGATTTCTGACGTTGGTCATACATCATTTTCTCCACCATGCTGCGAGTTTCACTGTCCAGGTCTGACAACTAAAACCCAAGAATATTCTGTTATAGATGGAGGAAAAACCACAGGCCCCATGGCCTACATACAGAACCTCTGCTCACAGTGAACAAAGACAGGGTAAAATTTCAGGGCACGATAGCATACAAACTACATACCTACTTCTATAGAAACTAACCTGTAAATCCAGCTGCCTCACTGCAATAGGGTAGAATTGCTATAAGATTGCATGGTGGAGTAGCTTGGAAGTAGCCAACACCATCTCATGCTTTTGAATTATTTAACTTGCTAGATTCACCTCTTTCTGGTTATGCCATCCATACCCCCAGTCAGGGAATACACTCAAAGTCTATGACAAATATTTTGTTACAGTCATACTGTGATCCAAAAACTGTTTCATTAGGAGGCACCATGTCTCCTCATATTCCTTTTAACATGCTCCCCTACAAGGTGAACACTCACTGGATTCTCTAGGAGCAAACTTTTCTGGGGTAACACTGAACTCATGGTATTTGAAGTCAGGGGAAGGGGTTTTCCTTACTCAAAGCAGAGGCTTCTTCTCACCATGGGCAATGGCAAGTTTACACCGTATTTTTCCAAGCCACAAGAAATTCTACAGTCCCACTTCTAATTAAGACCAGGTCTTCATGGAGCACTGTGACGAGTTGCCTGCCACACTTCTAGTTCCACAGGTCAACATTTCTCCCAAGTCTTCATCCCCTTTGGATTCTGTGTCCTTGGCCCCATTTACTTTGCTTGCAGAGTGAATACATGGTAGAGGCCAAAAGTTTTAAGAAACCTTGATCATAAGTTGATCACAGCACACAGCCACTGTTCGCTATGGCTAATGGGGTGACAGACAGACATTACCTTTGAGTTCTCTGGGTTAATTTTCTTGGTGTTGATTTCTGGGTCCGTGGGGACTATCTTGCTCCACCATTCCATCTTGTTGATCTAAAGAGGAGAGGCGGCAGTGAAGAATACTTCACAAACAGCGGGTTCTCCAGAAATGCTCATATGGGATATTTGGGGGGGGGGGGGTGTAATTTATTTATTTTTTTTTTGGTTACAAAGAAACAGAGTCCCTGGAATCAAACCCAGCTCATGTAGCCCTTAACTGACAAAGACTGTCAGAAGATAAAGCCCAGGTATAAGGCGGCTTTCCCATTCTCAACCACCCCAGTTTAATCCCAAATGGCAGGAGTCACCGCTACTAGCAACAATCTGCCAGGAGACAGCATCCAGAATGGGCAAACCCATGTTCCTATTATTAAATCAACTGCAAGTGAAATGACATAAAAGGAACACTGCCACACTGAAACCTGCCAGCACATGATAAACCAGCTGTGCCCAGATGTTCACAGACCCGAGGTGAAAGACAGACTAGAACTTCACTCCGATAATACACCCAACCTCAAAAGAAAAGCGGACTCCATTCTCAAAGAATAAATAATCAACCCAGGAGCATGGATCAATTAAAAGTTATGCTGAGAAGCTGGTCAGACTCTGGTCTTCAATACACTGAGGTCCGTAAGAGGAGCAGTATATAGGCTCAAACAATACTGTACCAAAGAACAGGAGTGGAAGTACAACATTAACTCTCAAGGTTCCTGGCTCTGCGGGATGCATAACAGAAATCAGCCTGAATGCTAGCACTGGTTCACCCTTCTGTACTTTGTACAGAATGTGAGAAATTTCCAGACCTGAGCCATTCCTTTTAGGTGACAAAACTGAGGCCCTGTCCACACTAGGAAATTAGGTCAGTATAACTAAGTCATAGTAAAAAAATCCACACCTCTGAGCGACATGACTAAACTAACCCAACCCCAGTGTAAACAGTGCTAGATTGATGGGAGAATTCTCCTGTTCATCTAGCTACCTCCTCTTGAGGAGATGGAGTACCCACAGCTGCCCCATTTTAAGTGTAGAACTGAAGAACTGTCCAAAATTGAGGTGTCAAAATACTGTGTAGATGGATCATTGGTCTGACCCACTACGATGTTTACGTTCTTACCTTCTCGAGGTGCACAGTGACTATTTTACCATCCTCAATCAGCCAGGAGCTCTCCTCCACTTTCACTTCATTGTATAGGTCTCCTTCAATCACTGGGGGGTGACCTTTCAGCCCCACTTTCAGGTGCCGTCTCTGAATGTCCACCACCACATCCTTCCCCTTCAGCCGGAAGTTCACCTTGAATGGGATGGCCAGCTGGACAGGAGAGAGCAGGAGAAGGAGGGATCAGAGATCTCTCTCACTTCCCCTTGTGTTACTGCTCCAAGACTTTCTATCTTGAGTTCATCTGAGCAGTGCACGACATGCTCTTTGTGCATTAAATACATGGATTCTGTAGAGGGCTGAAGCGGACATCTATCAAGATGAGGCCTGACAGTTGTCCAGGGGGTCGCACAGGATGAGCGCCTCAAAACAACTTGTCTACTCTCCCTCTATGGTTGTGCTACAGCTGAACACTCGTTACTGTTATCTTCTTGGACAACTAGAATACAAAGCAGATCATTCAGCTAGCTGACCTTGTTACTGATCAACAGTTCCACAGTTCGTAGCAGTGCCTGCCCTCAAGTTTCAAGGCTAGAATTCCTCACATCCCCAAAGGCAGCACTTACATCCAGTTCAGAAAGGGTCTGTGTCCACCTATAGTTTGGAAGGTCAGCCCCATTCCCAGAGTTTGGTTTAAGTTTTCCTTTATCCTTCTCATCTTCTTCCTCGTCATCTGTCTCCTAAACAGACAATTGAAGCATCAGTAAAGAGGTTTTCAAGCCTGCATATACATTTCACTAGTAAGAATGGCTCTTTAAATTAATTTGGAATTTTCTAGTTAATTATGTGTTTCATGGCCAAGGCACTCCACGTAGATCCAGTCCAGAATTAGAGGGCAGAGATGTCCTTTTAAAGCATCAGATTTTTAAAAAGTAGGGAGTGTCTTTGAGAACCTGTTGCACTCTCCAAATGGGCAGGGAGCACAGATGGCAGAAGCACTTTATGAAGACCTCCAGTGGGTGCTCTCTCAGACAGAGGATGCTCCACACCGTTCAAATGGTACACTCCCCCACATACTGAGAGGTGACCTCTATGTTGTTCAGATGCACTCTTCTCCCTCCCCAGAAGTAAAGAAGTCTCTGGGAACACATTACCTGTTTGCTGGGCTCTTGAGATTCCATTTGATTCTCACAGGGTATCACTGAGACATCTTTGGGCTCATCTGGTTTTCGTTCTTTTTTCTGTTTAAAAAAACCCCAAACACCGCCCCAGACCGATTAGCCGATGTCTGTGAAACTCCGACAAGTGAAATGTACTAATACAGCACTAGGTGGTTCCATTTCCTTCTATAGATAAAGCTGCAGACCTGTGCATGACTCCAAACTACAGGAAACTTGGGGGGAGACAGGAGGGCATTTCCAGCTCGACTGCACCATGTAACAGGAAAGCCATACTCTCCAAGACGCAGACTGGCATGGCGTCAGCCCTCCTCTGCTCCTTTCCCCATGTAACTGCACAGAGTTACTCAGAGACCCTGCCAGAGCGCTCTGCTGCAATAAGAGCACTTGCCGAGGGCACTGGGGTAAAGTAACCTGTGAGAGAACCAAGGAGAAGAAAGACTGGCCAGGCTGAGATTAACTTGGAAATGCAACAGCTGCTCCAGTCTGGTATTCTGGACACTTGTACAAGCACAAAACTTCTAACTGAACTATACCAGTCCCTACTGATTGGGCTGCACACAGGCCAACAAAGAAGGCTGCTTCTAGCCTCAGCCTCCTTTTAAAAGGCAGATAGCTCAGGATGGTGAGCATGTGTGTACACTCTCACCTGGTCAATTTCCTGTTGCAACCTTTCCGCCTCTTCCTCTGTAAGCTCCTTGATCCGTGGCTCATTATCTTCCTGCTTCTTTTCTTTAGCGAGTTTGGCAGCTTGCTCTGCCTTTTCCCGACGTTCTGCCTCTTGCTGGGCCGCCTTCTCCTTCCGTTCTTTCTGAGCCAGCTTGTTGTGGTGCTTGAATGTCTCTGTGATTAACTGAAAGAAAGGAGCCCAATGATGGATGAGTTTTAAGAATTCACCATATTCCCAAACTTGGGTGGCAGCAGCTGAAGGGAGACTCCACCTCCCTCATAAGTCAACTGCAGAGCAGACACGTTCCTCAAAAGCACTGACCTAGAGATATTTCCCTCTCTTTTCATTCTATGATTTGAGATGGTGTCTGACAGGATATCTGGGAAAGTTCAGAATACTTTCCAAGTCCCTGCCCACAGGAGAAAAGTACTCCTTGAGCCGAATTCTCCATTGCCCTATACCCTGTGTAGTGTAAAATCCTACCATTTGTTTGGGCAGTGTTTAACAGCTACTTTGCAGAGGTGAAAGTGCAATGGAGATTCAGGACCCTAGTTTGTATACCCAGCTCTGTGCCATGGATTTGTAGTCTCACCTTAAACTTTTCATGTAGTCTCTGTGCCTTACTCATCTGTAAAATGAGAAGAATACTGTCCTAACTCACGGGGGACCAGGAGGCTGTGATAACAAATGTTCGTCAATGCTCCGAGATCCACCCATGGAGGAAGTTATAGGAGTATAATGTGTTATAACTGGATCTGGGTGCTTTCCAGGTGGAGTACACAGAAGGTCGTTCCCATCTGAAGCATTCCCATAAACTAGATGGGTAATTATCCAATTTAATATTTCAATAACAAGCTATTTAGGTTGGAGAATTTGCATTCATACTATTTTTTGTAAACAACTTGCATTGTTGGCAGAATACAAAAACCCCAATGAATACTTAAAAACCTAGAAGCATCAATTTTTACCTGAAAACTATAGTTTGTAGGAGAGATTTGAAAAATTTGAAAACCAAATTACATCGCTTTGGAACAAGTTACCATATAACCCTACCCCAGGAGCACCCAAGAAAGGCTGACTATTGAGGTCTGTGATGTAAATGGCTGCACTGCTTGGAGGGAGAGTTGAGTAAACAGGCAGGAAGCCAGAACAATAACCTGTTGATAATGCCAGAGGTACTGTGTGAGGCAGCACGTAGTCCAGGGGTCGGCAACCTTTCGGAAGTGGTGTGCCGAGTCTTCATTTATTCACTCTAATTCACGGTTTTGCATGCCAGTAATACTTTTTAGAAGGTCTCTTTCTATAAATCTATAATATAGAACTAAACTAGTGTTGTTGTAAAGTAAATAAGGTTTTAAAAATGTTTAAGAAGCGTCATTTAAAATTAAATTAAAATGCAGAGCTTCCTGGACCAGTGGCCAGGACGTGGGCAGTGTGAGTGCCACTGAAAATCAGCTCGCGTGCCGCCTTTGGCACCCATGCCAAACGTTACCTACCCCGGACAGAGTCAAAACACAGTTCTGCTATGGAAGACACACAAGCTCTTCAGACAGGAGGGAGAACATCTGAGGAGAATGTGATACGGGGCAGGTGGAAGCAATGCTGGGCGCCCCTGGCAACCGTCACAAATAGGAATCAAAGGGAGGAAGAGATTTCTTATATCCAAGAGAGTGAGTTTAACGAGAGGAAGATCCAAGGATGTGATTGGCACTTATCAGGCTGAACTGGCCCAAAGCAGCTCAAGAGATTCTGGACCTCAGCTAATTATATAACTGACAGTATAGGAAGAGGAGGAGGATACAATTATTATTAAATCTTTATGTACACAGCAGGAATGGTCAGCTGCTCCTGGTACCCTCCTGTTTGCTGTGGGAGGCCTGGAAGAGGGGAACACTGAAGAAGGGGGAGCTTTTGAGGCAAAGACCTCAGTGAAGGGCTGCAAGAAGACTGGTCACCCTCAGGCAGGAAGGCCTGGAGAGAGGGACTCTAGACTGGTGTACAAAACTCTGAGTAGAGTGCTGCTATTGACTTGGGTGGGTGATGTGGCAGAGCTATCCCTGAAAAGGGGAATTTGGAAAAAACTCCACACGTTTACTGTGGAATTGCAGAATGGTTTTATTACAGGAGAATTACTGCACAAGTGTATACCAATTATGCCTAGAGGCAAACTTTGTATCAGCGACAGACTACGTTTTCTTCATGTGTGGATAAAAAGGGGAAACTGAGGCTAGAATCACCTGTCAGACCATAGCCTGTTGCGGGTTGCTGCTTGAGGTGGAGCTGCCCTATGAAAAGGTTTTTTCCCAGAATTTTTTTCCATCCATAAAACAGGATTCAACATTATGGTTTCCCTGCCTCTACAGCTAGTCAAATTCCAAGCTATGATCCCAAAGAGCTGCATGAAAGAGGCTCAGTGTTCTTTCCCAAATGGCGGTGGCAGAAGCATGTCACCTCTGTCCACAGGATTCCTAACCCACATCTCGGGAGAGTCAGGGACTGAGATCAGGGCACTGATGCAAACCCGGCAGCAAATGGAAGGGGGTTATGTAACCATCTGACTGTGGAACTGGCTTGGTTTCAAGTGTCTTTGCTGTTGGAAGACCCTTAAAGTTGCTTCCGCATTTGAATAGCCATGAGCAGAAGCACAAAATGTTTTTGCACATAGTGTAGTTTATAGTGACTTGTCAAAGACTTGCCCTTATTGAGGAATGAATCCATAGTGAGGATGATATTAAAAACCAACCCTCAGTCAAGCACATGAAGGTTCTTTAATAATAAGCAGGGGGAGCACCTCCCATGTCAGCATAATTCCCCTTATCCCACCACCACAAAAGCTGCACATTGGTGCGGAGACCAAACACAAGACATTTCAGTCCCAAAGGAGACTTTGGCAGAACGATGGGTAGCGGGAGAATGGGATAGCCCAGTATGACTTCTTCAAACCTTTGTTGGGGGGAGCGCTATGTCGTGAAAGGCAGAGGAAGTCATGTTTTAGTGTCTTTCAGAGGATCACTAAGCACTTTACAAGAGAATTAAGTCTTATCTTTTTCTTACACATGGGGAAACTGAGGCACAGCTGCTAAGTGATTTGACATGCTATGTAACTTTTGACAGTACAGCACAGAAGCCAGGAATCCCAACTTTTAGTTCCCAAATCTATCCACTACAGCTGTCAGTCACCTGAAATTCTATTAATCACATTTTCTTTATATAACTACATGTCCATCCCTTTGCAATCTTGAAGATTTCTAGTCCCTCTTCCCCCCAGACTGAGGGGGGAAGAAGAGTTAATCTTTTGCATCATTTTCATCCTAAAGCTTCTTTTTCCATTTCAGACTAAGCAGCATGTACAGATTATGCAGCACTGACATATGGCAGTGGTTCCCAAACTCTGGCCTGCAGATCAGCAGTGGTTGGTAGAGCACTTAATGGTGGCACATGGAGAATTTGTTGGTCACATTCTCATGGCTGTTCCTCATCTCCACTTGCTAAACTGCATTAAAGCACCTACAAATATTTAATAATTTCACAATACTGATTCCCACCTCCCACCCCAAATGCAAGAATTGCTGTAGTTGCCACAGATGTTATCAAATAGCTAGGAGGGATGTGGTCTGTATTGAAATTACAGTTTACATGAGATACTAAGACATAGTCCACACTGCAGAAGTTTGGAACTCCTGCTACGTAGCTAACTACAGAAGGCATTCAAGGAAGTTTGGGTACTTCCTATGGGAGCACTTAGGTCTATTGGGAGATTAAATATGAAATGTAGTACTCTTCAGTAAGGTCAGGAATGCCAGTCTGCTGGAATCGGAAGGGTTCCGTTCTCTCTCCCACACACAGCAATCACCAGCCTCACACCAACACTGTCACAGTCTGCAGCTCAGAGACAAAGTGGTAATTCCACATGCAGTGAGACGGACTTTGTGCTTTTTCTGAAATGAACAAACAAGGTAACCTGGGGTTATCAATCCTGCAGTGTCTGTCACAGTTCAGTATGTCTGGTAGGCTTGCTTTCCAAACAAGCCTTTGGCCAGAGCATAGCCAAAAAAACACAACAACCTTTCATCACTTATGCCACTCACACAAGCAAACATGCTCAGCAGTGGATGGGGCAGTTTATTATTACCTTGTTTCCTTAGTATGTTTCAGCAGTTTCACAGAAAGTCAGGCCCATAGAGCAATAAGAGAGAATCAGATGGCAATAGGAGAGCATGCTGAGACAGAGCGGTAACTGGAGAATATGGAGAACTCAGTCTGCCATAGAAATGAGTGTTTCCAGATAGAGCATAGCTTGCTCTAGGTATGTAAGAAATAAATCCAAAGATATGGTGGAAGTTACCTTCTCTGCTACTCCCTCTTCTCCTCCTATAAAGAAATCAGTTTTACGTCTGAGGAAACTGAAGAACGTGTTCACAAGCTGAAAACAAAAGACAGGGTAGTTTCAGGAAACTAGTTCCCATCAGTACTTCTTGCCTCAGTAAGGAGAGATTTTTTTATATCCTGAACTGTAATCTCCAGCCAAATCTATTTGGAGATCTGTTTAAAACTTGACATCAAAACTCCTGTACCTATTTGACAGATAACCAATTAGTGTATTCTGCAAAGATATGCCTTCTGGGTTCTCTACGTACAAGAGATTTTCAGATTATACAATGGGCAAGGACTGACAATTCCTTTTAAAGTCACCTTCCCTCAGAAGCACCATGACAATAGTTACAGTGAGGGCTTCTAGCATTATAACCTTAAAACTATCAGGTGTGTGAGGATTTTGATTTTGATTTTTTTTTTTTTTTTAAGAATACAACTCTCTTAAGCTTAAGTCTTCTTGCGCATGTAAAAACCCTGCAGTCTCACACACAAAGTCATTCCTCAGCTCTGAGCAATGCGGTAGTAGCCATACGAGACCTTATGTGATCAAGTCTTATTTGTTTTTACAAGAGAGACTACAGCACACTGACTTAAATATGAAGAATTACAAACTCGGCTACACTTATAAGAAGTAAAGCATATATGACTCAGTATCTTGGATTTTAATTTTCTTCATTTATTTAGTAATCTGTAAAATTTTGTAATTAACTATGGCTAGCAATGCATTTAAATGGCTAGCGATTTAAAAAGGCCCAGGGCTCCAGCTGCTGGTGGCAGCCGGAGCCAGTGCTCTTTAAAGGGCCACTGGAGCCCCGGGTGGCATAGGTCAGGGAGTGCAGATGGACTGGCTGGGGGATGCTGATCCCAGCCCCATCCCTTCCGCCTGAGGCCTCACCCCTTCTGGGGGGAACAGAGTGGGCCCCACACCGGTAAGAGTTGTATTTTACTTTCACCCCTGGTCAGGATCCCTAAAATTACAACACCATGATTTAAATAGCTGAAATCATGAAATTTACTATTTTTTAAAGCCTATGAATGTTAAATTAACCAAAATGGACCATGACTTGGTATGGCCACAGACAACTGACCACATGAGAAGATTACACTAGACAGGTATGTTTCAGCATGGCAACAAGAAATTTAAATTTTCTGGGAGATGGGAGAGGAAAGGAAAATAGTGCTCGCTGAGACTAAGTCCTTGCCCATACCTCAGCTGAAAGCTATGCTGTGTCAATAGGAAGTGCTATTGCTACTATGGTTTCCCTGACCGACATGGGCCTGAAAACCATGGTTAACTAACCATCCTATTTATCTTCCTAGGTCATTTGAAATACCATGTAACAGTCATCACATTTTGTGATGATTGTGGGTAAAGAAATCTCTGTCTACAGTGGCCAAAAACTCCTCATGTTTAAACAATTTTGCTTGTGTCGGGATTGCAATGCTCGAAGTTGGGACTGGATGTCAGGGGATAGATCACTTGATAAAGTCCCTTGTTCTATTCACTCTGAAGTACCTAGCACCAGTCACTGTTGGAAAATAGGATACTGGGCTAGATGAACCATGTGTCTGACTCACTATGGTTGTTCTAGTGTCACAGCTTACCAGGGATAGAGCTCAATGGCATGAGTGACAAACAAGGAACCTACCATATAGCTACTACCGTGTTTCCCCGAAAATAAGACAGTGTCTTATATTAATTTTTGCTCCCAAAATTACATTACATTATATTACAGCGAGAGGCAAAACTGGAAGTACGTCTTATTTTCGGGGGATGTCTTACTTTCGGGGAAACAGGGTAATATATGTAATGTAGCTGTGTTGGTCCCAGGATATTAGAGAGACAAAGTGGGTGAGCTAATATCTTGTACTGAACTGGGAGAATCATTTCCAGCCCTGAAGAAGAGACGTGTGTGGCTCCAGCGCTTGTCTCTCACTAACAGAAGTTGGTCCAATAAGAGAGATTACCTCACCCACCAGGTCCCTCTAATATCTACTCATTCAACTTACTTTTATATTACATCCCTTTGCTTGGATTTTGTCTATTGAAACTGTAACATGGGTGTGGATGTTATCATCTCGGCGGTCTATGAAAGCCCCTACGTGCCAATGGCACCATATTACAGTGAAACCTCGATATAACGGACTAATTCGGGCGGGGGGGTGTCCGTTAAAACCGAAAGTCCGTTATTTAATAATTTTTTAAAATCATTAAATAACGGACTTTCGGGTGACAACGGACACCCCCCCGCCCGAATTAGTCCGTTATATGGAGCCAGCCGTGAGTCAGCCCACCCCACCCCCTCCCCCCGCCCGGCTCCCCGCTGCGGGGAGCCGGGCGGGGGGGTTGACAGCTCCCACCTGGCTTCCCGCTGCGGGGAGCCGGGCGGGAGCTCTCAAAACCCCCCCGTCCGTCTCCCCGCTGCGAGGAGCCGGTCGGGGGGGTTGACAGCTCCCGCTCGGCTCCCCCCCGCGGGAAGCCCGGCGGGAGCTGTCAAACCCCCCGCCCGGCTTCCCGCTGCGGGGAGCCGGGCGGAGGCTCTCAAACGCCCCCCCCCCCCCGCCCGGCTTCCCGCTGCGGGGAGCCGGGCGGGGGCCGCTCGGCTCCCCCCAGCGGGGAGCCGGGCGGGAGCTCTCAACCCCCCTCCCCCGCCCGGCTTCCCGCTGCGAGGAGCCGGGCAGGGGGGTTGACAGCTCCCGCTCGGCTCCCCCCAGCGGGGAGCCGGGCGGGAGCTGTCAACCCAGCCGGCTCCCTGGGGCGGGAGCCGGCAGCCCCCAAAACGGATTTCGGATGCATCGGAAATTTTGTCCGTTGCATCCGAAGTCCGTTAAATCGGGGTCCGTTAAATCGAGGGTTTACTGTAATAATAAATACAAGAGAAATTCATTCAAGTCAGTGTTTTGCAGCCACTACCACAGGCCCCCTAAGCGGGGGGGGGGGGGGGGACAGAGGACTCTAGAGGAAGCAACAACAACCTGTGTGGAGGCTGCTGACACCTCAACATGGCAACCTTTGGGTCACCCCCAGGAGCATCCAGGGCTTCTGAAACGACCCCCCCGCCGCAGAGCCAGGGCGCGAGCCGCACTAGGACCCGTTCATCGTCACCGGCTCCCCGCCGCAGTGGCCACGCACGGGGGCGGGAGGGGGAATAACGGACAAGTGGGGGGGGGGAGCCCCACGGCTTCACGCAGCCACCGCAGCACGTGCCCGGGAGCTGCGGGGCGGGGGTCGCGCCACTTTATTCCAGAGGCATCTCCAGGCGGCTCCCAGGCCGGCTGGGGGGAGCTCGCCCCCCCCCCTGTCACGCGGCCCGGGGGCGGAGTTAGGGGCTCCGGGGAGAGGAGCGTTACCTCGCGCACGCCGCCCTGGTGCTGCTGGGCCATGGCCAACAGCATCCCGTCGAAGCGCTCCGCCTGCTCCGCCGCCTCTGCCGCGCTCGGCCCCATCATTACCCTGCCCGCGCCCGCCGCCGCCTCAACCCCGCGCACCGGAACCGGAAACCGCGCCGCGCAGCCCGCCTAGCCAATCACGCCCCATCCGCTAGTTGATTGGCTGTCGCCCCGCCCAATCAACGGAGAAGAGGCGGGAGCCCCGGCACGGGCTCGGCGCTTGGCTTTGGTTTCTATGGTTACTGACAACGTCTGGGGCCTGCCAGAAAAATCTACGCAAGGGCCGCGCGGTCCCAAGAGGGCGGGGTCAAAGGTCCGGGGTTATAGGGGCGTGAGGGGACTAAATGGTCCCAGTTGTGGGGTGGGAGCCCTAGGGTGTCCGGGGGGGAGGGGGGAGCCCCTGTATTGGGGTTAAAGGGAGAGTCATGGGGTGAGATGTCCTGAGGGGGTCAAAGGGGAGGAGTCACGTGCCTTGGTGATCAAAAGGGAGAGGGGGTGATGGGAATCCCCGTTCCTGGGAGGGAGTCATGGGGGTTTAAGTGAGGGGGGGGGGGAGTCCTATCTATGAAGTGTGGGGGCACCACACTTTCTGCTCATTCCACTTGGGGAGTGACTAAGAGCCTGGCCCTTTTTTTTGTCCTCAGGTGCCAGTGGCCTTGATGTCTGGGCTGCAAATGCTGTGAGGGAATGTTTACACCAGGACTTCTCAAATTCCTTCAAAGGCTAGGTCAGCCTTACACATGGACCTAAGGGCATCTAACAAAACCGAGGAAGACCGCTCTCTGTGTTGTTAATGAACCCATTAACATTATGAAAATGATACCGTTTACCATTGGGAGAAGGGGGCCAGCAGTCATTATTTTCCTAAGACTTTTCATAGTTTGGTGATCTCCACTGGGCACCTCTAGTGACAAAAAGTTCCCTCTGCCCTGCACTGGGTAAAGGGGTGTCCTCTGCTCCATTGTAAACATGTTGCCTACCTCTTTCTTCACTCCATTAGGTCCCCCTCTGTATTCCCACCTAGCTTTCCCAGCTGCTTCCCTCCCACTCACTGAGGCGAGGAACTAGACATCATGGCTCTTCCTTCCTTCATGTTCTTTAGGATTGGGCTCCAGGATGGGGTAGGAGTTTCAACTAAGTGACTTCTTCCTGCCCTAGAAGTTCCTCTGAAATGTGAAGACATACACAGCCATGTATCTAACCTGTGTCTAACACAATTCCTGTCTATAAATTGATGAAATCTCCTGGGAAATTGAGACAAAAAGTAAAAAGACCCTGTACTTCCCCACTCCCTGAAACACATAAGATACCTGAAGCCCCGGCCTTCCTCTGAGTACTAGAGATGCCCTTTGTAGTTCATTAAGGTTCTTTTCTTTATCTGCAAGAAGGGCAGCCAGTTGTCAACAAGGTTAAACAAACAACCTGCTGATAAAATGACTTCCAGGTTGCTCTTTCCAAGGCCAGAGTTTACAGGCTGTTTTGCTACTGGTCTCTTGCTGCAGACAAGGGCTATGTGTGTGTGTGAACTCTTTGGCAATGACACCTGTCATATAGCATTGCCTGATTACACACCTGGGGCCTTGGTGCCATGGTACGGGCTAGGTTAATGACTTTGTTTATACTGTTTGGGTAATCCAGATAAGAAGGCCACTCAATCTGCCATCCCGATCCTGTCCCATCCTCCTGGCCCCAACTGGCACTTTCATTGAGAAAACGCTTATCGGCACCACGTGGAGGCCCCACTTCCCTAGCCAATCAGTCCAGGGTCGAGTTGTTTTTCAATGAATGCTGCTCAGTCAAAGAGAGGTCAAGGCTGCTAAGGGGGTGTTTCACTCATCACAGAGTCTTATAAATAGAGCCAGGAATAACTGCCAAGAAGGTGAGAGGGATTACTGAGCTGGGAGAAGCAGGCTGCAGTCAGAGAGCTTTGACTGCTACAGCAGCATTTGCAAGGGACCTGTCGTGCTCACAGATCCCTCCAGCCAGGTGCACAAGAGTTTCATCCTCCTTGGGACCTGACGGGATCCACTTGCCAGGCCCAGCAATGACTACATGCAGCATGGACCTGGACTATGAGAGGTGCCAGTGTCACAGTGAGAAGAATCGAAACGCCATCCTCTATGCCCTCCTGAGCCAGAACCTGAACCAGCACTGGGGCAGCCATAGCCCATCCCAGCAGCGCTGTCTGTGCCAGAAGCGTCGCACCGTCTGCCTCCAAACACCCCAGGTCACCTGCCAGGCAGCCTCTGATGTCCTTGTGAAAACAGTCAGCTTCATGAAGAATCTGCCCTCCTTCCAGCTGCTGCCCCGGGGAGACCAGCTGCTGCTTTTGGACAGCTGCTGGGCTCCCCTCTTCATACTGGGGCTGGTTCAGGAGATGGTGACATTCGAGGTGATGGAAACCCCAGCCCCTAGCATGCTCAAGAGGATTCTTCTCGATGGCCAGAGTAAGAGACAGGAGCCTGAGAGGACACAGCCCACCCTAGCCGGGGTGCAGCGGCTGCAGTGCTGCCTGAACACATTCTGGAGGCTGGACCTGAGCCATAAGGAGTATGCTTATCTGAAAGGAGCCATTCTCTTTAATCCTGGTGAGTGCCTGATCCTCACACACCTTTCCATTGCCAGGGAGAGACGGCATGGCACTTTTAGCATCTAGCAATGAATATCTATCCCTCCAGGGAGCTCAGATCACTTTACAAGCTGGAAGGAATATCCCCATTTTACAGTCAGGTAAACTGAGGCACAGAGCATTTTAGGGGTTAATTTTCAGAGGTGCTGAGCATCTCCAGCTCCCATTGACTTCTTGAATTCAAGGGCTGTAAGTGAGTTTCCCCACTCAGTCACCTGCTTTAACTTCTAGACCTTGGAGTCAATTATGCTGATAGGGATGGCTCATTAGGTTTGCAGTCTCTCAAATCCTAATAGGGTTGATTCAGTTCTTCATCTTTCTGAGGCAGATAAACTGAGTCCTGTGCAGTTTACCGTGGGTGAATATTTTAAATAAAACTTTAAAATGGAGTTCTTGCATATCATTCAGGGACTATAGGATCTTAGGGCATGTTTTGCTAGAGCTGGGGTTTGCCCTGGCTTCATTGATCAATATTTTGCCTCCCTTGTTGTGTTACACACTATTAATGAACTGGTGCTCTCCACCCCAGAAGTGGCTGCATTTCTGTGATGCTGTATGTATGAGTTAGTGAAGTACTTTAAGATCCCTTGGTGCTATGGAAATGCAAGGAGGCATGTGTATTTCTCTGCCTGTGCCTGTATAAGGGCAGGTAGAAATAAATCAGATTTGATTGTGAATTACTAGCAATAGTGCCTAATGAGCCTTCAGCAGAGGCACAAGCATGGTAAGAAACTGGGACTGGGACTTAGCTTGGAAAGCAGAGCCTCACTTTAATTTGTATTTCCTGTTGTTTCTCTCTCCATAGATGTCCCAGGTCTCAGAGCCTCTTTGTATATCGAGAGCCTCCAACGGGAAGCACAGAGAGCGCTCCGAGAAGTCCTTGTGCCCCTTCACCCAGAGGACCAGGGCCGCTTTGCCCGCATCTTGCTGATTGCCTCCACCTTGAGGTCCATTCCTCCTACACTTATCACAGACCTCTTCTTTCGACCCATCATTGGCAATGCAGACATTATTGAGGTGATCACTGAAATGCTGTATGAAATAACCGGCCGGCGACTGACTCTTTCATCACACACAGCCTCCTGAGAGATCAGATTCAGCGGCCACTCTCACGTGCACCTCCTGAGCATTGATCTGAGTTTCAAGGGACGGTAACATTAATCTGGGAGTGGGGATTTAGTGGGATAGATACTGTGGACTTGCAGATTTGTGTTTGCATTTCACTTGGGCTCAGGCATCAGCTAGAGCGGTTGAAAATCTCAGCTAAGGCACAAAACATTTAAGAATGTAACTCTTATTTAGCATTTGTTTACGGCAGACATCAGCCCCTGTACATACTGAACTCATAAAGCCGAGTTGTTTCTGAAGTGTGTGTGATGTTACTGTTTCACTGCATGGTAACCTAAAAGAAGCATGACTAATGTCCTTAAAACATTCCATACAAAATAATCCTCTGAGCTGACATTTTCCCTGGTCAGAGAGGCATTTATCTGAGAAAGAAGGGGATTGAAACCAGGGCTTTGAACCAAATGGAGTCTTGCCGTTTTAACGGATAAAATTGCTGTTACACGAACACAACATGATTTTTAGACGTGCTCAGCACTCAGGCTGCCTGCCATTGTCTGTGGATTCTGTGGGTACTCAGACTGTCTGAAAACATACATGCAATACACAACACATTGGATTAGAGCATGATCCAAATGTTGTGATTGATTTCAGTGAGGCCAGGATATCGTCCTCACAGTCTGTCCATACATAAGGGCTTAATTCTGCAAACTGTAATCACGCTGAGCAGTACTGAGACTAAATGGAATCACTCATGTGAATGCTACCAAGTATTGTGGAATCAGGCCCTTATATAGTACCTGTGTGTGTGTTTTGTGTGGTTGGTTAACTAAATGCCTTGAAATCTTAGAGAAGTAGCCATAAAACCTCTATCCCTGTTTCAAACACTGACAGGGCAAGGGCCAGACAGTATTAAAGCTAAAAGAGTTCACAGACAGCCCACATTTTGCCAGCCTTATTCAAATAGAGTAGTCATGTAGAAGAAAATGGGACTGCTCTGAGTAATGTACCACTTAATGTATGTACTGCTAACGTTAGGGTAGCAGAATCTAATACCCCTTGGTTAATGCATGAGCTCAAGTGGCTAAGGGCTCCATTTTAACTAAATGTTATGAAGGTGTTTGCAGTGATATTAAGAACAGCTGTGGCTGATGAGTTTAAGTCCATTTATGTAACAGTGAATGATATTACCTAAAACGGGTAGGCAACCTATGGCACGGGTGCAGAAGGCGGCACACGAGCTGATTTTCAGTGGCACTCACATTGCCCAGGTCCTGGCCACCAGTCTGGGGGGTTCTGCATTTTAATTTAATTTTAAATGAAGCTTCTTAAACATTTTTAAAACCTTATTTACTTACATACAACAATAGTTTATTTATATATTAAAGACATAGAAAGAGACCTTCTAAAAATGTTAAAATGTATTACTGGCATGCGAAACCTTAAATTAGAGTGAATAAATGAAGACTCGGCACACCACTTCCGAAAGGTTGCCGACCCCTAGATGGTACACGCTATAGGAGGAACTGTAGTGGTTGTACAGACCATTCTGCAGCTTCCTAGACTACTGACTGGTTGCTTCTGCTTCCCCACTACTAGGTGCTGATCTACACAAAGAAAACAGCCTTTGCACAGAGTTCAGACATCAGTATTTTGTGAGTGGATGTTAGTCTGTGATTTGTATATAAAATGTAGTAAATTATTTTTTTTTAAATAAACTCTATTACATTTTGGAAAATGGTGGTTCTGTTTTGGAAAGGGTCTATATTGGAGCATGTTGCATTTTACTGAAACGTAGACAAGCCTGCCACAGGTGTGAGAACCCAAAGATGATTCGAATGGGATGAGGTACAGTCTCCAGAAAATCCCCTCAAACATGCAGCCTATCTTGACAGCATGTGTCATCTTAAACTGCAAAACAAAATTAATGTTGTACATAAACATTGCTGAGAAAAGTTGTCTGATTAATAGCCATGGAGACTGAACAGGATAATCATGGGCAGCAGAATAGCAACATTCTCCTATGGCGTTTCCCTTCACCAACCATACCTCAATCCCGCCCTGAAGGCATTGGGCCAGATTAGAAGTGATGTGTAAATGAGACTCCCTGACACTCACTTAGGGTGGCTACATTAGAAATGCTAGAGTGACGCAGCTGCAACACTGCAGACTCCCTTAGGCCTGCTCTATATTTAAAACGTAGGTCGACCTAGTTACATTGCACAGGATTTGTAAAATGTTGTGCCGTAAGCACGGTAGTTAGGTAAACCTAACTCCTGGTGTAGGTGCAGCTATGTTGACAGAAGGATTCTTCTCTCAACCTAGCTACTGCCTCTCGGATAGATGGGAAAACCCTTTCCCTCTATGTAGGATGCATCTACACTACAGCGCTACAGACACACAGCACCAGTGTTCTAGACATGGCCTGTATACTGTGTACTGAAGGCCAGATTCAGAACTGATGTGGAAGAATTGGGTGTAAGCGGGTATAAGGTCTCAGGGAGCCTTAGTTGCAGGGTGGTCCCTATCCCTGCCCCCCAACATAGATACACTTCAAAATTTAGCCCCCAGGCACTAGCGGTGAAAATAAAGTTCAGCCTCCATGTTTTTTCAGTCTTTGGCCTCTCTGCTGAGCCTTCCAATTAACTGGGCCAATGTGTGCCAGTTGTGCTGGTGACTTAGTGTTGTGGCCACATTTCACTGGGAACTGAGCTGAGATCCATTAAGTGATTTCACACTGTCCACACCAGTCGTCAGATGGTTATTTTATTGAGCACTAGCGAAAATACCCAGCGTTGCTCAGGTCAGTCGGAGGTGGGGAGGGGGCAGAGAGCTGAGCGAGTGTGGGGTCCGTTGGAGGGGGCAGAGAGCAAACCTGACACCCCCACCTCACCCCCCCGACCAAACCCGACACCCCCACCTCACTTACCCCTCGACCAACCCCGACTCACATTTTCACCCCCCCACCCAAACCCAACATCCCCACCTCACCCCCCTACCAACCCCAACACCCCCTGACCAACCCCAACACCCACACCTCACCCACCCAGACACCTTCCCACCCCCCCCCAGACCAAACCCAACACCCCCGGCTCACTTACCCCCCGACCAAACCTGACACCCCCACCTCACCCCCCCCGACCAAACCCAACACCCCCACCTCACCCCCCCGACCAAACCCGACACCCCCACCTCACTTACCCTCCGACCAAACCCAACTCGGGTCTGTTGGAGGTGAGGAGGGGGCAGAGAGCTGAGGGATTCCAGGGTCGGAGAGCTGAGGGATTCCGGGGTTCCGTCGGAGCGGGGAGGGGGCAGAGAGCTGAGGGATTCCGGGGTCCGTCGGAGGTGGGGAGGGGGCAGAGAGCGGAGGGATTCCGGGGTTCCGTTGGAGGGGGGAGGGGCAGAGAGCTGAGCGAGTGCGGTGTCTGTTGGAGGGGGTATTATGACATCAGAACTATGTCACAGAGAACAGCAGCTGCCCAGCTGATGTGATTGGCCTTTAAAGAATTTCACCCCTGGGGGGCGTCAGAGGTGAGATTTGAAAAATTTTCGACTCTTACCCTGATTAGGACCCTAAAGCCTATAACTGTACCAAATTTCAAGTCTCTAGCTCAAACAGTGTGGAAGGAGTAAGCATACATCCGCACATACACCATTTGACTTTCATATATATAGATGTAAGGAAGTGATGAATGCTTGAGTTATAGCGTAGGTCCAGGGTTTTCAAGCTTTTTTCATTTCCAGACCCTGAAAAAATTTCAAAAGGAGGTGCAGACCACTTTGGAAATTGTGGACATAGTCTGCAGATGCCCAGAGATCCATATACCACAGGCGGAAAGCCATTGTTCTATGGTAATGACACCCTTTCACAGACCCCTTAGACATGGTCTGCAGATCACAGGTTTAAAGCCACTGGCATAGGACATAACAATATCATTAACACAGACACCTGCTAATACAGGGCCCATTTTGTGAAAGGTCTGAAAAAGCATAGGCACCCTCTGCTGCCTGTTCACAACAAGGGTTGGCAAAAGCTCTGCTTGTAATTTCTGGGTTGCTGTTTTGTCTGGTCATTTTTTCTTTAATTGCAGCTCCCAGTACTGCCAACCCCAAGCTTTCAAAAAAATGAGTCATGACTCTGAAATCATGAGATCAGCTTAAATACAAGATTTTAAAATAATCCCTTTGGGTTCTTTTTATTTACCTGTTGTGTTTTTAAGATTTAGGTTGCGCCCAGGTCACACTGTCAAGCTTTCTTCTGAAACCACAAAGGTTAGTTGCTTTGTTTTGTGTTTCAAGGAAGCTGACAGCCTCACATGACTCCAGGAGCTGGGGCTTTAAGAAAAACACCAATTACCCCAAGTCTTGCAGTAAAAATCACAAGAGTTAGAAACACTGAGGCACGTGCACGGATCCTAAAATCACCATGTCCTGATACTGGGTGACTGTGTGCCTGGGCAATGCTGGAGCACTTTCCTAAAGGGAGGCTGAGGTCATACCCCTGGCCCATTGGGTCACCCATCTGTGTGGTGCCTGGCACAATGCCACTGTGGTGACATCATCAATGTGCGCCAGGGGAATGACTGCCTATCCCTCCCCCCTTGCAATAGGATGACGTCGCCCCTTCTAATGATGTCACCGCGCAATATCGCGAGAGATCGGGGCATCGGGCGCTGATCACGTGACCTCGGCCCAGGGGGTTGAAGATGGCGTCGCCCGGGAGCTCTGAGCCCGGCTGGGGCCCGGCCCGCTACTGCCTGGTGAGCCGCATTCCGGCCGAGCTCCGCTCCGCCCAGCTCCGCTCCTACTTCAGCCAGTTCGCCGAGGCCGGAGGCTTCCTCTGCTTTCACTACCGGCACCGGCCCGAGCGCAGCGGCCCCCCGGGGCAGGGCCCGGCCACTTGCTGCTGCCTGGTAGCGGTGCGGCCCGGCCAGGCCCGGCGGCTGGTCCGCATGTACTCGGGCAAGCGCTGGCTGGATGCCCAGGGCGACGGGCTGCCCGGCCGCTGCGTGATCCGCAGGGTCCGAGTCTCCCCGGACACAGGTACGGGGAGGCGGGTACAGAGTGGGGAGGGCGGTGTGCGCAAGGGTTGGGAGGGTTTGCTGATGGTAGCTGGGGAGCCTGTGAAGCAGCCCCGCCTACTCATGGAAGAGGAAGTAGGTCTCTACGTTCTTCTATTCCTCACCACCCTCGGAAAGGAGTTTACTTCCTAGGCTTGCAGGAGCCTGAGTGGCTGAGAGGTGGTGCGTTCAACCTCTGGGGGGAATTGTGTATGTAGCCCTCTGTTTCTTCCCTCTGAATGGCCAGTGATCTTTCTTGTGAAGCTCAAGGGGTTCCACCCAGTTCTTTGTCGGTTGGGAGGCTGGTGTTCACAACAAAGCTATGGGGGGGGGGGAGGTAAAATGGGTAGAAGTAGGCCAGTGGAGTTGCTGCTGCAAAATTCCTCCAGCTGCTGGAGCAAAAAGTAATCTCTATGTAAATTGGTTGGGTTAAGTGCCTTTCTAGGGGGAAGCACTTCAGATTTGTTTTGTGTAAATAAAGCTAGCGTGTGTTCTGGCTGCAAAGTATGAGAGCTCATCTGGCAGACAAGTGCTCTGAACTGTAGATACCTGGTATAACTGGACTTTGCAGTTCCAGTAGTAGAACACTTCACAAAAGCAATTGCACACTTCAGAGTATGATATATTGCTTATTCCTTAAGGAGCGGAAGGCCAGAAACAACTCTGTCTTGCCTGCTGCATAAAACAATGCTACCTTGCTATTGAGATGCACTTCTTAAGGCTTGAAAAAAACAGCTGATTAAAATCTCAGTCAACATATTTTCATAGCTTGATTCTCAGACTAGACCATCTCATGCAACTCTTTGTTAAAATCTGTATCACAGGCTCCCTTTCTCAGTCTGCCTTCTATCTCAGTGGTGTGGTGAAACTGTGCTCTTTATCAAATCTGTAATTCTGTCTCACTCTACCATTTATTTCTCTTAGGTTTGGGTGTGTTCCAGTATAAAACTAAAAAGGAGCTTCATAATAAGACCCAGAGTGAAACCTTTACCCAGGCAGACTTAAAGTGGCTGCCTGAACTGAACCCCCCTGTGTTTATGCCCCATGGGAATGTGGGAACTCCTCTGAGAGTCTTCCTGGATCTGATCAAGGCCTGCAGGCTGCCTCCCCGAGTTATTAAGAAACTGCAGCTTCGATTCCCCAAGACAGGATCGTCTCGCAGGTATGGGAATGTACCCTTTAAATATTGGGACACTGAGACTGTTGAACAAGAAGACCTGGTTTATACAGACACGGGGGAGGAGATCACAATGGAAAAGGGGTCACTGCCAAGAACTGGAATGACTCAAACTAGTGATGAGGAAAACTGGGAAGGACCAGGAAAGGAGGAAGCAGAAGAGTCTCACTCAGATGATGTAAGTGGCTTTCTCCTGTCAAATTGCAATACTAACCATATACGTGTAAACAGCAGAGAGGGAATGCTGCTGCTTCCTGGGGTGCTGATGTCTACCTGTGTAACAGTACCATACAGATACTATCTTGTATCTGAGAATTGTATTATAAAGCATGAATATACACTTAGATTAGTATATTTAGATCTGGCTATGAGGCTTTTGGTGATATTTCATGTTTGCTTAGCAACTTTATCATAACCAAAACTGGTTCTCCATGGTAAACTGATTATGGGATGGTTGTGCCCTCATTCTGATGGGCTTGGCGTAGAGTTCTGAGCACAGGATCAGGAGGTTTGCACTTTTAAACACCCACCTCCACTTTCACACTTGCCACGTGGCAAGTCATCTTACTGCTTTGCTTCCATTTCCTTACTCATAAAATGGTGTATGAATGAGGATGGGGCGGAAAGAGGGAATTAAGCTCTGTCACCAGCTCTCCGGGTAATTGACCCTGAAAACCTCTCTCAGTGGAGAGTGAGGGGACTAGCACTGATAATGTGACTGGAAATTGCAGGTGATGTGCCCACAATAGAGTGCGTTGACCAAAGTGCCTTTGCTCCGTGGAGAATATATTCAGCAGGACAACTAGAGTGTGGGTGATAGGATGGAATGATGGGAGCTAGGGGAGACTGGGTCTGGTCAAGTGCCCTTGCTTCATTGTATCAACTTTCTTCCTTTGCAGGATGATGACAGGTGCGAGGAATGGGAAAGACATGAGGCTCTGCATGAGGATGTAACCAGTCAGGAACGCACACAGGAGCGGCTGTATGAAGAGGAGATTGAGCTGAAGTGGGAGAAGGGAGGCTCTGGGCTAGTCTTCTACACAGATGCTCAGTACTGGCAGGAAGAGCAAGGAGGTAATATTGCTCATGCCCTCCTGGGAGGGAGGGGTGTGTTGTGCACAGTAATTGTCTAAGTATGAGCACCTTTTACCAAGGGCTCAGGTGTATGAACCTTTGCAAGTTGTCTGACAATCCACTGTTCTGTGAAAGGATTTGAGCACAAATTATAGCAATAAATCTGGAGACGCTCTGGGTATGTTTTATAGCAATCAAGTTAGACAACCTTAAACTGATTGGAGATAAATTGTAATTGCAGGAAGAACTCCTTCCTTTTATCTGGTTGGTCAGCCACATGAGGTACGGTGACCAGTTGCTGACCATGTGGAAGATGTTGTGTTTATAGGAGCCAGGCACTCCAAATACCCTTCAAAAGTCCTGAGTCTTTCAAGTATTCCGTAAACTTGGTGGTGGTGTGTTAGTCTCCAGCATGAACAAAAGCAGTGCAGGTTTTCCTCCCATCCAAAGGTTGTTCTGCTAATGGTCATCCCCCCTGAGCTGGAGGGAGACTGCTAGGGATGAGAGGGTGTCTTGTTTTCAGTGTCCATTAAGAATTCTTGGTCTGAGATGACTAGCACTCTTGCTGGCAGTGGTGGGTGTCTGTTGGGTGTGAATGTATGTCCCCTGGGTCTGTGGCTGGGAGCTAGCTCTGATCACACAAGCCACAGACTCAGCACTAGGGGGGTAACAAGACTTGGGGCTGAATTTTCAGAACTGAGCCCAACAGGTATAACCACAAATAGTGATTGGTGATCACTGTACCATCCCTGAGCGAACTCCTCTGTGGATATAAGCACTGCAACCCTGTTTGGAAAACTTAACTCTCAGACACACAAATCTGGGCTGGATTTGATCCAGTGATGGGAGACCAGGCTCATTATGCTCTCACCTATCCCCCTGGCAGCTCTTTCTGTAGACCCCACAAATGTTGTATATTAACACAGACACCATGTGGGAGGTCGTCTCTCTTACTGGACCACACCTTTGTTGGTGAGAGATGAGTTTTGGAGCTTACACAGCTCTTCCTCAGGTCAGGTATGAAGAAGCTCTTGTGACCTGAGCAAGAGCTCCGTGTAAGCTCCAAAGCTTGTCTCTTTCCGACAGAGGTGGGTCCAATAAAAGAGATGATCTCAGCCACCTTGTGTGTCTAATCCTCAAACAGGGCTACGAGAACACTGCATACGGATAGTAACACACTAATTGTACTGTGCTGGATGGAGGGCTATGCCCCTGACAGAAAAGCTGCTCCCGTGACATGGATCCTTTCTCTAATTCCACAAATTGTTTTTCTCTTGACAGACTTTGATGAACAGACGGCAGATGACTGGGATGTGGACATGAGTATCTACTACGACAAAGGTATCCAAATTGATATGCGCTGTCTCCCATATGAATAGGGGCAGTAGCAACCCAGCAGCAAGACTCCTTGCACTCCCATTGGGTCTCAGTTAAACTGAGATGTGCTCAAATGTCTAGCCCTCTCCAGAATCAGGAATGCAAAGAAGCCTGGCTACCTCTCCAGCAGGCTCCCGGGGGCCCCAAGGGACCTGAACATAAAGTGGAGCTGGGAGCCATCACAAGTTCAAATAGGCAGAAGTCTTTGAACAGAAGTCTGTGTAGGGAGGCTCCCGTTTTACCCTCTCTGCTACAGGGATGCAGATGTTAAATCTCAGAATGACTTTTCCTTATGTCCCTGCCAACCATAACATCCCAAGGCCTTGACTCTGAAGAGTAGGGTTATAAAGGGACATAATTAGTCAGAGGTAACAGTCCTGTGGCACCTTAAAGACTAACTATAAAGTATTGAAGCATAAGCTTTCGTGGGCTAATAACCCACTTCATCGGATGCAAGCAGTGGAAGACTGCTTAGTCAACGGTTCATAACTGAAAAGTCTACTGCTCTGTCTCATTGAGTGTCCCTAGAAGGCAGGATGGTAAACCTTCCCACTATGAGCACCCGAGAATATTGAAATAGGAAACTTTAAAACTCTGAGCATAATGGGCCACTTAGCAAGGCATTCTGCTGGGGACAGCCAAACTAGTGAACTGGCTTCACTCCCGTACTCATCAGTTTTGGTTTCTGTATTCTAGAACAGTGGCTCTCAGCCTTTCCAGACGACTATGCCCCTTTCAAGAGTCTGATTTGTCCTTGTAGGGGCGCAGTACTCTGGGTTGCCCCCTCACGGGGCGGTGGGGTACCACTGCCTCATTCGGGTCCCTTGCCGGGTTGGGGAATACCCGGCGAGTATCTTAAGCGGCCCAAGCCCGAGGTCAGGTGGGCCGCCAATGCCCCCGGGCGTTCTAGTTCAGGCCCCAGTGGGGCTGAGCTGCTGTAGCTCAACAGGCCCCAGCCCCATGCAGGGCAGGCAACAACCAACAGTTGGGGCTCAGGCCCTTGGGCAGGGGCTGAGCGCTAGTCCATAGTCCTGCCCTGAAGCAGGGCGGTGCAACAACAAAGTCAGGGCTCAGGCCCTTAGGCAGGGACTCAGCAATAGCAGGAGTCTATAGGCCAGGTGTCTGGTCGAGGGGGAGACTGCCACCCACTGATAGGGATGGCGGGGGGGGGGGGGGGCGGGCACAGGCCCACCCCCTTCCACTGCACCCCACCCCAAGGCCCTGGCAGCAGATAAGGCCCGCTGCAGTCAGTGGGGATCCTGACCGCAACACACTGACCGGCTCGGGGTCTCCCCCCCGGGCTACTTCAAGTCCCCCTCCCATGGTACCTGGGTTGTTCCTGGGTCCTCCGAGGGTTCCAGGTTCATGGGTTCCTTGGGGTCACTGTCAGGGGGCAGGTCCGGCAAGTTCTCCTCCGGGTAATAGGGGCAGGGCTCTGTCGGCGGCTCCTCCGGGTAGCGGGCGGGCGGCTGAACCAGCAGCTCCCTGGCTGGAGCCAACCCCGGAGCATCTGGCCTCTCCGGTGGCTGCCTTCCAAGTGAGCTCTGAGGCAGAGCTTTTATACTTCCGGGTCGGCCCCTGACCTTCCGGGGGCGGGGCTTGACAGGCCCTGGCTCCGCCCCCTCTGGCATCTGCCAGGGGTTATCTCCCTCCCGGCCAGCAGGGGGCCATACCACCCCTCTACAGTCCTGTATACCCCCAAGTTTCCCCTCACTGAAAAACTACTTTGTATTTTTAGGTCTGATTTTATAAGTATCACAGCACACTATTACTGGAAAACTGCTGACTCTCTCATTTTTACCGTATCATTATAAAATCAATCGATTGGAATATAAATATTGTACTTGCATTTGGTGTAGAGCAGTGGATCTCAAACTTTTGTACTGGTGACCCGTTTCACATAGCAAGCCTGTGAGTGCAACTCCCCCCTCCCCCCCCCATATAAATTAAAAACACTTTAATATATTTAACACCATTACAAATGCTGGAGGCAAAGTGGGGTTTAGGGTGGAGGCTGACAGCCTGTGATGCCTCATGTAAAAACCTCATGGCCCCCTGAGGGGTCCCGACCCCCAGTTTGAGAACCCCTGAGTATATAGAGCAGTATAAACAAGTCATTGTATTAAATTTTAGCTTGTCGTGACTTTGCTAGTGCTTTTTATATAGCCTGTTATAAGACTAGGCAAGTATCTAGATGAGTTAATGTACTGCTTGGAAGATCTCTGCGTCTCTCCAGGGGTACACGTGCCCCTTCTTGAGAACCACTGCCATAGAATGAAGCTGTTGGGTTTCCATCATTGCAGGCGAATACTCCAAATTAAAACAAATGAGATTCTCTGAAACCCTTTAATGAAATTCTCTTGTTCAAATCAGACTTTTTAAACCTGCATTTGGGGCCAGGCGCCTTCCTCTCAAGGTGCTGCTGTGTAGGTTTGTCTTTTAAAGCTAGTTGAAATGAGAAATAAGAGGCCAACATAATTGGAACAACAACATTCCTGACTTGGCAAAGGAAGCTGTCAGAAGCTCCCCTGCTCACTGTTCCCTGGGGAAATGACTGCAATATCAGTCCCCTTAATTTCTGCTATGTCTCATGTTTGTCCTCAGATGGAGGTGATAAGGATGCCCGCGATGCTATACAGATGCGCTTGGAACAGAGACTCCGGGACGGTTTGGAGGATGTGTCTGTTTCAGGGCAACAGATTGGGACCTTTGAGAAATATACCAAGGTAACACTAGAACATGTGCTACTCATGGTACCTAGGCTGAAGGCCAACGATAGTTGGCCAATGGAAGCTTGAAATGACAGAAATACAGGACTTGGACTAACTAGCAGACTTTTTCTTCCCCTCGTAGGGTTGCTCTTCAACATTATTTATAAATCCCTGTAAAAGTGCAGATGTCATGGGGCTGCGTTTTAGCTAGTGGTATATTGGGGAGGTTGGGGGCTTTAGAAATGCATGGAACAGCCCTCTTATTAAGGCTCTGCAACAGAGGCTGTTCATGAAGCCTGATCTCTTAGTGTGTCATTGACCTCCATGTAATAACTTGGCCCACTCACTCCCAGAATTGATGCTGGTTTACATGGAGTGGTTTCTTCTTTTCCAGGGTATTGGCAGGAAGGTGTTGGAGAGGCAAGGCTGGATGGAGGGACGGGGTCTTGGGATCAGCAACTCTGGAATGGCTGAAGCATTGGACAATGAGGGTCAGCATCCCAAGTGCAAGAGAGGATTGGGGTAAGTGCTACAAACTCCTGGCATTCTTTGCTTGTGGACTGTGCCACTTGCAGACCCCATACCAAGAGGTAAAATGTAGTAGGTAATTGACAACTAAAGGAATGTCCCAGGGGTTCTGCGGAAGTCTCTACAGGCAGCATTGATGAGAGTATTAATGATACAACTTGTGCCATCTAGAGGCGAATGGAATATGCTTCTGTCCTCATGACTGTGCAACGCAAGTGAGATCAAGTCCTGAATCTTGGACCCTTGCTACTCAGCAGTCCTCTAGCAAAACATGGATTGTTTGTAATGGTCCCTTCAGAGCTTGAGAATCTGTTCTGGCTCTTGCTTTGTGAACTGTTTCTTTGCTGCCTTATAGGGGAGCTTGAAACCAATGGCTCTTGACATCAGCGATACTGGTGATGGGGCCTGCACTTTTGGAAACTAAACTGCTGCAGCAGAGCCAACAAGGGGTGGTACCTACAGTAATCTTTTGGCAGGTACATAGAGTAGAAACAATTGATCCATGTACAGATGCTGTGTGCAGACCTTGTAAACATTATTAATTGTTCTGTCTCAGCTTTGAATTAGCCAGCTCAGGCTCTGTGCCAAAATGACTTCAGATTCTCTGCACCTTCAGAGCCCTCTGTATTCCTAGACCCTCAGACTTTACAAACATGCCTCTAAATACCCATTTTGCAGGCCGCTTGGAGCCATGTTAGTGAAACTATACCTAGAGGTCGGTGCCAGTCAGGAACAGGACCTAGGAACCATGATTACTAGACCCCATGCTCTAATCATGGGCCTGACCCTTCCTTTTATTAGTATTTGGTAAATAGGGGCTAGTGTAGAGGGATTTACTGATGCACTGAAACTGCTCTCTGCCCTCTCCTCTAGGTACCATGGAGAGAAACTGCAGACTTTCAGCAAGCCGAAAAAGCCTCGCCACGATGGCCCTATCCTCATCTCCACAGTCTACGATGAGCCCCAGCCTGTAGACAGTGGGGACCAGCTACTCCGGCGCCAGCTGCCCACTGCCATAAAGTACAGACAGGACGTGGCATTTGTCCGAGCGACTCGGAGTGCTCACCATGGCCCCTGTGCCTCATGAGTGGCTGCTGAACAGAGACTTTGGGACTCATTCACTAGAGCAATAGCAGAACCTTTGTATTAGAACAGCCTCCTCCGTGCTTCTTTACCTGGAGGCTGACTTCTCTTGCTGTCTGATCCTCCTCAAATGTTAATATATTTTCTGGAGGAATATCCAACTCTTTTGTAGCCTGCAACTCTCTCTGTTTTAATAATTGCTGTATTAGGAGGGTCTCAATCTCCCTGCCACCAGCTGAGGTCTTTGATCCTGTTTGTCTGGCAGTTGGAAGGTTAATACTCTAAGCAAGGTGGCTGTGGGAAGCAGCCTGCATTTTGTTTAGGCTCCTGCAGGGAGATGTTTTCAGATGAACTGTCTGCAAGCAGGCTTGAGCTCACCTCTTCTAGAAAACTTACTACTGGTCAAGAGCATCACTCAGTCTATGGTATTTACACTGCACTCAAATGAAAACTTACTGGGTTCAGATGACCTTTTCTTGGTGGCCTTCACTGTACTAAGTGCTGATCAAAAAGTCTAACTCTATTTTCCATATGTTTAAAATGGCTGTACAGCACTTTACGCGATGGGGGCTGGCCTCCCATCTTTTTTTGCTGGCCCAATATGTGAAAAGGGCCACCTGGATGCCTCTTACTCCTGAGGGTAGCTGTTACTTACAGGCTTAGCCCCTATGGTGCCAATGGCACAGGTTCCCTGCATGAGAGGGCTGAGGTATGGCCTTAGGGCTGGGGATGGATTATTGTTAAGGATCCCCCCTTAATGTTAAATTCTGTTCTTCCCCCCATTAATTAATTAGCTCAGAACCAGGGCTGTGGGCTGGGATGGGACTGGGGGCCCCGCAGTGTTTAGGGTCCCCTGCATACATAATTTTGGGGGTCTCTATCCTGCACTTGGGCCATGGCCAGGCATAGAAGCTAATAAACAGCCAAACCAATGTAGTACTTGAGCCGCATCAGAGCAGGCTCCCTGTCCCTGCCCCCCTACAAGGCTGTATGGGGAGCCCCCCCCCTGTAGCAAGGGGGTAGGAGTTGGGCTGTGCTAGCTCCTATGGCACCAGAGCCCCTGGAATTTCCCTTTCTGCTTCTTTTTCCTGCCTTCCCACTCTGGCCGCCAGGGGGCACCAAGCCCCTACTTCAGCCGTGCGGGGGCGGGGCTTGATGATGATTCATGACGTTATTCTAACAAGGGCGGAGCGATGATCCTGCGGCTCCCGGAACCTTCCTGCGCGCTTCCGCCCAGCCCGCCGGACCGGGTAGGTGGGGCACGCGCGGCCGGAAGTGGCGTGCCGGGGACGAGGGAGGGTCCGAGCGGGGCCGCGCAGGTGAGGGGGCCGGGGGTCGCGGAGGGGGCCGGTCGCCCCCGTGGGGCCCGGCGGGGTGGAGGCCGCGGTGCCCCTTCTCCCCGCCGGCCCCCCAGCGCCTCAGGGACAGGCTGGGAGCCGGGGGGGGCGGCTCCCCCTCTACGGGCCACAGGCGCCTCAGCGACTCCCCACCCCCATGAGTGGGGCCGCGCCCCTTAGAGACCCCCGCCCATTGACGTCACTGCACCCCCCCAGTCCCAGAGAGACCCCCCCCCCCCCGACTTCATTCATAAACAGTAACGGGAAATTGGGTTCAGCAGCGTAAGGCGCTAAGCTCGGCACGTGATCGTGTCATGGACGCTTCAAAGAAATGGTGAAAACTTGGCCGGGGTTATGAGACACCCCCCCCAGCCCCCCCCCCCCACACTTTTTTCAGACATTTTAATGCACTGAATTTAACCCTATTGGTGCCCTGGGCACCTGCTCCTTTAGACTCATAGCATCTCAGGGTGGGAAGGGACCTCAGGAGATCATCTAGTCCAACCCCCTGCTCAAAGCAGGACCAATCCCTATTTTTCCCCCATATCCCTAAATGGCCTCCTCAGGGATTGAACTCATCCCTGGGTGTAGCAGGCCAGTGCTCAAACCACTGAGCTGATAATTACTTGGCAACTTCAGTTTTCAATGTATAATATTCCTATAAACACGAATAAAGGGCACCGTCTTAACCTGTTCCTTTCTCATTCTAGGAGGAGAAAGAAATGAGCTGACATGTCAGAAAACCACCTGTCTTGCCTGGCCTTTGGCCAGGCAGTGATTGGCCCACCTGGCTCAGGGAAGACCACTTACTGCTTTGGCATGCAGGAATTCATGTCCAGGATTGGGCGGAAGGTGGCTGTGGTGAATTTGGACCCAGCCAATGAAGGGACTCCCTATCAGTGTGCTGTGGATATCTCAGAGCTTATCACCCTGACTGATGTGATGGATAATCTGAAGCTGGGGCCCAATGGTGGTTTGATCTATTGCATGGAGTACCTGGAAGCCAACTTTGACTGGCTGCAGAAAAAGCTGGCTACACTCAAGGGTCATTACTTTTTGTTTGACTGCCCAGGGCAGGTAGAACTCTGCACCCACCATGGCGCATTGAAAAACGTCTTTGCACAATTAGCTAAGTGGAACTACAGGGTATGTTTGATGGTTTTGTGTATAGTAATAAGATGGTTCAGCACCCGTAGCTCTCGCATGTTTTCTGAATCCTGTTTAAAAGTGTTATGTCTTGCAGATAGGCCTTATGAATCTGTGGACTGTCTGTAATACTTAATAATATGCTTTTGCTGTGTATTGGGCCATTCAGCCAAGCATATCAAAGGTAGGAAAGTATTTTGTGGGAAACAAGGCATAAAGAGGACTTGCCAATGCCACCCAGCAAGTCAAAAGAATAGAATCCAGGGCTCTTCCTTCCCAGTCCTTTCCTCTACTCCTGGTGTCCTTCTACAAAATTTGTACATTTTAACCCAGTGAACACTGTAGCTTGGGATAGGGAAGAATGTTTGTACGCCAGATTACGAGGGACTGTAGGTTTCTAGTCCAAGAAATTCAAATGATCTTTCAAGACGTGTAACTCAGTCAGTTAACAAAAATTGTTGTGCAAGTTGTATTTTAATGTGTTTGATGCGAACATTTACATGAATGCAACATTCTTGCACGTTGAAACACGAGCCAGCAAATGCACAAGTGAAGGTTTCCATAATAAAACTAGCTTGCTCTCATTACATATATCTCATACTTTGGATTACTTACTTTGGATTACTGGCTAGACCATGAATGTATAACCAGTATACTGAACAATCAAGGAGGGTAAGGTAATTTTACTTGAGAACCTTATTTAGAATATTAACTTTTGCATTTGTGTGTGTGTTGTTCCATTCACATAGTTCTTTATAGCGATTTTTCTTTTTTCAAAAAGGATAAAAATTAAATGCAGAGTTGTGTAGTTGAGTTCTTCTACACATCTGCAAGCTTCAGTATACAGGAAAAAATATAGCTGTTGACACAGATGAACTCCTGTAATATGGAGCTATACATTTGTGCAATTTCATAGTATGACAGGTAGTAACATAAATAAAATCCTAAACTGATCTGTTTCATATGTATGAAAAATGATTAATCAAATTGTTTTTTACATTTATTAACTCTTTTACAAGCCACACTGCCTGTTCATCCTAGAGAAGTTTGATGTTCTAAATTTACTTTGTTTATTGAGTTGTTTGGGGGTGAATATTTCTATGGGAAAGGTGGAAAAATTGTATATAGCCCAGTAATTCAAAACTAATTTTAATACAGACTTTCATCACCTTTGGGCTGAGACCAAGCATGGAAAGTTTCATCCCCAAAGGAAAGAAATTCCAAGCAAGTGAATAGAGGGGATTGAAGTGGAAGAAGAGTTGCAACTTTTAACAGTTTCTCTTGTTGGTGAAAGTTTGACACGTCTATATTTTTTCATCCATGGATACCAAAGTACTTTATAAAAGTGGGTCAATATCATTATCCCCATTGTACAGATGAGCAAATCGGTGACAAAGGTGGGAAAACAATCCGGGTCTCCGGACTCTTTGGTCAATCTCCGATACAGTGGATCATGCTTAGTGGCCAAAGGTATACAAATAAGTATATCAAACATCTAGGGAGAAGTTGACTGATGGTTTTTTTCCCCCTTCTGATTAAAACCACATGGGGCTGAGGGCTGGATGCCTTTATCTTTCTACTGTCACAGATTTGCCCCGGTGACTGCTGCATATTTGCATAGGCAGAGTCTACCTTGCCTCTAATCTTACACTATTTCTCTCTTGTTTCCATTTTGCAGCTGGCTGCAGTTCATTTGGTGGATTCTCACTACTGCACAGACCCTGGAAAGTTCATCTCCGTTCTTTGCACCTCACTCTCAACCATGCTGCATGTGGAATTGCCCCATGTCAACGTCCTCTCTAAGATGGACCTGATAGAACAGTATGGCAAGTTGGGTAAGAGGCTTTGGGAAGGGAGCCTGGGTGGAAGGGATGTGCCGTGGCGCTGACTCTGATAAGAGAGAAACTAACCTCCTGGGTAATTGGCAACTTGGGGATGATGGCCAGGAAACGTATATAACGTCTCCCTGAGTTCCTGGTGAAATATTCTGGCCTGTGCAGTTAGCTGTGTGCATGAGAGTGCTCACAAGCGCAGTCAAAGCCATTCATTAAGATAAAGGAGGTTGTAAAGTGGCCATAGGCTCCAGCCACTGACAGCAGCCTGGACCTGTTTGTGCTTTCTTCTACCTTTTCTGTTCCAGCCAATCCGCTTCCTGTTCTAAACCAACTTACACTCAGTGGGCTAAATTCAGCGGTGATGTGTATGGTGGGGGGTGTAATGGCTGCCACCATTCTAGAGGTGATTAGATTCACCTCCTCTGCCCTCTCCAGCCCCTGCCACCTGGAACCGCCTTGCTCCATCTCTCCACCTCTCTTTAAATCTCCTCTGAAGATGTATCTTCTCGCTCGTCTTCACATCTCAGTCCTTCCCTACTCCATGTCACTTTGTGTTTGCCTCTAAAAGAAACTGGGCTATAGGTTTTGTGAGACGCTACATAACATAGTCGTATTGTACCTGTTGGGGAAACTCCCAGTGCTGGAGCCTCTTGTACCAATGGGATTGCTGGGGAGCTGACTGACTCAAGCCTCTGTGGGGGCAGAGTCATGCTGTTCACTGAGCTTTGTTGCGTATTCTCATTTGATGGTCGGATGGCATTGGATCCTTGCCCTGCTAGCCACCACAGAGGAGTTAATGTTGTCACAGAGCATGTTCAGATGGCAAAGAAAGGAGTGGGCCAGGACTCGTCACCTCTAAACCCATAGATGAAATGCAGACCGTGGTCCTGAAGCTGCTTCTCTTGTCTTTCCTTGCAGCCTTCAACCTGGATTATTACACTGAGGTTCTAGATCTCTCTTACCTAGTTGACCATTTAGCCACTGATCCCTTCTTCAAGAACTACCGTCGCCTCAATGAGAAGTTGGTGGAGGTGATTGAGGACTACAGCCTGGTCTCCTTTGTTCCGCTCAATGTCCAGGTAACCCAGCATGAGGCGTGGGTGGGTTGGAAATGACAAGAAACGTTTTTCAGGTAGCGTTCTGATTCATTAACTGCCTAGTTTAAGTTTGTGGGCTTCTAAAGGGAGCTCCATTCTCCCAATGAGCACCTGACAACAAAATCTCGTGTTACTGTCCATGTTGTTTTCTTCCAGACTTTCACTGTGTCAAGTAGAACGGTAATTTTACAACTGGATTTGCGTAGCCTTGAATAAGCCTACTTATATGGCTCTTGTATAAAAAAGACTCCTGGATTACCCTGCAGTTATAGGTATTAAGTCCAAGTTTATTTAGTGTTTGATAATGGTCTAGAAGAGGGTTTTGGGAGACTAATGAAACTCCAATGGTATTAAACTTGAAGGAATTGCAAACCCTGATCAGGACAGAGAAATACAGAAGGGAGGTAGAGAGTGAAAACTTGAGCAGAAAATAAAAAGAAGAGCCTCCTCCTAGAAAAATACAGCCAATAAATCAGGGTGGGGAGGGAATCCAATCTATCAGCTACTCAGTAGTATGGAGAAAGCCAGGAGGCTATAATACTGAGAGAGAAATGGGAGTGAGAATGGAGAGCAAATCAGGCCTGAATTTATGGCAGCAAAAATAATGCAGTTTAGGGATGCATAGGCATTGCATCATGAAGCAGGGAATTAAGGATCCCCGCCCTCTACTCGGTTATCTTGTAACTGTATCTGGCTTTCTGCATTCAGTGCTGGGCACTGTCTCACCTGAAATATGCAGATAAATTTGCAGCAAGAAAAGAGCAACATAAATAAGCTGACAAGAAGAATGTTAGAAGGAAGGATTAAAAGTAGTTAATCCTTTGTATACTAGAGTTGTTTGTATTTTCTCCTATTGTCACTTAGATATTTGAAGGGAACAGAGGGAGAAGAATTCTCCCCCTGTTGAAAGCACAGTGCAGGCATTGGTATCACCCAGCACCACTTCTAGGTTAAGTTTGTAGATGTCATTATCCCTATCTTATGGACAGACTGGGAAACTGAAGCACTAAGGGCCCGATCCAGCTCTCATTGAAGTCAATGGAAAAACTCCCATTGACTTCTTTGGGCATAGGGTTGGACCTGGAGAGGGGAAGTAACTTGCCTGAGACCATGCAGCAAGTCAGTGGCAAAGCCCAGTTTGCATCTTGGGGGCCCCGATTCTCAATTCTGATCTGGTTCCTCCAGATTACACTGTTTTGCAGCAAAACCCTCCTAACAGTGGGGTGTGGAGGATGCTTCCCATGACAGTGTGGGAAGCCTCATTACTAGACTTTTAAAACCAGACTGAACAAAAAAATAATTCTAAAGAATAGTTTTGTACTGGAAGGGAGACAGTTCTTCAGGTCCCCTTCTGATGTCTATGATATAACACTTTAAAGAATGTAAAGTGTTTTCCGCACATTAATCTTCATACACGCTCTGTGATGTAAGTCAGGGTAAGTGCCGTTCGCTGCAGAGAGAGGGATGCTGAGGTGAAGTTAGGTTGCTTGCCCAGGAGGGAGTCATTATTAGAGTTCTGATTGGAATTCAGGAGTGGCTGACTGTGTCCTCTTCTAGCCACTAAACCACTTCCTGTCGGTCACTGAAGTCTTCAGGGGAAATGAAGATTTTATTTCAAGAGTAGAGCAGAGCATCCTCAGCGTAGGTCCTGAGCAACTGCCTTATTTAGGCCAAGTTCTCTTCTAACGGTGGACTTGGCCATCTTTTATTGGAAACCCTTTGCTGCAGGGGTCCGTCTGTTATGATTTTTTCTGTGAAACATCTGCTGTGTGTTTGGGGGCTATTAAAATGGCAGTTCCTTCATTTCATGTTGACATTTTGGCTGTTAGGTGAGTAGAGCCAATACCAAACTGGAATTCGGAGCCCTCAAGTAAAGAATACACAACACAGCTGTTGCAATTTCCCCCATCTCTCTCCCTCTCCGAAGCCCTGAACCTCCCATTGGCTCATGTTGGGAGCTGCGCACAGATCTTATTTCTTCATCAGAAAGAACTCACTTTCCAGGGAGAAGTGTGGGGGGCTGAGCGAGCGGCTATGACATTGCACCCACCCTTGCCAGCCCAGGCTGCTTGGCTGTTTTTTCTTCTTACTGCCCTGCTAAAGCTGCTGCTTCTCATTTTCACCCCCACCGTGTGTCACTCTTCCCAGGACAAGGAGAGTATGCGACGGGTGATGCGGGCAGTGGACAAAGCCAATGGCTACTCCTTCGGAGACTTGGAGCAGAGAAGCCTTGAAGCCCTGATGTCTGCAGCTGTGGGAGCTGATTTCCACTTCACCTCGTATCCTTTCAGCTGCTCTCCTCTCCTGTATGGAGTCTTGAACTCAGATTGGTGGCTCTGGGGATTTCATGTAGGCCTGTCACCTCAAGGTCTGAATTCAGGCCAAGCTATTAGTACCGTCACTTGATGCTGTTTAATGGCATGTGTACAACAAGTTGTTAGGTCTCAACTCAGATCCTATTGGACAAGTGTCAGCATCAAACCCGCCACAATCACATTTGGAATTAATTGGGATCTTAATTGTGGGGGGGGCTGGGGGGGGCTTTGAATTAATGCCACTTTGGAGCTTGTTTGGACCAGCAAGGACTATGAATGCTTTTGATTGTTGCATCTTCTTACCAATGATACTAGTTCCCATGTTAGTTTCCAAGCTAATGTTAAAGTCTGTTCTCAAATGAGGAGATTAGAGCTCGTCTGTCTCAAAGGGTGCTTTGAACACCAGCCCTTCTTGCTGCCTTGATTTCCTTGATTCCTGGAATGATCAGCACACTTGCAGTCCAGGAGAAGTATGTGCAGCCTCAGGAGAAAACGGTTGAACAGGAAGCAATGGAATTATAGTGCTCCTGTATCTTTCAGCCATCTCCTGGTGGAAGGAGCTCCCTTCCTGTTTGAAATGTCTCACCTCTTCCCATCAGGCGCACGAGGGAACCTCTGTGCAGTGTGACTTGGACCTGGTAGGAGACCAGTCCTCTAGGTGTGAATGCAGTCCTGCAGTTGGATCCTGCTGCGCATGAGCTGTTTTTCTGGATCTCCATATCTGAGTGCAGGACAAATTCAAAATCTCCTTGCAGGAACAAGAGAGACTCTTAACCTGATCTGGGACATCAGCAGCAGAAGAAAACAACCTCTCTGTAGAGCAGACAAGACATAGGAGCCCACTCTTGCCAACTCTCATCCTTCACCACCATGAGCAAGACCACTTCTCAAGTGAAAGACAAATCCGTGTTTACTGCAGTGAATGGAGCTCCTTGTGGTCTGAGTTCTCCATGTATTGAATGGGACATCTGTGCATTCTCCCAGTGAGAAGTATCCACTCCTGAGAGCCAGCCACCTGTCAGGAGTGGGGAGAGGTGGGAGTTTTGTTGTTTTGTTTTTTATCATCAGCTCGCTCTTAACAAAAACACTTCTCCACCCCTTTCTTTCACCCTGTACTTCTGAGTTTGCTCTGAAGTGAAAAAAATAAAATAAAATGCTACAGTCCTGCAAAGCATGAGGGACAAGATGAGCCATGAACAGGTTCCTTATTGCAGATGCTGCCACGTGTTTCTATTAAAAACACTCTATTCTCTGTTGTTTCCTTCTGTGTCCTACCTGGAAGCAGAACAAGTGTCTGCTTGGGATGGGGTGGAGGAAAGGAGGTCACTTCTTGTGCACTCTGTTCCAGTGGACAAAGTCTGACTCTCTGCCCTGCGTGATGAAACACGGCCAGCGTCCTGTTGTGAGCTCCTGAAAGCTGGGCCCAAACTCTACTAACAGGAGTGTTCAGAGGCTGGGGAAGAGCCTGTGTGGTTCAGAAGAAGACGGGAGCTCCACAAAGGTCGTAGCAAACCTAGGAGTTAAGTCTTCCCTTGTGTCTACTAGGTCCTTTACTGTAACCTTCCTTTGCTATATCCCTCCGTTTTGATGGGTTGTTCACTACAATTGATTGTCCCGTGCTTTACCCACTCGAGTTTCCCCTGCCCCAAGGGCTGTCTCCATGATTCAGCTCACTTACTAGCCTCTCTGGAAAGGGCTCTTAAGTACAAGACTGTCAGAGCTGATTGACACACTGACGGGGCAGGAGTGTTTGCTGTAGTAACGGGAGCCTCAGGAAAATGCCTGAACAGCTCAGTTGTTTGCAGTGTCGTAGCCGTGTTGCACCCAGGATATGAGAGCCACGAGGTGGATGAGGTCATATCTTTTACTGGACCAACTTCTGTGGGTGAGAGAGACAACGTCATGTCTTTCTGAAGAGCTCCACTCAGAGTTGAGTGTGAAAGGATAGCCCCTGGGGCACTGACTAACCCCACCCCTCCCAGCTGAGATCAGCAGCTTTCTAGGTCATTCATGGACCTGTCATTTCCTGTACGCTCCTCCTGCCCAGCAGGCTGTTAGCCCTAAGCAAGCAGAAAGGAAACCGGCAATGTGGCATTGCATGGTGAGGTGTGTACCCACCAAGTCCGTCCCAGCTCTGGGCTAGACCCTGGCAGCTCGGGGCCTGAGAGCGAATGCAGCCAGCGCGTTGGTGCTTCCCATTCCTGTGGTACCTCTCTTCACAAGCTCCATGCCCACAGCACCGCTGCCCCACCCTCTGCTTCTTTCCACAATCCAGCCCAATTCTCATAGCCTGTCAGTCCTTTCCAGGCCGGGCCTTGTGACCAATGATCCCTCTCATTTTTGACAGGTCCTGTGCACACTTTTGTGCACGTGGTGTTTCGCCCTGTGCATGGGGTTTAGCATCTGTGTGTGTGTGTGCGCATGTGCACAGCCGAGCGGGAACAGTGCTTGTGGCTTCCTGGATTGCACCTTTTAGCCCCACTGCAAATCCACCAGCCACCTTCCTCTGCCAGTTCCCTTCAGTCCACACCCTCTCCCACCCCCCTGCCCCCCCCGCCCAGCTTTTCCAGACCTGGGTGCCCTGTCCCACTGTGCTAGTGCATCACAATCCTGACCTCTTGCACACTCTGCTCTTCCAGGCATGGGCAAATAACACGGACAGCTGTCTATTGCAGGATCCCCCTAGAAAGGTATTCAGAGCATCTTCACATTGGACTATCTCTGTGGAACCACAGGGTCTCCTTACATTACCAGTGAATGCAGACCATAGACCGCAGTAGGCTACCCCTAAAGTGGGGGGAGCTGCCAGAAAGATCCCCCGGGTGAAATGAAGGGAGGTTTGGGTGAAACGCAAAAGATCTGTTTGATACAGGCGATGGTAGGAGTCATTCCCCATTCACCTCCCTAGTGCCATGATGGGCCTCCCCCACCAATTCAACCAGGTGACTCCTCATTACAAGCCAGCTCCTGTAATGTGAGGCATAAAACAGGCAGGTGCAATCAATCTTTGCTTGCTGTGGGCCCGGGAGGCAGACAACTCTGGCACCAGGGGTGCACTCCTGGCTAGCTTCTCTCTGGGTCCTGCTAATCCAGCTCTCTTGTGTCCTGATGTGGGCCAGGATCCTTCATTGCTGTGGATGTGCTCTTTGCACTAAAACCAAGGGTGGGAACAGCTGCTTGACTGGAGGGAGCTCTTTCCCCTGCAGCCCTAAGAAGGGGTGCTAGCTGAACTGGGCTACTGCACCGTTTCTGGAGGTGGCTGTGTGCAGTCTGAGGGGTCCCTTCCGCCCCCCAGGCCTCATTCTGTAGGCACGTAAAGCCAGTGTGGAAGAAACACCACCACCACCACCCCGGACTCCCACGTGCCCCATGAACAGGAGAGATGGTGACTGGCAAATGCTTCAGATAACAGTGGAGAAGCCCTGTGGGTCCCGTACAGTCCATGGCCCTTGCTGACTCATCCCCTCCACTCTCCCCAGAGATGGGGTGCCACCTTCTCACAAGGCAAGACGACTCCACAGCTCCTTTGGTTTCCCGGTCAGGAACCCTTTCCTGCCAGCAGGTCCCTGTTCTGGTGCTGGAGCTCACTCGTGAGCAATGCACGGCGTTCCTGGGGCATGGCTGAGGGGGGTGAGAGTGCCTGCTTTGATGCCAGGAAGATCTTGGGAAGATTCCTAGCAGGGAAACTTCATTTCTTCCAGGCACCTGCAGGCGTCAACACGTCCCTTGGCTCCCGAGATGCAGCTGATCATGTACAAATCTGTATCTTAGCAGCCCAGCTGGAATTTCTGCATATTCCACTCCAACTTATGTTTTTACAATTTATTACATAAATGCTTAGAGGTCGGCTCAAACTCCAAATCCAGGTCCTTTGGGTGGTTCAGTCAGAGAAGTAAGACCACCAGCTGGCTCACAAGAAAAGCGTCCATTTCTGAAAAGATAAAGAGCAAATCAGATCGTTCATCAATACTCAGTATTGTAACAATAATCTTCTACCCATGAATGACAAGTCTGAATCTTTGGGCAGCCATTTTTCCTGTTTCTCTGAAGGATGAGCAGAGAGAAAGGGGAGGAGGAACAACAAAACATAGTATCCATAAAAATACTAGTGGTAAATCAAAGGCATTCACGTAGAATGTCAAATATGGAACTTGATCACCAAAATATATACTTCATAGATACAAAAATTAAATATGATTAACTGGAAAAACCCAGGAGCCAATGGCTTTTTTACTCCAGCAGCACCAAGTGCATCATCTGATTATTTAAGATCCAGTTAGACTCATTATTCCAAGGCCAGAACAGGCCATTATCATCTTGTCTGACCTCCTCCTACAGCACAAGCCACAGAACTTTCCACAATTCCTGGAGCAGATCTAGAAAAACATCCAATCTTGATAGAAAAACTAGCAATGATGAAGAATCCACCACAACCTTTGGTAAATTGTTCCCATTGTTAATTAACCTCGCTGTTAAAAACGTATGCCTTATTTCCAGTCTGAATTTGTCAAGATACAATTTCCAAACACTGGATTGTGTTCTACCTTTCTCTGCTAGACAGAAGAGCCCATTATCCAATATTTGCTCCCCATATAGGTATTTACAGATTATAATCCAATTACCTCTTAACATACTTTGTTAAACTAAACCGATTATAGTGATGGACTCAAAACGAGGGATATTTTCTAATCCTTGAGTCATTCTCATGGCTCTTCTCTGAACCCTCTCCAATTTACCTGCATCCTTCTTGAACTGGGGACACCAGAACTGGACACAGTATTCCATCAGTGGTCTCACCAAATATAGAGGTAAAATAACCTCTACACATCTGATATTTCAGTTTATGCATCCAACAAAGATTGTATTTTTGTAGGCACTTCAGACCCAACATCTCCTCAACTAGCACTTTAGCTGTTAATCTCAAACAGGCCAAGGACTGAAGAGTTCTGGACATGAAGCTTTCTTCTCACCTCTACATGCAGCTTCTCCAGGTTTGGGTTTCCACATCAAGCAGGTAAATGTGAAAACGCCTGTAATGCCTATGCAGTGCAGTAAATTAATGCCTTCAGTTTTAGGGTAATCAATCCAGTAAGTTTTCCAAGAACCAGTCACCAACATTAAAAATAGCTTTCCTTCCAAATTGATTTTCCCTTTCATTACTCACCCCTGTATTATACAAATACAATTTACCTTGGGCCAGGTTTGGGAACTCTCCCAGCCTTTAGTTCATCAATTATGTCTTCAATATCATTTGAAGCTCATGCTTCAAAACTTTATAGTTAGTCTTTAAGGTGCCACAGGACTTTGTTACCTCTGCTATTCCAGACTAACACGGCTACCTCCCTGATTCTTAATATCATTTGGTGTCAGATCTTCCTGTAGAGGGAGGCACATTTTTTGGGGTTGAAGCGGAGGCCCAGCCACTCGGCAGCTTGGCTGGCAACGTCGAGCATCCCCTGGAGGCTTCCTGAGCTGTCGGCGATCAGGGCCAGATCGTCGGCATAGGTCAGGATGCTGATTCTTTTGCCGTGGTGGTCGAAGCCGGCTGAGTCGCTGGAGACAGCTCGGATGAGTGGTTCCATGGCCAGGTTGAAGATGATGGGGCTGAGGGGGCAGCCCTGTTTCATGCTACAGTGGATGGTGATGGCATCCGTCTCTCCGTCCTTGGTGCAGATGGTGGTGGTGCAGTCCTCGTAGAGGTCCCGGAGGGTCTGGAGGAAGGTTTCCGGCATCCCGAACTCTCTCAGGGTGGCGAAGATGTGGTGGTGGGGTATGGACCCGAAGGCGTTGGTCAGGTCAAGCCATGCTATGGCACACTGCCTCCTGGACCTCCTGGCCTCCTGGATTGCCGTCTGAAGGAGGAAGTTGTGCTCATAGCATCCTTCACAGGACATGAAGCCCTTTTGTGCTGAGCTGACTGCGCCCCCGCTGACCGACCAGTCCGTGATCCTTGCCGCGAGGCAGCTGGCATACAGCTTGTAGATGGTGGAGCAGAGGGAGATGGGCCTCCAGTTGCCGGGGTCGTCTCGTTCACCTTTTTTGTGGATGAGAACGGTCATGGACTTTTTCCAGGAGCGGGGGGTGCGGTGGAACTGCTTGCATTTGTTGAAGATGGCAGAAAGCACCAGACAGCCGGGGTCTCGTTTCTTCAGCATGTTGTAGCAGATGTCATCTTTTCCAGGGGCGGTGTTTTTGGTCCTTGCAAACCTTGCTAGCACCTCCTCTGGGGAGAAGTCTCGCTCCAGGTCCTCAGTGGGGTCAATCCAGGGTAGCGGGGGGGGGGGGGGGCACTCTGGGCGTCGTGCGTCAGTCTGGGCTTCACGATCGAATACGTCCCTGAAGTACGAGTGGAGTCTCTGAGGCTGGATGGTGCAGTAGGGGGAGGTCTCATCGAGGATTTCCCTCATGGCTTTTGGGCGGTTTCTCCTGTATAGCTTCTGGATATGGGATGTGGCTGCCGGGTCGAAGCAGCGGCTGGCGTTCCCTCTCCTGCCCTGTCTGGTGTTACGGCTCGGTGCGGGGAATCTGGTCATGGTCCGTGTGCCTTCCTGGGGTTCCCTTCTTCCGGTTGTGGTTTCTGCTGACAGTTCTGTGGTCAGCCTGTCCATCATGGTGTTGAAGTCCTCAAAGTTATGAGCCTTCACCAGCTCCTCTATCCAGGTGGATTGCCACGGTGTGGCGACCCTCACCCGTGGCTGTCGCTCCTCCTGCTGTGTTGTCTCCACAGGATCAGGTGCTATGGGGGCAGTCTGTGGCCTGGTCTCTCGGGCTGGGGGAGGATGGAGAGGTGAGTCTTGGGGTGTGCGTCCTGTGTGGGCATCTCTCAGTGTTTCAGGTGCAGGAGAAGGAAGCATCGGAGAGAGAGAAGGAAGCATTGGAGAGAAAGGAGAGGAAAGGGAAGGAAGCATCGGAGAGAGAGAAGGAAGCATTGGAGAGAAAGGAGAGGAAAGGGAAGGAAGCATGGGAGAGAGAGAAGGAAGCATTGGAGAGACAGGAGAGGCTTCAAAAAATGGAACAAGAGACAGCCAAACTTCAGCTCCAGATACAGGAAGGGAAGAGGACGTCATCACCGCCTGGTAGCCCACGTCCCCCCCGCCAGGAGAAAAGCTGGGAAAAGATGTGTCCCATTTACAATGATTCTGAGGATATTGAGGAGGTTTGCAGGGAGCCCTGGGCTGCTCCCTGTTGACCTTTGAACGCCTCTGCAAGGTGCATCGGATCCCTGATGAGCAGCAAATGCCTGTCCTGATGACCAAACTGTCTGGAAAGGCCAGGGAGGTATTTAATGAACTGGGGGATGCGGAAGCCTTGGACTATGGGCAGTTTAAAGATGCTGTGTTAAAGCGGTTCAGAGTGACTCCTGAAGCTTACAGAGTTAAGTTCAGAAGATTTAAAATGTCTAATGATTGTACTTTTGTAGAATGTGCTCATAAGCTGATGGGTTTTGTTAAGAAATGGGTTATGGGGGTGAAGGCACATGGGAATTTTGAAAAACTGCTGGATCTAATAACTTTGGAGCAGTTCTTAGGCATTGTGCCAGACCATGTGAGAGCAGCTGTGTGTGACAAGGAACCTGAGTCAGTCCTGCGGGCTGCAGAGATTGCAGATGCCTATACCCAAAACAGGGCTCGAGATGGGTATAAACCCAAACCTAATCCCCATTCTCCCCAGTTCAAGAGGAGGGAAGGGTTCAGGGGTAGGTCTGGTCCTAACTCCTCTAAGGGGGCACCTGGGAGTCCAGATGGTAGAAACTCTCCCACCAAAGATAGACGAGTCACTTGCTATGAATGTGGGGTGCTTGGCCACACAAGACCGAATTGCCCAATCTTGAAAGGAAGCCCAAGTGTCAGGGCAGATGTTAATTCTGTGGTTGTAAACTCGCTGGAAAGCCACACAGAGCCCAGCGATGGTGCCCTGTGTGCAAATGCTATTTCTGTGGTCTCTAAAAAAGGTGACCTTAGAACTCATGTTAAAGCTAAGTATGGGAACAATAATGCAGAGTTTATTAGCAGTGCAGAGGTTAATGGGGTAAGGTGCATGGCTTGGAGGGATACTGTAGCAGATATTACTTTGGTTAAAGCAAGCGGGGAGCTGTGGGGCAGGACTGAGCTGGCAGAGGTGGGGGAACCTAGGGCTGGATCGCAGGGAGCTGTGGGGCAGGACTGGGGGGGAGCCCAGGACTGGGTAGCGGGGAGCTGTGGGGCAGGACCAAGGGGGAGCCCAGGACTGGGTAGCGGGGAGCTGTGGGGCAGGACTGAGCTGGCAGAGGTGGGGGAGCTGTCACGTTACCGAAATAATTTGGGACCCTATAAATCATTGTTGCAACCAGGGTCCTATAGTGGCACCAAATCTTATGTACAGGGGTCATAATGGGTGCCTACAACCAGGTTATGAATGGCTGATTATGAATATGCCAGTGATATGTGTGTATCAATTTTGTAGTTAGAGCTATAATATTGGCTCTGGACTGTCTGTCTTTCCAAATATTGTGCTCTGCTGGGGGAGAAGATTCCTGAATACTGGGCGTCAGCTTGGCTTGGGCTGCCTGATGGCCCATTAAGGGACTATCAGCAACACAATGGACTCTGGGAGCTTGGAATGCTCCAATCCAGACAAAAAGTCTACAAGAGAAAGCCTGGGCATAATGGCTGCTGCCTGCAAATAATGAGTCATGAATGGTCATGTCATCTGCCCATGTGGCTCCAGAACTCCATGGGGCTGGACTTTTCACAGCAGGAAGAGATAAAACTATAAAGGAAGCTGCTACAGCCCCTCATCTTGGTCTTCTACCTTCAGCCTGCAGCCTGTCTTGCTTCCAGCTCTGAATGGACTTTGCTACACAGGTGAACTCTGGACTAAGGTGCTGACCCATCCCTAAATGGGATGCTTTCTAAAGACTTTGATTTAAACCTGCAGTTTATTCTACCTTTGCTGCAAGCCTGAACTAAGAGATTTGCCATTACTGCATGTAATTGATTTCTTTTAACCTTTCCTAACCCTCACCTAGACCTTTTTCCTTGTATAATAAACCTTTAGATTTTAGATTCTAAAGGATTGGCAACAGCGTGATTTGTGGGAAGACCCGATTGGTATATTGACCTGGGTCTGGGGCCTGATTCTTTGGAATTGGGGAGTACCGTTTTCTTTATTTGGGGGATTGGTTTTCATAACCATTGGTCCCCAGGACAGGTGGCTGCTGGTGGTGATACTGGGATTCTGGAGTGTCTTAAGGGGATTGCTTGTTGACTTGTGGTTAGCCAGTGGGGTGAAACCAAAGTCTTTTCTGTTCGGCTGGTTTGGTTTGCCTTAGTGTGGAAAACCCCCAGCTTTGGGCTGTAGTTGCCCCTTTGGAAGCGATCTGTCCTGATCTGATGCTCACAGTTGGATCCCACCAGGAACAGCACCGTCACACCAGGTGCAGGGAGATGCAGTTGCAGTGATGTCACAAGGGCCTTTGGGAGGAACGCCGCTTATTGGGCAAAGGTGATGAGCAGGCTGTGACCTCACAGAGCTCCCTTGACAACAGCCATGGCTAAAAGGGGGTCAGTTCAACGGGAAACTCGGAGATACCGGTAGCTTTGCTGCAGTCTTGTGTTCCTGACGGGATTTCTCTAAGGTTTCTGTGTGCCGATCTTCCTTTTGTATAAAGCAGACCTCCCCTGTGTAGAAGGTAAGTTGAAGTGTTTGGGTTGAAATTTTCCATGCTGGGCCTCTGCTCTCAGGCTGAATATTTCCTGAAAAAAAGCAGCAGGTTGTGAGAATGAGGCTAGGTAAGATGTTCTGGGTCTCTTTCAGGACGGGGACTAGATGATCATGATGGTCCCTTCTGTCCTTAAAAGCTATGAGTCAATGAAGACACTGTTTTACTCACAGTAAAATGTCGGGAGATGTTTTCTTTGAAAACCTCTACCACCCCCAGGCCTTGAAGCAGGGATTTTAAATTTCGCAAGGAGGGCGGCCTTTGTACCAGGGAGGCGCTTTTTGCTGTCTCTGAAAATCTACCTAAACTGACCAAATTAGAAGTCTTTGAAAAGTTCACACAGATCCCGCTGCTGTGGTCTGTGTTGGGTTCAGGTACCTGAACTCAGAGGAGAGAGCCGGTCTCTCCTGTGCTCTCAGTGCCCCCGCCCTACCCTTCCTGCTGGGTGCAGAGGAGGAAGAATCTGATTCAAATGCAGAGAAAAGGGGACAAGGTGAGTAAATTGGGAGCCTAAAGAGCCTAAAGCATCCTGGAAGCTTGCAGGAGGTGAAAGAAACTGGCATTTGGAGGTGATGTGAGGGTGGAGACTGTGCCGCAGTTTCTCCCAATTTTAAATAGAGATCCTCAAGGTGGGGTTTATATACCAATTTAGAAGCTGGGAATGTCAGACACACAGAACTGGGGCCTGATGACACTCTAGATAGCCCACGAAAGCTTATGCTTCAAAACTTTATAGTTAGTCTTTAAGGTACCACAGGACTTTGTTACCTCTGCTATTCCAGACTAACACGGCTACCTCTCTGATTCTAGATATCAAGTGAGTTTGTTAGCAGGTGATCTCCAAACATGGTTCATAACCCCAGAGATGACATGGCTTCTTCGCGTGATTTTTGATCCCCTATTAGAGTAGGGCTGGGTGTTCTTTTCCTGTTCTACAGGGGGAAGTGGGTGCATGGTGGCTGGGGATTGAACAGGCTCACAGCCACCAATGGTTTTCAACATTTTTATCAATAATCTAGAAGTCCATAACAAATCACAAGCTGGCACATAGATTGGTGTCCTGGTAAATAATGCTGAGGACAGGGCAGCCCATTCAAACAAAACACATTTGAATAGAGCAAATGCCCAGCCATGATCTAGGCACAAAGAACATAGGCCAGACCTACTGAACAGCGGACTCGATCCTGGAAAGCAGTGACTCTGAAAACGATTTGGGGCTCTAGAGGGCATGGAACTCAACCAGAGCTCCCAGTGTGACGCTGTGTCAAAAAGGGCTAGTGCAATCCTTGGCTGTATAAAGAGGGATTTAGCCAGGAGGAGAAGGGAGGTAATTTCACTTCCGTATATAGCACTGGTGAGACGGCTACTGGAATGCTCTGTGCAGTTCTGGCATCCACATTTTAATAGGGCTGTTGAAAAATTGGAGGGGATGCATAAAAACCATAAGAATCATTTGAGAGCTCGAGAATGTGTCTTAAAGTGAGGTATTTAAGGAGCTGAAGCTTAGGCAAAAACTGAATCATGGAGAGTCTGGTGATTGGACCATGTGGCTGTGGACCTCCTTTTTGCAACTGGACTCTGCATAAGGAGGAGGAGGGGCTTCGCCCACAGAGGAGAGTCTATAAAAGCTGGAAGAAGCGTCCTCCATTTTGTCTTCTACCTTCAGCTTGCAGCCTGTCTTGCTTCCAGCTCTGAATGGACTTTGCTACACAGGTAAACTCTGGACTAAGGTGCTGACCCATCCCTAAATGGGATGCTTTCTAAAGACTTTGATTTAAACCTGCAGTTTATTCTACCTTTGCTGCAAGCCTGAACCAAGAGATGTGCCATTACTGCATGTAATTGATTTCTTTTAACCTTTCCTAACCCTCACCTAGACCTTTTTCCTTGTATAATAAACCTTTAGATTTTAGATTCTAAAGGATTGGCAACAGCGTGATTTGTGGGAAGACCCGATTGGTATATTGACCTGGGTCTGGGGCCTGATTCTTTGGAATTGGGGAGTACCGTTTTCTTTATTTGGGGGATTGGTTTTCATAACCATTGGTCCCCAGGATAGGTGGCTGCTGGTGGTGATACTGGGATTCTGGAGTGTCTTAAGGGGATTGCTTGTGTGACTTGTGGTTAGCCAGTGGGGTGAAACCAAAGTCTTTTCTGTTCGGCTGGTTTGGTTTGCCTTAGTGTGGAAAAACCCCAGCTTTGGGCTGTAGTTACCCCTTTGGAAGCGATCTGTCCTGATCTGATGCTCACAGTTGGATCCCACCAGGAACAGCACCGTCACACCAGGTGCAGGGAGATGCAGTTGCAGTGATGTCACAAGGGCCTTTGGGAGGAACGCCGCTTATTGGGCAAAGGTGATGAGCAGGCTGTGACCTCACAGAGCTCCCTTGACAACAGCCATGGCTAAAAGTGGGGTCAGTTCAACGGGAAACTCGGAGATACCGGTAGCTTTGCTGCAGTCTTGTGTTCCTGACGGGATTTCTCTAAGGTTTCTGTGTGCCGATCTTCCTTTTGTATAAAGCGGACCTCCCCTGTGTAGAAGGTAAGTTGAAGTGTTTGGGTTGAAATTTTCCATGCTGGGCCTCTGCTCTCAGGCTGAATATTTCCTGAAAAAAAGCAGCAGGTTGTGAGAGTGAGGCTAGGTAAGATGTTCTGGGTCTCTTTCAGGACTAGATGATCATGATGGTCCCTGCTGTCCTTAAAAGCTATGAGTCAATGAAGACACTGTTTTACTCACAGTAAAATGGGAATTGTTTTCTTTGAAAACCTCTACCACCCCCAGGCCTTGAAGCAGGGATTTTAAATTTCGCAAGGAGGGCGGCCTTTGTACCAGGGAGGCGCTTTTTGCTGTCTCTGAAAATCTACCTAAACTGACCAAATTAGAAGTCTTTGAAAAGTTCACACAGATCCCGCTGCTGTGGTCTGTGTTGGGTTCAGGTACCTGAACTCAGAGGAGAGAGCCTGTCTCTCCTGTGCTCTCAGTGCCCCCGCCCTACCCTTCCTGCTGGGTGCAGAGGAGGAAGAATCTGATTCAAATGCAGAGAAAAGGGGACAAGGTGAGTAAATTGGGAGCCTAAAGAGCCTAAAGCATCCTGGAAGCTGGCAGGAGGTGAAAGAAACTGGCATTTGGAGGTGATGTGAGGGTGGAGACTGTGCCTCAGTTTCTCCCAGTTTTTAAATAGAGATCCTCAAGGTGGGGTTTATATACCAATTTAGAAGCTGGGAATGTCAGACACACAGAACTGGGGCCTGATGACACTATAGATAGCCCACGAAAGCTTATGCTTCAAAACTTTATAGTTAGTCTTTAAGGTACCACAGGACTTTGTTACCTCTGCTATTCCAGACTAACACGGCTACCTCTCTGATTCTAGATATCAAGTGAGTTTGTTAGCAGGTGATCTCCAAACATGGTTCATAACCCCAGAGATGACATGGCTTCTTCGCGTGATTTTTGATCCCCTATTAGAGTAGGGCTGGATGTTCTTTTCCTGTTCTACAGGGGGAAGTGGGTGCATGGTGGCTGGGGATTGAACAGGCTTACAGCCACCAATGGTTTTCAACATTTTTATCAATAATCTAGAAGTCCATAACAAATCACAAGCTGGCACATAGATTGGTGTCCTGGTAAATAATGCTGAGGACAGGGCAGCCCATTCAAACAAAACACATTTGAATAGAGCAAATGCCCAGCCATGATCTAGGCACAAAGAACATAGGCCAGACCTACTGAACAGCGGACTCGATCCTGGAAAGCGGTGACTCTGAGAACGATTTGGGGCTCTAGAGGGCATGGAACTCAACCAGAGCTCCCAGTGTGATGCTGTGTCAAAAAGGGCTAGTGCAATCCTTGGCTGTATAAAGAGGCATTTAGCCAGGAGGAGAAGGGAGGTAATTTCACTTCCGTATATAGCACTGGTGAGATGGCTACTGGAATGCTCTGTGCAATTCTGGCATCCACATTTTAATAGGGCTGTTGAAAAATTGGAGGGGATGCATAAAAGAACCATAAGAATCATTTGAGAGCTCGAGAATGTGTCTTAAAGTGAGGTATTTAAGGAGCTGAAGCTTATATAGCTATTGAAGAAGCTATTGAGAGGTGACTTGATTGCAGTGTAGAAGTGCCTTCAGGGAGAGAAAATAACAAGTACCAAAGTGCTTTTCAATATAGCCGAGAAAGCCACTTGGAGGAGAGGAAGGTGATGAGGAAGAGTCAACATGGCTTCACCAAGGGCAAGTCATGCCTGACCAACCTGATTGCCTTCTATGATGAGATAACTGGCTCTGTAGATATGGGGAAAGTGGTGGATGTTCTGAAGTATCTTGACTTTAGCAAAGCTTTTGATACAGTCTCCCACAGTATTCTTGACAGCAAGTTAAAGTATGGATTGGATGAATGGACTAGAAAGTGGATCAAAAGCTGGCTAGACTTTCGGGCTCAAGGGATAGTGATCAGCGGCTTGATGACTAGTTCTCAGCCGGTATCAAACGGATGCCCCAGGAGTTGGTCCTGGGGCCGGTTTTGTTTACCATCTTTATTAATGATCGGGGTGCAACTTGCATCCTCAGCAAGTTTGCAGATGACACTAAGCTGGGGGGAGAGGTAGAGATGCTGGAGGATAGGGGTAGGGTCCAGAGTGACCTAGACAAATTGGAGGATAGGGACAAAAGAAATCTGATGAGGTTCGACAAGAAGAAGTGCAGAGTCTTGCACTTAGGGAGAATCCCATGCACTGCTACAGGCTGGGGACCCACTGGCTAAGCATCAGTTCTGCAGAAAAGGAATTACAGTGGATGCGAAGCTGGATAGGAGTCAGCAGTGTGCCCTTATTGCCAAGAAGGCCAACGGCATACAGTAAAACCTCGATTTAATGGACTAATTCGGGCGAGGGGGTGTCCGTTAAATCAGAAAGTCCGTTATTTAATAATTTTAAAAAATGAGCTGTCGGAGCAGCAGCCCACCTGCTGCTGGGACCCGGGCGGCAGTCGGGAGCAGGCAGCCAGCCCACCCGCCAGCCAGACCTTCTGCTGCTGTGACCCGGGCGGCAGCCGGGAGCCGGCAGCCAGCCTGCAAAAAACGGATTTGGAATGCATCGGACTTGCTCATAAATTTTGTCCGTTGCATCCGAAGTCCGTTAAATCGGGGTCCGTTAAATCGGGGTCCGTTAAATCGGGGTCCGTTAAATCGGGGTCCGTTAAATCGGGGTTTTACTGTATTGGGTTGTATTAGAAGGAGCATGGGGAGCAGATCGCGGAAAGTGATTATTCCCCTCTATTCGGCACTGGTGAGACCACACCTAGAGTACTGTGTCCAATTTTGGTCCCTGTAACAGGGCGGCGACTCACTCCTGCGGCGCCTCCTACTGGCTGTCTGGGAATTAGCTCTCCAGCGTCTGGAGCGCCCTCTGCAGGCCGATGTCCCGCTCCTGCTCTGGCCCCATGTCCCTCCCGGACCCCGGTGCCCTCTAACTGAGGGTGCTGCACCCCTGCAGAACCCCCTCAAGTCTAGGGTCTCCCCTCCCTGGGGAACCCTGCACCCCCTATCCCCACCTCGCCTCAGAATGGGCCATTGCCAGTCATCACTTGCCCCCGCTCACTGGGGCAGACTGCAGTATCATTGCCACTCATCACCGGCAAGGGGGGTTGGCCTCTGCTTCTATTACTAGCCCTGGGCTGCCCCCTGCCACTCCAGTACCCCTGGGTGGGGCCCTCCTCTAGGCCCTGCATCCTGGGGCTCCCAGGCTAGAGCTTCCCGAGCTCCTCGTGCCTAGCCCCAGCCCTGCACCACCCTGGATACTCACTCAGGCTCCAAGCAGCTAGGCCAGTCTGCCTCCTCCCAAGAGAAGGAGACTCTCTCTCTCTCTCTGTCTCCCTGCCCCGCAGCCTTTTTATCCAGGCCTCTGAGTGTTTGGGGCGTTGCCACCCAGCTGAGCCTACTTCCCAACCAAGCTGGGAGTTTGTTGGCTCCCGGCCACAACCATCTTCCTGGGCTGTTTCAAGCCCCTTCGGGCAGGGAGCGGGTGATCACCCCGCTACAGTCCCCCCACTACAGAAGGGATGTGGACAAATTGGAGAGAGTCCAGCAGAGGGCAATGAAAACGATTAGGGGGCTGGGGCCCATCATTTATGAGGAGAGGCTCAGAGAACCGACATTGTTTAGCCTGCAGAAGAGAAAAGCGAGTGGGGATTTGATAGCAGCCTTCAACTACCTGAAAGGGGGGTTCCAAAGAGGATGGAGCTAGGCCATTCTCAGTGGTGGCAGGTGACAGAACAAGAAGCAGTGGTCTCAAGTTGCAATGAGGGAGGTCTAGGTTGCATATTAGGAAACACTATTTCACTGGGTCTGGTGAAGCACTGGAATGGATCATTGACTTGGAAGTAAATGTCCAATCATCACTGCAAAATCTGCAGATGACAGAAAGATTGGGAGAGTGGTAAATAACAAAGAGGACGTGTCACTGACACAGAGCCGTCCGGACTGCTCAGTAAGCTGAGCACAAGCAACATACATTTTAGTATGTCCAAATGGGAGGTGGCGACCCTGAAAAAGATTTGGGGTCATTTTGGCTAATCAGGTGACCTTGAGCTCCCATCGGGACGCTTTGGCCAAAAGGACAAATGTGGTCTTTGGATGCACACACAGCAGAAATCTCAGGTAAAAGTAGTGTTATGCTATACAGAGCACACAGGATCTTTTCTAAGAGGAAGGCAATACACCATACTTTATTAAGCATACAACACAGTTAGCATTTCAGTCACACACACACACATCATGTATTTCACACACACACACATTGTGCACACAGTCCTGCCAGTTGATGTTCTTAGTTACCAGTCTCTTGTTGTAGTTTGAGTCAATCTAATGGCCAGTTAGATTGATCACATAAGAACATAAGAACGGCCATACTGGGTCAGACCAAAGGTCCATCTAGCCCAGCATCCTGTCTACCGACAGTGGCCAATGCCAGGTGCCCCGGAGTGAGTGAACCTAACAGGTATGATCGAGCGATCTCTCTCCTGCCATCCATCACCCCCCTCTGACAGACAGAGGCTAGGGACACCATTCATTACCCATCCCGGCTAATAGCCATTTATGGACTTAGCCTCCATGAATTTATCCAGCTCTCTTTTAAACCCTGTTATAGTCCTAGCCTTCACAGCCTCCTCAGGTAAGGAGTTCCACAGGTTGACTGTGCGCTGTGTGAAGAAGAACTTCCTTTTATTTGTTTTAAACCTGCTGCACGCCAATTTCATTGAATGGCCCCTAGTTCTTCTATTTTGGGAACAAGTAAATAACTTTTCCTTATTCACTTCCTCCACTCCACTCATAATTTTATATACCTCTATCATATCCCCCCGTAGTCTCCTCTTTTCCAAGCTAAAAAGTCCTAGCCTCCTTAATCTCTCTTCATATGGGACCCGTTCCAAACCCCTAATCATTTTAGTTGCCCTTCTCTGAACCTTTTCTAGTGCCAGTATATCCTTTTTGAGATGAGGAGACCACATTTGTACGCAGTATTCAAGATGTGGGCGCACCATGGATTTGTATAAGGGCAATAAGATATTCTCCGACTTATTCTCTATCCCTTTTTTAATGATTCCTAACATCCTGTTTGCTTTTTTGACTGCCGCTGCACACTGCGTGGATGCCTTCAGAGAACTATCCACAATGACTCCCAGGTCTTTTTCCTGATTGGTTGTAGCTAAATTAGCCCCCATCATATTGTATGTATAGTTGGGGTTATTTTTTCCAATGTGCATTACTTTACATTTATCCACATTAAATTTCATTTGCCATTTTGTTGCCCAATCACTTAGTTTAGTGAGATCTTTTTGAAGTTCTTCACAGTCTGCTTTGGTCCTTACTACTTTGAGCAGTTTAGTATCATCTGCACGACATCATCACGAGTAAGAAGCTGGGGGGTCTCTGTTGGTCATGATGCTCCACGGCTTTGCAGGAATGAACACAGAGTTTCATGGCAAAACATCCATGCTTTATACCTGTAAATTTCCAGTTGAGTCCATGCATTTTGCAATGTCATCCTGTAATCATTAGTTCTTAAATGGTGTTAATCTTGGGGTTTCCCACTGTCATCCTTTGATGGTTATTGTCAGGCTTCCCATCATTATCTTCTATTTGTTGTCTCGCCTTCAGGGATGCCTGCTCACCTCTGAGGTCGTCAATGCTGCATAACATATTTAACATCCGATACTATGGAGGTTTTCTGATTGTCTGCTTGTCTCCTGGTCTTTTTAAGTCTCTCACTTTTCTTGACCCCCTTTGGATATTTGTGATGGTTTCACACTTCTCCCTTCCTGATGCATGCATTCCTCTTTCACACAATCACACAATCTCTTACAGACATCTTTAAAGGTAGCAGAATACAGAATACATTGTAAATTAAGCCTTGCTCAATCTTATAACTAAAACAATTCACACTGGGGGCTTCAGGCCCTCAACATTTCTTTAATCTATTTATCATAGACACAATACAAAATCCTCTCTTACTAGCTGAACTTCATAACAGGTCCTAATTGTAATGCATACTGGAAACATCACACAGTTTCAGTCATTTCTTTCTGTTATAGAATGAAATTAAAGTTTACATAAATTCTTATAACAATTAGTACAATTATAAAATCCTGCTCCTACAGTAGAGAAGTTCTATATCTTTGTATTTAGCACGGGTGCAACCACTCTTGGAATTCTGGATCCAGTTCACAATTTGCGACAGATACTTGTAAATTTGAGATGGCTCAGAGAAGAGTCAGAAGAATGCTTGAAGGATTAGAAAACATGCCTAATAATAGACTCAAGGAGCAAAATGTATTTAGTTTAAGAAAGAGACGGTTAAGGGATGAGCATAAGGGAACAACTGTATGCTAATGGGCTCTTCACTTTAGCAGACAAAGGCATAGCAAGATCCAATAGCTGCAAGCTGAAGTTGGATAAATTCAGACTGGTAATAAGGCGAACATTTTAACAGTCAGGGTTTGAAACAATTTACCCAGGGTTGTGATGGATCCTCCATAATTGGCATTTTTAAAATCAAGAGCTGTTTTTCTAGAAGATGTGCTCAAATTCACATAGGAATGATTTTGAGGGAAGTTCTATGGCCCATGTTCTATGGAAGATCAGACTAGAATAGATGACCAAAGTGGTTCCTTCTGGCCTGGGAATTTATGAATCAGTGACTCGCTCTGGGCATTTGGAATTTGACCTCTTGGCTTCCCTTACCCTCCTTCCCTCTTGTCTTCTCTTCTCCCCCCCCCCCTTTTTTTGGTTCTATTTCTCTCTGCTGCTCTTCTTGCTGAGGAGGGTGGGGCTCTTGTCTAGCTCTCATTATAAGAGCCCCTCACAAAGAGGTGGGGCTGGAATCGTGTGCTGACCGTGATCTCCAGCAGACAGATCTCCCGTGGTGACTAAGCATCTGTTGAGAATGCTCAGCCTCCAGTCCCTGAGAGTCTCCATGCTGATTAGCTGAGTTTGGGGTCATTACTGAGTCAATAGAGAGGAGATTCAGGCTACTGTTGGCTGAATGCAGTGAGGCCTAATGCTCAGTTCAATGGCATTGCTTTGTTTGTCTGGAACACGATCATTTTTGAAGACTACGTCAAATGCATTCCAAAATTTCAGGGAATTTCTAGGCATCAGTGAGAAGAATGTTGTTTGTTTTGGTAACGATAGGAAACAGCAACACCAGAAAAGCCTGATTTCCACACCATGCCCAAGAAGTTGGAAGGTGAAGGCCATTGTGACTTTAGAGTTAACTCAGCCAGTCGGTGCTACCTCTCTGCAGCTGATTTGCATAATTCAACCCCATTGGTGAAAATAAATCAGCAACTGAACCTGCAGGTTTCAATGGGAGAGATGACCAAGGAGTTAGGGTCAAGGCTATTGAAGGGAGTGAGTGAGTGATGGGTGGGTGCTGAGTTACCGCTGATGTCACAATGCTACTGCTCAGGCCCCTCTGCCTGCAGAGCCACATGGGCAGTGACTGTCAAGGGGAAGTTTTTGTTGAGCTGAAACTTGTAACATCAGAAGAGACGAGAGGAACGGCTTAGATGATTTGACAATAAAATGTAGGTTCTGTGGCAGTATCCTGTGCAACTGCTACTCAGTCAGGGATGGAGACAGTATTCCCGCCCACTCCACCACCTGTTAGCTGGGCCTACATACACAAGTGTCCAGCCCTCAAGTTTGTCTCCTTTAAAAGTGAGCAAATAAACAACAAATGATTGATGAGATTAATTTTGCTGCCGTCTCTCCTTTAACTGAATAAATGCAGTTTATGATTCTCTTGAATGTAGTAGTTCTTCTAAAATCAAGGTCAATAAAAATCAATGCTTGTTTCAACACCAACCCCGCAAAAAGGATTTTTTTAAAAAAAATTTAAATTGTATTTTTCAAATTTAAATAAAAAATAGGTTTATTTTTTGAAAAACCTGACCTATTGGGGATTAAATTTGAAACTATGACAACCAAAATTAATGCCTAAAGTTGCTATAATGTATTAAACTAATTTAAATTAAGTAAAAAAAAATTAAGTGAAAAAAGTAGGAAAATTAAATAATAAGTAGGAAATCAGTAGGGATTCTTGCCCCCAAACAACAATCCATTGTCTTTTTGAGCTCAAAGGCCCCTAACGCTCTTGACCTACACTAATCTCCCTACTGCCAGGAGTTAGAGAAGTGTCTCCATCCCCATTATATAGATGGGGAAACAGAAGAAAAGTTTGATCAACAATGACTTGCATTTAAAACGAATTGATTGATTAGAGAAAGGAAATGTTATGTGTAGTTACTGAAGTGACATGATCCATTCTAGTCATTATGTCCTTCGTGATTTATGAACTAGTAGATCTCTTCCTCTCTCACACCTAGGTTTTATTCATAGATTGAAGGAGGAGAACAAGTTTGCCTGCTTTGCCAGCTCCCAATGGGTTTCTTACATTTCAATTAACAGAACTATTTCAGTACTTTAAAAATAAAGAATTATTCTCTGCAACTTCCAAGGACGCTCCTGCTGTCCAAAGCTGTTTTAGCATTTTGGCTAACTTTGGTTCCAGGAACTTAGCCATCACTTCAGTGGTCTGACTGGCTTTAAAACATGGCAGTAAACATGTTCCGTTTAATATACTGTCTTCAATTCTTTTAAACTTATTTGAAGATTTTGTAATAACTGGAGGCCTTAACATAAGTGGTCAATTTCAAAGTTCATTTTAGGCAGATTATTTTTAATAAACCTGTGGTTAATTTAATAAAAAAAATTCAGTTCATATTTTTAAAATCATCTATTTTTATCTACCCGGCTAGGGATAGAAAGGCCTCTTCTGTCATTCCCCAACCCAGGAAGGACTGATCCTCCTCAATCCAACTCTAGGGTGGGCTCCTCTCCTCTTTATTGGGCTGAATTTAAAGCCCAGATCCAAATACTCACGCTAGGAATTTGGATCTGACCTTTGATGGTCCAATGCTGCTTTGCACTTGCAAAGCAACTTTTTCTGGTAAATCTCACAGCGCTTTGCAATAGTGGCTAAGTATTAAATACCCTTTTTACCGACGGGGACTGAAACCTTGAGTGGGGGAATGGCTTGTCCAAGGTCAATAGAAAAACCACCACTGGAAGCCAGGAGTCCTGACTCCCAATCCCCCGTCTCACTCACTGCAGCAGGCCACATTCTCTCTCAAAGCCAGGGAGACTGGGAATAGGTGCTGCCTGCAATTGCCAGCTCTGGAAGGGAGCGTTCTTCTAGTAGTTAGTGCAGGAGCCTGGACACAAGACTCCTGGGCTCCATCCCTGGCTCTGTCACTGACTCCCAGTGGCTTCCCCTGCCCAGGCCATGGTTTTCGCTCAGTGGGATTGGGGTCCCTTCCCCAGGGCCCAGGGCTTCTCGGGCTTCAGAAATGTATGTAAATTGCTAGGGGCCTTGAGATGGGAGGCATCCTGCCTGCAGTAGGTCTGTGTTCTGGACCCCCGGCTGTAGGCCTGAGTTTATCCATCCCTTGGCAATAAAACATCCTCTTGTTTTCACAGCCACTGACTGTCAGTCGCCCAAATTCTACACCCTGCCCTCCTGGCGGGGCATTGTGCTGCCCAGATCAGCTTTCAGAAACCGAGGGAAAGGGAGAGACCAACTCCGAGCATCTGCCTGCCGGCTCAAGACCACCTAGAGCAAGTGAGTTGCACTTAGCTTGTCCTCCGATACTTCCCTTTTCTGCTTGGGGAGGGGCAGAAATGGGGGGAAATCTCCACCCAATGAGTCTGGATTTGCTAACACAGCCCCCTGCAGCCCTTCGCTCTGGGCCTGGGCAGCCCTTCCCTCGTCTGAGACTGTTCCCAGGCCGAGAGCCTCTGGGGGAGGTAGACCCTGCCAGCTGCTGAACATCCCCAACCCCAATCAATGAAATCACTGGGAATGGGGGGGGGGAGGGGGAAATGCCTCATATGCTTGGGACCTTGTGAACATTAGCTGGGGGTTTCCAGGGCAGACTCCGACTCCTTCCCGGGTTCTGTTCTTTCTCTAGCTTGGCAGGGAGTGTGGCCTGGGGCGGGGGCTGGTGGGGCAGAGTTGCTTGTCCAACGTAACTGAAAACCCCACTGCTCAGACGAGACTCCCCTGGTGCCTCAGTGGGGGGGGGGGACTTTGGGAGCAGCCTGTCCTGTGAGCTCCTGCCCGTGTGTGTAGATTGCAGTCCCGGGGCCGGGGAGGGGGGTTGCCCCGGCAGAGGGGAGGTGGGGGGGGGGACAGGAAGGCCTGTTAGTGAAAGGCTGCCTTGAATCCAGACTCATGGCTGCTCCCCTCTCACTTCCAGGATGAAGAGGTTCAGGCAGATGCTCCGCAAGAAGTCAGGGAAAGTGGCTCCATTGGAAAGCGGTTGCCAGCTGGCTGAGGAAGGGAGCGGCCCCTGTGTCCTGGCTGGTGGGGAAGCAGGTTCTGGGCTCTCCAGGGGGTGGAAGTGCTCAAAATGGCTCAGGAGAACGGCTCCGGATACAACATCAGGCCCTGAGGCACCTTGTGGGCCAACACGGAGGTTGGGCCCCGGACAGGGCGGGAGCCGGGCAAAGAGGCTCTGGGGCTTCCTGTCCAGGAAGCAGAGGAGCCAGGAGCCCAACTCCGGACCATCCCCTTCCCTGGCCTGTGGAGAGCCCAGCTCCTCAGCACCACCCCCAGGGAGCCCCAGGGACCAGCTGGAGGACCAGCACCAGCACCAGCACCACGACCAGGACGAGGACCAGGAGGAGGAGGAGGAGGAGGCGGACGGGCCTGCACTAGAAACAGCCGTTAGCATCATCCAAGAATATCTGCTGTGCAGAGCCGAGGTACAAACCTCCCCTGGCTGAGCCGGCGTCGAGTCTGTCTTGCCCCTTGTGTCATCCCCACCCCGAGAACCCATCACCTCCGAATGGGGGCACTTCTCCCATGTTATCTGGGACCCCGGGGGGGGGGGGTGTTTGTCCCACAAAAGCCAGGGTCTCCTCCCCCCACAGACACAGTGATTTTGGGAAGGGGGGGCTTTGCCTGCTCTCCCCCATGGAGGACTTGAGCCCTGGAGCTGGTTTGGGTGGGGCGGGGAGGCCCCTAACTAACCGTCTCTCTCTCTCCCCCAACCCCACTCCCAGTGGGTGCAGGACAGGGCGCAGCAGCTCACCTTCCTGGAGGCCATCCCCACCCTCTGCTTCCGCGTGCAACAGCTGGGCCAGGACAGTCTGGAGCCATATTGCCCCAAAGCGCCCCTTGTGGAGAGCATTACGGTGAGTGAGACCCGGGGCCTTGTGGGGTGGGAGCCAGACATGGGCCAGTGGGGGGAGATGGTGGGGCTGGAGGGGGCAGCAGAGGGGAGGGAGGAATGTGGGGGTTGAGCTGGAGAGGGGGTTAGTTTGATGGGAGGGAGGAAAGGGGAGCCAAGGTGGGTGGGGGAGGAGTTATGCTGCTGCGTCTCCAGTGCAGTTTGGCCCCCTCAGTGGGAAGTGCCTGTGGGGCCTGAATCTCATCTGCTGCTCTGTCCCCTTTGGGTCTCCCAGGAGCTGATTGCAAGCCTCCCGCAGACGTGCAAGCTAATGTCCATCCTCTCCAGCGCCATGGCTGCAGTTTGGAAGCTCAGGTACCAGAACCCGCCTGCCCAGCTGCCCTAACCCTGGTGCTGTTCAGTCCCAGAGCCGGGAGTTACAGATCCTCCCACTCCTAGGTCCCCCCCAATTGTGGCTGTTCGCATCCAGCGTGTGAGGCGGTGGGAATGTTCGCTCTTTCCTGGCTGGTGGGTGATTTCACACCAAGAACTTTACTGGCCTTAGGGGGAGGATCGCCGGGGTAAAGGGTTATAGAAGAGGGGACGGTCCAGGGGTGAGATCAGGGGAACGGGCCCTGTTCTAGCCCTGCCACTGACTGGCTCTGTGACTTCGGCCAGGTCACTGCACTTCTTAGCGCCCCTCTTTCTGTTTTTGCTGGTCTGGGCCTGTTCCTGTCCCATGGTCGTGCCGCAAAGTCTAAGACAGGCTCCTCTCTCCTGCCAGCCAACTGCAGCCGCCACTGGAGCTGGCGGTAGAAGGTCCCCTCCTGCGGGAGGTCCTGTGTATGGTCTACACACTGGGGACAGAGCAGGACACAGCTTATTTCCAGGTAGGTCCTCCTCCTACTTCTCTATCCCAGGAGCAGGAGTGGCCTGTGGTCCCTGCTCCCTTGGTTTGGTGGAGCTGCTGAGAATAGGGGAGGGGTGAGCAGAGCTGGGAACAGGTCTAGGGTTAACAAAATGGCACGGAGGGGATCCCATTACCCTCTGTGGCTGATCCTGGCCTTCCCTCCTCCTTCTCGGCTCTGCTGCTTGGACTCTGCCCAGGCACCTAGCTCCCATCCAGAGCACTTTGGCTGTTCCATACACAGCCGCATACCAGCCCCTCTGCAGAGAACTGCTAAGGGCCAGGACTGAAGAGCCAGGTGTCATTCTGCCATGAACTCTTGCTAAGAGTCTCTGGAGTGATAGGATTGGAAGGGGCCAGGATGTATCTTTGGGGTCTTGTCGGGGGCCAGGGATCCCCAGGGCCCCCTCCTCCAAATCATCCCCTGATCGTGTAGACTCAGATCCCATGACTGTCGGGCACTCCCTCCTCTTGCAGGATCTGCAAAAGAACTACACAGGCTGCCTGGATATCCTGCTGAGTGGCCTGCTATCTGAAAACCCCACCTGCCAGAAGCTGCAAATCCTCCTGGAGGTGAGCACAAGGAGAGGGTCTGGGGGGAATTTCACCTTAACTCTGTCAGCGGGCTGCAAAGGAGAGAGTAGAAGAGCCCTGTGTGATGGGATCGTAGGGTACAACTGTCACAGAGTGCCGGGGCGACGGACTGGAACCGCTCCCTAGCGAGCCAGACTGGATTCCGGGTGAAGGGCCCCTTCTCTGTATACAGCCTGTTTCCAAGGCTAGGAGCTTCATGGGTACCCACTTCCACCTTCCTGCGTCTGACCTCGGAGCATTCAGCATCTTCTGCCCCTCCATGTGCTTCCCCCAGCAAGCCCGCCTGGGTGGGGTCCTGGGGGAGCCCATGGATTCTGAACCCCAAATCCACACTTAAACGTGACTTTCAGCCAGCCAGTAAAACAGGCTTATTCAATAACTTCCAATCACAGACCATACAGCGAGCGTGAGCCCTCAGCTGGATCCATCTTGGGGCCAGAGAGTGAGATGGCTCCTCTCCCCTTTCCAGCCAGACCCAGACTGACTACTCCACCTCCAGCCCCTCCCTGCTCTCCTTTGTCCCTTTCCTGGGCTCGAGGTATCACCTGACCTCTCTCCAACACCTGGGGTCAGATTACAGCATCTGGGATGCCTCCTTGAGGGGGAGGAGTTGCCTCCTTACTTCCAGTGTCAGCCCCTATTCCTTAAGAACTGCATAGGGGAAACTGAGGCACGCACACACAGTATTCCTACTTTGTCACAACAACCGGAAACTGTGGGACCACTGTGCCCCTTTACCTCTGCAGCCTGAGCTGTCTCTGACCAGTGCCGGGCCAGTGACCAACTGCAAACCCCTCCAGCCGCTGTGATCACGCAGCCCTCAGCTTGTGGAGGCCCACACCCAGCTAAATTGCAAGAAGGCTCTCCAAGCCCCTCATGAATTATACAGGGAGGAGCCCCAGCAAATCACCCCAACCCCGCCTGACACCTCAGAAGTATCCTAGCGTACACTGCTCAAGACTTCCTGGGACAGCACAAGCTCATTCATTAGTTTGCCACTCCAACAAAGGGTGGTAGACATGCAACAGCCCTTGGTATCCTGAGCTGAGATTCTCCACACACTTCATCCAGAATCACCCTGTTTTCGATACACCAGAACACAGACTGATTCCATGCAGACAATAGGGATCTGAAGGGATTATAAGTAGTAGGCAGAGATCAAAGTAAGAAATACAAATGAACTCGCAGTCTAAATTTTACTAAGGAAGATTTGACTAAAGCAGTTGTTCACCCCCACTGGATGTTTCAGGCAATTTACAGTTCTTATCACATGGGCTGAGCTCCCTCTTAGCCTGGGACCAATCTCCCCCATTCAAAGGCTTTGTCTTCCCAACAATCTGCCAGCTATTAAGATGGGGAGGAGAGAGGCCAAATGGTGATGTCATCGACCCTTGCTTACCTTTCTGTCCAGGTGCTTGAAAGCTCCTTGCCCTGACATGGGGCGTAGGCAGCCCCCATTTTGAACGTGCCCTCTCTGAGGAGTCTTCTTGATGGGCCATCGACACATGTCTGGCTGGTCCTGATGTAAATGTGTCTTGTCAGTTGCTCCTTTGTTGCCATTGAAAGGCTGGCTGTGAGCATCTCCCAACCTCACCGTGTACTTCAGTAACACACACACAGCAGCACTTCATCCCTTCACACACAGGACTAGTACACCCAGTTCAACCGGAGAGTAATGTCCAACAGATCATGACTTCTCAAATGCTACCTCACAAGGCATACTTTGTACCGACCGTATCATCATCATATCACAGTGGTGAATATGGGGGTTCCAGGGTGCTATTTCGAGGTACAGAGCATCACACCATGTCTACATTGTGTCCTCTCAGCTGGGACGCCGGGGCCCTTTTGCCTTTGCTGGCCCAGAGGGAAGGATCCTGATGGAGCCTGGATTTAGAGATGATAGGACCAATCCCAAGACCGAACGTTGTCCCAGTCGGGAGAGACAACGACAGTTCGTAACCAGCAGGACGTGGGCAGCATCCTGGGTGCAAGAACCCCCTTTTCAAACTCTGCGATTGGTGGGTGTTCCACCCTGAGCACAATGTCTCAGCCCCATGGGGCGGGGGAGAGACTCATTTGTAGAGCATGCGCCTGTCCCCTGATCCTCACCTGTCTCCTTCTCCCACAGTACATCGAATTCTGGGTGTGCTCCAGAGTGCACCTGGAGAGAGAGAGCGCCATAAGAAACAGCGCTTCCCTCCTCCGTTATGCCACCTGCCTCCCGGGATTTGATGTAAGTGACCTTTGACCTTTCTAGCTTCCTGAATGGGCAGGGCTGGATCTGACAGGCTGGGAGATTTGGAACTACAGGGATTCTTGATGGAGAGGGCTCCTGTGGGGAGGCAGAGTCCAAACTGAGAATCCGCTCGGCTTGAGTCAAGTTCCTCTTCACCTGGCTAAGTGGGTCCCCTGGATCTGTGAGGGGCTGTGCTCCAGAGCCCATTGGGCTCGTGTTCTTCTGGAGCCGCTGGAGTCCTCCTGGAGGGCCCTTGCCCTGGTCCCTTTGCTCCAAGCTCCCTTGGGGGCAGAGAGAATGAGGGTTGTAGCTCTAGTTCCCCTCTCCCAGCACCTGCTACAGAGGAGAGAGACTCCTGGTCCACCGGAGATGAAGAGCCGCAGGTAGAATACTGATGGATTCCCCTCTCCTCCTCCTCCTTCTCCCATCAGAGCTCATCTCACTTCCCCAAGGCGGGGTATTTTGTGGCTAAGCTGGGTCTGCACCTCAATGACCCAGTATCCGACATCTGCTGTGAAGCCAAGAAGGGCATATTCAGCCTGTACCAGCTTCTGCTGCGGCAGAGGGGGTAAGAAACCCGGCTAGGAAATGGAACGCTGTAGAAACAAGCCCCTGGGAGAGTAACTGCAGCAGGGCAATGGGACCCCCGTAGAACTAAGGGCTCTCCTTTTAGACCAACCCTAGCTGGGCAGAAGTGACACCAATAGAAACAAGGTTCCTCCATTGAGACTGACCCCAGCTGGGCAACGGACCTCTATGGAGAAGTGGCGCCCTTTGCGACTCCCTCGGCGCGGCAATGGGACTCTATAGAACGGAGCCTCCTCCTCTGAGACCGACCCCAGCTTAGATGATGATTCTTTCTCTTCCCCACTCCCTGAATTAGGAAGCGATGAGTGTGAAAGTGCCAAGGAAATCGGCTGTTTTCTCTCATGGGACACAGCTGAGCTGCCATGGGGCTGCCAGCTGGTGAGGGGGCAGGAATGGAGCTTTGAGACAGATGGAGGGAATGAGCCCACAGTGAGGGTAGGGACAGAATCAGGGACCACAGGGGAAGGACACAAAGCTTTGCAGGATGTCACCAGCTGGGTACCTACGGTCCGATCCTGATTTCAGTGGGTGTGGGGGGGGGGGATGTAGTTTCTCAGCATTATACGCCACCATTAGCAGGGACCGACTCCCAGAGCCCAGACTCTGTAATGGTCAGATGATTTCTGTGATAAATGGAACAATCCCCCTCCAGATACTAAACTGCCTGGTGAGGACCCTGCTATTCCACTAAGATATGGATACCGTGAAGGCCCCAGTCAGTGGGCACCCAGCAATAGGAACAGAAGGACACAGGCACTGAAACCAGAATGCCAACCTCGCCAATAGAATGAGGAGTACTTGTGGCACCTTAGGGACTAACAATTTATTCTTCTTCGAGTGATTGCTCACATGCATTCCATTTAGGTTAGGTACGCGCAGCGTGCCTGGTTGCCGGGTAGATTTTCCCCTAGCTATAGCCTGGGTGAGCAGGGAGCCCCCTGGAGTGGCGCCCTTATAGCAGCCTATATATACCACTGCGACCCCAGGCACCATCTTAGTTCCTTCTTACCGCAGACGAGCTGGTTGCAGGAACAGTAGAGCTCTGTGTCCCACAGTCTCTCTATCTCCTAGCTTCTTCTCTCTTTGTTATGTTAATAGTTAAATACTTAGTGTAAATAGTTCTGCCGTTAGCAGTCAGTTAGTTAATTATTTTCTTAGTGTAAATAGATAGTACGTGCAGGGGTTTCCCCTGCCTCCTGGGGCTTATGTCGCCTAAGGCCCCAGGCTTCAAAGCGTGTACGCAGTGTGGGAAGCCCATGCCCTTGGGCGATCCGCACACTCATTGTTTAAAGTGCCTCGGAGAGTCCCACGTCGCGGAGTCCTGCAGCATCTGCAGAACTTTTAAGCCCCGCACGAGGAAGGACAGGGAGACTCGTCTCCGGCAACTCCTCATGGAGGCAGCCCTGGCTCCGGACGCGGGGGAGACCTCGGGATCCGCTCCCAAGAAGGCACCAGCCAAGGCAAAGCCCCGGCACCGGTCAGACTCCCCCTCAAGGAAAAGAAAGAGGGACTCGCAGGCACCCGCCGCTCCAACACCGCGCCGTGACCACTTCGAGCAGCCGCCGCCGGTGATCGCGGCACCGATGGGCTCAGCCCGCTCGGAGGGGCAGCCCTCGGCACCGACACCGTCGACTCCGGTACCCGTGCAGGGCCCGTCGAGTCCGGTGCAAGTGGCCTCGCCACTTAGAGTGCCTCCACCGCAGCACCTTCCCTCGACCTCTGAGGCAATCGCTGCTGCCGGTCTGGAGCTGAGCCAGGTCCAATCGAGGGGCAGACCGCCCGTGATTGGGACCGAGATCGCGGCCAGGTGCCCGCAGGGGCCTGCGCACCGCTCGATCTCCCGGCACCGCTCGGGCTCCCGGCACCGCTCTGTATCGCGGCACCGGTCGCAGCCCCGGCACAGGACAGCGAGGAGGCCGTCTGAATCTCCCGAGGCGCTCTCCCATCGCTCCAGGTCTCAGCATCGGTCCGAGTCCTGGCGCCGATCGGAGTCCCGGTGCCCGCGCTCTGCTCGGCACCGGTCGTACTCTCGGCGCCGGTCACACTCTCGGCACCGGTCGGCTAGCAGGCATAGGGGGAGCCCGCGACGATCTCGCTCCCGGCGCCGTTCACTATCCCGGTGCAGATCGCCACCCCGACGCCGGTCGAGCCGCTACACCAGACCTTCCGTCAGCCGCTCCCGGTCCCGGTCCCGACGCAGATCACCGCCTCGGCACCGGCGAGACTCTCGGCACCGGTCCCACTCCCGGCACCGGGGCTCCCCTCGTCGATACCGGTCATATAGCCACTCTCCGCGCCGGTATCGCTCCTGTAGCCGCTCTTCTCATCGGCACCGGTCCTACAGCCGCTCCTCGCACCGGCACCGGACCCCAGAGACCTCGCCGCGACGGTACCGCTCTTCCAACGGCTCTCCTCCTAGGCATGGGTTTTCGGACCCCTCTCCTCGGCGGCACCGGTCGCCCAACAAATCACCGTCCCGGTACCGAGGCGGACCTCGTCTCAGCCCGGGGCCGGGCCCTTCGGGGCAGCGAGAGCCAGCCATGGAGCCTAAGGACTCTCTCACCCAACCCTCGCAGCCCGTCAGGGAAGATCAACCCTGGGCCCCCATCCAAGGTTCGGTGTCCCCAAGACCCGCCTCTGAACAGCAGTGGCCACCTTGGGAGCAATGGGCTTATGATCAGCCCCAGACCACGCAGTCAGACCCAGGGTTCCCTTTGAGATCAGGGAGCACCGATGACCCTCTGCCAGGACCATCTTCAATGGTTGGCCCCTCTGGTGCCTCTCTGGTGGCGGGCGACTTGGGTCCATACGCCTCCCCTGCCCGGGGGGATGCGGTGGCGGGCATGTCATCAGACAATCTACCCTCCTCTGACCTGGCCCTTTACCAAGGCCTTCTAAAAGCGGTGGCAACTAACATGTGCTTGCCAATGGAGGAGACTCCGACGGTTCAGGACCCTGTGACCACCATGTTGTCTAAAGGGGCCCCGTCGAAGGTAGCAGTACCGTTCATTAACACGATTAGACAGAACGCTGCTACGATCTGGAAGACCCCGGCCTCCATTCCCCCCACCGCTCGGGGAGTGGAGAGGAAATACTTCGTCCCTGCTAAGGGGTACGAATATCTCTACACCCATCCTCCTCCCTCTTCACTCGTCGTGGAATCGGTGAATGATAAGGAGCGACACGGGCAGGAAGCGCAGGCCCCTAAGACTAAAGAGGCAAGGCGCTTGGACCACTTCGGTCGCAAAGTCTATTCTTCAGGGGGTCTTATTCTAAGGGTAACCAACCACCAGGCCCTTCTAAGTCGTCATCACTTTGATACGACAGAGGCCCTAGCGAAGTTAGAGGCCGTGGTCCCGCCGGACAATAAGCCACAGTATAGGGCTTTGATCCGCCAAAGCAGGGACATCTCAAGATATGCCCTGCAGGCGGCCCTGGACTCGGCTGACGCAGCGGCAAGGGCCATGGCTTCAGGGATCGCCCTTCGTCGGGCGGCTTGGCTGCAGTCCACCACTTTGTCCCAGGCTATGCAGCTCAAAATCCAGGACCTCCCCTTTGAAGGGGACTCCCTTTTTTCCGGAGACACGGACACTCGTCTCCAGAACCTGAAGGACAAAGGGGTAACCATTAAATCCCTGGGAATGCAGGCACCGTCAGCGCAGAGGCGTCCCTTCTACCCCCCGCGACGGCAATTCTTCCCACCTGCCCGCCCACCTCGAGACTTCCAGCAAAGGAGACCGAGACCTTATCGCCGGCGCCCAGGCCCACGCCAAGGTGGGAGGCAACAGGCCCCGAAGCCACCCCGCGGGCCTAGACAAAACTTTTGAAGGTGCGCCCGGGGGCAGAGCACCAGTTTCAGTTCCGGATCCTCCCTTCGGAGACCGTTTGTCCCACTTCCTCTGTGCTTGGTCGGACATCACCTCGGACCAGTGGGTCCTCCGCACGGTGGAGATGGGATACTCGCTCCAACTGTCCTCCACTCCTCCCGCCCATCCACCCTCCCCGTCCCTCTTCAGGGACCCCTCTCACGAGCAACTCCTTGTACAGGAGGTGAGGTCGCTCCTTGCACTGGGAGCCATCGAACCCGTACCGGAGGAGTTCAGAGGCAAGGGGTTCTACTCCCGCTACTTCCTGGTTCCCAAGGCGAAAGGGGGCCTCCGGCCCATCCTAGACCTGCGAGGTCTCAATGCCCACATGTGCAAGTTCAAGTTCCGCATGGTCGCCTTAGGCACCATTATCCCCTCTCTGGATCCTGGAGACTGGTTCGCTGCCCTCGATATGAAGGACGCGTATTTCCATATAAGTATAAACCCATCGCACAGGCGCTACCTCCGCTTCCTGGTGGCAGGGGAACACTACCAGTTTGCTGTTCTACCCTTCGGCCTCTCCACTGCACCCAGGGTTTTCACCAAGTGCATGGCAGTGGTAGCAGCGTCCCTTCGGCGCAACGGGGTACAGCTATACCCGTACTTAGACGACTGGCTAATCCGAGGCACCTGCAAGGACCAAGTGCGCTCACACGTGCACCTGGTCATCAGGACGTTCGAACGTTTGGGAATCCTTCTCAACAGAGAAAAGTCTACAATGGAACCGACCCAGAGGATCGAGTTCATAGGGGCCTTTCTGGATTCCACTGTAGCACGAGCGTCCCTACCTCACACTCGTTTTCTAGCCATACAGTCGGCCATTCGGGGTCTGCGCGCCTGTCCCATGACCACGGCCAGAGCGTTCCTCAGCCTACTAGGCCACTTAGCCTCATGTACGCAGGTCACGCAACACGCCAGGCTGAGACTCCGTCCACTACAGTCGTGGCTGGCGTCGGCCTACAGACCTCGCAGAGACAATATAGACACTCTCCTCACTATCCCCAGAGACATACTATCCACTCTGGCTTGGTGGGAAGATCAGGACAATGTGTGTCGCGGTGTCCCCTTCCTCCCCCCCAGCCCGTCCCTCTCTCTGGTGACGGACGCTTCATCTCTGGGATGGGGGGCCCACCTCGGTCACCTCAGGACTCAGGGCCGTTGGTCGGAATCGGATCTCTGCCTTCACATCAACGTCAGGGAGCTGAGAGCCGTTCGCCTGGCTTGCCAGGCCTTTCGGAATACACTACAAGACCGATGTGTAGCGGTACTTACGGACAACACCACAGCCCAGTTCTACATAAACAAACAGGGCGGGGCCCGTTCCAACCCTCTATGTCAGGAGGCGCTTCTTCTCTGGGAATTTTGTATAGCCCACCGGATTCACCCTGTGGCCTCGTTCCTCCCGGGTGTTCAGAACACGCTGGCAGACCACCTCAGCAGGTCCTTTGCGACTCACGAGTGGTCCCTCAGACCGGACGTTATTCGACCGATCTTCCTAAGGTGGGGGTTTCCCCAGATCGATCTCTTTGCCTCCAGGCAGAACAGGAAGTGCCTCCAGTTCTGCTCCTTCCGAGGCAGCGCCAAAGGGTCCTTGACAGATGCCTTTCTCCTACCCTGGACGGGGCACCTGTTCTACGCGTTTCCTCCGATCCCGCTTCTACACAAGGTGATCCTGAAGATCAAACGGGACAAGGCCCACGTCATCCTCATAGCCCCAGCCTGGCCCAGGCAGTGTTGGTATGCGTCCCTCCTGCAGTTCTCCAGAGCCCCTCCCATCAGTCTCCCATTATGCCCAGACCTGATCTCTCAGGACCACGGTCGCCTCCTGCACCCGGACCTTCAGTCCCTCCATCTCACAGCATGGCTACTCCATGGCTGAGAGGCCCAGAGCTTTTATGCTCAGCTGAGGTACAGAACATCCTTCTGGGTAGCAGGAAGCCTGCCACTAGAAACACCTACATCGCAAAGTGGACCCGTTTCTCCACCTGGTGTGAGGGATTGGCCATCGTCCCGACTCAGGCTCCTATCCCTCGTATACTGGACTACCTCTTAGGCCTTAGAAACCAAGGCCTGTCTACTTCCACCATTCGAGTCCACTTGGCTGCGATCTCGGCTTTCCACCCTGGCCAGGCAAACCGCTCGGTATTTTCTGACCCTGTGGTGTATCGTTTTCTTAAGGGACTGGACAAATTGTACCCGACCGTGAAGCGCCCAATTCCACCTTGGGACTTAAACCTTGTGCTCTCACGCCTCACGTTACCCCCGTTCGAGCCCCTCGCCACGTGTTCCCTACTCTACCTCTCCTGGAAGGTGGCATTCTTAGTAGCTATCACCTCGGCTCGTAGAGTGTCAGAGATACGTGCACTGACCTCAGAGCCGCCCTACACCATCTTTCATAAGGACAAGGTGCAGCTACGTCCCCACCCGGCTTTCCTGCCTAAGGTGGTCTCACCCTTCCATATCAACCAAGACATTTGTCTCCCAGTCTTTTGTCCTAGACCGCATACCTCTGAAAAACAGCAGCAATTACACACGTTGGATGTTAGGAGGGCTCTTGCTTTTTATTTAGACAGAACAAAGCAATTCAGGAAAACGACCCAGCTGTTTGTAGCGGTTGCGGAAAGGATGAAGGGCCAGCCGATTTCAGCCCAACGACTCTCCTCCTGGATCACGTCGTGCATCCACACCTGTTATGAACTCGCGGGCAAACCGCTCGAGAGAGTAACAGCACACTCCACGAGAGCGCAGGCATCCTCTGCGGCCTTCCGGGAGGGAGTCCCTATTCAGGACATCTGCAGGGCGGCTACCTGGTCCTCCGTCCACACCTTTGCCGCACACTACGCCATAGTCCAGCAAACCAGGGACGATGCGGCGTTTGGGTCAGCGGTCTTACGATCAGCAATGGGTCAATCCGACCCCTCCTCCTAGGTATTGCTTGTAGTCACCTAAATGGAATGCATGTGAGCAATCACTCGAAGAAGAAAACAAGGTTACTTACCTGTAACTGTTGTTCTTCGAGATGTGTTGCTCACATCCATTCCAAACCCACCCTCCTTCCCCACTGTCGGATTAGCCGGCAAGAAGGAACTAAGATGGTGCCTGGGGTCGCAGTGGTATATATAGGCTGCTATAAGGGCGCCACTCCAGGGGGCTCCCTGCTCACCCAGGCTATAGCTAGGGGAAAATCTACCCGGCAACCAGGCACGCTGCGCGTACCTAACCTAAATGGAATGGATGTGAGCAACACATCTCGAAGAACAACAGTTACAGGTAAGTAACCTTGTTTTTGGGCATAGCAAATGTATTTAGTCTCTAAGGTGTCACACATACTGCTTGTTCTTTTTGCGGATACGGACTAACATGGCTACCACTCTGAAACCTGTCAACCTCACAAATGTGTCCTTCTCTCCCAGGATGGAATGGGGAGGAAGCAGATCTGTGGTGTAGGGACGGGCTCGAGGACATCGAGGGCCTGGAATATCCAGATCTAGCCAGAGTCGGGGAGGTAAGGTCTCAGCTGGTGCATTGCAGCAGCTCAGGTGTGGAGCTGTCTCCCCTTGCAGTGGTTGTGCCTAGATACAGGCCAAAAGCCTGCTGTGTGTTTCCAGCTGACAGAGTTCAGCTGGGAGAGGCTGAGGATCCTGGTTCAGAGCCTTCCTAACGGTCCTAGTTTGGGGCGATACATGGATCCATTTCTCCATGGCATAAAAGGAAACCTGTGGGGTGTTGAGTTAATGCAGGATTGTATCTCGAGGGATCTGGCTCCACTCACTGTCTCCCTGGAGGACACCCGAGCAAGGACTTACCGGTGCTCCGGAGTCCTGAGCAGGGAGCTGGGCCTCAACCAGAATGGACAGGGCCTTTAGAGCCCCGAGTCCTCTGAATCAAGATTTAAAGGGCCCCTGGTTCTGGCTGTGGTAGTGGTGGCTGGAAGCCCCAGGCCCTTTAAATCACTGCCAGAGCTACCGCAGTGGAGCCCCAGGCCCTTTAAATCTTCTGAGGTGAATCCTGGTCCAGAATGAGCTATTGTTAGAGGCCTCAGTGCCTGTGACCTCTTATTGAAGAGGGTACCCTGAGTCATGGACCCCCAGAGTTCCTCAAGGGGAATTAGCCGCCTTGGCTGCAGCATGACTCTTACCCTGTATGTGAGCCACTAGCGGGATTTGGAGCCTAGTTCTGGGCAATCTGCCAAGGGCTCTGTGACGGGGCTGTTCCTGGTGGGATCCAACTGGGAGTGTCCGATCAGGACAGATCGCTTCCAAAGGGGCAACTACAGCCCAAAGCTGGGGTTTTCCACACTAAGGTAAACCAAACCAGCCAAACAGAAAAGACTTTGGTTTTGCCCCACTGGCGAACCACAAGTTACACAAGCAATTCCCTTAGACACTCCAGCTTCCCAGAATCCCCACCAGTAGCCACCTGTCCTGGGGATCACTGGTTATGAAAACCAATCCCCCAAATAAAGAAAACAGTTCTCCCCAATTCCAAAGAATCAGGCCCCAGACCCAGGTCAATATACAAATCAGATCTTCCCACAAATCACGCTGTTGCCAATCCTTTAGAATCTAAAATCTAAAGGTTTATTATACAAGGAAAAAGGTATAGGTGAGAGTTAAGAATGGTTAAAAGAAATCAATTACATGCAGTAATGGCACATCTCTTGGTTCAGGCTTGCAGCTGTAAAACAAACTGCAGGTTCAGATAAAAGTCTCTGAAGACCCATCCTTGCAGGGGATGCATTATCAATCCAATGGTCAGAGCTTCCATGTGTAGCAAAATCCCATCCAGAGGTAGTTGCTAGCTCAAGGTTGCAGATGGAAGACAAAACTGGAGGGAGTTTCTCCCAGGTTTTATAGACTTTCTCTTCTTATGCAGAGTCCCCTTGCAAAATCAAGGTTCATAGTTCAAGATTCAGTTCCTGACCAGCCAGGCTACATTCCTGGAGAAGCTGGGGTGTGGACAGGCATCTGCAAAGTTCATTGTGACCTTAACTGCCCATCAGCCAGGCCAGTCAGGTTCACAACAACTAGTCTGAGATTTCACCCAGAAGCCAAACATAAGTTTGAAATACAGTCACCATGTAGCCAATATCCTCAATTTTAACTACAAAAAAGATACACACATATCAATGGCATATTCATAATCAGCAATCCATAACCTGGTCATAGACACCCATTATGACCCCCTGTACATAAGATTTGGTGCCACTATAGGACTCTGGCTGCACTCGTGATCTATAGGATCCCAAATTATTTCAGTAACGTGACAGGCTCATGTGCTGTTGGTTTTAGGTCTTCAGAGCGATTTTCTCAAAACGCCAGCGGAGATCATTCCTGGATGTTCTGCGGCTGACCGTTTACGACCCCCGGGAATGGGTCAGAGAGGCAGGGCAGGCATTAAATTTGTCCATCATGGGATAAGCCAACCAGCTGCTAGGAGACGAGGTAACCAGAGGAGAATTAATCTAGCTTTGGGGAGGGATCTAGGGCCTTTCACCTCTATGCCAGGAAAAGTCCCTCTCCTCCCATCCCCATTCACTGGCCGGGGCTCAAGGAGGTGGATGCGTTGTTGCAGGTGACATTGTTAGAGATGAATTCAGCTCCATGCATAGGGTAGAGCCAGTTTGTCCCCTGTGGAGCTCAAAGCAGTTCACACCCAGCTTTTGAGCCAGGCTAGTTAATTACCAGCATCACATCAACAGGGCAAGCTGCCATTGCTCATGTGAGGGGCGGGAAACTCTCCTAGTGATCTCTGCCAGCCCTTCATACCCGCAGGGCATTAGACCAGTTCCTAGTGTCCATGTCATCTGAGCCACCAACCAGAGTTGCCCCGTCATTGACAGCCTTGCAGGCCCAGGACTGAAAGGGCCATGAAGACTAACCAGGCTGGGCCGAGGCACGTGGGCTGGGGATCCCTTGCTGCTGGCCGGGCTGGGGATCACTTAGGGAAAGGTCTCAATTTCCTCCCACCCCATTTCCCTGCTGCCAAAAGCCTCCCAACACCTCAGCTGGAGAAGCAGGGAGTGGCTGAGAGGATTATGGGGATCTGGGCTGCTTCCCACACTGGGTTTGGAGGTAGAACAGCTCTCATGGGGGGGACTGAGAGAAATGGGGACAGGATCTTCATTCTACAATGGTGAGAGTGGGGTTGGAGTTCAATGGAGAGGAGACTGGAATCCATCTAGGGATTGGGAGGGGGAATCCATCCCTCAGATGTGGGGAGAGACTGGGTGGAACTTTTATTGGCTCCAGGTACTATTAATAACTCTCATTGTGAAGGGGTGTCTGAGTCTCTGACTTGTCCCTTTTCCCTTTCAGCAGGAGAATGTTACTGAGAAGATTATGGCCCAAGTCTACTCAATCAGATACTTGGGCCAATGCCCCATGGGACACCATTAAAATAGTATAAGGGCCCTACCATCAATTAAATGTTAACCCCACCCCTTGACCCCATAAGCCCTGCCCACTGGTCACCAGAACTCCCACCTCATGAGGGTATTACTTCTGGGGCCAAGGCGGACACATGACCAGAAGCAAGCGCTCCGGAAGCGTGGAGCCCTGAACGTGGTTTGTGTGACCCCTCTAAGAACTGCTCCCAATCGGGAGGGCTTTCAGCCACTGGGAACCACCCCAAGGAGAGATTTGACCAACTGGGAGGAATTCTGGGGTGGGGTGACACAAACCACGTTCGGGGCTTGTGGTGGAGATATTTTACAGCCCAGAACACCTGGGCTGTAACACCTTTTGCTACATTGTAACACCTCTTACAGCAGAACACCTTTTGCTACATTGACGTGTTACCTGACTTTATAAAGAGTTACAACCAGAGCTGGAACACTATCAATGAAGACACCCCTTTTGGAATCGCCTTTGGAGATAAGGTGTGCAGTTTTATCCTATGACAAGGTTATTACTCATCCATACCCGAATTACTGGATCATATGAAAACTACCTTGGCTCGTCATCCCGCACCACCTGAGGTGGTCATGAACTACAACCCTGTGGGTTGAAAAAGTAGACTGAGATCTGCCGATTTTACTTATGTTTTCCACCAGCAGGGAGCTCGCTAACATTCTGAGTTTGGGCCCCAAGCGGAGCATCCCAAAATTCCCCTTCTTGGCAGACATCACAGGGAGTTGTAATTCCTTGTATCTGTATACGGGTATCGTAGAACACCAGTTTGTGGGGGACTTCTCTATTCCCCTGTTATGTTGGATCCCTGTGCAAGGAAGGAACGACGAGTTTGTCACCATCACCTACGATAAACCTCATTACGTTCCTACAACCATTTAAAAGAAGGGCTTTGACGCGCAAGGCCGGCCATAAGCGAAAGTCCAAGAGGAAGCTTGGGCAAAAGAGGAGACACCTGGTAAAAGAGAGATATTTCAAAGGACATGGCTTTCGTTCACTGCGGGTCTGAAGCGTGCACCAAATCTGAACTAGACTTGTTTCCAATAGCCGCTATGCAGAGCAGCACTGAGAAAAGCATCTACACTGAGGAGCCACCTCTCTCGGCCGTTAAACAGTCTGCCCCCATTGACTTTTTTATAGCAGGGAATGGCTTAGATTATATGGATTTAAACAACACACTGCTGTACCTGTGTTGCAAGGTTGTAAAAGGTGATGGAATTCAACTCGCCGAAGAGGTCGAAGTGGGCCTGGTGAATTACCCCATGGTCTCTATTTTCAGTCAGTTGGATTTCTCACTGGGAGACTGCCTTGTAAGTCAAAGCGACAACTGTTGCCCTTACAGGGCCTTTATAGAATCGGTGCTCAATTACAGCGATGACACCCTTGCCCATGCAAATTTCCACTGACCTGTTTTACAAAGACACTGCCGGACAGCACGAAGAAATGGAGTTGGATGGTGGGAATCTAGGGTTTATGAGGTGTGCAAAGCTGACTGCCCAGAGCAGGATGGTAGAGCTGCTGGGTCATCTATACAGCAGCCTGTTTTTTCAAGAAAAATCTTTTGTTGAACGGAGTGGATGTGAAAATTAAACTGACACGCAGTAAAGGCGCCTTCTGGCGTGTAACTGTGGAGAGTTTTTTGACTCCTTCGGGCACCCCCAAAACATCATGTTGTTTCCTAAAAGCATCATGAAATTTTAAAACAAAATGCCACAGACATTGTTTCACAATAGACAATTACAATTTTACCAGTTTTAAACTTGTATTCTAACGACTTAGTGCAAAACGACCGGATGGTGATGAATTTTGTAAAAAGTAAATTTACATTCTTGGGCATGCCTCGCCTTGCTCAAAACATGTTTCAGCAAGCCCAGACATGCGTATCTTTCAACGATTTGTATAGCCATGTTATCTAATAAAGCACCCCAGGTAAGGGGTTTAAAAAAAAACCCTGATGTTTGGTGGGTTTAAAAAACAACAACACAATGACCAATTCAGGAAACATATAAAAATGTTTTATTTAAAGCAAAACATTAACTGTTTAAAAAAATATTAGAACATGAAAAATATCACACACTGAGCCATTTGGATCTTTTAGCCAATTTTCATTTCTTAGATGACAAAAGGGGTCACGGTTTCTCGATCCACCCCTGTGTCGGCGGTCGAGGCCTACATGCGTTCTAAGAGATCTCTGTTGGCCACGTTCAGTTCCGCCATAGCATTCATAAACACATCCCACCCTTTGGGTAGATGTCTGCTAGGAACAGAGCGTGTCTGGGTGACGGCCCTGACTAAGTTAAGCATGATAGAACCATTAATCACAGAGCCTTTGTACTCAAAAGTCCCTTTATCATTCCATGAAGAGAGATTTTTATCCTGGCCCAGCTTGTTTAGCAATACTATTGCATTTTTCTTATAATGCTTATTCACGTTATCCAGCACCTCCTGAGCAACAGTCTGCGGTCTTTGGTGTTTCTGGGGCAGTCACACTCTGTCCCTGTTTCAGTAGAAACAGACTTATTTTTCCTTTATCCACTTCACTCTGCTTCACGTACATTAGGTACCTTTGAAGCACGGTGCTGTAAAGTTTAGCATTTTCGTATTCAGCTAAGTCAGTTCTTTGAAGAATAGTCTTCAGTTTAGCATCCAATAAGCGAGTTGTGGTTGTTCTGATATTTTCCTCTGCTGGAGGGGGAGCCCTTAATTGTGCCAACTGGCAGCTGGGCACCAGGTAGATTTTTTCTGCATGCTCCATTATCGATTAGTTCAAAGCCCCTTGTCAGAGGGATAGCAAAACTTAACAGAGGGCCGATAAACCCTCCAGACTGCTTCACCAGATGTTTCTTTCTTTTAAGCAAAACTCTTTTATTACACAAAGCTTTTATAAGCATGCGTCTCTTTTTCAGCACTTTGTGGTCAAAGGTCCATTTCCTTTTAAGGTACTGAGCGCTATTTCTGAGATGGCTGCTACTAGATCGTCCGAGGCCGAACACCGTATAGCCCTCCTTTGCTGCGGGGACAATTTGCTCAGTAATTCTAAAAGGACTAGGTTTCTCTTCACACAGCTAGACTTGTTTTCAGTCAGCAGCTCCGGCTTTTAAAAAGGGACCTTCCAATAATTCATCTCCTTTTATACCCAGCTGCTGTTCTTTTCAAAGTATAAACTGCCGGCCAGTCTGAAGGGAAAAGACCAGTTCTTAGTCTATAAGCTTCTGGTGTGGAAGCATTTAAATCCACCACCAGGTAGCCATAAGGTCTTTTGGTAGCATCCTCAAAAGCTTCTAGAAGAACTGAGCTTTGCGAGGTACATTTGCCAAGCAAGTGTAGCGATTTGTAATTTATCCCTGGGGTTTTTGAACGGAACCATATACTTTGTGTTCGGCTAAATCACGCGACTCTTTTTTCCCTGACAAAATACGTTCTGAACTATATACATAATGCTCAGGTTCCTGTGATGCACATACTTGATAAAGAGAATCAGAGAGGTAGCCGTGTTAGTCTGGAATAGCAGCGGTAACAAAGTCCTGTGGCACCTTAAAGACTAACTATAAAGTTTTGAAGCATAAGCTTTTGTGGGCTAATACCCACTTCGTCGGATGCAAGCAGTGGAAGTGTCCAGAGGCAGGTATAGATAAATAGTCAGGAATCAGGTAGGAGGTAACAAGGTTAGTCCAATCAGGCTGAACCAGCTTGTTATCTCAAATCAGGGAGGGTGAGATATTCTTCTAGCAGCTGAATTGAAGGTGTGAACTCGGAGGGAGGAGAAGCTGTTTTTGTAATTAGCAAGCCACTCAAGGTCTTTGTTCAGTCCCAGATTGATTGTGTCAAATTTGCAAATGAATTGCAGCTCTGCAGTCTCTCTTTGCAGTCTGGTCTTGAAGTTTTTTTGCTTGATAAAGGCTTTCTCGATTTCCTTGCTTTCACAAACAGAGTTCATCAGATAGTCTGTGATAATCATATTTACTTTATTGGTAGGAAACAAAGTGTCATCATCAAAAGCATCAGGCAGCCCCTCCACAAAATTGATAAAGGGCTATTTACAAAGCAGTTTCTTATAGAGAGGTTGCCAGCAACTATAAGATCACACAATAGTCTCAGGCATAACAGACAATGTTTGGCATTCAATACATTTTTTATAAAGTAACTTTTCCTACAATTGCTGGGCCCCATGAGAATTGCAGAAAAGGGGTGTTTCCACCTCCGTATCCATTTTGAAAGCTGTAGGGCAGGGCTTTAAACCCTTCTCCTAGGACCCTCTTGTTGTAAATTACTTCCTGTGTTTTCTTAAGGGTTTTTGTCTCTATTTGCCACTGATTTCTGTTCCTTACGATAGAGGGCTGCTGCACCTGTCTTTTTTTGAAGTGTTTTCTCGCAGGCCCGTGCAATAGTCCAGGACTAGATCTTTCTAACTGTCAAAGTTGATCTTTTCAGAGGGTAGGTCTTCACTACCCGCCGGATCGGCAGGTAGCTATCGATCTTTTGGCAATCGATTTTTCATGTCTCATTAAGACGCAATAAATCAGTCGCCAGCGGCGCCCCCGTCGACTCTGGAACTCCAGCTTGCTGCGAGGCACAAGTTGGAGTCGACGGGGGAGCATGATGCCAACCGCCGCTTCCATGAGGATGGCAGGTAAATCGGCTGAAGATACGCCGACTTCAGCTACGTTATTCTACGTTATCCCTCCCCCAAGTGAAGACCAGCCCACAGTTTGCTATGTTCAGGGTAATACCTTTGACTTTCATGTGGGCCTTTTCATATGTTTTCGGGCCTGCCCACACAAACTCGGTGATGTGTTGATCTGGCGGGATCTCGCTTGTGAGGTCCCCTAAATAATCCCCCAGAAAGGGATTCCAGACACCCTCCCTTTTCACAAATATCACCGAGTCAGTGTTGTGGTACCTTGCAACCTGTTCTTGCAACCTGTCTAGGAGGTTGTATAGTTCGAAACAGACTGTGAAAACATTGGTATTGCCAGAGACAGACGACGGATCTTTTCAATGCTTCCAAGACACTCAGACTGTTTCATCATCGATAAAGAGCATCCCAAGGCACGAGAGGCTGGAGTAACTGGGCTCGGTTTAAAAAGCCTACAAGCTCCCTCTATGTTTCTTTCATTGCCTCCTACTCGTGTTCCCAAAGAATCCTCACTACAAAACCAAGTCATTTCAGATAGTCAGTCTTGAGCTGCGTCTTGTAATAAAGAATCCCAAATGTTGTCCCTGTCATAGGGTTTTGTGCTTTTTCACAACAGGGGTCACAACCGTGGAAAAATCACCCATTAAACTCCAAGGCCATGCGTATCACTGGTAACTCCCCCAAGCCACGATCGCCTTCCTCCTCCAGAGTGGTGGATGACAAGAGGCCACCATGCTCATCGGAGTGTCGCATGAGCGGTGTTATACAGCATGGCCAGAGGGCAGCAGGAGAGTGTCAGAGGGGAGCCTTATACCCTGTAGAGGGAAGAAAGTTTGCTATAGGTTGGTGGGAGCACCTGGAGCCAATTAAGGCACCTGAACCCCCTGCTTTGGTCAGACAGAGGAAGGAGTGGGAGCGGAGTGGGAGCAGAGAGGAGTGGGAGCAGAGAGCAGTGGGAAGGTGTTGGAGCAGAGTGGATTGGTGTTGGAGCGGAGAGCACTTTGGAGGAGACATAGCAGAGTAGATTGGTATTGGAAGAGTTGGAGCAGAGTGTTTGGTTTTGGAGCAGAGAGAAATTTGGAGAGCAGCAGAGGAGATTCAATGAAATCAACACATTTTTATTTCAATAAATAGTCATTTTCCATCTGAAAAATGTTCCACTGGAAAATTTCCAGCCAGCACTATACTGCAAGATATTCCATTAAATAACATTTAAATGACTTACACATTCCAAGGGAAGAATTTGGCCTTGTATATTCAAGACAAGTCCAAACATCAATCAATAAAGGCAAAGGTTTTAAAACAATGCGGTGTTGTTCACAAGAAATTTTGGGGAGGTGTATCCCTCTTTGAACTCACTGCATAAGCCTTTATCTCAGATTGAACTGCACCCATTCAAATTGTGCATTGATGAGATTAACATGAGCACTGTGGGGCAGGTGAGAGAGAGAATACCTCGAGTAACCCCATCGTACGAGCACATTTGGAAAAAGCACAAGAGACCTAGCGGATATATTACAACGGCCGGGCCAAAGTTCTGAGATTTCAGCTGGGAGAATGGGTGGTGGTGCTAGTGTTGACAGCAGAAAGCAAACTCCTGGCCTGCTGGATTGGGCCATGTGAGATAGTGGAAGCTATTGGGGAAGTGGACTATAAGTTCAGACAACTAGACCACCACAGACCAGAACAGATCTATCACGTAAACTTACTGACGCCCTGGCGTGACCGAGAGACATGACTGGTCATTTGGAGAGCTCCACCCCAGACGGAGGACCCATAGAGGCAGGTGAGGGTATCCCCCGAGTTAGAACAACCAGAGGTCATTGATATGACCCAACAGAACCAGGATGTGGATTGGTGTTGGAGCAGAGAGCAGTTTGAAGGAGTTGGAGCAGAGTGGATTGGAGTTGGAGCAGAGAGCAGTTTGAAGGAGTTGGAGCAGAGAGCAGTTTGAAGGAGTTGGAGCATAGTGGATTGGTGTTAGAGCGGAGAGCAATTTGGAGGAGTTGAAACAGTGTTCGGTGTTGTAGCAGAGATCAGTTTGTAGGGAAGCAGAAGAGAGTTTGGAGAAGTGCTGTGGTGGGCTAAGAAGACCAAGACCCTAGGTAAAGGGACACCTGGCTTGTGCAGAGGGAGGGCAGGAAGCTCCACAAGCTGTAGGGCAGGAGAGGGAAGTAGCCTAGGGGAAGAAATCACTAGTTCAAGTGGTTTACTGCTATCCCTAGGGCCCCTGGGCTGGGACCCGGAGTAGAGGGTGCATCTGGGTCCCTCCCTCTCTACTCCCTGACTCTAGGATACTAGTGGGGCAGTTAATACCCTGTCAGGGGCAAGAAATGGTGCCCTGACCCCCCCCCCTCAAGAAGAGAAAGCATGGGACCCATCATAATAGTGCCGGCAATTTGCCACAGCGGTTGGTCTTTGGGTTTGGCTTCTGGCGTATCCGTCAATGGCTGGGCCAAAGGGATCCCCTCGGCTGCTCCTTCATCCTCTTTGAATCTGTCACTGATGTAGCGCTTTCTCCATGGATGGTCGAAAACCTCTGGGGCTTAAACAAAATCCAAAGTTCTCTCCGGGGTGATAAAGGAGTCCATGTTTCCTCTCAGCCTTTCCGCAATTTCTAAAACACGTGTCCTAGGTAAGAGATGGCCTCCTCTGCCCAGTGCTGGGAATTATGGGGTGATGGTGCTGCACTCTGATTGGCAGAGGGCATTGGGAGGAGTTCTTAGAGGGGTCACATGACCCTCTTCGGGTGCTTCACCCCCCTCCTGCAACCTGTCCCATTTTGGTCAGATCTCCTCTCGGGGTTGTCCTCTGTGGCCAAAATCCATCGCAATTGGTAGAGGGCGATGGTAGGAGTTCTCAGAGGGATCACACGAACCACTTCTGCATTGGTCACCCCACCCCAGAATTTCCCCCAATTCTTAAAATCTCTCCTTGGGGTGGTCCCCAGTGGCTGAAACTCCTCCTGATTGGTAAGGGGCAGTGAGAGGAGTTCTTAGAGGGGTAAGGAAGACTAGGGGTCTCCAAACTACAGCCCGGGGGCTGGATTCGACCCACAGCGTCGATTTGTCCAGCCCTACGGGCCCCAGCCGAGCAGGCATGTGGAGAAGCTGCTGCTGCCCCCCTGTGCAAGCTGCTGCCAGTGGCCCTGTGGCGGGGTGACCACCCGCCCCCTACCAGAAGGGGCTTGGAAAAGCCCCAAAAGGGGTTTGAAACAGCCAGGGAAGGGACTGTGGCTGGGAGCCTGCAAACTCCCAGGTTGATTGGGAGTTTGGCTCAGCTGTGTGGCCACGCCCCAAACACTGCCCAGCCAGGATATAAGGGCTGGGAGACAGAGAAGCAGTCAGTCTCCTCTGTAGTCAGAGGGGGACAGGGCCTGGCTGCAGGGAGCCTTTATCAGAGTATCCAAACTGGGACAGGGCGTGGGCGAGGCAGCTGGGAGCCAGGGAGCCTAAGCTCTAGTGCGAGGGCCCCAGTTTGCTGAACCTAGAGAAGGCCCGACCCACGGGGTACTGGGGGCTGCAAGGGGGCGGCCCAGGGCTAGTAATAGAAGCAGCAGGCCAACCCCTTCTTGCCGGTGATGAGTAGCCACGAGACTGCAGTCAGCCTCAGGGAACTGAGGCCAGTGATGACTGGCAGTGGCGGTATCTGAGGCAAGTTGGGGACAGTGGGTGGTGGGTTCCCCCAGGGAGGGGAGACCCTAAGACCAGGGGGGGTACTGCAGGGGTGCAGCACCCTCAGCAAGGGGCTCCGGGGTCCGGGAGGGGCACGGGGCCAGTGTGGAGAAGCGGACGTCGGCCCGGCAGAGGGCGCTCCAGGGTCAAAGAGCTAATTCTCATGACGACCAGACGGGGGCGCCGCCGGGTGAGTGACCGACCCCGTCACAGGCCCCATGTGCACAGGGGTGACTGCCCCCGTAGTTGGGCTGGAGGAGCAAAGGGATGAGTGCCCCGTGGCGTGGCCCACTCCAAGGCCCCCGCTCCAAGGCCCCCGCTCGCTCAGCTCTCTTCCCCCTCCCCCACTCCAACAGCATCGGCTAGGCCGGACGCAGCTGGCCGTGCCGTGCCCGGGCGCCTCCACCCCGCTGGCCCAGCGCCCCCTTCCCGCGCCCTGCCCGGCCAGAGCCCCCTGCCTGCGCCTATTGCACCCAGCCACCCTCCCGCCCTAGGCCCCTGATCCGGACCCTGCTTCCCTCTCAGCGGCATACGCAAGAAGGTGTCATAGAATATAGTGTATATAGGAATTTCTTCTTACTTTAGGAAGTGTATTAAACTTTAGTGTATCAAGTTCCCTGGTATTATCCAAAACCCTTTGTGTTCCAAATTGAATAAAACAAGTATTTGCATTTTAATTTAACCCTTCTATTTGGTTTTGAACTAGGCTGTCCTATGAAAAATTAAACACAACAGTTCTAGCCACAAGACAAACACCACACAGCAGGATATAGAACACAAAACACAATCCCTATTGTGCCAATAAATGCATGGTATATCGGCATCAGTTTCTTCTGATTTTCTGAAAGACAGAAAGAACATATGTCTACCTCTCTGGGGCAGTCAGTCATTGCTTAAAATATACTTTTTATACGAATACCCTTATTGAATGCAGGCAAGACAGAGGAATTACCCCCATATTTTCTTGTTTTTGTTTCATAGGCAGGCCAGGTTTCAGTGACTTTTACCTTATCAGTTAGGTAATTTGCATTAACACAGATGCTTTCCTGCTTGCTTTTGGATCCAGAGCTATTCAAAACTTAAAGACTCTTCCTTAAAAGGGACACCATTGACCTTTACCAGAATTTTGATTGTCTTTTACTTTTAACTTCTGCTTTTGAAACACACAGCGATTTGAAAAGGGAAAACATCACCTATTATAGTTCCTTCGAGCCTAATAGGATTTTAATTAAGTAGCATTGTATAGTTACATTTTTCTATCCATTTGGGGTGATTAAGTTCCAGTAAAATCCCTTATGTTCCTTTAGCTAATTTGACTAAATGTTCACAGCCACCCTTAAATTATTTGTTTATCTCCCAAACCAGCACCCCAACAATTTCGATTTACCAGTTTCCTAAGTCTGTAATTACTGCTTGTCTGGGCCTGATCCTGCTTTTTTTTTTTTTTTTTTTTTTTTTTGCTGAACCATCTTTTTTCATGAGCACCAGCTGTGATTCACTACCAATGTAGCGAGGAGGGGGGGCTTTTTAACTAGCCCCCACTCCCTTCTGGTCTCTTTTTAAAAACATTTTTACTCACAAGGGCTACCCGAGTCCTTCCCTGTGAGGCTTCTCACCTGGGCAAAATGCATGGCCGATTAGTGTTTTAACTGTCCAATTTCCTCTTTATGGCAGGCATGCTACTCTTGCGGCTTATGCTGAACACAAATGGTTAATTTTTTTGACATGGCCTGAAGGACTGGTACTTGCTTAGCCAGTGCTTTCAGGCGGGTGCATTCTACTTTTTCTGCCTGTAAGTCCTGGTTCAAGGCTGAGACCACAGGATCGTAGGGGTGGAGATGAAGAGTGACTGAAGTTTAAAACTTCATTAATCAAATAAAACAGCAGCGAATGTGGGGACTACTTCCACGTCACTCAAAGGAAAGAAAAAGCATTAGTGCTCAAACCCTGACTTACTGTCATATGTACTAACGTGCTGCCCGGGCTAACCATCCCCGTTTGTAGGGAAGACCCAGAGAGAGGCGGATGGGAGGTAGCGGGAGGTTATCCTGCATACAGACTGTCCAGAGGTACACTGCACAAATTTCCAACTTGCTTCCGCTCTTGGGAGGGTTGTTTTACACTCTGGGCTCTCTTGGGGCAGCTCTTTCAGAGACCTTTGCTCAGTATTTCAGTCCAGGATAGCTGACTGTGGCCTCTTTATTGTCCCCAGACCTACTACCCCTCGGTGGGACCTTCACTTAGTATTATCCTGCTTAACTCAACAACCATTTGAGCCCCTAGCCCAGAGCTTTCCAAACTGTGCGCCGTGACACATTCGTGTGTCGGCAGCAGTGTGTAGGTGTGTCGCGGGAACTAAAAGCACTTCCCTTGTCAAAACTGCTGGAAAGCAAGCTGCTGCTGCTGGAAAGCAAGCTGCTGCTGCTGCAAGCTTGGCCAGTGCCGGCCAGCAGAAGGGGGGCGGGAGGGGGCAGAAAGCCCACTCCCCTCCTTCCCCTCGCAGAGACAGTCGAGTGAAGGAGGATTGCACCGCGGCCGCGGCAGGAGACTCTGTGGGCCTTGCATGCAGGTGCCAGGAGGGGGAAGGAGGGGAAGAGCCCAGAGAGCCTCCCCCCGCCCCACAACATGGCTCTGCCCCCCCTAAGGGTCCCCCGGCCTCCCCTTGCTGCCCCCTTACACCTTCTCCCCAGGAGCAGAGCATCCCTTCTCTTCAGTTCCGTGCAGCAACATGCTGCCTCCGTTGCTGCAGGGTCCTAGCGCCCTCCTACTTCTGCTGCCTGTGATGGGGGTGAGTATGCTGCTGCTGAGGGGTGGGGGGCAGGAAAGGAGGAAGCTGACCCAGAGCTTGCTGCTGCTGGCAGGGAAAGGGCTGGGGGGGGACGGGGAGTCCTCCTCTCTGGCTTCAGTCCCAGAGCAACCTGCCTGCACCCATCCCAAACTCATCCCCAGCCTGCCCTACCCCAGAGCCCACACCCCAGCAAGAGCTTATCCCCCCGCACCCCAATCCTCTTATTCCACCAAATATTGAAAAGCTGTGTTCATCCCATCAACCTCATACATCCCATTACAATGGTAAGTAGTTATTGGGGTTATTCAACTTTTTAAAATTCTTGCACATATTTACCTACTGTTACTCATAAATGACAACAATGTATGTTATTATTTTACAAATCATATATTTTTAAAAATATAAATGAAAGGTTTTCATGAGATATGTTGTGTCCCCAGACATTTCGTTATTACAATTTATGTATGTGTCCATATCTCTTATAATGGGTTAGTTTAACCTCCGGTTTGCTAGTAAAACTGAATTACTGTGTCGCGAAATGATGTATGTCTAAAAAGTGTGTCACCAACATGAAAAGTTTGGAAAGCTCTGCCCATGCCACTCGCTCCCTCTTGCACCTCTCCAGGGCATTGCTTTATTATACTGGCGTCTGTTTAACAGAAAGTTAACTTGATTCCTTCCCCCAATAGAAGTTAACTTTTTTGACATAATTAGCCTGAGGTACCCTCTTTTTAGTTCATAGGGAAAGGGCTTTCATCATTCTAGGGCTGATCTACCAGCCTTCCAGTCTCTTATAGCTGTCAGGTGTGACTTTATCACACTGTTTACTACCATTATTGAAAGGCAGTATTTGATTGACTGGATGACAATTGTATTTGAGCCAGTTCACAAATAGTTTCAGTCAATATTCAGTAAATAAAGAGCCAGATCCTATTGATCTATCTTAAGGCTTGTCTACGTGGAATGTGAGTGCACAGCAAGCCAGGGTGTCAATGTACAGTGCATTTGCAGGCCATGCACTGACTAGCCCTGGGGATTCTAGGACTGTGCACTAACAGTTCTGTAGCATTAAAGAGGAGTACAGCAGTGTGCATTGCACAACTTTTAGTGAGCAGTAGCAGGGCCCACATGAGGCTTATATGGCTCCCACTGCTGTATTATCTGAGCACCTCACAATCTTTTATACATTTATCCTCACCCCCCCACTGACCTAGGGGTGCATTGTTATCCTGATTTTACAGATGGGGAACTGAGGCACAGAGAAGCTAAGGGACTTGCCCAAAATCACATGTAAACTCCATAGGGTAGCAAGGGATTGAATTCTGGTCTCCTGATTCCTGTAACCCCTGGATTATCCTTCCTCTTTCAAGTAGTGACTGCTAGTCTAGTTCCACTTTCCAGTGGTAAATGGGTAGAACAAAACTCCACTCAGGTCAGTAGAGCAATACCAGTGGACATGAACCATCTGCCAACTAATTAAAAAGGTTTCTTGTGCTTTTACAGATGGTTTCTGGTTAGCTGATTTTTTTAGTTTGGTCAATTTTATCAGCAAAAGCAGGCCGCACTCACACATCTTATTCACAGCTACACCACGGCAGTGATCCTGGCTGTGGGGCACACTCAGGGAGCGCTGCCTCCACAGCATACTTTCCCTTTCCTCCTCATCCCCATGGAACTTCCAGCCATGGGTGCTCCCCAGAGTTCCTGTTCCATAGGCAAGAAGGAGGGTAAGTGGGGCAGCAGGGTGCTGCCAGCTTCTCCCAACCAAACCCATGAGGCAACAAACTGCAGCAACTTGCATAGTAACTCAAAGCCCTGAAGTCTTTCTGAGTGAGGTACCAGGGTACCTGGGTTAATGGGCCACATTAAATAGGAGGAGATGGCCTGCAGTGTTAAACCAAGGAATCTCAGCATGGAATCCCCTCGCTTTTGATGGAGTTCCCTGAAATGTGGGCATGCAGTGAGGGCAAACTCTGTGTGGAGGAAGGGGCAAATCCCACAGGAAATTCTGTAAGGGGATCTCTGCAGATTCAAGTCTTTCTGCATAAGGAATGATTGGAGGCTTATTGGATCCAATTAAAAATAGCTACAATTTTACAGTTTGTTTATAAATTTATTTGTACATATATACAATCAGCCTGGAGTCACATAACTATACTCCACAAACAATAAGTTGTCAACTCCTATACTTTGCAAATCAGATTCTGAGTCGAATTAGTTGTAGATTTTGTATTTTTTGGTACTGTGGTGAGATTTTGTCCTCAAAATAAAGCAGAAAACAAGGCCACATTGTGACATGCACATTAAGATTGCACAATACTGTATGCATGCCTATATCTTCACTTATTTTCCAGATGAAGTTCAGTGGTACTGTATTTACATTCAGCTTCTTGTAGGCAGGACTGTTTTTAAAAGAAATAAACAAATGTGGGGATACTCAAAGTGAAGGGGAAAAGGAAAAAACCTAAATCACTTAAGCACTGTTGTTGCTATGGAGATGAGGATTTTTATATTGAGTACAAACTCTGAGATCTAAGGCAAAGGAAGAAAGTGGAAGGAGCTGGAATTGTAGGACAGAAAATTACTATTTTGAAAGTGACTAGTTGAAACTACCTTCGTGTGAGTGCAGTGGCAGATTACCCACTGGGCCAGCAGGGCCCACTGGGGGACCCATGGAAAAATGCCCCACCAGTTCCCTGACTCACTCTGCCTGCCTGGTGCTCCTGCAGGGGAGCAGGGGAAGCCCCCACACTACAACCCCCCACCCCAACTGCTCTCCCCAGCAGGATCACTGGGAGGGAGTGAGGAGGGAACTACAGGCAGAAGGGATGGGGAGGGACCCTCACTTGCTCTGGCCCAGGGCAAACCCCTAATCTGCACTGTGTGAGTGAAACATAACATCTTAACAGACTAAGGAGGTGTAGAATAATGCATTACTCATGTCCTTTATGCTATTTACTTTTCTCAAAACATTTAATTATCCAGATCTCTAGGTCCCTTTGCCACGTATTAACAATGCAAGCCAACAACCCCCCTCCCAAATATAGCAGCCACTAAAAGAAAAGAAACAATGAACAGAGTAGCTGCAATTCCCAACACTCAGTGTACAAATCCCAGTCCTCAGTCCATGCCCCTTCCACAAAAGCCTGGGACATGGGATCAGCTGTGCAGCATGTCCTGAGGATCAACAGATATGGGCTACTTTGAACCAAGCTGGGGACAGAAGCCTTAAAGTTCAGCACTTGTGAGAGAGAGCCCTGTCATCAGCTCGCTTTTAAAACTCAGCTGGCTTCATCTTGAACACGCCTGCTGATTGGATCTGTGGTCTCATGACACCAGCATTACAGTGGACTGAGGTGCCAAGTCATTCTGAACTCAGCAATCAGCTGCTGAAGGTCACAGAGCCCTAGGCTTTGAGCATAGTGAGAAGCTTCAGTAAGCCAGGGAGTCACTGCATTCTGTACTACTGTCTCTTTCCTTAATGACTGAAAGGGTATGGTTAGACTGGCGCTTTGTAGCGCTAAAACACTTCTTTAGCGCTACAATTTGTCTACCCGAACACACTTAAAAGGCACATTTTGCGCTTTTACTGACGGTTTAAAGCGCTTCTGTTAAACCTCAAAACGAGAGGCATAAAGCTTTTAGCACTACCGTTTTAGCGCAAGGGTTGCAATGTGCACACCCCTTGCGTGATAATGAGCCTCCAGCCTCCAGCATCCCGGCCCAGAATTCCCAATTACATCCTCTCTGGCCACCACTTAAAACTCTTCAGTCCCGTCCTCAGGTGACCCCATGTCAGACCCTCCCCCATATTCCATTTGAAATTAGAAAAACGGGTCCCCTGCCTCTGCGGGCAGCAGGTCTGCCGGGTCCCCGCCGCTGTCCCGGGTCCCCGCCGCTGTCCCGGGTCCCCGCCACTGCGGACGGCAGGGCTGCTGGGTCCCCGCCGCTGTCCTGGGTCCCCGCTGCTGCGGGCAGGGCTGCCGGGTCCCCTGCCGCTGCTGGCAGCAGGGCTGCGATTTCCCCCTGCATCTGTGGGCGGCAGGGATGCCGGGTCCTCCCCTGCCCCGGTCCCCACTGCTGCGGGCAGGGCTGCGGGCGGGCTGCCTTGTCCCCGCCGGTGGCGGCAGGGCTGCCGGTTCCCCGCTGCTGCCGGCGGCAGCCCTGCCACGCTCCCAGCCGCTGTCCTGGGTCCCCGCCGCGGCCAGCTGCATGCGGGTCCCCCAGCCCACCGCCGCAAGTTGCGGCGGCAGGAGCTCGCGACCCCCCCAGGGAACACACACACACACACACACACACACACACACACACACGCGCGTCTCGACCCCCAAGTTTGAGAACCCCCCCAAATAAATGGTTGTGGAAGGGAGGTGTGTGTGCAGAGCCTGTCAGTTTTGGAAAAGTAACTGACAGCTGGAAGTTCCCTCCCTACGCACAGGTTCCCAGTTCCCCCTCACCCCACTCCTTTGCAAAGCAGGTTGCACCCAGCTGAATGCTGGGATACCTGCCCTATCCCGCTACTCTCACTGCCGCCAGAAGCTCTGCAAATGTGTGCATTCTTTGGCGCTACAGGGATTTAATGTGTACAGCCTCTAGTGCAAAGCCTATTGCGCTAAATTGGGAAGCGCTACAATAAACCCCGCTACAATCTGTAGTCTAATCATACCCAAAGAGGTTAGGACTTTGGTAGTATTTCTCAAGGACAAGATAGCAATTCCAGGTACACAGTATTCAATTTAGATAATACTGGGGTTGTTGAGTCAGTACTGAACCAGAGGGAAGACGTGTCATGAACTTGATTTCAGGGACTGAGGGGAAATGGGCTAGATTTTGCTTGCAAACACCCAGCCCAGTGTTTGTGTGTCTGGTGATTTATCAGAATATTTGTAAAGGGATTTATAATCGGGTAATTCATGCCTTGGAATGCTTTGGACATACTGTAGATTAGGGATTTCATTTTTGAGTTTTTTTTCCCTAGTGTTTATAGTAACTGAAAATTAATCTAAGTGCAACATATTAATCTCATATAGAGCAAGTCATAACTGTATGCCTTCCAAAGGCCCTGGATGAGGAACAACTACAGTGTAATATCATTACCTTATGGGAAGTCTGCAAAAGACTAGCCTACAGAGAAACATTATCTTTCATATTTGCTGCCAGGATCATGACTCCTGCAGCAACAGTTTTGTTTGTGATGTCACCATCTAATGTGCAACTCTGAAAGAATATTGTCTTCCAGAACTCCTCAGAGAAGCTGTCTGACATCAGCTCTCACTCAATCAAAGCAAGATATTTTCATTTGTGGCTCTGATCTGATGCCTTTTTAAAAAAACAAAACAAAACAAAAATACATTTGCAAGCTGCTGCCATTAAAAGATGTAAAAACCATTCCATCTTTCCCATTTCTAGAGATGAATCAAGAAAGCAGTTATTCTAACCTGATTAGATTTAGGCTGGTTCAAAGTTCAGGTTCAAGCCCAATCTGGTCAGATTCAAACTATGTCAAAGTATCACAAACCATGCAGATGAGACATGGTCTTTAATGGTACATCTCTCTCACATCACCAGAGCAGATGACTGGAAATGTCATAAGATATGATATTTTGAGATGTCCACTAACTATGGTCACATGTGAACCAGATCTGGGAAACAGGTCCCTTTTGTTCTGAAAACCGTATTGGAGGTTCAGATCCAAGTAATTAAAATCCTAAATTCAGGGGGGGGGGGGGAGGGGGTTCTGATTTAAGATTCCAGTTTGGGCTTTTCTCTACCCATTTCATTCTAGAAAATGAGAAAGTGAAATTAGATCCAACCAGTACTGAAGTCAGTGGAAGCCTTTTCTTTTTACTTCAATGGGCATGGGAATAGGCTTTTAAACAGATGAATGTGACACTCATCTTCCCTATCTCAACTTTAGCATTTCAGCCATTCCTGTGGTTTAAATTCTGAGTTCAGTTCTCATTTCATCCTGAAAGCAAGAAGCACACTGTCTGACACAGAGAAATTCTTCATGGAAATACCTACCAGAAATCTCATACGAGAAGGTGTATTTTTGTTTAAAATCCTCTGTTGTCTCCGATTCAAAATCCAAAGGTGATAACATGCATAACATTTCTGTGTGATTCATAAATTCAGTGACTCTGTCAACATTAACATATGAATTGACCTTTTAGTTAGTGGAACAGATTTTTTGTTTCTTTAATTAAAAAAAAACCTTCAAAGACTAGACTTGAGCCTTGCAAACTTCCAGAGTGCAGCATTTCAAAGACTAGGAAAATGTCCTCTGAGACAGAACCCAGTACACTGGACCTCAATTAGATTTTGACCTTCTTCAACCACAAAGGATTGGGAGAGAGACTGTTTGCTACTTGCTTCAATTAAATTGGGTCCTGAGAGAGACAGATGAAGCGATTCAAAGAAGAGAAATACAGTTAACAGAATTGCATTCAACCATTTGTCTGAAATAAATCTTATTTACTTTATTCACCCACTACATTAATACAATATTCCACACTTTACTCAGAAAAGTGACATTTAATTAAGTTTTCAGGATTTAACATTTAAAAAAAAGCAAGAATAAGTTTTCAAAGTGGGAATCCTGTGTTCTAAATATGTTCAAAAGCATCATTGGGGTGGGGGGATAGCTCAGTGGTTTGAGCATTGGCCTGCTAAACCCAGGGTTGTGAGTTCAATCCTTGAGGGGGCCATTTAGGGATCTGGGGAAAAAAATCTGTCAGGGGACAGTACTCAATCCTGCTAGTGTAGGCAGGCGGATCCTGCTAGTGTAGGCAGGGGACTGGACTCGATGACCTTCAAGGTCTTTCCAGTTCTAGGAGATTGGTATATCTCCATTTATTATTATTATGGTCCAAAAATACACCTGTCAATAGGAGAATCAAAACCCCTTTGGGTCGGCTTGAAAAGCCTAAGGCACAAGCATAACACTTTAAAATGACATCCTGCTACAGCATGGCATTAAAGCAGGAACACAGATAGACTCTGATTAGACCCTTTTATCTCAAAGTGTACAATTTGATTTCACAGAAATTATACCACAGAAATACCTTTCTACTAAATCACAGTGTTCCAAAATTTCCACTATCAGATAACAGAGCCCAAATGAAAGTGATATCAACTACTGTACACAGGGTTCCCAGAGAGCTTGTTTATAAAAAAAAAAAGAGCTAAGAGCTTCTCCTCTTCCCCCCTCCTCCAAGAAGTTCTGATCTTTCTCTAGCCACAGAATAGCCAGAGCAATATGAGGAGGGTCAAAAGAGGCTGATATTTTGTTCATTAAATGTTAATTTCTGTCTCACATTTACAGGCTGAGGTAACAAAGTCCTGTGGCACCTTAAAGACTAACTATAAAGTTTTGAAGCATAAGCTTTCGTGGTCTAATACCCACGCTTATGCTTCAAAACTTTATAGTTTAAGGTGCCACAGGACTTTGTTACCTCTGCTATTCCAGACTAACATGGCTACCTCTCTGATTATTTACAGGCTGGTGATACTATTGAAGGCTGTGGCATAGCCCTGTCTGAAGAATCTGAAATTGGGATAAATAGACTGAAAAGGTTATTGATCAATGCTTGTACACTTATCTCATTTACTTCCAATATGTCCTTGGCTACAAATCCATTTTGACCTTCTCCTAGAACATTAAAAAAATAACATAAAAAGCTAACAAAATAGATCATTATTAACGATGCTCTAGAATCCCTAAAAAAACCTTATAGGTGTTAGGGAGAACTCATTGTCAAGTACGATTTATGAAACCTTGTTAAATGTACTTAATATAACTGCACTAATACCCCCTTGACAAAAAGCCCTTAAGAAATATAGTGCTTCTTTTGTACAATAAAAAAGGCTAATTTAGCTTGTCATAACACAGAACTGAATTAATGCAGAAGTCAAAGTGCTCTCATTTGAATTATTAAATAGAAATATTATATGATAGCATGGCTGTTCCTAATATCTATTGGGTTTTTCTTCCCTTGTCATGTAATAGTTATGTCTATTTAATGCGACTGTGGTCAAATGAATAGGGAGCTACCTTCTCTGCCCCCATAAAAGAACCTTCTGAAATGTCACTCTTTATAATATCAGCCCTTTTACTGTGTTATAGATTTGCACTAATTAGGCCAAATGTTTTATTATAAAATTCCAGTTCAGTAAAGGAGATTACATTTTTTTGGCTTTGTGTGTGTGTGTGTATATTTATTTAATAACCATTCTTTCTACTAAGAACTGGTAGCTCTGGTTTTTTTGGTCTATAAATTGCAAACTTTCCCCTCCCTCTCAGTTTGGCAGAAACCAGGTGAAAAGTTTTATTGAATGTAAAACATATTGTTGGACATCGACTGGCACTGAGCCTAGACTGGCAGATGGTGATGATGATTGGTGGTAGATTCTTGTGAAGAATAAGACACTTCCTGCTGTTGAGTAGCAAAATTAATAAATACCTGCAAGACACAACAGAGAAAGGCTTATGGGATAGCAATACATGAGCTAGAACTTTGTCTCTTTTCAGGCCACTTTTATTAAGACGCTTTCTAAAGCAAAACAGTAAAAGTCCATGTTCAATATTGATGAAATCCCTTCAGAGTGACATTTGATCTAGAGCAGTTTACAAACAAATTTCTCTTCACCTCTACATCTTCAAGACAAATAAAAATGATGATAAAATAAGTTCAAATTCTATATGGTTATCCGCATTCCTTGACGATACTGGATTTTGGCCTGTATTGAATAAACAAATCAATATTTTCTAAAAAAATTAGAGAGGGGCCTAATCCTGCTTCCATTGACTTGGCAAAACTCCCATTGACTTCAGTGGTGCAGAATCTATGCCCAGATATTTAATGCTAAAATTTATATTGAGTAACCTTCTGAACACTGTGAACTGATGTGGGCAAACATCCATTTGAATCTCAAATGTCTGTTCTATTTAGTTGGGTCCTCTGGTTGTTTCCTTGTCACCTACATTCACATGAAAGGGTTTTTCAATCACTTGGATATTTGAGGAATTCATTCACGAGTAAGTATATTTGTTATTCAGTTGTCACTATTATCCTATTTAAAACTTTCACCTATTCAGTCAGGGTGCAAAAACAATATCATGTGACTGAGATGAGCAATTACTCACCATAAATAATGAAGAGCAAAACAAGCTTGAGTGAACAGTCGAGGAACAACCCACAGGCTGTTTGTTTGCACAAGTTGTTCATTGAATAATTAAAGCAGCAGGAGCTGATAGATTAATACAAATCAAAGTCTGTTCATGAATGATTTGCACTTGGAAAAAAGAGCTAATCTCACAGCAAATATTATACATAATTAATGTTCTGATCAGCTCGGCTTCTCAGCATTTTCAGACTATATGTGGGAAGTTATATCCTTAGATGCTGTAGGACACGCTGTTAGGGCTAACTCAGTTTCCCTCGCTCCTTCTCACCATGTATTCTTCCTCACCAGCAATCACATAGTTAAACTCCCAAGGGTTGTAAATCATTCGCTTGAGGCTTTAGAAGTTCAGTGCAATAGTGCTTGACAACAGGTTGTTTCTGTACTGTTATCTATACCGAGAATGTGACCTTGCCTAAACAATTACAGTCTGTAGGCCTCACTAGATGAGCTAGTGTGTTCTATCTCCAGATTGCATTATATGTATGTAACGACTTTGCTAGAGAACGAATAGACTCTTATTCATAAGCTTGTTGGCATCATGTAAGCTTTCTCAAGGTCCCCACACCAGGTGCCTCAAGAGGGCACTGAGCTAGGATTGATGTCGGGGTTTGCTGATGCGCATGCTTAGGCTGACCATACGTCCCATTTTGAACGGGACAGTCCCGTTTTTTTACATATTTTTGACCGTCCCGTCTTTTTAATAAAAATATGAAATTTGTCCCGTTTTTCATTAAAAAAAACGGGATGCGGCTTATTTCAGGGACCCACGGCCGGGTCCCGCCTCCTCCCACAGCCCTTCAGTCCCTTCCCCTCCCTGGCCTGCTCCCCCCTCCCCTCTGCCGCCGCCGCTGCAGAGCCCGCGCGGCGCGATTGGCTGGACCGCCCCCATGTGTTGCGGGAGCGGCACAACGGCAGAGTGGAGCTCCTGGCCGGGCAGGGCTGCCTGGTGCCTCGCTCCCCCCCCCACACACACACACACGTGGAGGAAACTCAGCGTAGGTAGGGGCTGGCGAGGGGGGGCGCAGCGGCGGGGCCTGCAGGGGTGGGATGAGCTGTGGGGGTCATGGGGGAGGTGGGAGGCTGTGGGGGGTGGGGCTGTGTTTTGAGGCCCTTGGGAGGGCCTGGGGGGTGTATTGGTTGCTAGTGGGGGGCTATGGGGAGAGGTTGTGTAGGGAAGGCTGTGGGGGTGTAAGGGGCTGGGGGGTTGGTAGTGGGATGGTGTTGGGGGGTCTGGAGGTGGTTATGTGAGGGTTGGGTATTGGGGACTTTATGGATATGGGGGGGGGGGCGTTGTAGGGTTATATTTGGGGTCTGAAGGGAGTTATAACCCCGTCCCGTTTTTGCCATCCCAGTGTCCCGTTTTTGTCACAAGGAAATATGGTCAGCCTACACATGCTTCACGTAGGTCTTTCCCTCCCTCCACCCATTCCCCTCCCCTTTGAATATACTCTATAAAAGTTTGCTTGGTACTGATAATAAACGGAGCTGCTGCTAACCCCCTTTCTTGACCGAGAGGAGGGTGCCTCAGTTTCCCCTTTGATCAAAGTTGAGTTGTGTGTTTCTTCAATGGTCTCTGACAGCTTGTGAGCTCCTTGCCTCAACGCCGCCACTACAATCCGGAGTGTACGGTAAGGGGGAGAGACGCGCCATTAATTTTCCCCTGACAACGGCACCCAGGAATTTCATGATAATCTCTATATTATACATGGTGTAAACCCAGGATTTCATAGGCATAAGCAGGAATCCCTTCTATCTGTGCATTTCTACTATGCCTGATGCATTGGTACATAGGCTGCAAATGCAAGTAAACTGCATAACATTTGCTTCAAAAGAAAAGATCCCAACCACTTGCACTAAAAGAGAAAAGCCTTTAGTTAGAAGGTTCTTGTGGTTTATGAATCGCACTAGGACAGCTCTAAATGAACTATATACTGCAATATTCTACTGCATACATAATTAAAGTGGCACAGCATATTCAGAAAAAGAGAGGAGGAACATACCTGCTCTAAAGTGGTTTCGTTAATGGAATAATGTTTGATTTCCAGCAGAACTTTGTGGTTGTCTAAAACTTTGAAGAGCTCTGGTAAGCAGCCCCATCCATATGGTACACGATACGCCTGCAGATTAAGATGCTGTTCCTTCAAACAAACATGAATAAATGCTAGTGAATATTCTGATCAAGTTATATTTATTTGCTACTGGCCTCGTTTCAATATGAGCCTCAGCTGAAAAATAGGATTCTGTAAGAATATACTTACTCTTGATTGTAACATTGTAAAAGACACAACATAGTGTGGTTCAGAAAAGATCTTTCAGTTTTCACAAAGCTATCACAATGGCATTGAAAGACAGCTCACTGTTTGCAGCTGCAGAGATGTATTTTTCTTATCAATTTTAAAGTTAGAGATGGCTGAAAACAAACCCAAAAGATTCAGACACTTCGGGGAATGGAAAACATTTCAGAAACCACATTGAAATCAGCATGTCACACCTAGTATCTACAATGGCCAAACCGAAACCTCAAATCAGAATCCTACCCTGACACCCAGGGTACTAGAAACCCAATCATATTCACTATACAAAATTCTACAGTTTGGGACCATCTACTTTTATAGGACATATTTTCAGAGATAGAGTTCTAAATTACACCTATAAAGAATCAATTTTACTTGTGAAAATATATATTTCAATCTACTGAGTTTGATATTTATGCCTGAACACACATTTTGGGGATGCAACAGATGGCTGTGGTATGTTTGAAAGCATTACCCTTTTATGCTGTGATATATTGTATCATACAATATATGTAAATCCAGGACACTTTTATGGTTACAGGGAACACACCAATTGACTTTTCCTCTGTGACATTAGAAAACAGACAGAGGTGCTTCAGAGCACTGGGCTCTAGCCATCTTACTCCAGATATTGGCAAGATTTAATGAAGTTTACTTTTATTAACTAGTGGGTACCGCATCTATCTATGTATGTAAGCAGTGTCAGGGTGAGTGACATCCGGTGGTGAATTGCAGGAATTGCAGTGACTTTGCAGTGTCAGGATGAGTGACATCCGGTGGTAAATTGCAGAAATTGCAGTGACTTTGCAGTGTCAGGATGAGTGACATCCGGTGGTGAATTGCAGGAATTGCAGTGACTTTTGGAAAATAACACCTTATTTGCATAGACACACCCACCGCTCCTAGCCTGCGCTCTAACAGCCCAAATGGTCACTTTGGCTACTGTGGGACCCCCAGTTTCTGTAGTATTGGGGCCAGAATGATAAAGTGTTGATTAACCTGTTTATGTAAATGAGGGGTTGGGACATGTATTTGGCCTTTGGCATGCTGGAGGGACTCGCCCTCACCTAAGTAGCGCTCACTAGACAAGGGACAGGGGTTCCAAAACCCACTGAATGGAGAGAGGCTGTAGGCAGGCTTCTGTACCTTGTGGTGAGGACCTTATCTGAGGGTATTACAGGCCTATTGCACCTGGCCTCTCTCCCCTGAGGCATGTTAGAGCTGACTTTTGCTTCTATTAGGAGTCTAACTTCAGCCCACTAAGCTGAAGTCACTTTGGGTCCTGTGGTGCATCTGCACTAAGGCTTCCCCCATGAGCTGAAATCATTTGAGATCTGAGATCACTAAGCCCTGTAGGGGGGGTGAAATTGTGTTGCTGAGCAGTGGATGGAGTAGAGCCATTTGGATCACCGCTAGTGGAGTAGCTGGTGATGAGCAGCAGATGACGCCACAGCAGACAGAGCGGGAGCAGTTGGGTGGCTGCTAGCGGAGTGGGTGGTGATGTGCAGCAGCAGCTGCCGCCGCCTGTGAATAGAGCGGAGCCATTTGGGTCACCGCTAGTGGAGTGGCTGGCGGTGTACAGCGGCTGACAGAGCAGAGCGGCTGGAGAAAGCGGAGCAGTTCCTGGGCACCTGATGGGACGGCCCATGGTGAGGACTGCAGCACGACCCCATGGAGAGGCGGGGCAGTCGGCCTCTGACCACGTAAGGTGCCCCTTAACCTGCCCCCCCTTCCTCCCCGGTGGGGAGGTACAACTCTGCTATGAACTTTTGAACTCTGCTGGGGCTGTTGGACTTTTGGGACCTTGGGTGACTTTGGGGCTTGTGGGACTCAAGAACCCAAGGGAAAGGACACAGCCCATTTGCGTGTGTGTGTGTGGGGGGGGATTCTGGTTCATGGTTTGGTTTGTGACTTTTGTTTGTGGTGTTTACCCAATAATATGCCACAGTGTTTCTCTGGGTCATTAAAGGGGTTTTGGTACACTCAGACTCTGTGCTTGCGAGAGGGGAAGTATTGCCTCTTAGAGGCACCCAGAAGGGTGGTATATGGTTGTCCCAGGTCACTGGGTGGGGGCTCAAGCTGGTTTTGTATTGTGTCATTAGAATGGAACCCCTGGATACTGAACCCGGCCCTTGTTGCTGCCAACTCTGATGGGCAGAAGGGTTACATTTATAAAAGTAAAATGGTGTATGCGTGTGTGTATGTACGCTGCCTTACTCCTTCCACACTGTTTGAGCTAGAGACTTGAAATTTGGTACAGTTATAGGCTTTAGGGTCCTAATCAGGGTAAGAGTCGAAAATTTTTCAAATCTCACCTCTGACGCCCCCTAGGGGTGAAATTCTTTAAAGGCCAATCACATCAGCTGGGCACCTGCTGTTCTCTGTGACATAGTTATGATGTCATAATACCCCCCTCCAACGGACCCCGCACTCAGCTCTCTGCCCCCTCCTCCCTCCAACGGACCCCGCACTCGCTCAGCTCTCTGTCCCCTCCCCCCTCCAACAGACCCCGCACTCGCTCAGCTCTCTGCCCCCTCCCCACCTCCAACGGACCCGGGCAACGCCAGGTATTTTTGCTAGTTTTATATAAAATACACACAAACCAACTGATCCTGGGTTACCATTAGAGGCTATTATGAACACAGCTAAGAGCAAAAATGTGTGACTTATAAATCAGCAAAAATAGTTCGTGCCTGTGAAAATGAAAATCGCAGTATATCTATAGGCTTATATACTGTACCTCATAAGTAGATATCCACCTATTTATCTGAATGGATGGACTAAAGAAAAGAAAGAGAAATGAAAGGAGGAGTTAAAATATCTTGAGAGAAAATGTCTAAAATATTATATAAGTGAATCACTTGGTTAGGATGCCCACTTCCTTGCATTATTTCAGCCTTAGGAGAATTCCCTTATTTTAAATCTGAACTCAAAAACAGGCAACCTGTTGTGAAAGGAGAACAAAGTTGTAGAAAAACATATCAGTCAACTATTAAATATATATTTGAGAACTTTTCTTGGGATGACATGTATACATAGTAACTGCCATCCAACAATCAAGAGTTAACACATAATGATATTGGAAAGACTACAGCATTTGCTTATGCTTAAAATAGAAGGACATCTGAGGCATTTTAGATGTCACTGTGTGGTAGCTGTGGATAAATGTTGACTTCCTAATGCAGTAAGATCACCGGCCTTCCATTTCCTAGGTACAGGGTCGACTGGGTGAGGACAAAGAAAAATATGGTGTTGCTGATGTATTAACTCCAAAATTACTTCCATTCACTTCAGTGGACATAGAATCAGGCCCTGTGGACATGTACTGGAAACTCTGAGTTTGTAAATGCCAAAAATAAGAAAAGGGAATTGCAGGTCATGAACCAATAACATTTGCTTATGCTGCTGAAATGGCCCCACTCTACATCTGGGATTAATCTGCACCATATTGTGGGTGACAATTTAACAGTTACACACATATCAATTAAAATGAGTAGCCACATTGATCAGGAAAGAATGAAAAACCAGCTAGTTTATTCAAATTTACCTTTTGTTAATGGTCTCAAAGACCTATCCTTGGCAACTGCTATGAATAGAGAATTTCAGCCGTACCTTAAACTGTGTCCCTGGAAAATGTAGCTGCAGATAGTCCAAAATAGCACTGTGGTTACTTGTTTCTTTGTTAAGCCAAAGCTTGACTGAATAGCCATCTCCAAACCTGAAGGCATTGAGCAGAGACACAGATGTACATGTTCTTTTCCATAACAATGAGAAGAATGCTCAACTAAACTGATTGTCACACAGTGTTATCAAGAAACAGCATAGATGCCTATTGTATTACCACCATTGGGATTTTAATATTATATTATCATCAAGCACACACTGATAACCACAAGAAACAGACACTGTCATTGATACTCATAATCCCACAAAACTGTTATTTATAAAGGAGGATGTGTCTTAATGACTATACAGCTTTGAACAGTCAGTGGAAGATGGCATTTGTTACCAGAACCAAATACAGAAAAGGAAGCGTAGGAGGTCTATTTTTCCTAGTGGGAGAGAGAAAGTATTAAACTGTAGATGATCCTAATCTATTGCATCTAGTGAGACCTTGCCATGGAGGTGCTCAACTGTTTTATAAACATGGGTATTATCTGTATTTTACAGAAGTAGAAAGTAAGACATAGAGTTGTTAAGTTATTTTTCAATGTTTATACTACAAATCAGCAACATTTAAGAACACAACGCAAGTCTCCTGATTCTTAGTTTCCTACTTTAACTACTTGTTAACTACTTGTTAACACGAAAGCTTATGCTTCAAAACTTTATAGTTAGTCTTTAAGGTGCCACAGGACTTTGTTACCTCTGCTATCCCAGTATTGTTCAGCCTGTACCCTAAATTCCCTCTTACAAGCAAACCACTCCCATCTGCTTCACTTACATCTGGACGAGGTAATGAGTTGTCAGCTAAGTGAGTCAGCTGAATCTACTTTCTTATTAAAATCAAGGCTTGTTAACAGAGTTGGGTGTTTCAGACAAACTCTGCTGTAACACCCTGGCTACAGAGTGCTACATGGAAGGTTTATTATTCACTGTTGAATTAGGAAACATCGGGGGAAGGGGGGGGGGGTCTCTGGCTTTTATGCCATAATTCTGCAAGTGCCACAAGGTGGGGGTGTGTGTGAGAGATGGCCACTAGGGGGCACTGTGTGTGTGCATGCTCACGCAGGCCACAAGGGGGCGCTCTGTGCGTGTCAGTGTGTATGTGTGAGAGAGCTGGGGGTGCTCTGTGTGTGTGTGTATGTGTGTGTGTGTGTGTGTATGTATGAGAGAGAGAGAGACACACACACACACACATGGGAGCGGGGGGGGGGGGGACGGGGCGCATGTGCATGTGTGTGCTATGCAGGACCTGAGGGAACTTTGTGTGTGTGTGTGTGTGTGTGCGCTACACAACAGCAGTGTTTATAGGGGGTAATTGTACCCTGCAGTCAATTTTTTGCCAGTATTAAATTGCCTGGGTGCAGGGTCTTCATGGCCCTCACAGCCCTGGGACAATGCAGGGGGCTTGGTCATGAGGGGTGGGGGGAGCCGTCGATGGCACCTTGCCACCTAGCCTCAGATCTGTTGGGCATCAAGGCAGCGTATTTGGACGCGCTGGGTTGGCGGTGCTGCGGTTTGGGGCTCGCTGAGCCGGGGGTGGGTCCGACTGGGCCCGAGAGCTGTTGATGCCATGGCTGCTATTGAGCTGCAGATCAGCCTTAGTCACAGCCAGGCTGGCCGTATTTGTTCCTGATGCCCCCTGGCTGCGGGTGCTCCCTGTGCTGCATTGGCTGGGCAGCAGGGCAGCAGTGAGCTCGGGGCCAAACGGACGTTCGGTGTCAATGAGTTGAAAAAGGCCCGAGTGCATTTGGGTCTTGCACCCCGGCACACGTGTCACTGTGGCTAGGAGGGGCCTGCTCAGGTCTCAGCCTAAGCTAGTGCCCAATGCCAGGCTGGGCAGCACTAGTTGGGGGAGAGGGTGTTGGGCAAAAATCCCTTGTTGCCTCAACAGGGTCCCTGAACATAGACTAGGATTCAGGCTGCAGCCCACGTGACATCTGTCCTCACCCAAGAGCGTCCTCGCTATGCTGACCTGGCCAGCCAGTAGCCAGGTGCTGTGGGTGGGGGGGATTTGGGGCAGAGAGACCCTCTTCTCCCTGGGTTGGAGGTTCCAGAAACCCAGGAAGCTCTGCAGTCCCCCGGAGCATAATGCGCCGCACTTGCGTGCTAGTTGGGCTTTTTCCAGTACCTCACGGCCCAAACTGAGGCCTGCCTCTTCCTCCCAGCAACCCCTGGGGGACAAATTTGGCAGTTTGGCTCTGGATCCAGAGCTGATCTCTGGGGCTAATACAAATTAAGATTGAAATCCATCTAATCTGCAGCACCTAGAAAGGCCCAAACCAGAGCACTGGCTGTGACAAGCTCCCTCTGCCTGCCCCCTGGTGCTTAGACTTTGATCCAGGGGTTATTGCGATAGAGACGGGAGCTGTGGGGAGTGCTGCTCACCCAGGGCAGGGCAAGATACGTGCAGATCTTAATTAGTCCCATGTGCTGGTGTGAATCTGGACACCCCCACACTTTGGAGGAGGCTGGATCTGCGGACTGGCTTGCAGCCCATGGCTGTTCCCAGTGGGGGGGGGGGGGCGGGGTTCAGCCCCAACAGGCTGGAGGGTTTGTGTGTGGGGTGGGTGGTTTCAGCCTTCTCCCCCACCCCACACACACGAGGGGCAAAGAACTGGGTAGGTCAGCCTAGCCTGGGAACCTTGTCCCAAGGGAGTGGCAGGGTCGAGGTGTAAGTTACAAGGCTCTTCCCACCCCGGCCCCAGAGGTGTGAGCAGCTCCCGCCCCTGGGGTACTTCGCCTGCTGCTGCCAGGTGCTTCCCTGCCTCTTGATGGGCTTTGCAGGGAGTGTGGCTGAGATTCTGCTGGCGTGTTCTCCATGCACCTGAGGGGTCCGATCGCTTGGCTTTTCTTTCTTCATGGAATCCCACACACGAGCTCCTTTCCTGTCCCACCACACTGCAGGGCGGGCTCCGCTCCCAGCTGCACCTGGACAGCCCCGCGGACGCTAGTGGGGTTAGAGCCGTGTTGGGCCCCTGCGCCGGGGGCTCGGCCGTTCCACTTTGCAGTGGCGTGGCCAAACCTCTGGCCCAGCTCTGCATTCTGTGGCACGAGAACTGGCCCCAGCAAAGCAGCCCAGACGTGCTCGAGATCTGGAGGATGGGGCGAGGTGGGTGGGTCTTGGGCTCTCTGGAGGTTTGGGGAGGGCCTGGGATTCCCCAGGGGGCTGCCGGGGCAGCCCAGTGCCCTCTTGCCCCCACAATCACTTCGGGAGCTGGCGGTCGGCCATGCCCCTGAGTCCCCAGCCTTGGGAGCCCGCGACTCCCCGTGCACAGCCAGTGCCAAAAGCAGGCGAGTTTCACTCACTTGGGGCGTCTGTGTCCAGTGATCCCGCTCTGCCCCAGCCCCCCAAGCTCACGCTGTGGCTGCAAAGAGCTGTGCTAGCAAAGGCCCGGCTGTAACGTCCCACACGCTGAGCCTGTGGAAAACGCTTACTAGCCGCTTTGCTGCCCGGCCCTGCGGCACAGCCCGGGAAAAGCTGCAAGACCGGCTCTGTGTGCAGCAAGCCTCCCACCCTGCCCAGCCACACTGGAATTGCGGCTCTGTCGAAATCCAGCACCGAGGCTTCCACCTCAGCACCCTCGTAACCCTCAGGAGTCAGGCTCGTCCTTCGCAGGCCTGCACCTGGGCAGCAGGGTGGGGACGAGGAGCATTGCAAGAGCCGCCCCCCCCCCCCCCGGGGGGTTCCTGAGGGCAGCGGATGGAGACGCCTGGGGGCACTGAGCTGGCGTCACCTGGCTGTGATCTCTGCAGCCAGTCCTGGCTTTACCCCCCAGGCCCGGGGGAGCGTGGCGCTCACAGGAACATGGCTGGACTGGTGGGGCCCCATTCCCCACAGGTGATGGCCTATGTGGTGTGCTCAATCTACACTATTCAACTCTCTCTCTCTCCTTCCCCATCCTACACCCTGGCTTGTCCTGCCAGGGCTGCAGCGCGTGTGCTATGTGGGTGCCTTGCTAACAGACACCAGCTTCTCTGCTCCCGCGCCCCTAGACTGCACCTCATGCGCCCCGATTGACTTGGGGTAACTGCTGTGTACGAGTGGGGCGAGCAGCAGGCGTTGGCTGCTGAGCTGGGAGGCTTCATGTTTGTGCCCCCCCCCCTCCTCCCAGGAAGCAGGTGAGGCTTTGGGTCTGGGGCAAGGCATGCTGGGTGGGGCACCCCCTCCCTGCGCCCCCGGGGGGGGGGGAGGGCAGAGGGCTCCATGCACTGCCCTCGCCTGTGGGTAACTCCCCCAAAGCTCCCATTGGCCACGGTTCCCCATTCCCGACCAATGGGAGCTGCGGTGCGCACAGGCCAGGGCAGCACATGGAGCCCTCCCCCCGCCCCTCCCCCCCGCAGGGAGCAGCGGTGTGGGGCCCAGGGGGGTCACGGGGGTGTCAATCACATGGGCCAGATCCAAAGCCCTGATGAGCCGGATCCAGCCATCGTTTAGCCCTCCCCCTCCCCCCCCGACTCGCCCTTTCTTGCTCTGGTACATTTTGCTTCAGCATGTGCCGCCCCACACAGGCTGTTCTGCACGGCAGCCCCATGGCTCGTGTTCCACGCTGAGCCTTGCTGTGTCTCTTGCTCACACTTCTCATCATTAGGTCCCTGGATTCGTCCCGTCTCCTGGGTTAGCGTCCTGTGTAAGTGCCACTAGCCTGCTGCTTGCCCATGACGGGCCGTGGGGCTGTTAGTGGACTCGGTAAAGGGGTATCCGGAGGAAGGTCTATGGCCTGTGATACCGGCGCTCAGGTTAAATGATCTGCTGGCCAGTGGTGAAATGCGCCAGCCACTGCCCGGTCTCATCCCACTGAGCGTTCAGTCCCAACCCACCCAGTGAGGTGCCAGGGGAACCGGCTGGGCGGTGCCAGTAAACGCCAGGTGGCGGAGAGAGGGGGCCTGGCTACGTGGGTACAGCACTCCGCGTGTGGGGGGGAGACATGAGAGGCTGGAGCAGCGTGGAGGACGTCACAGGGCCTGGCAGGAGGGGGCAAAGCCTATGAGGGGTGAGTGGGGACTCACAGGCAGCAGGCTGAGCGCAGCACGACCAGACCAGGTGATGCAGCCAGGCAAACAGGTTCTGTCTCCCCTCCGGCATTACATCAGTGCACTCACCTAGGACAGCACCAAGGAACTGCACGTTGCCGCGTCAGCACCTGGAACTCCGGGCGTCCCAGGGGAAGGACCGGAGGGGCGCCTGGCTTCGCTGCCCAGCACTGCCACTGACTCGGTATTGCTGCTCTGTAAACTGGGGCTAATAACGCAGCCTCCCTCCCAGAGGGCTGTGGTGGCTGATAAATTGCGTGTCCCGCTGCCGCAGCCCCTTTCAGTAGAACGCGGGTCAGTAATGGGCAAAGATGGTGCCTAGATCAGCAACCTGACAGATGCTGCTGAACCTTTACTGGAGCCGCTTCATTACACAGAGCCGAGAAGGGCGTCCCCACCCGGCCTGGACACATGGCCCGCAGGGACTGCTTCCAGCTACTGGGGCCAGGGCCAGGGCTGATGGGAACAAGACTGAGTTGACCAACCTGGCCCCGAGAGGCCAGAAAACAGCCTATGGCTGGGGCATTGGGCCTACGGCTCCCGTCCTGCTCTGCAGAGCTAGAGAATGGGAAATGTCTGGGGCACCCATGGCGCAGTGCTGGGCTCTGCCCCGGAATGACCTGCTGCTGAACGCCCTGGGTGCCCTCCCCCACCCAGCGCACGTGCCGCGGGGACAGCCTGGCTGGCACGGACCCCTGCTGAGGGGAGGTGCTGCACATTCCTGAGCAGCAGCTGCAAATCTCAACCTGCACGCAGCGCGCCTGACAGCCGCATGTACGCGCTGGGAGCCCTCTGTGCTCACTGGGCCCTCACCAGCCGCTGCACCCGCGGCGAGGCCCATCCGCCAGGAGCTCCCGGGTGGAGCCGCCTTGCGCTGGAGGGAGCCCGGCAGGGGTGTGGCTGGCGATGAAATTGGCACATGGGGCTGAACTCAGCCACAGCATCACAAGCCGGCAGCTCTGTGGCGAATGTTCTGGGCTGACGTTAGTGCTGAGCTCAGCAGAAATCGTCCAGCTCCCCGGTGCTCTCTGCTGGGCAGGGCTCCCAGACGGGTCCGGTCACCCAAAGCGCCTCCCGCCCCTCGGCTGGGAAAGCAGAGCCCAGTGTAGTGGCTCAGCACTTGCGAGGGCGCGTGCGGCCCAACCTTGGGGGTTGGACTAGGCCATGAGGCTGGTCACTTTACAAGGCCCGGCCCTGTTTTCGGTCCGCAATGCTAGGCGCTCCTTTAGTGCCCTGGGCCGGCGCTCCGCGGAGGAGGAGCAGGGTGTCGCCCTGACTATTGGGCCATTCCTTGCCAGCTGACCTTGGTGCACCAGGGGAAGGAGGGCCTTGCAGAAGCCTGAGCTATTGGTTTGACTGTGAGTCCCCTGGGGGGGGAGGGGGAGTTGGGGGGGGGGGAGGAAGGGTAGATGGCTTTGGGGTTCAGCTCTGGGCCAGGCATCAGGCGACACGCGCCCGCCCTCCCCAACGCTTGACTCTTCCACTCACTTGGCGCTGCCGTGAGCACGTCTCGTTCCCTGCCGTGAGACTGGTGCCAGGCGTGGGGAATGACGGGTGCAACCCAGCTTTCCTCCAATCGCTGCCACGTCAGTGGCGCTGAGGCAGGACCTGACGCCTCACCACCATGTGCCACGGAACTGAGTGAATGGCCGCTGGGCAGCAGGATCGCATCGGCAGCTCAGCAAACCTCCATGCCCACACGTGGCCAGGAGTCTGGCATTGGTCTCCTCTGCAAGCTGGCGCCTCCAGCAGCACCGCTCAGGGCGTCCGGTTCTGCACCGCCTCAGCGGTGTGCTGCCTCCCTCACTGCAGCTCACGTGTAGCCAGGCCCGGCTGGCGGCCCCCGCGCAAACAGCACACCATGGCAAGGTGACAAAATGCCAGTAGCCGCCTGTGCCCATCTCCACTGGCCCTAGTGGTGGGAGAGCTACAGAACGGCTAGTGTGGGCAGAGCCTGGTGACTCACCAGCTCTTCCAGCAGCCCGGTTCCCCATCCAAATGCTGGCCCAGCCCCGCTCTCTTTGCTGGCGCTGATGAGCTCACAGCCCAAGGTGGCATGACTCTCTGCTATGGGAACGCTTTGTCAAGTTGAAACTAGTGGAGGGCAAAACGCTGAACTCAGTACAGTCTGTCAGCTACACCCATTCCCCAAAGCAACGCGCTGGAACCGTGCCAGTTAAAAACTGCTGCGCTCTCCTTGTCGTCTCTGCAGCCTCCCCAGCAGCAGCCCCTCGGCTCGGCCGGGTCTTGTGGAGGTTTGAGCCCAAGGAATCCCAGCCCCGAACCGTCCTTTCCTCCCTACTTGACGACTCCGGCAATCCTACTCTGCCAGCACCGCTTCCTGCCGGGCACACGGCGCAGCCACGGACGTCGCCCATAGCCTGGCTTGGTGCAGCTGGGCGTGGCCCTGCGTTACCTCTCGCTACCTCCACGCCGCCTTGCCGTTGTGACTCCTGCTTGAGGGCTCTGCTGGCGCTTCTCAGTGAAAAGTAGAGACGGGTAACTGGGCGCTATGGTGATTAGTGCTGGGCTCAGCCTAGAACAGGGTCTCAAACACGCGGCCCGGGGGTCACATGCGGCCTGTGAGCTCCTTGGCACCGCCCCCCCCCCCCCCATAGCAGTTTCCGGGTGGGAGGGTCCAGCAGCAGAATCTTCTCTGCTGCCTGGCTGGGCCGCTGCCGATCCCCAGCTACCAGGCACTGCTGCTGCGGCTTCAATGAACGAGCTGGGGCAGCGCTTCCCAGGAGCCCTCTGCAGCGGGGGCCAGGAGGGGTAAGCCAGGCTCCCCGCCTCCTTCTGCGGGGGACGTAGCGCTCGTGGTGCAGCGGGCTCCCGCAAAGCGCCCTGGCTGGACCGCTGCTGAGCCCTGGCTTCCAGGCGTTGCCACTGCGGCCTCAATGAACAAGCTGGGGGCGGCGCTTCCAGGAGCCCGCTGCAGCAATGGCCAGGAGAGGAGGCGGTGAGGCAGGGACAGGACCTCATGGAAGGGGTGGAGTGAAGGGGGGGGCATGTCAGTGATGCAGCCTTCGGGCCAGTGCACTAGTCCTCATGCAGCCCTCATGGTCATTTGAGTTTGAGACCCCTGGCCTAGAATAAAGCTACAGCAGGCCCCAGTCACTCATGGTCACTAACATGACATGTTCGCCTCATGGCCTGGTGAAATTCCAGCGACTTGTGGCTTTCTGCCTCCCTCCGTTCCCCCTGCATTTCCAACTGGATACAGTGTTTGCCTTCCAGCCTAGGCTATGCGCTGCTAAACGCATCCCACCTTCCGCTCCAGAGGGGTGAAGGTGTCCGTGTTTAAAGCCCTTTGGGGACCTGTGTCACCCTGACAGCTATGGGAGATCAATGGCATTAACATCAGCACATTCTGTGAGCAGACACAAGCCCCTGCTTGTGGTCTGTGAAATCCAAACCTGCGCAGCTGGGGTCCACCCCACTGCCCCCCGTGAACACAAATGGACACACTTCAACAGCTCTTTTCTTGAATGTGGTTACCAAAGGTTGCCTAAGGCAGGACCTTGTGACCGTCCACTTGCTCCCGAGCCCATGGCCCGTTCATTCGGCTGACTCACGGGTACATTTTATTCCTGCACTGAAAAATCCTGTAGGAGTTTAGCAGCTGCTCCCATGTGAAATCCTGAAATCGCCCACATCTGGATTGAGGAAAAGAGCCTGGTCCATTGTTGCCCAACGCACCCTTACACAGAATGGAGCACCTGGTGCAGCCAGAGGAAGTTGTTTCCTTAGGGGGAGGCCGGTCAGGCTCAGCCCTGGGGAGGGCCCTAAAGGCTCCCTGCTGCGAAATCTTCTTGAGAACTGTTCGACGAGCCCCGTTTGGGTTTTCTGAGTTAGTTACATGGGGCAAATCCGGGTGGTCACTCTCTCTTCACCTTGAGCGGCTGATTTCAGCTTAATTTAAATGTCATCCTAATTCATTTACACTTACACCCACATAAGCCTTTTTAACCCAACGTGTGTGTGTCCCCACTGCAGGGGTTTCCACTGTTAAACTAGATCCGTTTTAAATAAGCACTTTAGTTGGGCCAGTGCCACTATCTCATGTAGACAAGCACTGCATCTCTGGAATCTGGTTTAAGGCTTCTAATTAGGTTCAGGTTTCTGACCGCTAGTTCCAGGGAGGAGGAGAAGTGACTGGGAGTCACAGAGGTGGGCTTGCAATGCAGAGAAGGACTGTACCAAGGCGTGGGGGCTGACTAGCTCGGACTCTGTGAGCAGAGCTGGATGGGACTCTTCGTGGGTTTTAGTTGCAGGAATACACAGACTAGTGGAGGGGGAATCCTGCCGCGTGGAGGTGGAGCTGGCCTGGAGGGTCTCTGAGGCTGTTCCCTTCAGGCAGGTGAGGGGATGCTCCTGCTCTCCCATTCATGAGCCATTGCGAGTCCCTCTCCCCTGGGAAAGCTTCCCCTCCCCCCCTCCCCTCCATTTCTGTCACTTATCCAATGGAACCAGGTCTCCTGTCGCGTTGGGCTCTCTCGGGCACAGCCTGCTCACACAGCTTATTGGAGCCCAGCTCCTCCGCTCAGGTCCAGCACTCCTGCACAGAGGCACTGCCGGCAGGCTGGCGTGCACGAACCTGCCTGGAACTCCCTGCTTAGACTTGTGCACGGCCAGACCTCCCTCTCCCCTTGCAGTGCATTGGAAACGCACGCTTTGTGGTGTGCAGGGCCAGGGTGCAGTAAAGAAGTGACTACCAGGACTACAAAGGCAGGTGTGCAAGGGGAGATTTATTGGAGAGGGAGAGGCAGGCAGTGGCTTTGGCAATACACAAATACAGGGGAGAGCTCAGGTTTGTCATTCTTAACCCACCACAAAGAACCCCCGCATGGCCCAACACCTCCAGCTTCCTACTGACGGCAATACCCAGTAAAGGAACCCTGCAGAATAAGTCAGTACAGAAAGCAAAGGAGCGCACACTCTCGAGCTGCGATCGACTAGGTTTTGGTATCTTTACCCCCAAAACCAAACCCAGCTTCCTCTTTTTAAATGTTAAGTGCCAGGAGGGACCCCCAGGTCCCAATGCTGGGGAGGGTTAGGAACCCCCAGTGTCACTGACAACGGGTGGGACCCCCAAGTTTGTGTGAAGCTATTAGTGCTCTTCCTCAGCACTAACTGCCCCAGCAGGGCGATCACAAGAAGGAGGGGGGAGGGTCAGGGAAGGGGGGATTTGTCCCATGAGAAAAGGCAAGAGAAAAGGTGTGAATACCAAACGCACAGACCAGTCAGTCCCCTTTGCCGTTGGAATCCAGGCAGAGCTGTCGGGAGCTGAGACGTGTCTTACGAAAAAGGAGGCGGGACAGGGAGAGGGACAGCTGCTGGGTGGGCTGCAGTTCAGTTCTTAGGCTCTTCCCCGGCTTCTCCGGCGTCTTCTCCCGCGCACTCCGCCGTCCATAGCGTAAGGTTGTCCCTGAGCAGCTGCATGATGAGGGTGCTATCCTTGTATGAGTCTTCACTGAGCGTGTGCAGGTCTCCCATGGCTTCGTCGAACGTGGTTTTGGCCAGCGTGATGGCCTGCTCTGGGGCGTTGGCGATCTCGTAGTGGAAGACGGAGAAGTTGAGGGCGAGCCCCAGGCGGATGGGGTTCGTGGGCTGCATCTCCTTCTTGCTGATGTCCATTGCTTCCTGGTAAGCTTTCTGAGCATTTTCTATGGTGTCCTTGCGCTCCTCCCCGGTGGCTACCTCGGCCAGGTATCGGAAGTAGTCTCCCTTCATCTTCAAGTAGAAGACTTTGCTCTCTGCGTCGCTGGCTTTCTTAATGAGATACTTGTCCAACAGCCCCAGGACGATGTTGCAGACGTCCTTCAGCTCCCCCTCCACCTTCTCCCGGTACTCGTTCACCAGCTGCGCTTTGTCATCACCCTCCTCCGTCTTGTGCTCGATGCTGGAGATGACCCTCCAGGCGGACCTCTGGCATCCCACCACGTTCTTGTAGGCAACGGAGAGGAGGTTGCGCTCCTCATTGGAGAGCTCATCCCCGTGCTCCACCACGGCCTTCATGAAATCAGCCATGTCCTCGTACCGCTCGGCCTGCTCAGCCAGCTTGGCTTTCTGTACCTGGTGGTTTCTCGCCATGGCTGGGAGCGCTGGTGGGAAGGAGACCGCTTTGCAAGGAGGCTAGTTCGAAAAGGAGCGGGCAGTCACCCTGGGAGCCTTCTGAGTCTCTGCTCAGCTCTGCTGACGGGATCTGCTTTTGGCTTGGCGTCTCAGCCTGGAGCAACAGCTAGGTGTGGCAGAGAAGCTCTCAATGAACCCCTCCCCCCCACTTCCTCCCAGAGGGTGTGCTCCTTAAAAGGAAAACTGCAGTGATTCACCTCGGAGCTAAACGGATCATGTCAGAGAAATCCACCTTAATTCAAGGCCCCCTCCCTGAGACCTGCTGGCAGGAGGCTGGAACCCGGAGCAGAGGGCTTGCTCTTTGGTTCCACTTTGCATGGCTCTGCTCACTGTCATAACTGGTCCCCTTTTTGGCAGCCAACAACGTACTAGGCCATGGAGGGTGAGCTAGTCTCTCCTGCCTAGAGGAAGCCCCTCCTGAACAGTTAGGCTCCCTGCCAGGCTGTGGGGGGGGATCTTGCCCCACTGCTGTCCCCGCTCTCTGGCTCCATGTTTTAAGCTGGACATACATGCAGGGAGATTTCAGCCGCAGCTCTTCATCCCACTAGTGTTCTCAGCAGTGCTCGCAGGGGAACCCGGCAGCAGAAGTAGCAAGAGGCGGGGAACAAGCTCCTAAACCAAAGGGGTCTGAATAGCCCCCGTTTTATGGGGCAGAGTTCCAAAAATGCAGTGTCTGTTGCAGGGCACTTCAACTCCACGAGCCCCTGGCGTTTCTCCCCATTGTACAGCTGGGGAACCAAGGCAGAGAGGATCAGGCACTTGTCCAAATCTATGGACGTTTAGGGGGATTTTTGTTTTTTTCTTTCCTAAAGGAGTGAGATTAGAATCAAGGAATTTCTGGCTCCTAATCTCATGATCCAACCATACCGCAAATTGAAGTTAAAATTGAACCATATGGATCAGAGCTGACCTCTGTTTCCCTAGGCATATGTTTATGGGCAACTAGGAAGGTGTAAGAAATAAGTCACCTTCTACTTGTGTCCGTACAACCCAAAGCGGTCTACTGAGCAGAAGAGCAGGCTAGGACTGTGTGGTTAAACAAGACTGCACAGCCTGGCTGAGGTGCCAGTGGGGAAAATCTCCACATGACGGCTAAATTCATTTTTAAATCACCTCGGCCCCTTTCCTTTTAGGGACAGATTAGGGTAAAAGAGAACAGGATGCTGCTGTCCCAGTTTGTTGCACACCACTCTTTGGACGCATGTCGAAGAGTCGGACTGAAGGTGGGGGACAGTACTGTTAAAAGTAGCCCCCCCCCACTTCAGCATGGTGTACTCATGCGACTTGATATGAAATGCCTCAGATGAGAGCACCATTCCCCACTACAAACATCAATGAAACAGAAGTTTGGCTTTAAAATAAGAGTTTCTAAAGCCACTTCCTAACAGCCTGGCTCATAATGCGAGAGGCAGGGAACCCAGCGCAGATCTAGACACGGGAGGGGACGTGTGTACTTGAGACACAGACCTCTATCAAAGAAAAGCTGCCCTGCATTGAATCGTCCATTCGATTTCCAAACCAGGTCTCTCTCCATTTATTGCTCATTCTTCTTTTTGATTACATTGAAGATGCTTGAAAAACAATTTCTGCCATTGCTTGGCTGCTTTGTAATTAGCTGCTCCGATTAGAATCTGTCTCTCATGTTACACTAACTCAAGTTTCACTCTCAAACTGATCAAGCCTGTTCCCACTTGCCAGGAGCTGACTGCTCCTCTGTCTGATGCTGCCTGAAGGCTTCATGACAAATTCATCGCAGTGAAACCTGCCTTAATCACTTGCCTTATCTGCTGCGTGGATACAGATGGTGTAGCATGGGGAGGGGAGGGTGGGGTCTGTAACTCAGCTGTCCCAGTTTGCAGGTAAATTGTTATAGCGGCATGATTCACCAATTTACTCATCTGTGCAAATAGCAGTGGAGTGTCTCCCCCAGCTGACGTCTGAAAGGTCTCTGTCCCTGCTGAGTGAAGCCAGATGGGAATAGAATAGCCCAGTGTGGCTCTCACGCTCACCCTGGGGCTAGAGAGCTGGTTTTTAAGGGTTGAGGAAAACTCACTATTGAGGCTTGAAACTAACTTTCCTGAGCCTAGAGATGGGATTAACACGGCAGGCTGGACTCTCTAGGTACAGATGTGGCCCGTATTACCATACTATCTGAGCACCTCCCACACAATCTTCCCCATCTTCACACCACTGATGTACCATGGGGAAGTGCTGTTATCCCCATTTTACCTAGGAGGAGCCGAGGCACAGAGACTAGTGTCATTTTCAAAAGTACATTTGAAAATCCCATGGCAAATGACTCGCCCGAGGTCACACAGGAAGCCTCTCACAGAGCAAGGACTCGAACCCAGTCTCCCAACTTCCAGCCTAGTGCTATAGCCACCCGCCCCTCACCTGACTCCACTGTTCCCACACACACCAGTTCCTAGCTGGGCAAGTATCTGACTAAGCTAGGACTCTGGCAGTCCGATCTCGGTAATTCAGTAAGGCTGGGCCGGGTCACTTCCGGACTGGGAGTTCCAAGTGCAGCAGGGAATGGTGGTGGTTCTGCCCAGTCAGCACTCAAAGGAAGCTGTGCTGCTGGCAGAGTCCTGCTTGGAGACCTACGTTCGGAGCCCCCGAGAGCTCTCTGAAAGCAGCAGAAAGCTTTACAAGCCGTGAGTATTAACGCTAGCACCGGGATCAGACCCTCACTGGGACAGCCACATGCTGGTGCCTGAATCTGTATTGTGGGCGGAGTACCTGAGGCCGCTTGTGGGGCAGCATGTAAGAAATAAGGTCCCTGGAGTTGCCTCCAGCCAGGACTCAATCGGATTTAAATGCATGTGCATCTGAATAGCATATAAAACTACCTCTTACCAAGGGAGGTCTATTAAACAGCTTCAGCAGAGTCTAAATGCCAGTCTCCAGGTCTTGTTGAAGGGCCATGGATCACCACCTGCCTCCTCCTCCTGTCTCGTGTGCTCACTTCAGCGGCTCTCACATGTGAGGCTTGAGGCAGAGTTCTGCTACCTCTGCTCGAGTCTAGAAAGCCACTTAAAATGGCGCCTGTAGCAGTCAGATGCTTGCGGATGGCCTGCAGAGAGAGTATGCAGGACCATGGACCTCCTCCCCCCAGCTTATTTGAACCAACCCATCCTGCCCTCAAGAGCCTTAGCCCACCCTGTCTCAGTTTTGAAGATGGCCAATGGCCGGGGGCCCTGACTCGACTTCGATCTCTAGCTGGTATTTCAGCATTGACAGGGCTTGAATTTGGGTTAGTACGGATCAGGAAAAATGGTGACGATTCGCACCAGACATTTGATGCTCTTCAAATATTCCCTTCCATTCCTGGAAACAAGCCATGTTTCATTCCTAGTTTACGGGGGGGAATGGTGGCTCAAACGTGCCCTAAGGCCACAGTCAGAGCCAAAGCTGGCTTTAGAATGAGAGTTCCTGGCTTTCAGCCCGTGGTTAACACAAGAGGTCGTACAGACAAACGCAAACCCTTTTATGCTCCATCTTCATTCACTCCACCCTCTAAAGGAAAAGCACACACTGGTAAGAGCAGCCCGGAGGCGTTCCCCTTGGGTGCTGGAGAAACAATCACCAGATGCCCACGTATAGTAAATAGGAGAAACTTTATTTTGTTACAAAAATAAAAGGCATAAATGGATTTCAGACCCTACCAGACTGCAGCCTCGCTGACACGGGGGGTTCTCAGTTCTACACTAGCTGACTTTTACAAACCCTACTTGGTTTGCCAGTGGCATCCAGAGCAGCCAGCCTCCTCCCTCTTTTCTGCTCCGTCCTTTCAATGACGCTGATGGCAGTAGCAGGGGAATCTATCCGGGGACTGCAGAAGTCACTACGTAAGCTACTACTGCACTTAATCCCTTCCTCTAAACTAGCACATCCTAAGACAGGAAACACAGTAAGGGTTTGAAAGGTGAATTCTTAACTCACCCTACCTACCTCAGAGGCAGGAGTCCTTTGCCTGCATACATACGGCACAAGCAGTTCACGGCTGGGGAGGTGGCCTGCTGGCCAGCTCGGACAGAAATTCTGCTTCACAAGCCCACAGTTCCAGCTGTGAACAGACCACACTAAACCTGGTAAAGTCTCACATACCGGCTCATCTAAGTAACTAGAACTACATCTTCAGTCTATTGAGGGGGAGACACCGTCACTGCAGAGTAAGGCTAGTTCCAAGGAGCCAGCGATGGCCCTGGTTCAGTTTCATGAGTCTCTTTCCAGCAGCAGAAGATGGCAAAACTCCAGTTATTGCACTCAGAACAGATGCACTTATGGCTTTATGCTTCAAACCCATGGGGCAGCAGAGTGCGCCAGCTCCACACGCAGGTTTGGAAAGGTTTTCCCACCTCTCTTGCCACGGGAGGGACCAAGGTGCAGTAGAGTAGCCCTGGCGTGGGGAGGCACAGGTGGTGGTAATGGCTGCTGTTGCAGGTATTATCCATGTCCTTAAGAGTGCTTTAGTCCCCTGAACATACTGGATTTCTCCCCCGTCAGCACAGGGAAAGGAAAGTGAAGGAGAAAAAGAGAGGATTAGTACAAGACATACCAGAGTGAGAGTCAGGTAACAGGAGCGAGAGCAGGAGTGGATCCTCCAAGCCAGCTACAGGAAATAACAGAACAGGATGGGGTCAGATCAGTGCCAGTCCTGTGTTAGCAGCACAAGTGAGACTCCAGCAACGCCTCTGGTAACAGCTGTTTAGACCCCTCAAAACAAGACAGGTGAGTAATTACTGACCAATGCATCATGCAGTAGGAGAGGGGGTGATTAGGAGACTACCACATGAGCAAGACAGCACTCAGCAGGGAGAGGAAGATGAGGAGGCAGGGGTATCGCTTCCCACAACAGTAACGGAGCAAGACACATGCAGCTACTACTAGACACTCTGCAGATGTGGACCTATCTGTTTACGCCACAGCTCCTAGGTCATGACTTCCTCTGCATCCACACCTGGAGGAGAGCACCGGCTGTGGGACAGGTTCCCAGGGTAGCTGACTTCGTGTCATAAGTACAAACTGTTCTATGGATTGTGCTGGGAAGACAGGGACTAGACACTGGCTTCCTGGCAGTTGGGCAGTATCAGTACTCCCCTTCTGGCGGACACTAGCTCATTAGCGGTGCGTGGAAGGAACGAGAAGAGTTGTTAGGCAAGTGTTAGCAGGGCTGTTCCTGCAGAATCCCCAGCCCTCGTCACTGAGTAATCAGCACTGATGTAACACTACGGTCTCTTCAAAGCACTTTTCCCAATGACTCACCTGTGTCATAGGCATGTTGAAGGATGAGTTCATGTTCCGGAGAGGAAAACGGGCACAGAAAGGGGAAGTGACTTAGTCACAAAGTGCATCAGTGACAGAGCCAGGATTACAAATCTGTTCTGCGCTCCCAGTCCTGTGTTCACATCACACCTTGCTGTGAATGTCACACCGCTGCATCAGCAGGGCTTCTCTTCCACCCACAGCTGCATCTCGCTCGCCAGGCTAACAGCCATCACTGCAATCCATCCTCTTTGCAGCTTAAAGCCCTACAGCCCTAACCCTTCTGTCTGTGCATCCCATCTCCCTCCAAACGAAGTCCAATCCACACTACTCTCTAAACCCTGCATGTTCTAGCAACAACTGGTCTAAACCCAGAGTCCTGCACAGCAGCTCTCAGCCAAGCACATCTGCTCTGCCTCCACTGTCTGCAGTGAAGTGCAATGAAAACTTACCCATATCCTCTGCAGAGCCGGGGATAATCTACCTGTGTAGCGCACAGCCTCACATGGCTCACTGCCCAGCAGGGCTCTTGGCACACACTACACACCAATGCCTACACAAACCATAGGGTAGCTGGGGCTCCTTGTACAGAGCAAACCATGCAGTGAGGATGAGATGAGTCACTGGACTGGGGAGAGAAGAAGAAAGTGCTCTCTTACCAACTACCCCTCAGAAAGCAGGGCTAACATCCAGAAAGGGGGGTATTAGATCCCATCAGGCTGTGCAGGAAATGGCAAAGTCCTGGCAGGCATCCTCCTGGGGAAGACACCAGAGATCATGCACTTTAGCAACCCCTGGCAGGGACAGAGCAGACTGTCGGAGAGAGGGCGCTCCGCCTCATGCCCAGACCCTGGGTTAGAGGGAGAGCGGGATGGGAGAAGGGTGCTTAATGGAAAGCCTCTGAAGGAAGGTGCAATTTGACAGCTCAAATTGTAGCAGCTGAATGATGAAACCCCAAGAAACCATATGGCCAGACCAAGTTGCTGGGTTTGCAGTGATGCATACCTTCCAGCCTGACCCTGCAGGAAGTGAGTACAGTGGGCAGGCAAGACTGGTAGCTGGAAGAAGCCACCTAACCTTCATTGCACGGACAGTGAATTACTCACCCCACTGCAGAAGCTGAGGAACATGCCTCTGAACCCATAAAAGGAAACAAATCCCCAAAGAGTTAACTTTAAAAATAGAACTTTATTACAGCACATAACAAGAGAGACTGGTTCAAACAGAAGTGAGAGCGTTTGCCTCCCTCTCCCTCCTTCAGAACTCCTGCAGGAGCAGGGTCAGTTTTCCTATCCCATCCCATGCAGCCTCTTAGAGTGTAGCTTTACTCATCCTCTACACACCATCTGCCAGTCCCCCCAATGAAACACAGCATCAGGCCAGGGAAGAGTCAGCGCCGTGGTATTCACAACACCGGCTATTTGTGGAGAAGGGGAAGACAGACAGGAACGCCTGCGCAGCTTGCTTTCTGGAAAGGATTTCTGGAGTGTCCTTTTCCAGACACAGCAGCAACTTTTACGCTGTTGCACTGAGCCGTCTGAGGCTGAAGATCACTCTGCAGTGGCAAGGCACATGAGCTGTAGCCTTGTGTGTCAATCCGCAGAGGGAGCTGCCCTGCCCGCCTGCCTCACCCCTGAGCTGCCGGAGTCACCCCAGGGCTCGGGTGGTTTATTTTACATGCTAGTATCAACCTTTCTTCACCTCAGCTGCCAGCAGTGGGGAACATTAACACTGGGGGGCAGGCGAGGAGACTTCTCCAAGGAACAATTGGTAAATGCTTCTGGTCACTAACAACGGGGGGCTGGCTTCGGACTAGTCACCCTGCTGGAAAGGGGACTGATTGAGACCAGCACATGAAGCCTGAGTCATACCTCTAACAAGGCAGCAGTATCCCCCCTCCCCCGGCTATACTATAAGATCAGTCCACTGACAACAGCACCCCTCCCATGGCCCATCTCACTTGAATACTGAGATCTCTATGCCCTGAGCCAGGAAACGTGAAGCAAGAGGAACATTTACAGGGTGGAAGGAATCCATTTTTAATCAAATCTCCAGAAAGGAATGGTTTGAAATCATCCAATATTCTTCTCAGCTAAAGCTTCTCTCAAAGCCCCACCTAAAACCACCGCCTTTTGCAAGAAGCCTGCAGCATGTAAATGCAGATCCCAAGTTCCCAACCCCAGGACGTGGGTGGTGGAGGGGCGGGGCCCATCTCGCACTGCTCTTTGAACAGTCAGGATTTGTGGCATTTTCTGGCCAACAACAAAACTGGGCTACAAAAGAGTGCCACAAACGAGAGAGGAAGGGAATGCGTGGAATGTCAGAACACCATGCTGGGGGATGCATTTAAACATTGTCCCACTGAAGTTCACCACTGCTCAGCAGGCTGACTCACAGGGGAGGGCTGTGAGGGGTGCCTTAAGCAATACCAGCCCCTTCCACACACCCTGTGTTCTCCTTATTCTCTGCTAGTGCAAAGCAGAATACAGGGGGAATACCCTTGGGACAATCTGCCCCCCAAATGCACTGACTAGTGATAAAAGCACAGGTGAGAAAGATGAAAGGGCTTGGGGTCCAATACATACTCCAATGCCCAGGGGCATCTAACCAAGCGGCTTAACACAGAACAAACACTGCAAATCTCTACCCTGGTGCCAGGAATATCTACAGCGCTATTTACACCGACACACAAAAAAATACTACTTAGGAAAAAAAAAAATCTACAAAATTGTGCAAAAATACCCAGCAGCTTTAAATAAACACATTTCAAGTATTGCTAATGTGTCTGTAACTCTCCTAAACAGACTTGCCAGTGTCAGTAATCCACAAAGCAGACTGGTGAACACCTGGTAAGGAGCAGCAACAGGTCCGGTGCCGCCCTAAGGCAGACTCACTTGGAGGAATCATTCCCAGAGGGCCAGCAGGTAGCCCCACGCTCTGTTCTACTGTCCAGGAATCCAAACCAGGAGCAGGTTAACTGACACCAGCACTCAGGGTAACCCAGTTTGGGCAAGCTGCCCCTCTTCAGCACCGACACTGCCATTAAAGCTCTTTACACACACCGCCCACTCACACTCTAGCCACCTAGTGTGGGGCAGAGGTCTGACAGGTGACCATCTAAGTGCCACATCTCACTGTTAACCCACAAAAGGAGTGTTTGGTTTTTAACAATTAGAACTAGGGGCTCCTCTGGGTGGCAGCCCTGTCCCTGCATGGCTTCTGACTGGCTGAAATGGCTACACTAGGAAGGGTTGATCAGCACATTCTCTGTGACCATGTGAGAGCCAGCACTGAACAGCAGCTGGGATGGCACATCTATTTCCCTGCCTATGCTCATTGCCCCAAAGGGGTCTGACCCTCCGAGCTCTCCCCAGCACTTGAGAACGAGAATGTCATTCCACCCAGCCAGTCTCAATTCTGGCACTGCTGGGAAAGGGACGCTGCATATTCCACAGGCCCAGATGGGAACGTAGTTTATATGGACACGTGAAGCTCCCCGTTTCAGGAGGCTGTTGTAGAGACACAAAAGGGAGACCTAGCTTTCAGCCTTCATCATCCCCCAAAACCCAACCCCCCATCTAGAATGCAGCAAAGGAGATGGGACATGGGCTGTGTCCACCTCCCCATCCTCAGCCCCCACAAGGCACTGCAGCCCAGTCAGCTAATCCACGCAGGAAAGATGGCAGCTCTCTGGAGCGGACACTCCAAGCTCGGATGGTTCTGAGAGGTTGGGGTTTCCCAAGCAGCCCTTCTTGCTTCCCAGCTGTGGTTGGAACCCCTCTCCCTGGGCGAGGCCAAGGTCTTGCTCGGCACCAGGCTGTAGCAGTTGAAAATCCAGATAAGCCATATCACAGCGAAATTAAAAAAATCAATAAATAAAAAGGTAACACATGGCTTGACGGAGTCTTTGGCAGCTCTGCACCACAGGGCTGTCCTGCCTGAGGTCAGGGAGATGATAACAGGGGAAGGTACTGAGTGGAGCCAGGCCCTGGACTACATCACAGCACCACTAGGGAATGCCGCCTACCATGCTGGTGTCAGTCTTGGCTCCAAAAGAGGGGACTTCGCTCTTGGGACTGGATGGGGGCCCGGCATCAGGCTGGATAAATCCTCTTCTGTCTATTAAACTAGAAAACAAGATGGGCAGAGAGGAGAGGTTAAAACACCAACGTTCATCAAGAAACAAACTTCTGAAGCTGTGTGCTAAGTCAACACTGATACTATAAAAATGAGCTGCTAGCACCTATTGAGTCAACAATATAATACTGGTGCAAAAAAGGTGAACACAATGCTGGGATGTCATAAGCAAGACACAATTAGTTGTTCTTCCATCCTACTCAGCATGGATAAGTCCTCCATTGGAGTAGTGTCTTCAGTCCTGGGCACTACTCTTCAGGAAAGATGTGGACAACTTGGAGAAAGTACAGAGGAAAGCAACAAAAATAAAGATCTAGAAATAAAAATAATTAAAGATCTAGAAACATGACCTACAAGGAAAGACTGAAAAAAAAAAAAGGGTTTGTTTAGTTTATAGAAGAGAAGACTGAGGGGGAACATGAGAACAGTCCTCAAATATGTAAAAGATTGTTATACAGAAGAGGGTGATAAATTGTTCTCCTTATCCACTGAGGACAGGACAAGAAGTAATGGGCTTCAGTTGCAGCAAAAGGAGATTTAGGTTAGACAGGAAAAAATTCCTGTCAGGGTGGTTAAGCACTGGGACAAATTACCTAGGGAGGCTGAGGAATCTCCATCATTGGAGGCCTTTAAGAGCAGGTTGGACAAACACCTGTCAGGGATGGTCTAGAGAATACTTAGTCCTACCTCGGTGCAGGGGACAGGCCTAGATGACCTATCAAGGTACCTTCCAGTCCTACATTCTATGATTCTAGGGGATTTCAAAGGCAGGAAGCAAATGCTGACAGCATTTGATCATTAACACAAGACAGCTGTGCCTGCCAACACTGTCCAGGGTTTAGGGAATTTGAATGCAGTCAGGAAAATCCCCTCAGCCAAATCTCATGAAGGCGACTGGGGAGAGGAAACAGACTCTGCACACAGGACAGCACTTAACTATGGCTCAGACTTTTCTTGTGCATGTTTTTAAACACTTGTCACTTAAACCCCAAGGTGACCGGCAAGGCTACGTGCACCCACCTGAGCCCAACACACTTACCACTCTGGGCAGGAAGGCGTTTCTTCAGATCTCTTGGTGTGAGCTGAGTGCACCTGCAAGCTGCTGGCTTGTCCACCCTGGACAATCAAGTCCCCACTGCAGCCATGGAACCAGTACCATAGTGAGAGCAGCAGGGTAAGCTTCCCCAAGCCCTGTTGGTCTCTTTGTGGGAACTGCCAGACAAAGTGCCAGTGGGGGGGATGGATGACGTGGGTTCGTGACCACTCAGAACTAGAGACAACGTTGTGTCACTAGTATGCTAGGCTGGAGTTGGAGAGCCCCCCTACAGCGAGATGAAATACTGTTATCCCATTTGCCTCCCTGTGCTCTCAACATATTTAAACAGATTAGCTCACGTACTCCCATGGACTCTATAAGAACGACGGCACTGAAAATGACAAGAACCTTGGGAAGTACTTCAGAGGGGGAAAACAAAACCCTTCTTAACTCACGGTGTAACAGCCCACCTGAGCACAGGTTAAGCAACAGCTGACCTTCCCTGGATTATTTCATTACACTGACATTGGTCATGCTCCCAGTAAGATCAAATTGGTTCCTCCCAGCAAAAGAAACGGTCTCAAAAGTGCCTGAAGTATTCAACAGGCGGAGAGCTACGAAATGTGGGTTTGAATTAAACTCCCAACACAAGAGATTATTTTAAATTTGCCCGACTGCGCCCCCATGTGACTAGACCATTGAAATGTTATTTTTGGATGGGGTTAGATTCACAGCTGTTAAAGCCAGAAGGGACCATTCTGATAGTCCAGTCTGAGCTCCTCAGATGGAAGGTGTTAGGTAGGATGGACCCAACAGGAGGTTTCTGGTTGGGTTTTTTTGAAAGTTACTAACCAGGTTTCATTGAATGTTTTTTTTAAACTGCAATACAGTTTAAGCAGTGAACAACATTGCATCCCCCCCACCCCATGAACTCTGCAACTCAGTGACCCTGCCCAGGGAGGAGCAAAGGGTGGAACTCACTGGTCTTGTTTCATTGTCCCAGTGAAAAACAAGAAGCAAATCAGCACAGATGAGGAAAAGTCAGAGAGATGTTTGGCATTATTCCTTCCTGCTTTAATGACACTTGCAGATAATTCACAGGTAAGGGAATTTGTCAGGATCAAATTAAATAGGAAATCATTGTGTCCTTTTAAGGCAAGAGTCTCCAAATTGTCTGACTCAGGTCAGCATTGGCTACTTGCCAAAAATCTAAGGTTTCCAGCATACTGCATAAAATAGAGAAGGTTGCAGCAACCCCATCTCTGATAGAGGTGAAGACCTCCACAGACCACATATCCCAGCATGCAATGCTCCATCCTGATCTAAAAAGCAGCTGCAAGATGTATGTAGAATTCCAGCCATTTAGAGATGACCTGCAAAGGAAAAAACTGGGCTGGTGCCCCTTGATTTTCTTTCTTTATAGTGGGTGGTGGTGGGTTGGATGGGGTTTTGATGCTTGTTTTTCTCCTTAGAAATATCAGGAATGTCAAGTCTGCTCTCAGCTGGAGATCCTGGAGCTGTATCAAGAGCCCTCCTGCCTTCTTTGACAAGTGAGGAGTGAGACAAAGCTCTCTCCGCCAGTTAGTCATGGAAATTAAAGATTTGTTTTTAAACAAAAGAGCACCCGCCTGTACATTTATTTAACCGCAGTCTGAGATCTTTATTCTCCCGACCACCCAGCTTTCACTGCCTCGAGTCTGGCGAGTGTCATTCCACTAGTTCTCCAGTCACCAGGGACTGGGCCAGGGCAGACAAGGCCTGTATTTGTAGTGTAAAAACAAGCAGTGAAGGACTTCTCCATCATTCAGAAGCCAGATGTGTTGAGAAGTCCTTCGCAGGGCACCAGGGTTATTCCTTACATAGTGCTAAAACTCGCAGGAGGCATCCTTTAGCCCTCCTGAAGTCCCTAGGGCACTGGATATTTAAATGTCGAAAGGGGAAACACACTCATCTAATAAATATTTCCATAGCAAGCGATTACCATTAGCTGCTGGGGCCCCCTGTACCAGGCACATCCCACCCTTACTCCACCGGAGGGGGAAATTCCTGTGGCACTCCCTCCGTTTACACCCTACAACCAAGTCTGAAGTGCCCTGAATTAAGCAGATTTGAATGGCTGATAAGTAACAGTCAGCACCCGCCTGTAGATTTACCTACCCCTCTGGGCTGGAGCCTCAGAATTACCCACCCGACCCTTCATGAGAGCCCATTGCCATTGCTATGGCCTGGCTCCTAGGAGCCAGTATTGACGTCTCCTGTCTCCACCTCCACATGTGGCTGCAGCGTCAGGGCAGGGTGCAAGTCCCGAGTCCAGTGAGGATCGGAGGCTCTTACCTGGGATGGAATGGCCCACACAATACTGCACAGCAGTTGGTGAGGATACTCTTATGGCTGTAGGGATTGGCAAACTCTGAGCCTCTCTTATTTGACCACGACCCTTTGATCTGCAATTGAAAGGACATAGGCTGATTAGAAAGCGACAGCCTGGCGCGAGGGGGTGGAGATGGTCAGTGCACAGCCCAGGCCACACGGGAGGGTGTCCACACTCTGCTTGAAAAGCCCAGGACTGAAATGACAGAAGTGTACCATGTCGGGGCAGAGGGGTATGGAGCTCTGCACTGTGCCCCACTACATGGCTCTTGCTTCCCTGAGCTCTAAGTCCTCTCCAGGGCAGTGCGGCAAGCTGAGAGAACGTCCCTGTGCGAGACATAGCTTCCCCCTCCCATTGCACCAAGCAACCATTAGCTGGTCTTCTGCAGCATGCGTCCTCTCGAGAGCAGTTTACCCTTCTGCCTTTACCCGAGCTTAGTCTCAAAGCCCACTAGTTACACCTTCCCTACAGCATGTACGATGCATCACACGTTATCTAGTAGTTGTAAACCTCCCACGCTCCCATCCCTTTGTTTCACTTTAGTCATTTCTTGTTTGCCAAATTTAGACTGAAAGTGCTTCAAGGCAGGGGCTTATTTCTGTAGAGCACACAGAGCACTTACACAGCTAAGCGAACACCAAGAGGGTTTGTAGGCAGCTTTGTTAATGTAAAGAAACCCTTTAGTTTCTTCATTCTGAGCAGCCACTGGAGCCTGCCTAAGGAAACACTGTCGCTTTGAAATCTCAGTCATGTAAGCTGTAGGAATTAGATGGTGTTCCAGATCCTACCTCTGCCCCTGGGCCTCGGCCAGCTGGGGTGAGTTTACAATCACACTTCCCCATTTTGCTTCCTTTCCCCAGCTGCTGAGACAAACAGGCCACTCAAGAAACAAGGGAAACTGACATACTATGCACCACAGACTCAGTCACGCGGTGTAACTCCCATTGACTTCAGTGGGAATCTCAGCTGTTAACAGCAGAAATTGCCCCACAGTGCCGTTAAATGCAGTAAGTAAAAGAGTAGGGAAACCATTCTAAGAGAGCAATTGTGTCACTTGTAACAAGGTGGTACAAATATTTCAGGCAGAAGTGTGATTTTCAAATCCCTTTAAGCAGCCAGACAGATACAAACAGCTATGCTATCTAGACACTTATCAGACCCCAGGAAGAGTAGTATCTCAGCATGTCTCAATCTTTAATACATTCATCTTTATAACACCCCTATGCATCAACCCCCTTTCATAGAGGAGGAATCAAGCCAGAGAGAGAGAGAGAGACAATGGGACTTGCCCAAGTCACACAGGAAGTCTGTGGCAAGGCAAGGAACTGAACCAAGTACTGGCCACCCACTGAGCCTCCTTCCTCCTCCCTATCGCTCTCTCTGTGGTCGAAATAGTAACAAAGGCCACGTCTAGAGTGGGAAATGGGTCATGCTTCAAAACACGTTACACTCACATGTTTTAACTAACAGGAATTTAAACAGGACTTTGCATCTAATGTACACAAGGCAAGTCCTGTTTACAAACATGTTAGCTGGTCGTGGTCCATCTTAGGGGCAGCCCAAAGGTTCAAATGTATTAGCTAATCTTTTAAAACAATCGGACCTCTTTTCCTAGTCTCCACACAGCCAAGCGACACACACGGCTCTCCCTCCTGAAACCCGTGCTCGGCCTGCGTGTACCTGCACGGTCATGCTCTGCTGGGCTACTCGAATTAGAGGGTCAACTCTGGGGGCAGCCCAAAGGTGCTGTCTTTTATCTGCTCTGTAATCAAGTGCCACAAGCACTTAGTGCCTCCAGACAACCTCCTCTGACCCACTGCTGCAGAGACAGCAACAGATTTCTGGCTGATCTCCTCATTGCTTAGACAGGAATGGGCTTCCCGCCCAGAGATGGAGCTTACACCTTCCTGCTCCCGTTCTACGGAAGGAGAAACACACAGATACTTACGTCTTCATTCGTCGTCAGGTTGGAGGCGACTAGGTAAGTGTGAAAACCTGAGAGGCCCAAAATAGACCAGACTGAGAAAAAACATATCACCAGCTCCAGCACGGTGGAAAGAGAGTCAAGGAAACCTCCAGGACCACACCCCCACACCCCAAAGAGAGGCCTGGATGAGTCAGTCACTCTCAGCAACTGTGAGCACTCTCGGTGGGGGGCACAGGGAGGGTCATGAAGGGCTCAGCAAGCTGCCCTTGCTTTTGAGTGGCTGGCTGAGATTCCTAGCAAGGAAATGGACTCTTGCCCCTACCCCTTCCATTAGGGAAAAAGGGTCGGTGCTCGCTAGCAAGGAGTGCGCGTTCCAGCCAACTGAGCAGAAATGCTGCTTCCTTCCCACTCTCTGTGCTATTCTGCGAGTGCCCATCAAGGGGGAACTCGCTACGGCAATTTAGTGACACCCCCCTTTTCCCTGTGTCTTCCCACGTTTCAGAAAGAGAGCTTGTTTCCAACCCTCATCTGTGCATCACCGAGTACAAGGTACTAGTCTGGCAATGGAGAAGGAGACTGTGTCTTGAATAAAGGGTCTCACCAGCATTGCTACAGGATCACCACCGCCTTCTGTAAATGCAGAGAAGTCTGCCCTCCCCTGCCCGTAGCGTAAGGAGGCTCCGTGCATTACGGTTTGTCAAGTCTAGTGAATGTCCTGACAGAAGGGGCTTATTGTATGTTGTAAACCAGAGCACACTTTTCAGAGAGCGATAGCTTTAGTATCTCTGCTCCAGTACCCTGCAGGGATCCAGCTGTGTCAGCGTACGAAAAGGGGAACAGATGGGATGGTGCAAGCTCTAAAAGGATATCTAGCTGGTGTTGCCTTCAGAGTGGTGACGAATCCACTTCCCTGAGCACCTACAAAGCAAACAAGATAAGGTATTGAAATCAAGAAGACATCTCCAGCCAATTTTCCTGCTTCAAAGTACACATTCATCCCAAAAGGCTACAGGGATCTGCCCAATTGACTGAGAAACCCCCACAATCTAGATCAGGGGTGAGCAAACTACAGCTCAGGAGCCCGTCCTGCCTGGCCCCTGAGCTCGCCGGGGAGGCTCCCCCAGCCTCTTCCCCACTGTCCCTCCACAGCCACACTGCTGCCCAGGCAGCGCTCTGGGGGCAGGGCTGCGCAGCAGTGTGTCTGGCTCTGGCTGCTGCTCTGAGTAGCATAGTAAGGGGACTGGAGCCAGAGGGATTAGATAAGGGGGAGGGAGTCTCGAGGGGCAGTCAGGAGATGGGGAATGGGGGGATTGGATGGGGCGTGGGAGTCCTGGGGCCCTGTCAGGGAGCTAGGGTGTGGATAGGGGTTGGGGCAGTCAGGGGACAGGGAGCAGGGGGGTTGGATAGGGGGTGGGGTTCTGGGGGGGGGCAATTGGGGTGGTGGGTCTCTGGAGGAGATAGTCAGGGGACAAGGAGCAGGGAGGTTGGATGGGTCAAGGGTTCTGAGGGGGGCGGGAAATGGGAGGGGGTCAGATGGGGGCGGGGCCAGGCTATTTGGGGAGGCATGGCCTTCCCACCCAGTCCTCAATACAATTTGAACCCCAATGTGGCCCTCGGGCCAAAAAGTTTGCCCACCCCTGACATAGATGCTGGTGTGCAGCATCCAGTCCAAGAGGTTCAGGGGCTGAAAAGCAAAAGCTGCTTTCTATCAGAGGCCATGACTAGACGTAGATGCAACGTAAATATCCACCTCCAACCCACTGCAGCCCTGACGTAGTCTGTGACCTACTCACATGGAGGGAAATAATCCATTCACCAAAACTCTCCAACTATTTTCTAAAATAAGATTTACAGGAGGCTAAGACGACGACTGTGGCCTCGACCAGGTCATCCAGATGACCTAGCAGTGAAAGGCCCTGAATCTTGCCATCGTCACCTGCGCCATTGATCACATAGTCTGATACAAACTTAGAGGCTGCTTCCCTGTATGTGCTAAGCCAGGTGCCAGTGGTGATGGCCTGAGTTTCCCTTGGGTGATGCCTGTGTTACTCCCGGTGGCCGCAGTACTTACGCAGAGTGAGGTGGGTGACGACACAAGCAAAGATGAAGGCCGTCAGGAAGGAGAGGGAGAGGATGAAGGCGTAGAAGTAGCGATAGTTGCGCTTCCCCACGCAGTTGCCTACCCAGGGACAGTGGTGATCAAACCGCTCTGAAACCAGGCAGCAAGGAAGGACATTAGAACATGTTACTCTCCACACATGGGTGAACATTACAGAGCCTCTGGGAACTCGGGGCTACAAGCCAGCCCTTTGCCCTACCCACCTAAGATTTTAGCCCAGCATCTCTGAATGACAAGACACCATCACTATATTTATACAGTACTTTGCAAACTGTATACGTGCCCTTCTTTAACTTTATAGGGACACCAAACTGAAACATCACTTTGCCCAAATATTGTCCTAACCGTGGTTACTCGGAACACCTACAATTACTAAAACTGAAAGACATTAGAGAAAATGCATTTATATTTCTTCAGTCTGTATACTTTGTGCATTTGACAGTGGGGACTCAGTTTCACTGTTCCCTTGCATAAGTCAGTTCATATGAAGAGAAAAGGCATTTTAAAAGTTAGGAAAATTTGATTGTAAAGCCATAAAGATTGGCAAGGGAACCCAGGGCAGATGCAATACACCTGAAAATACTTCTGACTCTTACAAGAATTTACTAGATTTCAAGCTAGCAAGGCCCTTTTAACAATAGCAGCACTGCTGGCAAAACACGCACACCACTTAACCCACCACTGAAATGCAGCCACCTCTGAGGTAAAACACCAACTCTTTCACAGCTCGTGGTAACATTACCTAAGAGTTTAATACGGGATGTGAAGAATATCCTATCCAGCTGAAACCGCCGGGGGAACTTATGACGGCAGAAAGAAATTACCCCCACAGAAATTCTGACAAGACACATGAGTTAACACTCCTACACTAGCAAAAAAAGTACCAAGCTATCTTTTATAACCACAAGCGGCCAGGACCTCCAACTTGGGTCTCACCCACAAAACTGCAACTCTAGCAGCACAGCACTGCTTACTACTCTGCTGAGCTGTAGTTCAGCAGGAAGAATGCCAGCTACTAAAACCTGACGCATCCTGTAGGTCTCCCATTCAAGCAATGCTCAGGCTGCACCCAGTGACTCTTGCTGTAGCTCCTCAGACTCCCTGTCTTTGAGTGTCTTCTTTAGACAGGGGACCTTGAATTTTGTGGCCGTTCTCAGATCAGTAATTTCACCTGTCCACATGCTGCCCCAGCATCCACAACTGTTAGTGCAACATGCTGACTGGAACAGAAGGTCGTACTCAGATAGGTTGACAATGAATGAAGTAACTGTATGCTCAGTGGACCTGCCATTCACCTACACTCCACCATCCTGTCATACCTCGCACCAGACTGACAGCTGTTTAAACTGCTCCTCCAGAGACTCTAGACTATGCAGGAACCTCACTGCCACACCAACATCTCCTATTGCATGTCAGTCCCTTTCACATCTGTCAGTGTGGGTTTACCCAACCCTATTTTTCACTCCTTCAGTCAGCCTCCAGCTCTCCCTCCCATCATGGGGCAGAAGGGCTAAAACAGAACATATGCTGACCCTTCTGCTTCACATTAGCCATGACTGCAACACAGGGAGGCCAAGGGAACAGAGATTCTGCAGCTTTATTGCATACTCAAATGCATGGAGGTGGGTTTAACTAGGAGATACGATTATACTGGTGAAATGTGGCCTACCTGGTACTATTGAAGAGAGGGCATTAGAGCACAGCACATTGGTGCTGTACATATTTGTCATTAGTTTGAAGCGGGGAGAAGGGAGAGAGATTATTTTATCACAAGTTGGTTATTTAGCTTTCAAGTCCTTTATGGTGAAGCAGAAAGGTTTTTGGTCAAGAGCTTGAACTAGAACCCCATTAATCTATGGGGATTTCACCTGCTCCCGAACCCCTTGGACTTACCTACACAGTTATCACAGACGCTGCAGTGAGAGGTCCTGGGGGGTCGGAACATTTTGCAGGTGTAGCAGTACTTTAATTTCACCACGTATTTGTTTACAACCACTTCCATTGTCCGGGCGGGTGGGCGGTAGGTGGAGGTGCCCATGCTATCTGGGGAGTGCGAGAGAAGTAGGGAGAGTGAGGTTCATACAGGCTCATTCCCCATGGCACCCCAGTCATTGCGGCCTTGCTCCTCTCTTGCATAGCACAGCGCCGTGCTCGTTCACATCTAATCTGAAAGCTGCAGAGGCAGCGTGATCTAGTGGACTGAGTTCAAGATGGGGAGCCAGAACCTCCCGAGCTCTAATCTTCACTCTGTCCATCACTCAGAGTGTTATTTAATCCTTGTGCCACAATTTCCCCTTCTGTTCAATAGGGACGATACTGACCTACCCTGCAGGGCTGCTGAAAGGAATTAATGTCAGTCCACGCTTTGAAAAACAGAGGCACTATATACATAGTAAGCATTAAAGCAGCACTCGAACATCTGTTAACATTAACTCATCTCTAGAACACGGAGGAAGGAAGCAAAACTCCTCTCTCACAGTTCTCAACCAAAGGAAGTCACAAGCTGTTCACACACGTGATTCTTCTACAACTGTTCTGTGAAACTAAAGATAAGGAGCAGTAGCCTTTGGGGGAAGCCTTTGGGGTCATGGGAAGCCCTGTCCTCACTCCCCCTGTCCCCTGAAGCCAGCAGAGACTCAGCTCCAGCTAGTGGCCTGAAGCTTGGGCTTGCAGCCAGGGGCTGAGATGGCTTGGACTGGCTGCAGGGGAAGAGGAGAGGCGGGAAGGAAGAGGAGCAGTCTTGGCTCCAGCTGCTGGGGTGGGGAGTTGCTTGGGCTCCAGCAGGCAGGGCCTCAGGCAGAAGGGGAGTGGGCAGGGAGCTAGCCTTCCTGAAGGGGAGGTTCACCCACTGCCCATGAGAAGGGTGGCGTAGGGGGCCCAGTAGGCTTAGCAGTAGAATTGGGGCCAAAGTGGAGGGGTGATTTCTTGACTGTTTCAGATGGATTCCATTGAAGTTTGATACATACTAGTAGCACAAGTGGAACTTCCTCTCTCTAAGCAGGCCTGCACAATTAGGAAAGCAGCGAGGGCCACATTACTGAAAAAACACAGCTGCAGGCCGAAAAGCCCTGCCCTGGCCCTGCTCCCATCTGCTTCCCCCAGCTCCCCCACTTGGCTTGCCCCACCCCTACTCACCCCCCGTGGGCCGCACAGTGAGCCTGTGTGGGTGCATGTGGCCCTGGGGCCGCACGTCGTGCAGGCCTGCTTTAAGGCCACGTTTGGAGATTTTTCAGGACACTGCAAGATACACGTATGCCTGTAGCCAGAGGGTGCTGACACAGATGGGTGCAGTGTTGGGAAGGGCGGCTTTGGACATTCATGCATGTCATTTAAAAAAAATAATTTAAAAGCCTTTTGATATCACAACCGAGAGGACACCACACATGCTTTTACGAGGGCTTCAAAAATCTGATTTGACACAGTCAAGCATGTTAAGAAGAAAATGAAAGGATTGTATTAAGAGCAACAGCTGACATGACAGTTAGCTCCTGCAGTGGGTAATGGACTAACCACTTCAGGGGATTTTGAAACGGAAAGTGACGCAGACAGCTAGCTAGTTTGAAAAACCACCCACAAAATGGTTATCTGGGCAGACACAGAAATTATTTTTCTATGATCATTTCTAGCAGCTACAGATTCCAGAAGTCTCGCAGTAGCTTTTCTAGAGCATTTGTTACTAGGGGTAACACCACAAAAAGCAGGCTTTATATTCTGAACACACAGACACTTACCGTCATATAGCCATGATCAAAACACAAACATACATTACATTACATAAATGTTTGTCTCTTATAAGAGTTGTAATGAATTCTGAATACAGGAGTCCTACCAGGCTAGTGACAAATCCTAGCCCCCAAAAGCATTAATTCCCTAATTCATTATCCTAAATTCACAATCTGCAGAATAAATGCCCAGTGTAAATACAAGCTTTAACTAGAAATTTTAAGTCCATTTCAATCAAGAGGAAGATTGCACTGGATGTGGATATGAGCACGGTTTCAAATTCATTCATAAATTGTAATAGGACTTTACACTGGGCACTCTACTCAACTATTTTAGCTGTTAGTTTGGCAACACTTCTTAAGAAGAGATCATTTGATACATAGCCATGGAGCTCAGTATCTAGTCTACAAGTCAGGTACTGGGATCAGCCACCTGTTGCTGAGTCAAATGGGGAATCAGAGAGTGGGTAGTTAGCAGTAGCAGCTCTTCAGGGAGTGCTGAGTAGAGTCTTCTGTTGGCACTGGACTCAGTTGTATGATGTGCGTCATTAATATTAAGGCTGGGATTTTCAAAGGAGCCAAAGAGAGTTAAGTATCAGGGGGTAGCCGTGTTAGTCTGTATCCGTAAAAACAACAAGGAATCCGGTGGCACCTAAGAACATTTCGGATTCAAACAGCTTCACAAACATTATGTAATTAATCCTCAAAGAAGCCCTGAGAAGAAGGAAGGTTGGTATTGTATCCATTTTACAGACGGGGAACTGAAGCAGTGATGAACTGACTTCTCCAAAGGGGCAGAGAGTACGTTTCATAACCAGGACTAGAACTCAGGGCTCCCCCACCCCGTGCTTCAACTACTGTCTGAACCAGCACACCTCTCTCTATTCCATCCTCTGGGACCAGAGTAATAGCACAGTATTTAAGAGCATGATACACAGTCACTCTGAACTGAGGATTTCCCATAATGGTACTTCAGGCTTTCCCTCTCAATTAACCTCTGTGCTGGGCCACTGCATTCTACTACATACTCCACTCATGGGAAGCAAGAAGCAAGCTGAGATCCAAGGCAGGAAGAGCACGTAGAGTTGACTACAGTATTTGGTACAGTACTTAGTCTGGGAAATTGGTCCTGTTGACCAAAAGAGTTTTGGAATTACCGTTTTAAACAGAAGAATAAATTACTTCTAATTCTACATCTCTGAAGATACTCAATCTTGGGACTCAGCTTGCTAGCACTAGACAGGTCAGACAGTCCCCTCCCATCACCACCTGCTCTTTAGATTTTTGGCCCTGAGACACTGTCAGTTGGACAGAAGTGTCTGTCCTTAGACTCTACTCCAAATGCCATCTCCCATCAAAACCTTCCCCATTTACTGCTAAGGGTGCCAAGACCGGGACTCCATATGCCTTTAAAGAATTAGCTTTTCCTAACACATGCGTGTGCACAGTCCACAGTAAATGCATGAGACAAAGGCTCACCAATCCGTTTCTCCAGGTCTGCAGCCTCACTGGGGGTGGCTCTGGGCAGGATACCTGGGTCTCTGAAGCTCGTCTGCAGCAGACAGCTGATGACAAAGAAGAACAGGACACCCCCGATGATGGGAATGGCCAGGGTCAGATGACTGGCAAGGAAGGGGCAGCTGTAAATAAGTAGAGAAACAAGTTTTTTACATTCCCTGCATTCACCCACAAGCTCCTCCATCAACTGCACTAATGACTACTGTCTATTATTTGAACGGGAGTAGTGCCTAGGAGCCCCAGCTAACACAAAGATGGGACCCAAGTTCCAGAGCTAGGGAGTCCACGTGAAGAACAAATCCTACTTGAATGACTGGTTAAAATGTAACCGTCTCCATACAACCACCACACTGCCTGACTCCTGTACCTACCCTACTGATGTGTGCACTCGGGAGGAACAGTTCTAGGATGCTTTTCAATGGAAAGGGCCCCCAACACTTTACAAACTATACCCACAGTACCACTGATATGCAGCCACCTCTGGAGTGGCAGGCAACAACCAGTCTTAACACAGCACAATTGGTGGTGGAGTGTGGAGAGGGGGTATTTAGGGTAAAATTATATTTCTTTGGAGATACAGAATCATGTGTCAAAAATCAGTCAGACATTGGAAAGTCAAGTAACCTTCTGAGAACATGACATCTGTGAGGTGTCAAGGCTGAGTTATGTGGGAGCCTTTTATGGACCTGTCTGTACAGACAATGGGTCAAAGTCAGCACTACTGCGATTCCATTTGGCCCAGCATACAAAGCTGAAGGGGAAACCGGCCCTGGTTCTATTCAGATTTGCCATCTGGAGATGACATGTGTTCTTCATGCTGCACCAGGTGTTTAAAAAGAGACACATTTCTGTACCAGCCGCTGCTGTCACATGAGCCAATGCTGTCTAAATGGATGACTCCTTTCCAGGCATGCAGCTGGCTTGCTGCTGCTGAACAGGTACAGATAGCCGTCCTTAGTGACTACACATCCTGCAGACAAGGGCCTCCATTTGCCCCCACATGAGGACAAAGGACGGGCAGGCTCAGCCACTCACAGCAAGACAGTTAAAGACCTCTAAGGCACACAGCTGTTCACATAATGCAGCGCTGGAATCCTCTCCTCACTCTGCAAAGGGATTTTACTATTATAAGCACCGATAATCACCCAGACTCCAACCCAGACACGCAAAGTGTCCGACTCCTGGTGTTCATGGACAAGAATCAGCCCCACCATGCAAGGCAGTTCAAAGGAAACAAAAGTTCTCTTAATCCAACTCCTGAGCTCAGCTGTCCAGAACAAGACATCCACCAAACAACAAACCCCCACCAGATTCCACCACCCAGCACAGCCCTGTGCTTTCTTCTTTACAGAGGGACAGAACATCCTCTGAAGCAGGGTGGATTGATTTAAGTCAAAGTGATTTAAATCCCTGATTTTAATCATGATTTAAACCAACAAGCCGAAAACCTTGATTTAAATGATTAATTTTAATCATGTTTATACTTTTTAGATATTTTCCTAAAGGAAGGTTGAGTCTCATGGATTGGTAATCTTTAAAATATGTTGATTTACAACTAAATATAACCTTTATGCTAAAGTTGGTGCCTTTTTTTTTTTTACACTAACCAGGAGAACACACATTTATTTAAGCAATTATACAGTTTAACTTACATCCAATTTTTAATTTTTACATTTTTATGTTAGAAAATGATGAATGATGCCTTTATTATTTGCCATTTTTACTTGTGATGTGTGTCCAGCTCTGTTTGGATGGAAATTCAATTTAAAATCACAAAAATAGCATTTAATTTTTGCATTGAATAAAACTACCTTAAATGTGCAGGATACGCAAGAAAAACGTTTATCATAATATGTTTTGCATCTAGAACACATTTATTAAACAAAGGAAGTATCTGTACTTAGTGAACTGAACTTATTGTTTCCAGTCATTATGTCCTTCAAGATGTTAGAACTCTCTCATAACTAGCATATTACTAAAAAAAAAGAACAAGTACTACTTGTGGCACCTTAGAGACTAACAAATTTATTTGGGCATAAGCTTCCGTGGGCTAAAAACCACTTCATCAGGTGTATAGAGTAGAACATAAAGTAGGAAGATTATATATACACACAGAGAGAACATGAAAAGATGGAAGTTGCCATACCAACTCTTAGAGGCTAATTAATTAAGATGCACTATTATCAGCAGGAGAAAAAAACTTTTTGTAGTGATAATCAGGATGGCCCATTTCAAACAGCTGACAAGAAGTTGCTAGTAACAGTAGTAATAGCAGTAGTTTTTTATGGATAGATCAGAAGAGGAAAACAAGCTTTTTCGCTTCTTCAACTCTCAGTTGGTTTGTAACAGTGAGTGAACTAGTCATTGAACTGAACAAAATGAATAAACTGAAATTATAAAAATATTCTCTCTGCACCTGCAGAAGCAGCTACTGTCAATTTAACACTTCAATGAACCCTGGTTCCAGGTGTTTACACAGCATCTTACCCCAGTGAACTGGTGGAACTTTATTTAAAAGTTGGCAGGAGATTTAATTTTTTATTTAATTTTTAAATGATTTTAATAGATTATGATAAATTTGGGCCTTAACATAGGCTAAAAAAATTATTTTATTTTAAAGGTGTATTATTTAAAACTAAACCTGTATTTAAATCAAAATTCCAATTATAATAAAGCTCTCCCACCCCAGACAGGAAAGGACTTGGGGACAATAGGAAGAGGTCTGGGGACACCAGAGTTCCCCCTCCTCAGACAAAGGGAATAAGTGGAGTGAGGGGGTCCTAGAGCTTCCCCTCTCCAGAAAGTGGAGTGATCGGGAGACAATGAGTGGGTTAGCAACTCACAGAACTAGGGTGACCAGATGTCCCGATTTTAGAGTCTTTTTTTTAATATAGAATCCTATTACCCCCCACCCACCGTCCCAATTTTTCACACTTGCTGTCTGGTCACCCTACACAGAACACCCTACACAGAACCCCCTTCATAGACAAGAAATGATGGGAGGGCAGGTTGTAGAAGGGTGTTGGGGACCACTGAGCTCTGCATGCCCAGGCAGAGAATTCTTTGCAAGGGATAAGAGAGCTAGTGATGCAGAGCTTCCCCTGCTCAGGCAGGGTGGGATTGGGAGGCAGGGACCCTTGGGCGGGGGGGGGGGGGGTGGTTTGCAAACTGGAGAGCCAGGGGTGAAAGGGTGATTTGGGGTCAGGGGAGAGGGCAGGTTTAGCAGCCAGGGCTCCTGGCAGGGGGTGGTTTGGGAGGTGGAAGATAACGGGATAGTTTGCGAGACAAGAGTCCCTCAGCGATCCACTGGAAGGGCAAAGGGTGATAGGGTGCTTTGGGGGCTAGGTTCCCAGGGTGATAGGGTGCTTTGGGGGCTAGGTTCCCAGGGTGATAGGGTGCTTTGGGGGCTAGGTTCCCAGGGTGATAGGGTGCTTTGGGGGCTAGGTTCCCAGGGTGATAGGGTGCTTTGGGGGCTAGGTTCCCAGGGTGATAGGGTGCTTTGGGGGCTAGGTTCCCAGGGTGATAGGGTGCTTTGGGGGCTAGGTTCCCAGGGTGATAGGGTGCTTTGGGGGCTAGGTTCCCAGGGTGATAGGGTGCTTTGGGGGCTAGGTTCCCAGGGTGATAGGGTGCTTTGGGGGCTAGGTTCCCAGGGTGATAGGGTGCTTTGGGGGCTAGGTTCCCAGGGTGATAAGGTGCTTTGGGGGCTAGGTTCCCAGGGTGATAAGGTGCTTTGGGGGCTAGGTTCCCAGCCGGGCAGTGGGTTGGGGAGGCAGGGGCTCCAAGCAGTGAGAACGGGGAGTGATCGGGTGGTTTGGGGGCTGGATTCTGGGCTGCTGGGGGGTGGTGTGTGTGCCGGGGGAGGGGACCTCAGGGCACCGCGGTTGGGAGCCCCGGGGAAGATAGGTTGCAGGGGGGGGGGGGGGCGCAGAGCCCTGCGGCCAGGGGGGTCCGTGAAGAAGCGGGTTGCAGGGGATGGGGGGAGAGCCCCGGGGCGGGGGGGGGGGCGTGAAGAAGCGGGTTGCAGGGGATGGGGGGAGAGCCCCGCGGGCGGGGGGCCCGTGAAGAAGCGGGTTGCAGGGGATGGGGGGAGAGCCCCGCGGGCGGGGGGGGGGGGGCGTGAAGAAGCGGGTTGCAGGGGATGGGGGGAGAGTCCCGCGACCGGGGGGGGGGGGCGGTGAAGAAGCGGGTTGCAAGGGATGGGGGGGGAGAGCCCCGCGGCCGGGGGGGTCCGTGAAGAAGCGGGCCGCGGGAAGAGCCCCGCGGGCGGGGGGCCCGTGAAGAAGCGGGCCGCGGGGGCCGCGGGAAGAGCCCCGCGGCCGGGGGGGCCGTGAAGAAGCGGGCCGCGGGGGCTGCGGGAAGAGCCCCGCGGCCGGGGGGGCCGTGAAGAAGCGGGCCGCGGGGGCCGCTGGAAGAGCCCCGCGGGCGGGGGCCGGGCCCCAGACTCACTCGAAGGCGAAGAAGAGGCCGCTGGTGGCCAGGATGAGCCCCAGCGTGAGGGCGAAGACGCCGCCGTGCCGCGCCAGCATGAGGCGCCCGCCGCAGTAGAAGCGGTTGCGGCCCGGGAACACCTCCCAGTTGCGGCGCGGGGCGCGGGCCGGCGGCTCCGGGGCGGGCGGCGGGCCCGGGGGCGCGGCGGGGACGCCCGGGGGGATCTGCCGGTATTCGCACTCCTTCATGGCGCCGCCAGGCCCCGCCGAGCCGCGGCCGGCACCCGCCCGCGCGCGCTACGGGGACGTGTCCGCTCCGCCCCCCGGCCCCGCCGCCAAGGGAGCGGGCACGGGCACCGGCACCGGACTCCCGCCGCAGCGCCCCCAGGCGGCCGGGCACCCGCCCTGCAGCGCCCTCCACCCGCCTCCTCCCCAACGGTCCCATCACCGCACAGCCCCCTCGCCCCCAACCCTCTCACTCCCTAACCCATCCCCCCACGCCGCCCCAATCCCCTCACTCCCTAACCCGTCACCTCAGAGCCCCCCAACCCTCTCACACGCTGACCCATCCCCCCACGCCGCCCCAATCCCCTCACTCCCTAACCCGTCACCTCAGAGCCCCCCAACCCTCTCACACCCTGACCCATCCCCCCACGCCGCCCCAATCCCCTCACTCCCTAACCCGTCACCTCAGAGCCCCCCAAAACCCCTCACACCCTAACCCATCCCCCCACGCCGCCCCAATCCCCTCACTCCCTAACCCGTCACCTCAGAGCCCCCCAAAACCCCTCACACCCTAACCCATCCCCCCACGACGCCCCAATCCCCTCACTCCCTAACCCGTCACCTCAGAGCCCCCCAAAACCCCTCACACCCTAACCCATCCCCCCACGACGCCCCAATCCCCTCACTCCCTAACCCGTCACCTCAGAGCCCCCCACCCTCTCACACCCTAACCCATCCCCCCACGCCGCCCCAATCCCCTCACTCCCTAACCCGTCACCTCAGAGCCCCCCAAAACCCCTCACACCCTAACCCATCCCCCCACGACGCCCCAATCCCCTCACTCCCTAACCCGTCACCTCAGAGCCCCCCACCCTCTCACACCCTGACCCATCCCCCCACGCCGCCCCAATCCCCTCACTCTCTAACCCATCCCCCCACGCCGCCCCAATCCCCTCACTCCCTAACCCGTCACCTCAGAGCCCCCCACCCTCTCACACCCTGACCCATCCCCCCACGCCGCCCCAATCCCCTCACTCCCTAACCCGTCACCTCAGAGCCCCCTAACCCTCTCACACCCTGACCCATCCCCCCACGCCGCCCCAATCCCCTCACTCTCTAACCCATCCCCCCACGACGCCCCAATCCCCTCACTCCCTAACCCGTCACCTCAGAGCCCCCCAACCCTCTCACACGCTGACCCATCCCCCCACGCCACCCCAATCCCCTCACTCTCTAAGCCGTCACCTCAGAGCCCCCTAACCCTCTCACACGCTGACCCATCCCCCCACGCCACCCCAATCCCCTCACTCTCTAACCCGTCACCTCAGAGCCCCCTAACCCTCTCACACGCTGACCCATCCCCCCACGCCACCCCAATCCCCTCACTCTCTAACCCATCCCCCCACGACGCCCCAATCCCCTCACTCCCTAACCCGTCACCTCAGAGCCCCCCAACCCTCTCACACCCTAACCTAACCCATCCCCCACACCGCCCCAATCCCCTCACTCCCTAACACGTCACCTCAGAGCCCCCCAAAACCCCTCACACCCTAACCCATCCCCCCACACCGCCCCAATCCCCTCACTCCCTAACCCGTCACCTCAGAGCCCAGACCTCCCCAGCCCCCTCACACCGTAACCCATCACCCGACACCGCCCCAATCCCCACACCCTAACCCATCACCTCAGAGCCCCCAAAGCCCCTCACACCCTAACCCATCACCCCACACCACCAACCCCCTCACACCCTAACCTATCACCCCACAGCCCAAACCCCTCATTGCCCCACTCTACACCCTACCAACCCATCACCCCACAGCCCAAACCTCCCCAACCCCCTCACACCCTAACCCGTCAGCCAAAACCTTCCAGTGCCCCTACTCCACACATCCTAACTCATCATCCCAGAGTCCAAACCTCACATTCTCCCCAAATCTCTTAAACCCCATAACTGCACAACTGTTTCAGCCCTACCACCTCCCACGTGGCTGGAAGGCTGACCTACAGCCCCCACTTTTCTCTTAAACTCCATAACATTCTTATAAACCACAGTTTCCCCCTAAATTCCACTCACCCCTAATCCCCAACCCTAAAAACCCCATATCCCACAGCTCTTCATAATTTCTGCCCCCCCAACACTCATTTCTAATCCTGCAACGCTACCCAGTCCCCTCCCCCCCCCAACATCCTGTAATCCATCAAAACATCCAATAGCCCCCCTTACTCCCTACTCCTATAATCACCTCAGTGTAACATTCCATGCGGCCAGCTACTTCACCATCAATTTGCAGCCCCTTCCAAACCATACCATTATAATACAAACCCATTTGCTCGGCTCACACCCTATTATAACAACCAGCACAGCCCCAGCTCCCACCATCACCACCCCTAGTGTGTGCACCTTCTTCTAATTAGGTGTAACAGGTACCTGGGTGATGGTCACAACTTGAAGTCAGTTGTAGCTCACCTCCCATCACACACCTTCCCCTTATAGACCCAGTGTAACTATAGCTCCCTCAAATAATCATAGACCTAAACAAGCAAACAGTGACAAGTAAAATTGTTTTATTTTATTTTCTAAATGTTTGCAGTGAATTTAGTGCTGGTGGTGAGCTGACAACCCTGGAAGAGGCAACCCTGAAAACTGAAGATCTCTGTTTAATCCACAGGATAGGTTAAATTTCCCTAACCCACACCATGTTTCATCTCTCTGATGGAGGGACCACCCACAGGCAAACCAGGAGAGTTCAGTCTGCCTGGCTCACTCAATCCTTCTGCTCTCTGGAAACAGATTGAGATCACACGTATTTCATATATCAGTCACAATATACCCTCAAGACTGTAACAATTTTTTATTACTACTGACCTGGTGCAAATTTCAAGTAGTGCCCTGGACTTGATGAAAATCAATACAAGAAATTAAGGATAGGTTAGGTCCTGCTACCTAGATAACTGAACAATGAACATGGCTATAGGGAATAATGCTGCAGCAGAAACACTCAGAAATGGACTTGGAAGTGCATCAGGATAGAGCCTTCTCTAAAACAGTATCTGGTACGTAAGGCTGCAATAGGCTGAATCATCAATTTCCTGCAGGGCAGTTTGAGTCACATCCCTACTATTATTGTGGTTGCTATTTCTGTCAATTTCTCTACGACATTTTTACCATCTATTGTGGAAGTGGGTAGGTAAAGGGCACAGCCCAGTGTGATGTTAATGAACTGATGGTTAAATTCTTTGGCCCCAAAGTCTCACCTGAAATCAGCATGTGGAAATAAGCACAGAATTTGTCCTCTTACATTTAAAATTTCACAACTGTGTATGGTCAGGATTCAAGGTCTATTCAGTTCTCCAGACGCTTTGGGAAATGAGTGACGAAGACATGTACCACACATAAGTCAGGGGAGAAACATGTTTTGAGTGAGACATATCCAAGAGATCCCCCTCACTCAGGAAACAGGTTTCCAATGGCCTGAGTCTGGATGGTGGATTAAGGAGCCTCTTCCCCCTTCACAGCAATAACGAAGGTCAGCAAAGCCTGAAGCAACAGCAGCTGGAGTCCAGGCTGTGTCAACCTGTGCAAGCAATTACTGAAATGGCATCAGCAACATAAGACATTACTGCTGTGTATAGGCATGAGGCAACCTCCTGGGAGTTGGGCCTCATGTAGCTTTATGAATGACTGTAGCCCTCTGTCCCCACTGGAGTAATGCTACTGTGTGTGTGGTGCAGGACCTCTTGCTATTGTGTCTCAGGGACTCCAGTTCAAATGTGTTCAGTTTAGGAGTTATGACAACCAGAGAGATTCTAAAATAGGAACAGGTCTATCTTTACTCATTGTTTTATTTGGAGTTTTAAGTGTAATCTTTATTCTTATTTACCAGTGCAAACTCCGACCAAAAATGTCAGCAGAATTTTCATGTAGGGAAGGCAAAGCTTAAACACCGAAAACATTCTTGCCTTCTACAGGCTCAAAAATATGGACCCAATCCCACAATCAGATCACAGCAGACAGATCTCTGCAGAATTCAATTGATTTCAGTCGAAGCATGCAGGTTCCCATGCCTGTTTTGGAAAATCTCACTATAGCCTCCTCCAGTTAGCTTGAGTGTTTCAGGGTACCTTTGTTTTTAAAGTCTCATTATCAGTCATGTTTGCTACATTAGCCTACTGTTGTGTGGGATATTAGGTATGTTTCAGAATGCAGGTATGCCTGCTTCTCATTTCCTTTATGTCTGTCCCTTCTGGCATTGAAGGGGTGACAACTGCCAGCACCTCAGAGGAATCTTCCAAATTAATTTGCAGTTATGACCTGCTGCAAGCAGGATTTAATCCAAAGTGGAAGAGAGAGAGACAGAATATACAACACCCATTAACTGGTCATATATGTATAGTATACTTAAATACTGTAGAACCAGAAGTCTCAGGGGACACCCAGAGTACATCTACATGGCAAGTAGAAACCAGAAGCAGTGCCTGGGTCTAAGAATTGGGCTCACAGTGCTAAAATAGCTGTATAGACATTCAGGCTCGGGGGGAGCCTGGGCTCTCAAGTTATTTTGAGCACTGCAGCAGGAGCCGCCTGAGTCTGTAGATCCAGACTCTAAGACTCCCTGCCCCGGCTTTCTGCTTGTTGTATAGATGCATCTCCAAAGCTTTCATCTAATCAGAAGCTTGGAGAGCTGGAGATGACCATATTTACAATCAGCTTATTCTGTTTTATGCTACAAACAGTATATGTTTTACCCTTCTTTAGTGCCTTCTATAAAAGATCTCAAAGAGCTTCACACATTCATTAAACAAACTTCACAATTCTTTAGTGAGAGCGGGAAGTAGTACTGTCTCCATTTTAAGAGAGAGTAGAATCAGGGCATAAAGAGGAAGTGACTTTCTCCAGAATACACAGTAAGTCAACAGCAGAACCTGAAATAGGAATCAGATCTGAATCCCTCTCGGAGGGAAACACTCCCCTACTGTTTAATGAAGCACGATGTCCAACTTCCTGACAGTACTCTCCAAGCTGTAGGCCCTATCACGCTGACTCTCCTCCCCACCACAGGTGGTTCTCAAATTTCCCAAAGCTAGAGATGCCTTTTCATTTAAGGGGGAAAAGTGACTCTTGTAAAGTCCACAAAACTTTACTGACAACATTCAAACACTCTGATACACCCTTGTGAATTTTCACATGCTTGAGAACCCCTTACAACTTTCTCTAGGAACCTTTCCAGCAAACTCTTTTGTGACTCCACCTGTTCTCTATGATGCAGAAAGGGCTATTATGCCCAGGCACTCCTACAGAAAGAGAACACTAGGAAGGCTTCTCACTGGGAGCTAGAGGATGCTTCCTTGACTTTCTCCACCACCTCAGAACCCCAATTTGTATTCTGCAGATAGACATGTCAACTACAACCTAACCTATAACTTTAAACAGGCCTATAACTCATTTCACTGGGCAATTATTAATTATGGTATAGTGTTTCACAGGAGGCCTAAGAATAAAGACACCCCCACCCCAAAGAGTTTACAGATTAGATTTTAGCCATCAAACAACCAGTAATGGTGACAAATTGTATGGGGATAATGGAATGAGGAAGGATGAGGTTAACAGCAATAAGAGCACAGAGTCATGCCCACATATTAGGGGCTCTGTATACCTCTGGAAATAAAAAACAAAGAGTAGCAGCAAATCACTTATGTCAAGTTTTAAAAAAAAGTTTGTATTCTGAGCTGCGATTCTATTCCCATTAGCAGGTCCATCATAAATACATGTTCTCAAATTCTATGTCCAAGGAAGGAAGTTACAGTGTAGGATCAGCCCCAGCAGCCAGTAGGACAGGAAGTATCCTAGAATGCATTTGGTGAGAGGGGAACTTATTCTCCAGTTCAGCAGTAATCTCATGATGGGGTTTTCAGAAATCCCTGTTCTGAACGATCCAAGAAAAGAGCTGCCTACGCTGGGCTTCTCAGAGAGGGATGCAGCAGTCTGGATAGCAGCTCCTTCTTTCCACAGCAAAGGTTCATAGTCCTGGAGCAGATGAGCAGAGAACCAGTACAAGACTGGTGTAGATGAGCCTAGGAACCTGGTTACAACCTGAAAACAACAGGGGGAAAAAAGCACATTCATTATGTGCCTGTGACTCTAAGTGACCCTGATTCTGAGGAATGAAAGGTGCAATCTATCTGCCTCAGACTACAGACAAATTGGAGTGAAATATAGTCCCATTTTATGGTGCTAGAATTTATTATAAAATGCTTTTCAGCTCAGGATTACATTTTTAAAGATGTCTGTGAAAGCAGTCAAGCACCCTCCAGGTTACAGAAAAACACAGCAACAGTTGACTTGCCCCAGCTCCACAGAAATCTCAACTAAAACCACTACAGAGCCGTATTCCTGAGCACAGCTACAGCGAAGACTTGAATCTTGCTATCTTCCTCAAGGAAAATCAGAGAGCCAAACCCTACATAAGAAGAGGACTATTTTACATTTATGAAGAGCCTTACATCTCAAAGGATCCTAAAGCACTTTACAAATGCTATGCATGCAGCATCACTAAAATGCAACCATCTCTGAGGATGACAGCAACAGCTAGCTAGTACAAAGCACTCTGAAGAACAGTACGGAGAGGAGAAACAATGGCCTAAAACAAGTCCCTTTGCTCGTCTGGAAAAAAAATTAGTGCAATATAAGATATTACCTCACCTACTCTCCAATATCCTGGGATCAATATGGTTACAACTACGCAGCAAACAACTTATTGAAAGTGACAAGGACCCCTCCACGTTCCCCCCCCCCCCCCACATACTAAATTGAATGGCAGCAGTTTGGCAGCAGAAGGATAAAGGACTGAGCCCTGGTCTACATGGGGGTTTGGGATGGGGGGAAATCGATCTAAGATACGCAACTTCAGCTACAAGAATAGTGTAGCTGAAGTCGACGTACTTAGATCAACTTACCGCAGCGTCTTCACGACTGTGAGTTGACTGCTGCCGCTCCCCCATCAACTCCGCCTGCACCTCTCGCAGTGGTGGAGTACAGGAGTCTACAGGAGAGTGCTCGGGGATCGATTTATCACATCTAGACTAGACGCGATAAATCGACCCCCAATAGATTGATCTCACAGCTTAGACCTGCCCTGAGTTAACCCTGTGGTTCCATGGCATCCCCTCTAGCATGTATGTGCTGTAACTCTCCTGAATCCTGAAGAATTTAGAGTAATTACAGGGACAGACTATTAGAACATAGGAGGAATCCAGAGACATTCTCCACTAATCCCTGCCAGCTGAACACATGCAAACGTTTACCCCCATAGATCTGCTGGGGATCTTCCAGAGCAATGTCAGAGACTGGAGAGGTTATTTAACAGGATTCCAAGTGAGAGGGGACAGACTCCAGAAGGAGGAGGAGTCCTCATACACTGGGAGGCAGGGGAAGAGAAAGAGTACCTCCTCCACATGAGTTTTGATTTAATGCTTCATGACCCGCATCTGGGGGTTCTGGAATCCCCAACTTTCTACTGCCACTAGCCATTTGTTAAGTAGTCTTGAAACATTTCTAGAGACTGGTAAGGGGTTACAGAGCTTTCCACTTCCAGGTTCCAGTCCAAGGTGGTAGTGGACCAAGTCTTTACTCCATGACAGCTGATTAGCAGCACTTTGCTGTCTTGGTGATAAGCATGTTATAAATACCATCCACTAGATAAGTGGACAAAGTGAAACAAACTGGTAGTTCCTAGTGGACAAATGTCCCCATCACACTTGGCATCTAATGGGCCTCCTTTTAGGCAGTGTCATTGAAAGAAAAGGAACTAAACGGCCAGGGAAACTGAACAGTCACCTCTGACCTGGAAGTGGTTCCTACAGAGCAGGATGAGATGTGTTGAGAAACTTGCACTGCCCTTGTCCTGTGGCTAGACAAATTCCATCTCCATGGCTGTCAATCTACCACCTCACCCCCAGCATAAAATTCCTTTCAAGACACCACTGCCGTATGCTGCTTCAAATGTCTCACCTGCACATGCATGAAGAAGATTCCGAAGGCCAGAAGAGCCATGGCATGGACCACATAAACGAAGACACTGGAGCAGCGAAATCCATCCACTGGCTTATCAGAGTCCTCTCCTTTCCTTCCTTCCTTCCTTCTTCTCACTAGCCCAAGCGTTAAGCAGTACTGGGGATTTGCAGCGATGTAGAACCAGGTGGCCCAAGAGCCCAGCACAGTAACCGGCGCAGCTAGCAGGAAGTTGGGTACCTGTTTAGACTCAAAGTACCTTAGAAAGCCCACATTCCAGTAAACATCCTGAATATAAGAATAGACCACAGGAAGCCCCTGGGAGCACCACACAGGTTTCACCCCATTCATGGCCGCTAGACGATACCCCTTATCCACAGCCAGCTGCAATAGCGGCCTGGGAACAGCATGTTCAGAGCTGGTGTCAGGACTGCAGAATCTCAAGTAGGCATAGGACTGAAACAAAGCAAAAGGGAAAAACACCCCAGCAGACATCAGAACCACTGAAGCTGCAAAGCGGAGGAGTTGTCTCCAGACATGAGGCAGCTTCATTACAGTCCCAGCACCTGCCTGGAGTTGGAAGGCAAGGTCTTTACTCTGGGAATAAATGAGGAAGCCGGTGTTGATCATCCCGTTGGAGCGCACACCAGCAGCAAGGGAGAAGAGCAGTCCGCTGGTCCAGCTCTGCCCTTTCTCCAGCTGCAGCATGGCACTGAACACCAGGAAAGCAAACATGCTTTCTGAGTAAGCAGCTGTCATGAACACATTGGCAGGGGTGAGGCAGAAGAGGACAGCAGAGAGGAAGGCCATCCTGCGACACCGCAGCACCACACACCCCAGCTCATAGAGGACAGCAGCTGTCAGGATTGAGAAGAGAGCATTCAAAAGCACCGCTGACAAGAGCAGGCGGCTCCGTAAACACACTAGCCCTTGCAGGGGCCACAGTGTGACCTCTGCCACAGCTCGCACACTGAGGGGGTACACTGGGAAGAAGGCGAAGTTGTGCTCATACAGGTAGCCATGTTCAGCTATAAACAAGAAGTGCTCTGCGTCCCAGTGTGACAAGCCTCCCAATAGCCAGTCCAACAACCAGTCACAGAGGCTGGGTTCTGACAGGCAGGGAGGAGAGAAGGCATCTGCTGCATGATCCGGGATCAAAAAGTTAAAGAAGGCCTGGAAGAGAAAGGGAGAGAATTGAAATTAACCAAGCATCCTATTGTGACTTCCTGCACTGAAGATAGTCAAATGGGAGTCCCAAACAGGAGGAGGACTCCAGGGACTCCAAGAAGGGACATAAATAGGAGCCAAGAAATGCAGGCTAAGTGTATGTTTACACTGCAAAGAAATGTGTTAGCAGCTCAAGTTCAACACCAAGCTACCCACAGGCTTTATCTCAAGATGCTTATCTGAGTTGCCATGTCTTCGCTGCTCTTTTCGTCCAAGTTAGTGAATGTTGGTTAGCTATCCTGGTTTAAAATATCCTTTTTTTTTTGGCAGTGTAGCATACCTTGAGTATCGGGAAAAGGTTCAAGGTGTTGAGACCTGTTAGACTACAACACAGTCTCTGGTGAAAACCCAAATCACTTGGAACATTCAAATCTAGACCAGACAATGCTCTGGAAAATATGCAGAGAAAAATCCAAATCCTGCATTAACTTCTGTGGTGCAGGAGGTGGGAAATAGAGATGAATTAGCAGGTCTTTTCCTTCTGTAATGGCTGTGATTTGGTAGCTAGCTATGAAGCACAGTTTACCCATTTCTACTCCAGAACAGCTCTAACTCTGTATGTACGAGTGAATGTACTACTATAGCAACTTCCATCTAAACCTCTCAAACTGCTTTACAATGATTGTTTCACAACCTCCCACGCTGGTGAGAGAGAAATTTGACTCCCACTTTATATATGGGGAAACTGAGGCACAGAGGGGAGAAAGTCTTGCCTATGTCACACAGCAGGTTAATGCAGTGCCCAGACCCCTTCTCCAGCCACTAGATCACATTCCCATTGTCTCTACTGCTTAGCATGGTGCTGTTGGAACTGACAGAAAGGTGTCCCCTGACCTTCATATTAGAAAGGTGAACAGGACTCCCCACAAACTAGCCCCTTTGTGAGTTTGCGGCATTCACCATGTTTTGACAGATGAGAGAAAACCAAAAAGCTCAAGAGGCTAGGGTCTAAATTTTAAAGCACTGTAATACCCAGCCAGATGAAAGGCATGCATCTGAGCAGTCCTGAAGCTTAAAATGCAGAATTGGGGGGTGCCCCTTGTACTATGATGTCAGTGTTGACACTGACAGGGGAAGGAGAACGGGGGAAAAAAAGGGCTGAATTTAACAAACTGTAATTAAAAAAAATAAATGTTGATGCTTTGCCGTGAAACCTACGTTACCGGGAAATTGGCTGGCTTGGAGCCTTTCATTTCTCACAGGATTGTTCAAATCCAGCCCAACCCCGTGGAGTCCAAAAGTTGTTACTATTGGTGGCTGTTTGGTGGGGCTCAATCACTTTCCGGGTTAGACTGGTTTCACTTCATGAAAGCCCAAACAGCTGGGTTCACTGTTGACTAGGGAGTGAATGGGCCATGAGTAGGGTCCTACCAAATTCAAGGTTGTGAAAAATGCATCACGGACTGTGAAATCTGGTCTCCCCACATAAAATCTGGCCTTTTGTGTACTTTTACCCTATACTATACAGATTTCATGGGGGAGACCAGCATTTCTCAAACTGGGGATCCCGACTCAAAAGAGGGTTATGTTTTTTTTTTGCAAGGTTATTGTAGGGGGGATGGTCACGTTATTGCCACCCTTACTTCTGCACTGCTGCCTTCACAGTTAGGTCAGGATCCCTACAGGTACAACCCCATGAAATTTTAGCTTTAAATATCTGAAATCATGAAATTTATAATTTTAAAAATCCTATGACCATGAAATTGACCAAAATGGACTGTGAATTTGGTAGGGCCCTAGCCATGAGCACTGAGATGTCCTCATGTCTAGAGACAGTGCCTCTAGGCTTGAGACTTGGGAATTGTTTGAGTGGGAAGATTGATGTACCTGTTTTGTGGATAAACAGGGGACTTCAGTCTATAGAACTGTCAATACAGCCCCTTGCAACAGCCGTGAATTCACACAAAAGTTTTAATTTAAAAATAAATTAACCATGTCAAACTTCTATTTGACAGCAACATGACTTCCCAGATGCTGCTTGTAGGCCTCTGCATGAGAAGTCCAATTACAATTGGGAAGATCACGATAGCTCACAATACACCCTGCAATACCAAAGAGGTAACTGTGAAGTAGTATATTACATTTAGTACAATGTCTTGTGTTCATTGGAGACTTGCCTGGAGCACAAGTGTCATGGCTCTGCAACACACTGCAAATCGGATGACCTCTCCAAAATAGGGGTCTCTTCTATTTATCAGTTTCATTATGACCTTGGAAGTTGCCTCAGTGGGTCACTGCTACTTTTGGCAGGGGAAATTCTCTGTCGTGTTTTTGAAACCTGAATTAAACACAGAGCACAGGGACACAAAGAGGTATTGCAGGCTTCAGCAATGTTTGTAAGTATTTCCTTCATAAACTTCAGGCTGTAAGCTTGAAGAGACTATGGTTCAGGGGACACTGTAGAATAGGAGTGGGTAAACTACGGCCCAAGGGAGCTGCAGGGACGGCTCCTGCAGATGGGGCAATGCAGAGCCGCCCGGCCATGCCTCTGTATAGGAGCCAGAAGGGGGACATGCTGCTGCCTCTGGGAGCTACTTGAAGTAAGCGTTGCCTGGAGCCTGCACCCCTGTCCTGCTCCTGGGCCCCAACCTCCTGCCCCAGCCCTGATCCCTCTCCCATCCTCCAGACCATGCTCGGTCCCAGCCCGGAGCACCCTCCCGCATCCTCAACCCCCCATCCCCAGACGGAGCCCTCATTCCTGCACCCTGACCCGATGCCCCAGCCCAGAGCCTCCTCCTGCACCTTGAACTCCTCGTTTCTGGCCCCACCCCAGAGCCCGCACCCTCTCCCATGCCCCAACCTCCAATTTCATAAGCATTCATGGCCTGCCATTCAATTTCCATATCCAGATGTGGCCCTCGGGCCAAACAGTTTGCCCAGCCCAGAGATATGATCAGAACAGGCTCGTGGCCATGGAAGTAAGCTAAGCAACCTTCAGATTTGCTATGCTGTTCTCTAGGAAGCTTTAGATAATCTTTCCTTGGCCCCCATAGCCCTTAATACCTTCTTGCTTTGAGAAATGGCAGCTGCTAGGTTGCCTGTAGGTTCTCACACTGCTTTCCACTCAGTAATTTTACTGATTCTGTTTTCTATAATACACACAAAGAATTCAAATTACTTTACAAATTTTCATAAATTAGGCCTCAAAACACCTTGTGAGATAGAGGTAGCATTATCTTCATTTCACAGATGGGCAAAATGTAGAAACAGAGAGGTAAAGTGACTCACCCAAGGACACAAAGCAGGCCACTGGCCAAACCAAGAACAAGAACCTAAATATGCTGAGTCCCAATTCTAGGCTTTAACCATTAGCCCATGCTTCCTGTTTTCCCATGCACAAAACTTTTGGTTTTGCTCATATGCCTTTGTCCCTCCCAAACATTTACAGCAGGAGACAAATAAACATGGGGAATACAATACCGAACCATGAAGTTATAATTTATGATGGAGGGGGATTTCAGCCTAGGTATACATTCAATTAAAGCACATTCACAGCTGTAAATCCTATTAAATAGCATGTGCTTTTTTTGCCCCCAATGTTTATCACCCCTTTGGATCAATTTAAAAAATCCTAAAATGAATTTGCCAAGAAGGTTCAAATCAATCCATAGGAAAAGCCTGTTTCTGTTAACATATAGGGCACCCTCTATCAGAAGGCAGCAAAGCCTAGAAAAAGCTGCAATCCACAACCACCATATTGACAGAAAAAACAGTGTTGCAGGCTCTGGATGTCTTTACACAAAAAGCACCACCAAGTGTTGCTCACAGGACCACAAGAACACCAGGGTGGATAGAAAAGGGACACAAGGGGTAAAGGTGGGTTAAAAAAAAAATCAGAAGAAAAGTAAAATCTTATGCAAAATTAAAGGTTAATTTGAATCTGTGTTCAGTATTTCTAACCAGTTCCTTGGTTTTGGACAGGAATTCCCTTTGCCTCACCCCTCTGTCCTATCAGTAAGGGTATGAACCTCAAACAGATGTTAGATAAATCATCAGGTAAATTAAAATACGTTATGAAAGGTCTATAAAATCTGTAGCGGTGACTGTCCACCCCCAGGGAGCAGTACGCTCTTACTACATTGGCACTTCCTCCCTCCATGAACTATGGCAATCAGATTCTGGTTAGGTTATAGGATTCCCAATAGGAAATCCATTTCAGTGTACATATTGGAAACACTTCTAACACAATGATTTGGACATCTCTCCGTATTTTTGCAATCTTCCTTCAGATTAAAGGGACTCTTGAATTTAAAATATATTTACAAGAATGTGCTTCTCACCAACATCATAGATGAGTAAAACAATGGTAGAAATCCAATTTACTTTTCACCATTTATACTGCTTACTGTTTGCATTTATAATAGCTTGGATAATAGAGAGCCTAGTCATTTTCACGTTTGTTTCTAGCCAGTTTCAGGTCCTCAGGCACAAGACTAAAATGTTTGGTTGTAGCCACTGCACTATTCATTTCTTTTAAAAAGATTTTCCATTCAAATACTTTTTTTTAAAAGGGAACATTTCCACTGATCATAGTTTTTCTAAAAGCTTATTTGTGCAAAATCTATGCACTGGGTCAAAAATTAACATGGTGCTGTCCCTGTATAATTAATTTGAAAGAATTGGCCCATTGGACCACACCCAGAATTGATTTAAAGGTACAAATTCACTGAAGACAAGAGAGCTGCATCTACTTACAGCACCTCTGAAAATGGTCCAATTAATCTTGCACACAATGGTATATTCCACTTATTTTGCCCTTTTTTAACACACATTTTCAAGTTTGTCTAGAAATATTACTGTACCTAACCACAACAGAAATCAGACTAAATAAAAACTCACTTCACAAGACTCACTTGTATCAAACTAAGCAACTTTTTTTTGTCCAAGGACTCAAACTCATTACTTTGCTGCTTCTTTCAGATGCTAAAACTGACAGCCTGCAGCCCATGTTCCCTCTAATTTTTGACAGGCAGTGTGTGCAAAAAATTTCTTCTGTGCAAATTTTTGTGCACAGTGTTTTGCCGTGTGCGTGGGGTTTAGGATCTGTGTGCATGCGCACGCACACACACACAAACACACAGCTTAGAGGGAACAGTGCCTGCAGCTGGCATTTAAATTAAAATGATAAAAATGAAAAAAATTATTCCTCCTCACTTTGTAGATAAGTCAGTCCTGTAATTTGCAAAGACTCCAGCAGAGGTTAGATCACTGTGGAAGCCCTGAATAGGAACACTTTCAAGATTGGAAGACAATTATTTAAATAGCTTGTGTGTTTATTAATGGATTAATATTAAACACAAGCAGCATTTATAGACACAAAGGGGCCTCAACCCCAAAAGTGTTTCCTAAAACACAGTACATTCACTTCTGTTGTCACAAGCCTTCCTAGCAGGGTTGCAGACTAGAGAATGCTTCAGTATCTCATGGATTTATTCCTAGGTCTCAAATGATGTGTTTGGGCAGGGAGAGCGCATCTTTTCACTCAACTTTTTTTAAAGTTAACTGACCCCTTTTAAAAGGGTCAATTTGAATGTTGCCAACCCCAACAGTATTAAAAAAAATCATGACATGCAACCTCAGCCCTTCCAAAATTAATTTTGTTTAAATATCAAGAGATTTTTTTTAAAAAAAATTAATCCCAGGGTCTGAGTCTGACTTTTGAACTCTTACTGGAAAGCCCCTAGCACTCATTTGTTCTGTATGTGTTTCCAGATGACCTTCAGCAGGAGAGCTCCTATTTATTTGCAGACACTTCCCCACACTTTTCACTTTAATTGTCAGATCTTCCTGCAGGTACAGAACACTCTGGGCATCCTCTACTTCCAGGACTGAGAAGGTGGGGGAATCAGGGAACTGGTTTCCATTTAATTCACTCTATATAATCCACAGATTGTCAAAGAACAGAAAAGGGACAAAAAACAGCAAACCAGTTTCATGCTTGAATTGACACTCCACAAATATTTGTTGCAAGTTGTATTTTGGCTGAAGCCTAGGGTTAAAAAAAAACAAATGTTATTGTCTTGTGTCCACTAGAATTTATAGTCACTCTAGTTAAGATGACTAAAAACGCCTGTGTGGCCATAGTTTCAGAGGTGGATAGAGAACACGAAGTACCTCATATCCCAGAGGAAAAGGGTAGGGCATTCCCAAAAGTGAAAAGAGTTGTAGCTGCTTCCAGGTCTCAGAGCTGGCCTTATCCTCTCTCTCCCCTCCCCCACAGACCCCACACTAAGTTTTATGGGAGCTGCTTCCCCATGTGTCCAGGCCCACTCATTGGGAAGGAGAGTAATTTTAAAACAGATTGTGAAGTGTCCCGCCTTACCGACACATTCCTACTGCCAGGGATCGGCACTGTGTGAGACTTTACAGGCTCCCAGGGCCGGGACACGAAGTTCCCTCATTCAAAATGTCCCAGGGTAGGAAAGTCCTACACGGCTCCCTCCTCACACAAACCCAGTGCGCTGCTGGAAATGCGGGGGGGAGAACAAGGTCTGGAGACTGGGAGAGATTAAGAGATCTCTAAGGACGGGGGAGGGGTAAGTACAGGGGGACACAGGGAAAGCAGCAAACGGTGGGTTCTGGGCAGGGACGGGCCATGGGGCGAGTCTCGCGGGGGCGGGGAGGATCCAGGGGGCGAGTCTCGCGGGGGCGGGGGGCTCTGGGGCGGGGAGGGGCCATGGAGTGAGTCTCGCGGGGGCGGGGGGTTTGGGGGCGGGGAGGGGCCAGGGGGCGAGTCTCGCGGGGGCGGGGGGCTCTGGGGCGGGGAGGGGCCATGGAGTGAGTCTCGCGGGGGCGGGGGGGGGGCCAGGGGGCGAGTCTCGCGGAGGCGGGGAGGGGCCAGGGGGCGGGGAGGATCCAGGGGGCGAGTCTCGCGGGGGCGGGGGGCTCTGGGGCGGGGAGGGGCCATGGGGCGAGTCTCGCGGAGGCGGGGAGGGGCCAGGGGGCGAGTCTCGCGGAGGCGGGGAGGGGGTTGGGGGCGGGGAGGATCCAGGGGGCGAGTCTCGCGGGGGCGGGGGGTTTGGGGGCGGGGAGGGGCCATGGGGCGAGTCTCGCGGAGGCGGGGAGGGGCCAGGGGGCGAGTCTCGCGGAGGCGGGGGGGGGGGGGGGGGTTGGGGGCGGGGAGGATCCAGGGGGCGAGTCTCGCGGGGGCGGGGTGCTCTGGGGCGGGGAGGAGTCTGTGAGGGGACCCACCCCAGCAGAGAAGGGTCGTGGGGGGCAGGGAGGATCTCGGCGCGAGTCCCCGCCCGGGGCTCCTGGCGTGAGGGGGGGGGGGGGGTCCAGCAGCTTCCCTCGCCCCTCCCGCTCTGAGGGGCTGCAGAGCCCCGGCCCCTCCCCCACCTGAGCACTCCGCGCGGGGCTCCCACTCCGGCTCCATCCCGCCACCACCCAGGCACCGCCCCCTCATTTCCGCCCCGCAGCGAGCGCTTCCGGAGGCACGCGGCTTTCTGCGCCTGCGCCTTGGGGTTCAATGAAGCCGCCGCTTTAGATCACGCACGCGGGGTCCGCGACGCGGCGGGGGCGGGGTCCGCGACGCGGCGGGGGCGGGGTCCTTTGCTAAGGGCAGCCATCGGCCCCTCTCAGTGCGCGCCTGCGACACCGACCGACCCCGCCCCCCAGCGGAGGGAGGGTCCGTGACTCGGCGCCAGCTCCGGGGCCCCCGCTCGCCGAGCTGGGCCCGCAGCGAAATCGCCATGGCCGGCCCCGCGCCAAACCGGGCCTCGGCCTCTCCCGCCTGTCAGCCGCCGCGAGCCCTGCGCGCTGAGGGGCCCCACCCCCCGGGCTGGATCCGGCTGCCTCAGCAGAAAGGAAACGGCGCACCCCGGTTTGGGTGGGGGTGGGGGGTGCTAACCCCTCCCCCCCCCCCGGAAAGGAGCCCGGCCCTGCGTCCCACCCCCACAGCGCTTGAGGCGGGGCGAGGAAGTTTAAACCTGGGTAATTCCCACAAGCTTTACCTCAGACTTCCCCACGTGGCTGAACAATGGCTCTCGGCCTACTGGCCCTTCCGGAGCAGAGATGAGACCAGGAAGACCCAGGTCCTGGGACAACAGTGAGACCCTGGATTACGCACCTGTTGGTCAAGAGCATCTTTCAAAACTTGCTGCTCTGGAGCGCTGCACCTCCTTGGATCTTGATTCAGTCTCACCAGTAGCGTGGAGAGGGGAAAAAATAATCACCCACCAGAACTTCCCTACTTACAGTTTATAGACTCTTACATGCCTAGAGTAGACAACCTAAAGGATTAGGGAAGACTGCAAACAGCTGAGATAAGCTAAGAAAGGTCATTCAGGGATATGTTTTTACTTCAGGAGGAAAATACATTTCATGTACTTTGAGAAAATAAATCCACTACTCCCCTAGGGATGCACAGACTCTACCAAAAAAACCCAACTTATTAGCTAGAGGGGGAACAAGACAAGCAAGTCCAAGAATTTTCTTCAACCTTTAGCTGAACAGTATCCATAGCAATTGTTCACCATTTGGTCTGTTTCTGGGCAGTTGCAAGGGCTTGACAGGTTGAAAGTCCATCAGTTCAGACTTGACTGCAAGAATACTCATGGCAAAAAACCATGAACTGCATCTCAGCCTTTAAGAAAGTAATGAACCTGACTTGAGCAGGTAACCACACACACTTTGGCATTCTAGCTATTACTTCTAATTAAAAGATAGAGGGAAGTCTAAAATTTAAGCTGTTTGAAAAATAACATTGAAAATTAAAATCTCCCATTAAGAAAAGTCAAAAAGCCAGCAGGAAGAGCCTGGTTGTGTATGTGAAGCACTCAGGTTAACCTTTAATGTACATCCACCTACACAAATATTTCCTCCTTTCTCCTACTCCATACCTAATACTTCCCCTCCCAATCCCTCAACTGGATAAACAGATTGATGACAGAAGGTAACTGCAAATTAGTCCCAGGATAACAAAACTACAACAGTGCTCTCCTTAAGGTTAGTGGTACTTGGGTATCCTGTTCTCATTTAATAGATATAACCACATAGTTGCTACTTTATGATGCATCTGCTAAGCATTCTGGTTTTATAAAGTCTTAGAAGGGGCATCTCCTTGGTTAGCTCAGTGTGATTAAGACATTTTTGATAGGCCAATACTGTGATACAAGTTGGCAACCA